>JACGZH010000006.1:0-1200000 GCA_014706385.1 Phaffia rhodozyma
GCATCGACACTGACGTCGACACTGACATCGAACCGGCACGTGACCTGCGGCCGACACCACATACACACTCCTCAGCCATGGTCTCCCATCAATGCCAAGTAGCGCAGTGGAAGCGCGCCGGGCTCATAACCCGGAGGTAGCCTGATCGAGACGGGCCTTGGCAACATTGTCTTTTTGCTCGTTTTCCCCTCGGTTTTTTCCCTGGCCCCCCGTCCGGCCGTCCGTGCTGGAGGCCTGCAAGCCGGCCGCATGGTGCCACCGTCTGTACGGCCAGCCAGCCGGGCGCTCGACATACCCTCTGGGCACGGAGGCCCCGGGCAAGCGACCCATTAGCTCAGTTGGTAGCAGCGCAAGATTCCAAATCTTGAGGTCATCCGTTCAAGTCGGGTATGGGTCTTTTTTTTGTTTTCCCGCCCGTCTGCCTGCCCCACCACAGGGAAGCTGTGTCGACCTGGCTCGACCGTGGTGGACACGCGCACACAGGCCAGACCGGTCGGACAGACAGTGACCCACACAACGGCCGATAGAAACAGAGTGCAGAGAGAGCGTGCAGAGAAAAAGAAGGGCAAAAAGGAGGGCAAAGAGGGCAAAAAGAAAGGGGGACACAAAAAGTGAACATTTAGACCGATGTCGGGATCGAACCGACGACCAGCAGCGAGCGAAGACGACCTTGCGGACGAGTACCGAAAACTGCTGTGATAGCCACTACACCAATCGGCCAGATATGATCGCTTGCCCTGCCCCGGTGACCACTACATCGGCAGCAGCAGCTGGGAGAACGTCATCGGTCGCATCGCCCGTCTGGCCGAGACAGTGCGCATGCCTGCGTGAGAGCGACCGGACTGGACCGAAGGCAGGAACCCTAGCAGTCAAAGAGGAAGCAGCCACAAGGCAGAAAAAAAGAACAAAAAAGAACAAAAAGCAAAAGGCAAAAAAACAAGATCGCCGCTCTCGGGATCGAACCGAGTGCCTTCGGTGAACAAGTGTATCCTTTACAAACCAACGCTCTTCCAGATGAGCTAAGCGGCGGGTATGGTGCCAGCACCGTTTGTCCGGATAGATTCTCGTCCAAGCGGACTCTGCGCAGCAGCAGTCGTCGTCGTCATCAGCACTGCCGACGCCACCGCCACCGCCACCGCCAACGCCACCGCCGCCACTTCCACTGCCGTCATGCTCAGCCCATCTGACGGCCGGATCCGACCGCACCTCCGCCTGGCCCAGCCCGGCCGCCCACCAACCATCAGGAAGGATGGGAAACACAGCAAAAGAGGAAAAAAAAGAGTTGCCCAGAGCGAGAATCGAACTCGCGGCTGAGGATCACACTCGGGTGACGGTATGAGACCTACGTTTTACCACTAAACTACCCAGGCACGTTGACTGCCCAGCCGCCCCGGCGGTCGACCTCGATGGGCTACGTCTGGCCGAGCGGACGGTGTGGGCCGGGTCCTGACCACACCGGTACACCAACACATCGACACACCAACACCCTTAGAGACAACACGACCGGGCGACGGGCACCAGGCCCGAATAGCTAAGTGGTTATAGTGCGCCGCTCGTAACGGTGAGGTCCGTGGTTCAAATCCGCGTTTGGGCTTGCTTTTTGCTCCGATGTCCGCTGTGTGTATCGGGTCGGCCGTGTGTATCGGGTCGGCCGTGCGTGTCATGCCGGCCGGGCCACGTGCGGCGGGCGGACAGGTCGGCCAGCGATGTAAGCACACCTGCCAGCGGACACGCGCCGACGGACCCTTGCCAGCGGACACACCGCCAGAACGAGACTCGCGAGGGCAATAGGCCGACAACGACCGGTTCTATGGTGAAGTTGGTTATCACGCGAGATTCTGATTGACTCACCTTCTCGAATCCCCAGTTCGAATCTGAGTAGGACCTTTCCTTTTTTTTCGCCCTCTTTTTCCCGTCCTCCCTCCTGCCGCCTGTGCCGTCTTCTGTCGGACTCGGCCCGGTCTGGCGTGTGCCGTCCGGTGCGGCCTTCTCTCGTCTGTCTCGTCCTGTCTCGTCCTGTCTCGTCCTGTCTTGTCATGTCTCGTCTTTTTTCCACCGACGCTTACCTTTACTCCATTGGCGAAGTGGTTATCGCATTGTTCTTATAGGTTGCCGTCCGTGCCTCTAGTGCTTAACAAGGATCATGAGTTCGAACCTCATATGGAGTATCTTTTGCCTCCCGGACGGACGGACGGACGGCCGGCTGGAGACCGACAAACTGACCGGCCAGGCCTGTGCGATCACTGGCGGGATTGGTGTAGTGGTATCACGCCGTCTTCGGGCTTTGCTGGCTCGCATGAAACACGTGTCTGACGGAGGTCCTCGGTTCAATCCCGGGATCGCGCCTTGTCTTTTTGCCGACCTGGCTTTTATCTTGTATCTTTTGTCTTTTGTCTTTTGTCTTTATCGCCATCTTATCTTCTTCTTTCTTTCTTGCCGATCGATCGTGTCTGTCGATCTTATCTGCCATCTCTGTCGGCTGGCTGTGTATCTTATCATGCATCTTATCTTGCGATGGCTTCTCTCGGTCTGTCCATCGTGGCCGTGTGCTGAGGGCAAAAAGACGTCATGGTCACCGCCAGGATCGAACTGGCGACCTATTGCGCACCGGGTGAGATGTGAAGCAAGCGTCATACCACTAGACCAGGCGACCGATCGACACGGCCTTTTCTCCGCCGGGCTCCGTACTCCGGGGCTCGACGTCCGACGTCCGACGTCCGATATCCGATGGGCGATCGGACGGATCGGCCGGACGCCCACCGCCTCGGATAACCCTAGCAGAGCCAACGCCCACACATCCACTTGGCCATACATCCACACAACCAGACGAAAGCTAAAGGCAAAGATGGTGGAACGGTCGTCATGGCCGGCTGCCAGCTTGTATGCATCAGGAAATCGCGGGTTCGAACCCCGTCTTGGTCTAGTGGTCCCACCACCCATTCGCTCTGGCCGAGTGGCCCAGCGGTAAGGCGTCTGACTACGAGGATCTTTGCCTTCTTTTGTTTTGGTCTTTCTGTTGTGTTGACACTGTGTTGCTGGTGCATTGCATTGCATGTTCTCGTTGTGTTCTCGTTGTGTTCTCGCTATGTTTTTACTGTGTTGCCATTGTTATGCTGTTGTCTTTCTGCCATATGTCTTTTTCTCTTTCTATATTGATGCATCTATCGTTGACAGAAAAAAAGAAGAAAGAAAAGAAGAAAAAGAAGAAAGAAAGAAGAAAAAGAAGGAAAAAAAGGAAAAGAGGGAAAGAGGGAAAAGAAGGGAAAGAGGGAAAAGAGGGGAAAAAGAGGGGAAAAAGAAGGGAAAAAGAAGGAAAAAAGAGGAAAAAAGAGGAAAGAAAAAGGACAAAGAAAAAACGGGAGAGGAAAAAGAAAAAAGAAAAAAAAAAAGAGTACACAGCATAGGGTAACAGCGGACGCTATGTGGCGGGTAATCCTATGAGTAGCACAGCAAGTAACACAGCAACTGACACAGCAAGTAACCCTACACCGACCACGCCACCCGCCCAGACGGGCCGAACAAAAAGGCGCGATTCCGGGATTGAACCGAAGACCTCCAAGAGATGTGCACGGCAGAAAGTGTGCCCAAACTTGGCGTGATACCACTACACCAATCACGCACGATGGCAGCCCGTCAGCCCGTCTGTCTGTCTGCCTGGCGGGGTGTGAGCATGCGGAGACAGCAAACACAGACAGCAAGGAAGGATCGACGCGACAGAAGGCAGAGAGAACGGAAGTGGGCAAAAAGAAAAAGAGAAAGGACGACCGCTGTAGGATTTGAACCTACGCCTTCAGAGAAGAGTAGCTGTCGCGTCGTCCCACAGAGGGGACTCGTTCGAGGCTACCGCGTTAGACCACTCCGCCAAACGGCCTTGGATGGACGCCGCTCGGTGAGCGGTGAGCACAAGCCGGTGGGCAGCAGACCAAGAGAAGACACACAGAACACGACACACAACACGACACACAACATGCCATATGAAATGCAACGAAATCAAATACGCCAAGATAAAACAAAACACACCGAAACACACCAAAAAGAGATGGAGACTCCGGGAATCGAACCCAGGAATGACACATGATCGACAGTGCGAAGCGTCCAGTTTACCAACTAGCCTAAATCCCCAGCTGCCCTGCCCCCCCGGCCGGGACAAAAGGAATGATGAAGACGAGATTTGAACTCGCGCCATTACTGACTGCGGTCTGGACTCGGAAGAGAGACCTAAACACAGCGCCTTAGACCACTCGGCCACTTCACCAGCATGCTTTCCCTGCGTTTGTGGTGTTGTTTGTGGTGTTGTTTGTGGTGTTGTTTGTGGTGTTGTTGTGGTGTTGTTTGTGGTGTGTGGTGTGGTGTGGTGCTGTGCTTTGTGCGGAACCCTAACGAGCACGCGTCGACCAGACGCCCGCCGGGACGACAGGGAAGGATACAACAGAAAAAGAAGAAGAAGAAATGAACGGAAATGAACGGAGAATAAAAAAAAAGAAGAATGTTCCTGCTAGCCGATTTGAACGACTGACCTCGACATTACTAGTGTCGCGCTCTACCAACTGAGCTAAGAAGGACGGTTGGTGTCCACCGAGCGCGTCGGTACGTCCTTCGTGTCCTGCCCCTGTGTCGGCACAGACGCACTGCTCGTCCGAACGGCAGCACACACCATCATCGCACCAGCCGGCGAGACCGAACACGGACGATCGGCAGATGTGCACCCGCCAGCACAGAGCCGATCGGTGTGTGGGACGAGAAAAAAAAAGGATACAACCGCGGGGAATCGAACCCCGGCCTAGTGCATGGCAAGCACCAATGATACCATTTCACCACAGCTGTTGGATGCTGTACGGTCTGTTCATTCAGTCCACACTCCAAAACGGACCGGCAGACAGCAAGGGGGTGTGGCAGTGTTGCAACGTGGCATCATACTACCATGGCACCGCACCTGAGAGCACAGCCCGGCCAGGCAGACCCGAGAGGCACGGCCCGTGCCGGCCGGACAAAAAGTGATGAGGGCGAGATTCGAACTCGCGCCATTACTGACTGCGGGGCATAGAAAGAGCCTTAACACAGCGCCTTAGACCACTCGGCCACCTCACCTGGATGAAGGCCTGTCCGGCCGGTCGGCCAGTGTGCTCGCAGCAGCCGGCCTGTCTCGGTGCAACACATGGTGTGTGATGTGGTGGGCAGGACGGAGCATGACCGAGAGGAGCAGAGCGAAAGAAGAGAGTGCAAAAAAGGCAGCGGGCGGAAAAAAAAAAAAAAGACTACCAAAAAACACAAAAAACACATAAAACGACACAAAAAAGTGGAGATTGTAAGAATCGAACTCACGACCTCAACCATGCTAAGATTGCGCTCTGCCAACTGAGCTAAATCCCCGTGTGTGTCTGTCTGTCCGTGCTACCAGCCCAGATCGTCAGACATGCCCGCGCGACCCACCAGCCGACCCACCTCTCACCTCTGTTCAACCCTCCATGCACCCTTCCACCGTCGACGGCCCACCAAGCGCACACCAAGCCAGCAAACAAAAACACAAAGAACGAAACAGAAACAGAAACAGAAACAGAAACAGAAACAAAAAATCACACCAACACACAAAAACGAAGCTAGCCCCATGGGGGGGTCGAACCCCCAGCCTTCAGATGCCAACTGTCAAGAGACTGGGTAAGAGTCTGACGCTCTACCGATTGAGCTAACAGGGCGGTTATAGTCCCCAGCCCGGCCCGTACCCCTAGACACCAACGCCGCCACCCAACTAGCCCCTCCCACGCCCCGGTCGTGTGCCTCAGAGTCTTGCCGCCGTCCGCCCAGTGTCTTGTACTGCCATCGCCTCCGCCCCCGCCACGCGCATAAAAAAAAATGACAAAAATGAGATGTAGGTGAATCGAACACCTGTCTCCAGAATGGAAATCTGGAATAATAACCATTATACGAACATCCCGTTGATGGGAGGGTCCACATACATCAGTCCTATACCCTGCGCATACAGTGCACACTCTACAGCCCGCCAGCATACCAAGCGTCTCACGTGTACACCCACATTCTCACCCACCTTCTCACTCACATTCTCACTCACACCCCACTCACACCCCACTCACACCCCAACCACGCCCGCCGCAAAAAAAGAGAAACCCCGCCTGGGGATTGAACCCAGAATCTTCACCTCTCTCACCAGACAGTAGGAAGGAGACGCGTTACCATTCTGCCAACGGGGCGTGTGTGTGCCCGGGCAGGGTGCACTCGCTCTACCCGGCCCACACTCCCGCACACTCCCGCACACTCCCGCACCCACACACACCTCACGCACCCCATCCGGACAGATGGCCGAGCGGTCTAAGGCGTCAGACTCAAGTTCTGATATCGCAAGATGCGGGGGTTCGAATCCCCCTCTGTTCATCTTTTGCCCCCCGCCGAGAGATTCCGTGTGGTTTTGCAACCAAGACTCTGTTTCTGATAGCATCATACCAGACCTCACCTCGCCGCACCTCACCGCACCGCACCGCACTTCGCCCCACCGGCCGACACACCACGCCTCCATCCCACACGGGCTTATGGTGTAGTGGTATCACATTCGCTTTGCATGCGAAAGGCCGCGGGTTCAATCCCTGCTGGGTCCACTTTTTGCCGTCCGGTCGGAAGCATGCTGACCGGCGGCCACCCGCTCACAGCCTACCGCACGACGGAGCAGGCTGCACACGACTGCGCACGACTGCAGACGACTGCAGACGACTCGACCGATTCGGCGTGCTTGTACTAGTCCTCATTGGTCAAACGGTTTACGATATCAGCTTTTCACGCTGAGGACCCGGGTTCGACTCCCGGATGGGGAACGATCCTTTTTGTTTTCTCCCCGGGCTGCCTCGTCTGAGGGCCAGCTTGTCGGCAGGCATGGTCCCGGTGTCGCACGATCGGGCTGATGGGCCGGCCGACCGATGGACACACAGCGGCGGGCGGGCAGACGGCGGAGCGAGCGGTGCCTGGTCGATGAGTAGGATACTGGGCAGAGACCGGCAGTCATCAGAGTTGCATGGTGTAACGGTTATCACTTGAGTCTAACACACTCACGACCCCAGTTCGACTCTGGGTGCGACTACTCTTTTTGTTCTTTTTGCTCTTTTTTCTTGCTCTTTTTTCTTGCTCTTTTTTCTTGCTCTTTTTTCCTGTTCTTTTTTCTGCTCCTTTGTTCCTTTTGTTTTCTCTGTGCAGATGCAGCATCTGTGACGCCGGCCTGGTCGCACCGGGCGATGTTGCGTCCACAGCTGCCACTACTCGATCGCAGGACGACAAAGCGGCTGCCACTGTGCTGTGTGCATGTGTGCAAGCGTGCCTGTGGATGATCTGTCCGATGGCGCGGCAGCCTCATACGGAGTTATAGCACAGCGGTAGTTGCGGCTGGTTGCAACCCAGCAGGTCCCTGGTTCAATCCCGGGTGACTCCTTTTTTCTTGCCGGCCGAGCATGCTGGTGGAAGATGGATGATGTCCATCGCAAGAACATACCAAGAACACGCACACCTCATGGACGGCAGAAGACGAGAGGGGAAGTACTGCACAGGAAAGGGAGAGGGAAAAAAAATGAGGAGACGAAAAGACGACAAAAAGACGACAAAAAGACGACAAAAAGACTGCCCCGTACGGGCTCGAACCGTAGACCTTGGAGTTAACAGCTCCACGCTCTACCAACTGAGCTACAGGGCATGGGATGGTCGCCTGCTGTGTCCGAGCACTCAGAGAGCACACGCCGACGGTCAGTGCCCAGCATGTTTTGCCTGCCGCGTCAGCACACACACCGACCCGGCTGAGACCGACCGAGTGAGTGCCAGCCGGACGGCCCGACGGCCCGACAGCCACCCAGACGGGCCATGGCCTGATGGACGGCGCTGACTGTCACCGGCCGTCATAGCTCAATTGGTGGAGCGTATGACTGAAGACATCTGTCCGCAATCATAAGGTCGCCTGTTCGATTCAGGCTGACGGCATCCCTTTTTTTTTCCGGTCCTCGCTCTGTGTGTCAGTGAGGATGGCTTCGATGGTGTGGCCGTCTTTTTTTTTGTTTGGGCTGGCTGCCCGGTGTGTGCGTACTATGCATACATGAACGACAACCATAGACACACATAGGCAAAGGCATAGAAGAGAAGAAGAAGAAAAAAAAAAGCAAAAAGAGCAAAGGCCACGGTGGCAAAGTACAGGGTGCAAAAGAAAGCTGTCTGCAGGATTCGAACCTGCGCCCTCAAAGAGGAAGAGATTTCTAATCTCTCATCGTAGACCACTTGATTAAGACAGCGTATGGTCTCGGTCTGCCGATCGACTGCCCATAGCCTGTGCTCAACAGCCATCCAGCCAGTTGGTCTGCCCAGCGCACACGTGTCGGCGTGCTGTGCTGTGCTGTGCTGTGCTCGGTGCGTCTTTCGGAGCGTGTGCTGCCAAACATGCGCCGTCAAAGAGAGCAAAAGAAAAAGAAAGAGAAAAAGAAGGAGACATACAGACCAAAGAAAAAAAGATAACGATCGATGGCCGTCGACGGACAAACACAACAAAGCAAGACAACCATACAGCTGTACAGCAAAAGAGAATGGAAAGAAAAAATGCAAATGCAGATGCAAATGCAAATGCAAATGCAAATGCAAGTACAAATGCAAGTACAAAAGAGAGGAGCAAAAGGCAAAAAGTGCTCCCGGACGGGGAGTCGAACCCCGGTCTCCCGCGTGACAGGCGGAAATCATAACCGTTAGACCATCCAAGAGTCGGTTGATTGTCAGCCTTGTCCGCTCGCCAGGTGGCTGGACAGCTGGCCGGTGCATGCACCCCATACCGTGCATTCAACCACACAGTACCCGAAGGCACACACCAGCGCTGATACCAGTGGTCAGAACGGACATACAAAAACAAGACGAAACAGAAAGACGAAAGGAAAGAAGGACAAGGAATAAAAGAAAAAAAGAAACGAGAGCAAAAGAAAAGACCAAAAGAGAGATCCCCAACCGGGAGTCGAACCCGGGCCTACCGCGTGAGAGGCGGTTATCATAGCCGTTAGACAATTGAGGACTTGATGGCTGTCATCCGTGTCCAGACAGCTTGTCCAGACAGCTTGTCCATGCGTCAGAGACGTCTCCACCGGGTGCACACATCGCTTGTCTGCTGCCGAGAAAGTGGCGGAGAGTGGCAAAAAGTGAGTGAAAAGTGGCAGAAAACAACGAAGAGCGACAGGAAGCGCTCGGGAAAAGGAAACAAAGAACGAAAGGAAAAGGAAAAAAGGCACGCTCCCAGGATTGAACTGAGGACCTCCATGAGACAAGGCGCAAAGACCCTAACATGGCGCGATACCACTACACCAAGCATGCACGATGCCTCCCAGCCCAGCCCAGACACCATAGGCCCATGTCTGGTCGGACACTGTCCAGCACAGCCGGGTGTATATCTGCGTTCCCATCGTCGCCACTGCACCACCACATCGTCACACCGTCACAACACTGCATCGCTCACCATGGAGCGTGCCAGTCGACAACAATGCCACACAGACCGCAACGGTCGAGAACAGGAGGGGTGCAAAAAAGATGGCAAAAAAAGATGGCGAAAATTAGAAAAAGAAAGAAAAAGTGATCAATGAGGGGGTCGAACCCGCGACCTTGGCGTTATTAGCACCACGCTCTAACCAACTGAGCTAATCGATCCGATGACTGTCAGGCCCACCCGGCAGACCATGGCCAGGTGTACCGTCGGTCGCACCAGTCGATGGTGTGACTGGCATTGACACTGGCATTGGTAATGACACTGGTGTTGGCACTGGCATCGACACTGGTGCTGGCACTGGCATCGACACTGGTGCTGGCACTGGCATCGACACTGACGTCGACACTGACATCGACACCGGCACGTGACCTGCGGCCGACACCACATACACACTCCTCAGCCATGGTCTCCCATCAATGCCAAGTAGCGCAGTGGAAGCGCGCCGGGCTCATAACCCGGAGGTCGCCTGATCGAGACGGGCCTTGGCAACATTGTCTTTTTGCTCGTTTTCCCTCGGTTTTTTCCCTGGCCCCCGTCCGGCCGTCCGTGCTGGAGGCCTGCAAGCCGGCCGCATGGTGCCACCGTCTGTACGGCCAGCCAGCCGGGCGCTCGACATACCCTCTGGGCACGGAGGCCCCGGGCAAGCGACCCATTAGCTCAGTTGGTAGCAGCGCAAGATTCCAAATCTTGAGGTCATCCGTTCAAGTCGGGTATGGGTCTTTTTTTGTTTTCCCGCCCGTCTGCCTGCCCCACCACAGGGAGCTGTGTCGACCTGGCTCGACCGTGGTGGACACGCGCACACAGGCCAGACCGGTCGGACAGACAGTGACCCACACAACGGCCGATAGAAACAGAGTGCAGAGAGAGCGTGCAGAGAAAAAGAAGGGCAAAAAGGAGGGCAAAAAAGAAAGGGGGACACAAAAAGTGAACATTTAGACCGATGTCGGGATCGAACCGACGACCAGCAGCGAGCGAAGACGACCTTGCGGACGAGTACCGAAAACTGCTGTGATAGCCACTACACCAATCGGCCAGATATGATCGCTTGCCCTGCCCCGGTGACCACTACATCGGCAGCAGCAGCTGGGAGAACGTCATCGGTCGCATCGCCCGTCTGGCCGAGACAGTGCGCATGCTGCGTGAGAGCGACCGGACTGGACCGAAGGCAGGAACCCTAGCAGTCAAAGAGGAAGCAGCCACAAGGCAGAAAAAAAGAACAAAAAAGAACAAAAAGCAAAAGGCAAAAAAACAAGATCGCCGCTCTCGGGATCGAACCGAGTGCCTTCGGTGAACAAGTGTATCCTTTACAAACCAACGCTCTTCCAGATGAGCTAAGCGGCGGGTATGGTGCCAGCACCGTTTGTCCGGATAGATTCTCGTCCAAGCGGACTCTGCGCAGCAGCAGTCGTCGTCGTCATCAGCACTGCCGACGCCACCGCCACCGCCACCGCCGCCACTTCCACTGCCGTCATGCTCAGCCCATCTGACGGCCGGATCCGACCGCACCTCCGCCTGGCCCAGCCCGGCCGCCCACCAACCATCAGGAAGGATGGGAAACACAGCAAAAGAGGAAAAAAAAGAGTTGCCCAGAGCGAGAATCGAACTCGCGGCTGAGGATCACACTCGGGTGACGGTATGAGACCTACGTTTTACCACTAAACTACCCAGGCACGTTGACTGCCCAGCCGCCCCGGCGGTCGACCTCGATGGGCTACGTCTGGCCGAGCGGACGGTGTGGGCCGGGTCCTGACCACACCGGTACACCAACACATCGACACACCAACACCCTTAGAGACAACACGACCGGGCGACGGGCACCAGGCCCGAATAGCTAAGTGGTTATAGTGCGCCGCTCGTAACGGTGAGGTCCGTGGTTCAAATCCGCGTTTGGGCTTGCTTTTTGCTCCGATGTCCGCTGTGTGTATCGGGTCGGCCGTGCGTGTCATGCCGGCCGGGCCACGTGCGGCGGGCGGACAGGTCGGCCAGCGATGTAAGCACACCTGCCAGCGGACACGCGCCGACGGACCCTTGCCAGCGGACACACCGCCGGAACGAGACTCGCGAGGGCAATAGGCCGACAACGACCGGTTCTATGGTGAAGTTGGTTATCACGCGAGATTCTGATTGACTCACCTTCTCGAATCCCCAGTTCGAATCTGAGTAGGACCTTTCCTTTTTTTTCGCCCTCTTTTTCCCGTCCTCCCTCCTGCCGCCTGTGCCGTCTTCTGTCGGACTCGGCCCGGTCTGGCGTGTGCCGTCCGGTGCGGCCTTCTCTCGTCCTGTCTCGTCCTGTCTCGTCCTGTCTTGTCATGTCTCGTCTTTTTCCACCGACGCTTACCTTTACTCCATTGGCGAAGTGGTTATCGCATTGTTCTTATAGGTTGCCGTCCGTGCCTCTAGTGCTTAACAAGGATCATGAGTTCGAACCTCATATGGAGTATCTTTTGCCTCCCGGACGGACGGACGGACGGCCGGCTGGAGACCGACAAACTGACCGGCCAGGCCTGTGCGATCACTGGCGGGATTGGTGTAGTGGTATCACGCCGTCTTCGGGCTTTGCTGGCTCGCATGAAACACGTGTCTGACGGAGGTCCTCGGTTCAATCCCGGGATCGCGCCTTGTCTTTTTGCCGACCTGGCTTTTATCTTGTATCTTTTGTCTTTTGTCTTTTGTCTTTATCGCCATCTTATCTTCTTTCTTTCTTGCCGATCGATCGTGTCTGTCGATCTTATCTGCCATCTCTGTCGGCTGGCTGTGTATCTTATCATGCATCTTATCTTGCGATGGCTTCTCTCGGTCTGTCCATCGTGGGCGTGTGCTGAGGGCAAAAAGACGTCATGGTCACCGCCAGGATCGAACTGGCGACCTATTGCGCACCGGGTGAGATGTGAAGCAAGCGTCATACCACTAGACCAGGCGACCGATCGACACGGCCTTTTCTCCGCCGGGCTCCGTACTCCGGGGCTCGACGTCCGACGTCCGACGTCCGATATCCGATGGGCGATCGGACGGATCGGCCGGACGCCCACCGCCTCGGATAACCCTAGCAGAGCCAACGCCCACACATCCACTTGGCCATACATCCACACAACCAGACGAAAGCTAAAGGCAAAGATGGTGGAACGGTCGTCATGGCCGGCTGCCAGCTTGTATGCATCAGGAAATCGCGGGTTCGAACCCCGTCTTGGTCTAGTGGTCCCACCACCCATTCGCTCTGGCCGAGTGGCCCAGCGGTAAGGCGTCTGACTACGAGGATCTTTGCCTTCTTTTGTTTTGGTCTTTCTGTTGTGTTGACACTGTGTTGCTGGTGCATTGCATTGCATGGTTGTGTTCTCGTTGTGTTCTCGCTATGTTTTTACTGTGTTGCCATTGTTATGCTGTTGTCTTTCTGCCATATGTCTTTTTCTCTTTCTATATTGATGCATCTATCGTTGACAGAAAAAAAAGAAGAAAAAAGAAGAAAAAGAAGAAAAAGAAGAAAAAAGGAAAAGAGGGAAAAGAAGGGAAAAGAGGGGAAAAAAGAGGGGGAAAAAGAAGGGAAAAAAGAAGGGAAAAAAGAGGAAAAAAGAGGAAAAAAGAGGAAAGAAAAAGGACAAAGAAAAAACGGGAGAGGAAAAAGAAAAAAGAAAAAAAAAAAAGAGTACACAGCATAGGGTAACAGCGGACGCTATGTGGCGGGTAATCCTATGAGTAGCACAGCAAGTAACACAGCAACTGACACAGCAAGTAACCCTACACCGACCACGCCACCCGCCCAGACGGGCCGAACAAAAAGGCGCGATTCCGGGATTGAACCGAAGACCTCCAAGAGATGTGCACGGCAGAAAGTGTGCCCAAACTTGGCGTGATACCACTACACCAATCACGCACGATGGCAGCCCATCAGCCCGTCTGTCTGTCTGCCTGGCGGGGTGTGAGCATGCGGAGACAGCAAACACAGACAGCAAGGAAGGATCGACGCGACAGAAGGCAGAGAGAACGGAAGTGGGCAAAAAGAAAAAGAGAAAGGACGACCGCTGTAGGATTTGAACCTACGCCTTCAGAGAAGAGTAGCTGTCGCGTCGTCCCACAGAGGGGACTCGTTCGAGGCTACCGCGTTAGACCACTCCGCCAAACGGCCTTGGATGGACGCCGCTCGGTGAGCGGTGAGCACAAGCCGGTGGGCAGCAGACCAAGAGAAGACACACAGAACACGACACACAACATGCCATATGAAATGCAACGAAATCAAATACGCCAAGATAAAACAAAACACACCGAAACACACCAAAAAGAGATGGAGACTCCGGGAATCGAACCCAGGAATGACACATGATCGACAGTGCGAAGCGTCCAGTTTACCAACTAGCCTAAATCCCCAGCTGCCCTGCCCCCCCGGCCGGGACAAAAGGAATGATGAAGACGAGATTTGAACTCGCGCCATTACTGACTGCGGTCTGGACTCGGAAGAGAGACCTAAACACAGCGCCTTAGACCACTCGGCCACTTCACCAGCATGCTTTCCCTGCGTTTGTGGTGTTGTTTGTGGTGTCGTTTGTGGTGTGTGGTGTGGTGTGGTGCTGTGCTTTGTGCGGAACCCTAACGAGCACGCGTCGACCAGACGCCCGCCGGGGCGACAGGGAAGGATACAACAGAAAAAGAAGAAGAAGAAATGAACGGAATGAACGGAGAATAAAAAAAAGAAGAATGTTCCTGCTAGCCGATTTGAACGACTGACCTCGACATTACTAGTGTCGCGCTCTACCAACTGAGCTAAGAAGGACGGTTGGTGTCCACCGAGCGCGTCGGTACGTCCTTCGTGTCCTGCCCCTGTGTCGGCACAGACGCACTGCTCGTCCGAACGGCAGCACACACCATCATCGCACCAGCCGGCGAGACCGAACACGGACGATCGGCAGATGTGCACCCGCCAGCACAGAGCCGATCGGTGTGTGGGACGAGAAAAAAAAAGGATACAACCGCGGGGAATCGAACCCCGGCCTAGTGCATGGCAAGCACCAATGATACCATTTCACCACAGCTGTTGGATGCTGTACGGTCTGTTCATTCAGTCCACACTCCAAAACGGACCGGCAGACAGCAAGGGGGTGTGGCAGTGTTGCAACGTGGCATCATACTACCATGGCACCGCACCTGAGAGCACAGCCCGGCCAGGCAGACCCGAGAGGCACGGCCCGTGCCGGCCGGACAAAAAGTGATGAGGGCGAGATTCGAACTCGCGCCATTACTGACTGCGGGGCATAGAAAGAGCCTTAACACAGCGCCTTAGACCACTCGGCCACCTCACCTGGATGAAGGCCTGTCCGGCCGGTCGGCCAGTGTGCTCGCAGCAGCCGGCCTGTCTCGGTGCAACACATGGTGTGTGATGTGGTGGGCAGGACGGAGCATGACCGAGAGGAGCAGAGCGAAAGAAGAGAGTGCAAAAAAGGCAGCGGGCGGAAAAAAAAAAAAAGACTACCAAAAAACACAAAAAAACACATAAAAACGACACAAAAAAGTGGAGATTGTAAGAATCGAACTCACGACCTCAACCATGCTAAGATTGCGCTCTGCCAACTGAGCTAAATCCCCGTGTGTGTCTGTCTGTCCGTGCTACCAGCCCAGATCGTCAGACATGCCCGCGCGACCCACCAGCCGACCCACCTCTCACCTCTGTTCAACCCTCCATGCACCCTTCCACCGTCGACGGCCCACCAAGCGCACACCAAGCCAGCAAACAAAAACACAAAGAACGAAAACAGAAACAGAAACAGAAACAGAAACAAAAAATCACACCAACACACAAAAACGAAGCTAGCCCCATGGGGGGGTCGAACCCCCAGCCTTCAGATGCCAACTGTCAAGAGACTGGGTAAGAGTCTGACGCTCTACCGATTGAGCTAACAGGGCGGTTATAGTCCCCAGCCCGGCCCGTACCCCTAGACACCAACGCCGCCACCCAACTAGCCCCTCCCACGCCCCGGTCGTGTGCCTCAGAGTCTTGCCGCCGTCCGCCCAGTGTCTTGTACTGCCACCGCCTCCGCCCCCGCCACGCGCACAAAAAAAAAATGACAAAAATGAGATGTAGGTGAATCGAACACCTGTCTCCAGAATGGAAATCTGGAATAATAACCATTATACGAACATCCCGTTGATGGGAGGGTCCACATACATCAGTCCTATACCCGTGCGCATACAGTGCCACACTCTACAGCCCGCCAGCATACCAAGCGTCTCACGTGTACACCCACATTCTCACCCACCTTCTCACTCACATCCTCAACCACACCCCACTCACACCCCACTCACACCCCAACCACGCCCGCCGCAAAAAAAGAGAAACCCCGCCTGGGGATTGAACCCAGAATCTTCACCTCTCTCACCAGACAGTAGGAAGGAGACGCGTTACCATTCTGCCAACGGGGCGTGTGTGCCCGGGCAGGGTGCACTCGCTCTACCCGGCCCACACTCCCGCACACTCCCGCACACTCCCGCACCCACACACACCTCACGCACCCCATCCGGACAGATGGCCGAGCGGTCTAAGGCGTCAGACTCAAGTTCTGATATCGCAAGATGCGGGGGTTCGAATCCCCCTCTGTTCATCTTTTGCCCCCCTGCCGAGAGATTCCGTGTGGTTTTGCAACCAAGACTCTGTTTCTGATAGCATCATACCAGACCTCACCTCGCCGCACCTCACCGCACCGCACCGCACTTCGCCCCACCGGCCGACACACCACGCCTCCATCCCACACGGGCTTATGGTGTAGTGGTATCACATTCGCTTTGCATGCGAAAGGCCGCGGGTTCAATCCCTGCTGGGTCCACTTTTTGCCGTCCGGTCGGAAGCATGCTGACCGGCGGCCACCCGCTCACAGCCTACCGCACGACGGAGCAGGCTGCACACGACTGCGCACGACTGCAGACGACTGCAGACGACTCGACCGATTCGGCGTGCTTGTACTAGTCCTCATTGGTCAAACGGTTTACGATATCAGCTTTTCACGCTGAGGACCCGGGTTCGACTCCCGGATGGGGAACGATCCTTTTTGTTTTCTCCCCGGGCTGCCTCGTCTGAGGGCCAGCTTGTCGGCAGGCATGGTCCCGGTGTCGCACGATCGGGCTGATGGGCCGGCCGACCGATGGACACACAGCGGCGGGCGGGCAGACGGCGGAGCGAGCGGTGCCTGGTCGATGAGTAGGATACTGGGCAGAGACCGGCAGTCATCAGAGTTGCATGGTGTAACGGTTATCACTTGAGTCTAACACACTCACGACCCCAGTTCGACTCTGGGTGCGACTACTCTTTTTGTTCTTTTTGCTCTTTTTTCTTGCTCTTTTTTCTTGCTCTTTTTTCTTGCTCTTTTTTCCTGTTCTTTTTTCTGCTCCTTTGTTCCTTTTGTTTTCTCTGTGCAGATGCAGCATCTGTGACGCCGGCCTGGTCGCACCGGGCGATGTTGCGTCCACAGCTGCCACTACTCGATCGCAGGACGACAAAGCGGCTGCCACTGTGCTGTGTGCATGTGTGCAAGCGTGCCTGTGGATGATCTGTCCGATGGCGCGGCAGCCTCATACGGAGTTATAGCACAGCGGTAGTTGCGGCTGGTTGCAACCCAGCAGGTCCCTGGTTCAATCCCGGGTGACTCCTTTTTTCTTGCCGGCCGAGCATGCTGGTGGAAGATGGATGATGTCCATCGCAAGAACATACCAAGAACACGCACACCTCATGGACGGCAGAAGACGAGAGGGGAAGTACTGCACAGGAAAGGGAGAGGGAAAAAAAATGAGGAGACGAAAAGACGACAAAAAGACGACAAAAAGACGACAAAAAGACTGCCCCGTACGGGCTCGAACCGTAGACCTTGGAGTTAACAGCTCCACGCTCTACCAACTGAGCTACAGGGCATGGGATGGTCGCCTGCTGTGTCCGAGCACTCAGAGAGCACACGCCGACGGTCAGTGCCCAGCATGTTTTGCCTGCCGCGTCAGCACACACACCGACCCGGCTGAGACCGACCGAGTGAGTGCCAGCCGGACGGCCCGACGGCCCGACAGCCACCCAGACGGGCCATGGCCTGATGGACGGCGCTGACTGTCACCGGCCGTCATAGCTCAATTGGTGGAGCGTATGACTGAAGACATCTGTCCGCAATCATAAGGTCGCCTGTTCGATTCAGGCTGACGGCATCCCTTTTTTTTTCCGGTCCTCGCTCTGTGTGTCAGTGAGGATGGCTTCGATGGTGTGGCCGTCTTTTTTTTTGTTTGGGCTGGCTGCCCGGTGTGTGCGTACTATGCATACATGAACGACAACCATAGACACACATAGGCAAAGGCATAGAAGAGAAGAAGAAGAAAAAAAAAAGCAAAAAGAGCAAAGGCCACGGTGGCAAAGTACAGGGTGCAAAAGAAAGCTGTCTGCAGGATTCGAACCTGCGCCCTCAAAGAGGAAGAGATTTCTAATCTCTCATCGTAGACCACTTGATTAAGACAGCGTATGGTCTCGGTCTGCCGATCGACTGCCCATAGCCTGTGCTCAACAGCCATCCAGCCAGTTGGTCTGCCCAGCGCACACGTGTCGGCGTGCTGTGCTGTGCTGTGCTGTGCTCGGTGCGTCTTTCGGAGCGTGTGCTGCCAAACATGCGCCGTCAAAGAGAGCAAAAGAAAAAGAAAGAGAAAAAGAAGGAGACATACAGACCAAAGAAAAAAAGATAACGATCGATGGCCGTCGACGGACAAACACAACAAAGCAAGACAACCATACAGCTGTACAGCAAAAGAGAATGGAAAGAAAAAATGCAAATGCAGATGCAAATGCAAATGCAAATGCAAATGCAAGTACAAATGCAAGTACAAAAGAGAGGAGCAAAAGGCAAAAAGTGCTCCCGGACGGGGAGTCGAACCCCGGTCTCCCGCGTGACAGGCGGAAATCATAACCGTTAGACCATCCAAGAGTCGGTTGATTGTCAGCCTTGTCCGCTCGCCAGGTGGCTGGACAGCTGGCCGGTGCATGCACCCCATACCGTGCATTCAACCACACAGTACCCGAAGGCACACACCAGCGCTGATACCAGTGGTCAGAACGGACATACAAAAACAAGACGAAACAGAAAGACGAAAGGAAAGAAGGACAAGGAATAAAAGAAAAAAAGAAACGAGAGCAAAAGAAAAGACCAAAAGAGAGATCCCCAACCGGGAGTCGAACCCGGGCCTACCGCGTGAGAGGCGGTTATCATAGCCGTTAGACAATTGAGGACTTGATGGCTGTCATCCGTGTCCAGACAGCTTGTCCAGACAGCTTGTCCATGCGTCAGAGACGTCTCCACCGGGTGCACACATCGCTTGTCTGCTGCCGAGAAAGTGGCGGAGAGTGGCAAAAAGTGAGTGAAAAGTGGCAGAAAACAACGAAGAGCGACAGGAAGCGCTCGGGAAAAGGAAACAAAGAACGAAAGGAAAAGGAAAAAAGGCACGCTCCCAGGATTGAACTGAGGACCTCCATGAGACAAGGCGCAAAGACCCTAACATGGCGCGATACCACTACACCAAGCATGCACGATGCCTCCCAGCCCAGCCCAGACACCATAGGCCCATGTCTGGTCGGACACTGTCCAGCACAGCCGGGTGTATATCTGCGTTCCCATCGTCGCCACTGCACCACCACATCGTCACACCGTCACAACACTGCATCGCTCACCATGGAGCGTGCCAGTCGACAACAATGCCACACAGACCGCAACGGTCGAGAACAGGAGGGGTGCAAAAAAGATGGCAAAAAAAGATGGCGAAAATTAGAAAAAGAAAGAAAAAGTGATCAATGAGGGGGTCGAACCCGCGACCTTGGCGTTATTAGCACCACGCTCTAACCAACTGAGCTAATCGATCCGATGACTGTCAGGCCCACCCGGCAGACCATGGCCAGGTGTACCGTCGGTCGCACCAGTCGATGGTGTGACTGGCATTGACACTGGCATTGGTAATGACACTGGTGTTGGCACTGGCATCGACACTGGTGCTGGCACTGGCATCGACACTGGTGCTGGCACTGGCATCGACACTGACGTCGACACTGACATCGACACCGGCACGTGACCTGCGGCCGACACCACATACACACTCCTCAGCCATGGTCTCCCATCAATGCCAAGTAGCGCAGTGGAAGCGCGCCGGGCTCATAACCCGGAGGTCGCCTGATCGAGACGGGCCTTGGCAACATTGTCTTTTTGCTCGTTTTCCCTCGGTTTTTTCCCTGGCCCCCGTCCGGCCGTCCGTGCTGGAGGCCTGCAAGCCGGCCGCATGGTGCCACCGTCTGTACGGCCAGCCAGCCGGGCGCTCGACATACCCTCTGGGCACGGAGGCCCCGGGCAAGCGACCCATTAGCTCAGTTGGTAGCAGCGCAAGATTCCAAATCTTGAGGTCATCCGTTCAAGTCGGGTATGGGTCTTTTTTTGTTTTCCCGCCCGTCTGCCTGCCCCACCACAGGGAGCTGTGTCGACCTGGCTCGACCGTGGTGGACACGCGCACACAGGCCAGACCGGTCGGACAGACAGTGACCCACACAACGGCCGATAGAAACAGAGTGCAGAGAGAGCGTGCAGAGAAAAAGAAGGGCAAAAAGGAGGGCAAAAAAGAAAGGGGGACACAAAAAGTGAACATTTAGACCGATGTCGGGATCGAACCGACGACCAGCAGCGAGCGAAGACGACCTTGCGGACGAGTACCGAAAACTGCTGTGATAGCCACTACACCAATCGGCCAGATATGATCGCTTGCCCTGCCCCGGTGACCACTACATCGGCAGCAGCAGCTGGGAGAACGTCATCGGTCGCATCGCCCGTCTGGCCGAGACAGTGCGCATGCTGCGTGAGAGCGACCGGACTGGACCGAAGGCAGGAACCCTAGCAGTCAAAGAGGAAGCAGCCACAAGGCAGAAAAAAAGAACAAAAAAGAACAAAAAGCAAAAGGCAAAAAAACAAGATCGCCGCTCTCGGGATCGAACCGAGTGCCTTCGGTGAACAAGTGTATCCTTTACAAACCAACGCTCTTCCAGATGAGCTAAGCGGCGGGTATGGTGCCAGCACCGTTTGTCCGGATAGATTCTCGTCCAAGCGGACTCTGCGCAGCAGCAGTCGTCGTCGTCATCAGCACTGCCGACGCCACCGCCACCGCCACCGCCGCCACTTCCACTGCCGTCATGCTCAGCCCATCTGACGGCCGGATCCGACCGCACCTCCGCCTGGCCCAGCCCGGCCGCCCACCAACCATCAGGAAGGATGGGAAACACAGCAAAAGAGGAAAAAAAAGAGTTGCCCAGAGCGAGAATCGAACTCGCGGCTGAGGATCACACTCGGGTGACGGTATGAGACCTACGTTTTACCACTAAACTACCCAGGCACGTTGACTGCCCAGCCGCCCCGGCGGTCGACCTCGATGGGCTACGTCTGGCCGAGCGGACGGTGTGGGCCGGGTCCTGACCACACCGGTACACCAACACATCGACACACCAACACCCTTAGAGACAACACGACCGGGCGACGGGCACCAGGCCCGAATAGCTAAGTGGTTATAGTGCGCCGCTCGTAACGGTGAGGTCCGTGGTTCAAATCCGCGTTTGGGCTTGCTTTTTGCTCCGATGTCCGCTGTGTGTATCGGGTCGGCCGTGCGTGTCATGCCGGCCGGGCCACGTGCGGCGGGCGGACAGGTCGGCCAGCGATGTAAGCACACCTGCCAGCGGACACGCGCCGACGGACCCTTGCCAGCGGACACACCGCCGGAACGAGACTCGCGAGGGCAATAGGCCGACAACGACCGGTTCTATGGTGAAGTTGGTTATCACGCGAGATTCTGATTGACTCACCTTCTCGAATCCCCAGTTCGAATCTGAGTAGGACCTTTCCTTTTTTTTCGCCCTCTTTTTCCCGTCCTCCCTCCTGCCGCCTGTGCCGTCTTCTGTCGGACTCGGCCCGGTCTGGCGTGTGCCGTCCGGTGCGGCCTTCTCTCGTCCTGTCTCGTCCTGTCTCGTCCTGTCTTGTCATGTCTCGTCTTTTTCCACCGACGCTTACCTTTACTCCATTGGCGAAGTGGTTATCGCATTGTTCTTATAGGTTGCCGTCCGTGCCTCTAGTGCTTAACAAGGATCATGAGTTCGAACCTCATATGGAGTATCTTTTGCCTCCCGGACGGACGGACGGACGGCCGGCTGGAGACCGACAAACTGACCGGCCAGGCCTGTGCGATCACTGGCGGGATTGGTGTAGTGGTATCACGCCGTCTTCGGGCTTTGCTGGCTCGCATGAAACACGTGTCTGACGGAGGTCCTCGGTTCAATCCCGGGATCGCGCCTTGTCTTTTTGCCGACCTGGCTTTTATCTTGTATCTTTTGTCTTTTGTCTTTTGTCTTTATCGCCATCTTATCTTCTTTCTTTCTTGCCGATCGATCGTGTCTGTCGATCTTATCTGCCATCTCTGTCGGCTGGCTGTGTATCTTATCATGCATCTTATCTTGCGATGGCTTCTCTCGGTCTGTCCATCGTGGGCGTGTGCTGAGGGCAAAAAGACGTCATGGTCACCGCCAGGATCGAACTGGCGACCTATTGCGCACCGGGTGAGATGTGAAGCAAGCGTCATACCACTAGACCAGGCGACCGATCGACACGGCCTTTTCTCCGCCGGGCTCCGTACTCCGGGGCTCGACGTCCGACGTCCGACGTCCGATATCCGATGGGCGATCGGACGGATCGGCCGGACGCCCACCGCCTCGGATAACCCTAGCAGAGCCAACGCCCACACATCCACTTGGCCATACATCCACACAACCAGACGAAAGCTAAAGGCAAAGATGGTGGAACGGTCGTCATGGCCGGCTGCCAGCTTGTATGCATCAGGAAATCGCGGGTTCGAACCCCGTCTTGGTCTAGTGGTCCCACCACCCATTCGCTCTGGCCGAGTGGCCCAGCGGTAAGGCGTCTGACTACGAGGATCTTTGCCTTCTTTTGTTTTGGTCTTTCTGTTGTGTTGACACTGTGTTGCTGGTGCATTGCATTGCATGGTTGTGTTCTCGTTGTGTTCTCGCTATGTTTTTACTGTGTTGCCATTGTTATGCTGTTGTCTTTCTGCCATATGTCTTTTTCTCTTTCTATATTGATGCATCTATCGTTGACAGAAAAAAAAGAAGAAAAAAGAAGAAAAAAGAAGAAAAAAGGAAAAGAGGGAAAAGAAGGGAAAAGAGGGGAAAAAAGAGGGGGAAAAAGAAGGGAAAAAAGAAGGGAAAAAAGAGGAAAAAAGAGGAAAAAAGAGGAAAGAAAAAGGACAAAGAAAAAACGGGAGAGGAAAAAGAAAAAAGAAAAAAAAAAAAGAGTACACAGCATAGGGTAACAGCGGACGCTATGTGGCGGGTAATCCTATGAGTAGCACAGCAAGTAACACAGCAACTGACACAGCAAGTAACCCTACACCGACCACGCCACCCGCCCAGACGGGCCGAACAAAAAGGCGCGATTCCGGGATTGAACCGAAGACCTCCAAGAGATGTGCACGGCAGAAAGTGTGCCCAAACTTGGCGTGATACCACTACACCAATCACGCACGATGGCAGCCCGTCAGCCCGTCTGTCTGTCTGCCTGGCGGGGTGTGAGCATGCGGAGACAGCAAACACAGACAGCAAGGAAGGATCGACGCGACAGAAGGCAGAGAGAACGGAAGTGGGCAAAAAGAAAAAGAGAAAGGACGACCGCTGTAGGATTTGAACCTACGCCTTCAGAGAAGAGTAGCTGTCGCGTCGTCCCACAGAGGGGACTCGTTCGAGGCTACCGCGTTAGACCACTCCGCCAAACGGCCTTGGATGGACGCCGCTCGGTGAGCGGTGAGCACAAGCCGGTGGGCAGCAGACCAAGAGAAGACACACAGAACACGACACACAACACGACACACAACATGCCATATGAAATGCAACGAAATCAAATACGCCAAGATAAAACAAAACACACCGAAACACACCAAAAAGAGATGGAGACTCCGGGAATCGAACCCAGGAATGACACATGATCGACAGTGCGAAGCGTCCAGTTTACCAACTAGCCTAAATCCCCAGCTGCCCTGCCCCCCCGGCCGGGACAAAAGGAATGATGAAGACGAGATTTGAACTCGCGCCATTACTGACTGCGGTCTGGACTCGGAAGAGAGACCTAAACACAGCGCCTTAGACCACTCGGCCACTTCACCAGCATGCTTTCCCTGCGTTTGTGGTGTTGTTTGTGGTGTTGTTTGTGGTGTTGTTTGTGGTGTTGTTTGTGGTGTGTGGTGTGGTGTGGTGCTGTGCTTTGTGCGGAACCCTAACGAGTACGCGTCGACCAGACGCCCGCCGGGACGACAGGGAAGGATACAACAGAAAAAGAAGAAGAAGAAATGAACGGAAATGAACGGAGAATAAAAAAAAAGAAGAATGTTCCTGCTAGCCGATTTGAACGACTGACCTCGACATTACTAGTGTCGCGCTCTACCAACTGAGCTAAGAAGGACGGTTGGTGTCCACCGAGCGCGTCGGTACGTCCTTCGTGTCCTGCCCCTGTGTCGGCACAGACGCACTGCTCGTCCGAACGGCAGCACACACCATCATCGCACCAGCCGGCGAGACCGAACACGGACGATCGGCAGATGTGCACCCGCCAGCACAGAGCCGATCGGTGTGTGGGACGAGAAAAAAAAAGGATACAACCGCGGGGAATCGAACCCCGGCCTAGTGCATGGCAAGCACCAATGATACCATTTCACCACAGCTGTTGGATGCTGTACGGTCTGTTCATTCAGTCCACAGTCCAAAACGGACCGGCAGACAGCAAGGGGGTGTGGCAGTGTTGCAACGTGGCATCATACTACCATGGCACCGCACCTGAGAGCACAGCCCGGCCAGGCAGACCCGAGAGGCACGGCCCGTGCCGGCCGGACAAAAAGTGATGAGGGCGAGATTCGAACTCGCGCCATTACTGACTGCGGGGCATAGAAAGAGCCTTAACACAGCGCCTTAGACCACTCGGCCACCTCACCTGGATGAGGGCCTGTCCGGCCGGTCGGCCAGTGTGCTCGCAGCAGCCGGCCTGTCTCGGTGCAACACATGGTGTGTGATGTGGTGGGCAGGACGGAGCATGACCGAGAGGAGCAGAGCGAAAGAAGAGAGTGCAAAAAAAGGCAGCGGGCGGAAAAAAAAAAAAAAAAAGACTACCAAAAAACACCAAAAAACGACACAAAAAAGTGGAGATTGTAAGAATCGAACTCACGACCTCAACCATGCTAAGATTGCGCTCTGCCAACTGAGCTAAATCCCCGTGTGTGTCTGTCTGTCCGTGCTGCCAGCCCAGATCGTCAGACATGCCCGCGCGACCCACCAGCCGACCCACCTCTCACCTCTGTTCAACCCTCCATGCACCCTTCCACCGTCGACGGCCCACCAAGCACACACCAAGCCAGCAAACAAAAACACAAAGAACGAAAACAGAAACAGAAACAGAAACAAAAAATCACACCGACACACAAAAACGAAGCTAGCCCCATGGGGGGGTCGAACCCCCAGCCTTCAGATGCCAACTGTCAAGAGACTGGGTAAGAGTCTGACGCTCTACCGATTGAGCTAACAGGGCGGTTATAGTCCCCAGCCCGGCCCGTACCCCTACACACCAACGCCGCCACCCAACTAGCCCCTCCCACGCCCCGGTCGTGTGCCTCAGAGTCTTGCCGCCGTCCGCATAGTGTCTTGTACTGCCACCGCCTCCGCCCCCGCCACGCGCACAAAAAAAAAATGACAAAAATGAGATGTAGGTGAATCGAACACCTGTCTCCAGAATGGAAATCTGGAATAATAACCATTATACGAACATCCCCTTGATGGGAGGGTCCACATACATCAGTCCTATACCCTGCGCATACAGTCCACACTCTACAGCCCGCCAGCATACCAAGCGTCTCACGTGTACACCCACATTCTCACCCACCTTCTCACTCACACCCCAACCACACCCCACTCACACCCCAACCACGCCCCAACCACGCCCCAACCACGCCCGCCGCAAAAAAAGAGAAACCCCGCCTGGGGATTGAACCCAGAATCTTCACCTCTCTCACCAGACAGTAGGAAGGAGACGCGTTACCATTCTGCCAACGGGGCGTGTGTGTGCCCGGGCAGGGTGCACTCGCTCTACCCGGCCCACACTCCCGCACACTCCCGCACACTCCCGCACACTCCCGCACCCACACACACCTCACGCACCCCATCCGGACAGATGGCCGAGCGGTCTAAGGCGTCAGACTCAAGTTCTGATATCGCAAGATGCGGGGGTTCGAATCCCCCTCTGTTCATCTTTTGCCCCCCGCCGAGAGGTTCCGTGTGGTTTTGCAACCAAGACTCTGTTTCTGATAGCATCATACCAAAATAACGATCATGTTGAATCAGAAATTGTCACTCTCAATATCTACCAGGTTATCTTGTTAGATTCTGCTCCCTTTGAATTGATCATCGTCTCTGCTTTAGAATATGACACTGGATGTCATGAGTTGACCCGGTTGGACCCGCGCAGGGTGACCTTGCGCAATGTAGACCCATTCTTGCAACAGTCTTTTGGTACTGCTCAACTCTCTCTTGGTTATATCTTGACTCTTCCTTGGTATCTCTTCGCTCTTGCTTGTGTTTGCTTGTGTTTGCTTGGCCTAACATCTCAAATGACATATATACAAGGTAGTCGTTAGCTATCTCCCCTTTTCTCCCCCAAGCTTGGAACCTGTCAGGGATCAGACCGAGTAGTATATGCTTGTATGCATTTGCATACCATCTTAACAATACGTATTTATTACCCTCTGTATTTTTCACACTTCGATACCTGTATGCATCCTTTCCGTCTTGCACCCCTTCGGGCTTGCATACATGCCGAGCGACGGAGAGATACAAGTACTTCGTCGCTTTCCCTTTCCCATAGTTCTTTTCCTCTTTTCTCTTTTCTCTCAAGTTTGGATTTTGTCATCTTCGTTCGAAGTATCTTCGTCCTATCTATCATTACACCTATGCCTATAACTTTGGCATCTTCCTAAATCCTCGAGAGCCTGAGCCTTCCACGTACATCCTCATCTGAAAACTCTACAGCCAACCAAGTCGCAACAATCGGTTGCCGGGCCCTTCCGCCCTCACAGAACCTCGTTAACTCCTCATAGTTCCCTTCAGCAATCTCCTCATATCCCTCTGCAATATTGCATGATCCCTTCCCTCTTGAGAGCTCAAGCGTGCTGAGTACCGTCCCCACTCAGCCCCCTTGCCTGCGCCCCTAACACTCGCGCCCTTTCCTGCTTGCATTCATGCCTAGGCGACGAGGAGTCGCAAAGTACTTGGTCGCTTTCCTTTTCTATATTGTTCTCTTTCTCTTCTCTCTCAAGTCCGAGTCCTGTCATCCTCATTCGAGGTTGTTTGATCGGTGATTCTTGCAATGTCTCTATCTCTGCCGCGCCTGTGAAGATCCAAGAGCCTGAGTTTTGAGACAACTTGTGATGATAGAACTCTCCACCTAGTCAAGTCGCAACAAAACAGTCGCCCGGCTCTTCCGCCCTTTTACAGATGCCCGTTCCGGTATACCGAGCCTTCTGTTACATTCTGTACCTACACACATATGAGCACCGACGGGGCAAAAAGAATGACCGTAGGGTGAATTGAACACCCGTCGTCCGCGACTTTGCATTTCGATTGAAGAACCACAAGCGGAAGTACTAACCACTATACTATACGATCCTGATATCTTGTCGTGAATGGACAGTAACCTAGACTGTCAAAATGTGCGCACAGGTTGATGAACACGCATTGGAATAGCTGCCGGACTGTTACATAAGATTCAAAGGTCAAGAGTGGACTGTTCGCTTGGACACTTGTTCGCCATCAAGTTCTCACTGCTTTCCCTCAGTCATATACACTTTGCCCAGGTGTGCCAGGAAGAATGGATCGAGAAACCAGGAGAACAGAGGAGAACTAGCTAGGCGTTCAGCAGCTTTGTGAAGAGACGCTCTCGGGACCCCTTACAAGATCTGATAGTGCTGCGTTTGAGAGAATGATCGCATCTACAACTACAACGATGTCGAGACAGTCAAGTACTCAACAAAGATGAGTGCACGTCAGAAGGCATGCGCCTTGTCGAGGCTGTAAGTCCACGTCGAGGGTTGACCACGGATGCCACCATGGCTACCGCGTGGCTACCGGATGCAACGTAACACGGACACGATCTCCCTTCTCTTGATCATCCAGCCGGACACCTCGTCTCGTGACAGTCCGCCATCACAGTGGCCCATCATAGTTCGCCATCGCTGATTCTTCTCCTCCTCTTTCTACTCGTTCTCCTCACCTTCGTCCTCATCGTTGCTCTGCTACATTGTACGACTCTTTCTTTGTTCCAGAGCCAAGCTGCACCGAGTCCATCCAGACACTTGGCCATCCCAGCCTCACTGTCTGTGCCCATATCAGTACTTCACCACTCAGCGATCTCTAGCAGCCCTTGATGTCCCTCCCAGATGTCCTGCCCGACTGGTTCAGCTTCACGTTCGTAGGACTACAAGCTGTGAGCGATGTTCTCATGATCTCAGCACTTGGCTCTTAGCTTCCACCTCACAACTCACACTCCATTCGACTCTGATCCACTCTGTCGACCGACAGGCAGCACTCCTTCCGTTGACGTTCCAGCATGTCGGTGATCCGATGGGAACGTTCGCCAGGATACTACCAGCCGGCTACGACAGAGCTACCGACGGTCTTGCATCAAGTCTGCGGGTCCAAATCGCTACGACCACTGGTGCTCAAGGTGGGTGGGCGATCGTGCTGACGTCCTGATCGCTCTCTGCTGATATGCCATGAGTACATATGCAGCATATCCGGTGATAGCTATCCTGTTCATAGGTGGTACTCTCTTTGCTCGCAACCGCCTGAAGGGGCTGCCCAGGCTGCAACAAGGGCTGATGAAGCTCATCATCTACGCCGGGCTGTTCTCTCATGTAAGTGTGAGATGCACATGTTGTGCGCTCTGTTGACTAAGATCGATGCTTGTTGTCGTTCGTCAGGTCTAGCTGTACAGCGTGGTCGTGTTGAAGTATCCCAGATCTCTGCTTGCCACTCCTTCGGTCTGGACAGACAGCATGAAGGGTCTTATCTTTGGACTACCGGTAGCCACTGCACTGAAGCTTATCTGGCTATTAGGTATCGGAAGAGACACTCTGTAGAGAACGATGTGGTCGACTAACGACAGCGGACAGAACGCTACACGACTGACATCTTGTTATCATCAACTGTCTGTATGTTTCTATTATGTTTTTTTCGTGTTGTATATGATGGGCTTCGATTGTTTTGTGCTTTGTTTTGTGCTCTATTGGCTTGGTCGAGTTGTTTGGCTGATGGGATGTTTGGTCGATTTGTATCAGGACATGTCCACCAGCTCAGGCTCTCGAAAAATCATGCGATGGCCAAAGACATATGCATAGACTTGTAATGTGAAGTACGAAGACGGGAGCTTTCAACAAAGACGGCAGGACCCAGACATGAGAGAGAGAAAAAGAAGAGACAACACGAGAGGATAAAACGAAAGAGGAAGGAGACACGAACTACGAAGAATGAAAAGGCGACAAAGTGCTTGTATCTGTTCATCATACAAACGCAGAAGCAAGACGGGAAGGATGCATACAGATCTCGGAAGCTGGGAGATGGGAAACACATAGCGTCAAGGTTGCATCTACTAGGATACAGTGTCAGCCACTCAGACCGATCTCTGACGGCTTGGTATTAGGTATGTGATGGTTGGTGATTCGTTAGCTGGTAGTTTATTGGCTGTTTCTATATTGATTACTAGTTGAGATTTGGGCTAGTCGGTGATTTCTTTCACTTTGCCCTCACTTTCCGTTCCTCTCCGTTCCTTTCCTAGCCCTGCCTTTCCATCTTGTTTCCTTCCACCTTGTTTCTTTCTCTCTCTGCCTCTACTTCTATCTGACCCTTCTTCTGCTCTCGCATATGATCAGACCTCGTTCACAAGCATGTTTATATATACGCATATGGCTCTGACACCCTGAGAACGTCAAGAGAACGATGGCGCTGACCTGTTGGAGCTGGATCTCGAGCGTTGATCTTAAGCTTGGATCCTGGTCGCTCTCTTTCGTCTGCTTTTCGTCGCTGACTATGCTGTCCAGGACTATCTCTCTGCATCTGCTTGATCTGTTCCCAGAAAGCTCGAACTCTATTTCTCGCCTTGGCACCCGTGTCGATGGCATGCGTGTGACTCGCTCGGCTAGCGTCCTCGGTCCGTTTGACACTGTCGGCCAACCGTCGGTCACGTCACGCAGACCGTAAAGAAGGACATCTGTTTCGCCACCACACCTGTTAAGATATCCCTCTCACCTTTGACCATGCTCTTCTACGACTATAGGGATTTTCGGGACCCATACTTCGTCAAATGGCTACAGGTCAACTTCGAAGAAGAACGATCCTCTGCTGAAGAGTCAGTTTGTCCATCAGACCTATCATGCGTCGATCTCTCAGGTCAATGCTGACCTGGCTTGCTCTCCTATTTGCTTGAGATAGACCACCGTTCGTCCAATATTTCTCTACTATTGAATGACAAGGAGGCTGACTAGCAGCATAGGCGTCTGTTGACAACTCTGCCTTGATGTCTTGTTCTCTTGTCGTCCTGTCGTCTTATCGTCATGTCGTCTTGTTGCCTTCTACAGAACATGTAAGCTTCCATCGGCATCTGCTAGTAGGATAAAAGTACTCTGACTCATCTTGTCCTCTTCTCTATGCTCTCAATCGACCATAGTCCAGGACCTGAAAACTTTACTTCGAACGGAAGATGATCTGCATCGGCAGGAGGTTCGACGTGCGCAGGGATTGGATGAAGATGAACGACCCTTGACGCGGAGACTTCCTGCTTACGACGGCAAGCACTTCTCAACTCGTCCGTTGCAAGAGCTAGAACGGGTCGAGCTAGGTGATATGATGTGGCACAAGATCCATCATGTGAGCTTCTTCCCGTCTTATCTCTCTTATCTTCGTCTTATCCTTACCATTTTCCTATATCTCTATGCGACTTGCGGTGAATCAGTGGCCATGATGACTGACATGGTTTGACTGCCTTTTTGGCTCCACTTCACCACTCTCAGGGTCAATATCTGCTCATTCGGATCGTCTCTCGTCCCACTAGGATCACTTCCATCCGTTTCATCGGCCAGGACCCGTCAGGCCGGGCCGAGCTCGTCGAGCTACAAACGGCTGTCGACATGCTTGTCCAGACCGGACCGGAACTGGACGCGCTCTATCCTATGGGCGGCCTGCTAGCCATCCGGGAGCCTCACTATGTTCGATGTCTGGACGAAGACATGATCGATATTGCTCATTGGAAACGCACCAAGATAACGAAGGTATCCAGGATCAGGGTTGAGTCACCCTCGGATGTTATCTGGCTGGGTGCAGACGACCGACTTGTCAGCGAGCTCACATGGATGAGTCCACCTGTCTGTCTGGCGACCGAAACAAATGCTCGGAGACTGACTGCTGAACATGCAAAGTCGATCGGAGACGAACGGCTGGACAAAGGATGGCTCATGGCGGCCGAGCGAGCGTATACCGAGGGTCTGACCGTTGACAGCAAGCATATTGTGCTCAGACTTGACCGAGCGCACTGCCGGATCCGACTCTCGCGGTTCAGAGGCGCGTTTGTCGATGGCGAGCATGCACTGCGTGGCCTTCTTGACGCTGTACGCGCGGAGGAACCTGGACGGGCGGACTTGGCCCAGTCGGATCTGCTGCAGAAGGCATACCACTGGCTTGTGCTAGCTTCGATCGGTCTGCGCGACTGGTCGGTCGCATATGAGCACTGCACTGTGTTTGTTGAGCGGTTTCCTGATTATGCTCCTGCGCTGGACTTGCTGGCGTTCACACAAGCCAGAGTGGACGAGGCTCGGACGGGTGTGTACGACTGGCCGTCGATCTTTCGGGGTGATCTCCAGCCGGGGGGGACGAGGAATGTAGTTGCTGACTGGGTGTCGCCTTCCTTCAAGATAGGCCGCAGCCCTACGTTAGGTGGGATCCGGGGCGTCATCGCTGACCGAACGATCGAGCGAGGCGAGCTACTTGTGGTGTGCAAGCCGTTTGTATCGGTTGACATGAAGGAGCCAAAGGAAGGGCCGCTGACGGAGCTGGTGAACGTGCCAATTCAACAATACGCTTCAGGGTCTGCGCATGCATATCTAGTACGAGCGATGGTGGACAAGATTCAAGACGAACCGAGGGCCTTGGACGTGTTGAAGAGGCTGTATGCTGGACCGGGATCCTCGGATCCAGAGTTGGTCGATCTAAGCGCCTTCGAACCGCCTGGCGCACCGGGCGATACCGAGGATGAGGAGGAGGAGGTAAAGTCGGTGGATGTGGACGTGTCGAGACTGGAGGGAGTCAGGACCTACAGCTCTTTTGCGACCGGGTCAGTCATCATCGCCGAGACCGGGCCCACTATGCATGGTCCACATAGAAATGAGCCGTGTTCAGGTACGTCTCGTACTTTTGCCTCTAAGATAATCTCTTTTCTCTCTGTCTACTACGTTTTTTTGCCTTTTTTCTCTCTTGACGATTCTTTGTATTGCTTTTTGTGTTTTGATGTATCCTGTTTCATCAAATGGTATCGATTCGTCATCTACGTAGGCATCTACCTTGTCCCCTCGTTGTTCAACCATGCCTGCTTCGCCAACGTCAGCTGGGTATTCTGGGGCGATATCATGGTCCTTCGTTCCTGCCGGACTATCTCGCCCGGCGAAGAGCTGACGATCAGCTACTTCCCTGGTAGCTCGTTAGCCTGGCGAACAACGTTGATTGGCAAGTACGAGATCGGTCTATGCGACTGTATCCTGTGCAAGGAGAAACGGCTTGACCCCTTGGACGGGCGTAACATGTGGCCAGATGAGCTCGAATGGGCTTTGGAATATGATGAATACATATCTGGAGTTGCCCCGATAGTCAATGGAAAGATGTATAAGCCACCGAGAAGAACCCTCAAAAGGGTCATGAAAATGGCCCGTTCTCTCGAATCAAAATACGATCCCAGACGCTCACCTAGTTTCATGTCTGAGCTCTGCTGTCTCTATAACGCCTTGTCGGGCCTTCACATGATGAAGGTGATGGGCGGCATGAAGGACCCCGAGGATACGTTGCTGTTGATGGAGCAAGCGGTCTACTGGAAGAAACGTGCGCTTGAGTGTTGTGGGTTCAAAGGGATAGAGTCCGATGGAAGAGGTACACTGACGTCTAGTCCGTTCGCATACGAGATGGAATGTTTGAGTATAGGGTTGTCGATCGTGTCGATACTCGGCAGAATGGATAGGAAGAAGGATGCGCAACGATGGGCCAGAGTGGTGTTGGAGATGCATGACATCGTTTTCGGAGGTGGGAAGGAAACACTGGTCGTTCTGTGGAGGGGTCCGTTGGACTCGATGAACTTGCTTCCGTACTTCAGTTGACCTCGTGTGGATGAGATCGCATATGAATGCATGTCTTGCTTTGTATCACAACAGCGATAGTACTAGGGCCAGGTAGTCGATAGCATATGGTGTCTTCCCGTGTGTCAAGCTAGACGCATCACGATCGAGTCGAACAAGCAGAGGACACAGAGAATCTTGTCATTTATACACATTCAGTCCTCAGCCTTCGTTCGCTTCTGCTTGTGCTTATCAGCAGGCACAACTTGCTGGTGCGCGGCTGGGTGTCAAGCGAGTTCTGAGATCCATAAGTGGCTGTGTTGAAGAAAAGAGGAACCAATGTTTGAAAATCATTTGAAACCCAAATAAAAGGAGAAAGGGAAAGAGAGAAAAAACAGTCAGAAGTAGGCAGAAAAGAGAACGAAAGAAGGAAAGAGAGGACGAACATGGTTTCCTCACATTTCTGACACATGAACGTGATGGCAAGATCCGTATATCCAGCTCGATCGGTATATCCCATCACTTGCATGCGGAGGGCAGAACAAGGAAATGGATCGGACCGGTTCGACGAGCGTAAGCCTCGATCGCATCTGACATCTGCCAATTGACGACAAGCGGGACGATCAGTACATCGTTCCGTCGTGCAGCCTGTGTGAGCGAGCGCAGATGCCGGGCATTGGTTCGGCCGTGAGCTGAGTGGGCTCATCGGAAACTGACAAAATATAAGAGAGCCGAATCAGATTGTCGGTGAAGCTAGTATCGCACGTCCCGTCTCTTGAGACTTGACAAAGCATCTTTCCGCCGGTCCTGCGACCTGTTCGAGTGGAGCGCCATAACAGAAGACTGAAGCTGAGTATGGGAAACGGGAATCAAGTCAACAGAGTCACGTACTTGAATCAGCTTGTACAAGTCAAAGATGAAGAGAGGCCAAGGGTCACAGAAAGGGAAGTAAAGAAGGGCAGAGAGGAAAGCAGAAAAGTCGAAGAGACAACGGACCTCTGCTCGCTGAGCGCTCTCGAGAATGGTATTGGCCGTCTTCTTCTGTTTGCGAATGATTACCATGGACGGTGTCAAGCCAGCTGTAAGGGGTATCTGTATGTTTTGTCGTTCATCGCGATGAGCAACACGCCAGAGCATAGTAAAGCAGAACGACATATAAACGATCGGAACAAGAGAGCAAACATAGGTAGAGAACGAAGGACAGATCTGATCTCATGTTGTCGTCTCTCTGGACGAGCTCGACACGTTGTTGGACTGTATCGACTGTACGGATTGTACCGGCTGCATCGACGGCCTGTCGAGTTTACAATCTCAAGCACCCAAATGCACCCAAGTGTTGGCGATCACTGCGTTAAGTGATGCAGAACATGAGGCTCTCATCTTGATCACTGGAAAAAGGCCATGGCGGACGCTGGAGGATAGAACAGAAAGAGAGGATAGATGGAGCTGCCTGAATGGAAACAAGAAGAGGCGGTACACACGACCAAGTCCGTTCCAATAGATTCTTTGAGGTTTTTAGTAGTCGGCCGTTGGAGATCAAATCATGTCCTTTTTTCCTTTATCTTATCTCTCCGTCTTGATCGCTTTCCTTTTCCCCTTAAAACCCTAACCAAGAATTCGTTCTACCATATGCTTAGTTTCACCATCTCCGGCTTTTCTTCGAGGCCGCTCAGCTTTCTCGTTCACCACTATCCCTGCACATAAGCTTCGCCATCCTTCCACTTCTTTTCTCCGTCTCGGTCACCACCAGAAACCCGCTCCTGTGGGCTGGGCCTTTCGTGACATCTTGAACTCGATCAATGCCGGAGTAGATGGAGCTGCCTGATCTGTAGATCTACTGCTCTCAGCTGAAGTTCCCTCGAGAAATCTCTCGAATGATCAAGACAACCTGATAGATCCCAAGATGCTAATAACATTGATGTGCTCTATACGTCTCTGTGATCCCCGGCCGCTGTCGAGGGCGTTTTCTGAACCAGACTGCTGACTATCGCGCCCTTAATTCACCAAGATCTTTCGGGACACGAGCAGGCTGATTGACGGTTTGTGAACATTAAGAACCTTAGGGGCTTTCCTTTGTCAAGCTCTTCTTTTTCGGCTTGCTTACCACCAGGGAGGGCTTGGCCAAAGGTGCGCTTATGATCGGCCCCCTTCGTTCGGACGGCTTCAAGACTTGTGGAGGCTCTATGAAACCGATTCGGAGGCGACATACACTTGCGTGCAACAAGGATTTTAGTTCAAGCCGGTCCAGTGCGATGTCGGCCGGCCGGAAGATGACGAACGTCAGATGGACGATTCGTATAGTTGGGGGTACTGACAAGTCGGATGGGGTGAACATGACGGACATGCCAAGTACAACGCAGACCATGACTGATGATACACGTATGTGAATGACTTTGGCCGGGTTTCACGTCCTGACCGGGCATCACCCGGGCATACTCAGGAATGCTCGGGCGGGGCTAGATAGCTTGAACTCACGCTGGGAAGATCGGATCATCCTTGTCGGAACTGCTCGAACCTCTATCAAGCCTTTAAAGTCTCTTCTCATCAGTGTCCATCGTTCTTCATGTTTCCTTTTCCTCATCTCCCATCTTTGTCTCCTCTCTCTCTTGCAAGACCGACGACACTTCATCACCAGGTAAGTGCTCACCGTTCCTCGGCCGTCTGAGAGTCCTCTATTTTGCATCACGTCAGTCCAGTGACTGAGCCCATCTTTCAGGAAACTCAACGGCAAACATGTCCATAGCCATCAGATCTCTTGCCCGACTGACTCGACCCTCCGATCTCCGCACAATCCTTGCTAGAACGATGAGCACCGAACTGAAGAAACCTCTTGAGCTCTACTCGGCGAGCACACCGAACGGCCAGAAGGCCACTGTGTTCTTGGAGGAACTGAAGCAGATCTACCCAGCTTTCGACTATCATGTGAACGAGATCGATATCCAGAAGAATGAACAGAAGGAGGAGTGGTTCCTGAAGATCAACCCCAACGGGCGGATCCCCGCTTTGGTCGATCCTAACAGGGGGGACCATGCTGTGTGGGAGTCCGCCGCCATACTGCTGTATCTAGAGAAGCAGTAAGTCCGGCAGACACACCTTCTTTCCTCTTGTTTCTCTTTCTTTCTCTTCTGTCTCCTTCGCGCTCTCAAGTGCAGACCTGACGCATGTTTCTTTTTGTATCTTCTTTCGCCTATAGCTATGACCCAGACCACAAGTTCTCATTCGGCGACTCGGCTGATGAGGATAACTTCAGAAGTGAGATCCTCCAGTGGATGTTGTACGTTCTTCCTTCTGTCTCTCGCTTTGCTGGGCGCAGATGGAGGAGAAAGTGAGAGACATCCTGATCACTCGGGATCTCATCACTCCGTCTCGCTTTCTCGAACAGTTTCGTCCACGGAGGGATCGGACCGATGCAAGGCCAGGCGGTTTTCTTCTCGAAATATGCGCCCGAGCAGATCCCATATGTGTGTATCTCTCTATGTTCTCTCTACGGAGTTTCAGCCTGTCGAGTATAGTAGGTGTTGACGCACTGATCTCTCGAAACAGGCCATCAAGAGGTACCAAGATGAGACCAAACGACTGTACTCGGTGCTCGATACCAGGCTCCGGAACAGAGACTATCTGGTCGGTCCGGGAAGAGGTAAGTACTCGATCGCAGACGCAAACGCGCTTCCCTGGGTGTTTTGGTCACCGTTCGCGGGGATCGATCATGTGGAGATTCCGACGGGAGTGAAGGCATGGCTGGACAGGAACCTGGAGAGAGAGCCGACGATGAGGGGGCTCAAGGTCGGGCTGAACACGTCCTCAGAGTGAGTTTTTTTGTGCCTAGCCTTCCAGGGGTTCATCTTTCTGTGTCCTTGTTCGTGTGATGCGTGTGTGACGAACATATATGGACGAATGTGTGGACGAGGATCTAACTTCTGTCTTCACTTCCGGCTTCGACCTGACTGTTCGCATGGGGCATTGACAGTATGATCGAACAGATCAAGAAGTATGGGGCGCTTCCTCCGAGCACGAAGTGAACGATTTGACTATTTGGTAGATTTTGCGGCCTGGTGTTACTTTGTGACATTGGTCGATGATTGCCCTTCGGTCCAACTGTAGGATGTGAGGGGACTGTATAGAATCAGAGGGTATATTATGAGTTTTCTGGTATACATATTGGACTGTCTTGTCTCAGAGGTTATCTTGACAGACAACTTACCTCGTGGCTTTTTCCGTCAGTGCGTTTTTAGCTTGACAACTCATGTCTTTCTTCTCATCTCTTCCGAGTTCATTCCCTCACCTTGGCTTCCAATCATTGCCTGTTGTCCTTCAACATATATCCCCGCACCCAATATTTTCTTTGCTATTCTCCTCTTTTCTCTTTCTTTTCTCATCTCTAACCATGTTACCTTATTGTTGACAAACCCCCGCTCTTTGATCTCCAGTAACAAGTCATGACACTCTGAGAGAAAAGGCGCTATGTGCGTGTAGTCACTGAAGAGGCAAAGGTACATCAATCATGAACGTCATGAATGCCGCTAGTAATAAAGACAACTGTGTGAGAGACATTCAAGACAGGGACTATTGCCCACAGGAGAGAGAATAGTAGAAAGATTCGAGAGGCGGATGCTAGCTTATAGAAGGACGTTTGTAGATACAAGAAAAAAAACGGTGGTGGCGGCCGAAAGAGTAGAATACACAAGAGTGTTCGACGGATCTTATTACAGCGTGATATGATTGAAAGGGACTTGAGCTATCAACAGTACATCGCGCCACACACAGTCATGGCAGCCGTAGCCAAACTGTTGTCTTTGAACACGATTCTACCCTCACATCCCTCGCCAAGGCAGCAATTCGAGCGTCCACATAGACAGGGCGCACGCTGCATTTCTTTCCAGTGCTAATGTGGTGTCATCCGACCCAGAATACACAATAGTCAACACAATAGAAGAGGAGAGGGCAAATAAAGAGTAGGACTAACGAAATCGTGAGGGTAACATTCTGAACCCATACCCCAACCAGCCAACGGATGATGTGGAGCTCCTACCTTGGTACATCCCCATTGTCCGAGGCTGTGCGAAGTGCGGTGATAAAAGAGATCTGGATCATAGTCCTTGCTTGTCCTACGAAACAGTCGCGGAGAGAAGAGGATGAGACGCGAACAAAGTGAGCGCTTTGGGTCGTTGAACGAAGCGAGAGAAAAGGAGAAAAGAAGGACATGGAAGATTCGTACCTGTTCGATGAAAGCTTGTCGACGGATTTTTTAGCCCAGGCCTTCTCCGCTGCTTTGGTGTGTTGAATTCTATATTCCAGCAATAAACCAAGACAGTCAAAAGAAGAATGTCAAAAAAACGACTTGGTCTATCTTGTTTTGTACTATGCACTCATTGAGAATATATGAAACACAGAGATCCCAACCTGTTTTGTTCCCGACTTTCTCGATTCGCGATACATGCCTTGTTTGCTACCAACCATATGGAGTTATGCGTCGAGGCTTGGGTGGCATCCCTATACTCCTCGTCCACCGATTTGACAGATTCAGACGGCGCCGACGGCTTTTCTCGACTCCAGAAATGGGTTGACCGAGGTGCCTCCTATCCAATTGTGAGCCAAAGGCAAAGCATCCCATTTCCAGTCAGACCCTGAATACTTTGGATGGTGTAGAACAGAAGGACACAACAGTGTTGTCTTGAAAAGATCTAAGTTTACGAACAAGGACGGCAGTGGAACTTCAATGATCAAGAAAGCAACTGTAAGTTCAAATGTGACCACCCGAAGCGATCGGCTGACAATGCACTCACTAAAGTTCGTTGTATCGACCTGAGATAGCATTGCCGAATGATCGATCAGTCTTTCTCTCCACTTGTTATCTTGACTGTACATGTATAGAGGAAGTGCTTACTCTCCCAGGCCTCAGCCGTGCCAATGAAGGCCTCTTCTAGTGAAGCTTCATCCACCTTGTCCGGGTGATTAAGAAAGTTGGTCAACAGTCGAGAAGTGTCATCTCTGTAAGACTCGATCTTCAACTGGTGGGCATGCCAGATCAAGTCGATGTCGAGCGCTTGATTCAATGATATTGACACAGATGAGAATGTTATTCCAGACATGGCAAGAAAAATTCATGGAAGGAACCAAAGTAGCGTACTTGGGCAGTGAAGAACACTCGTGTCTCGAGAAACCAAATCCAAGAAACGATGGTACCTGACCAGACGATAAGAGTAAAATGTAGATGTTCAACGAGAGCCAGTGGTAAGCAGGGATTTCCATCGGGGAAGAAAACATCAACAGACCTCGCGATCGCTTGAGCGATTACAGTGCGCTTGGTACTCAAAAAAGTCGGGTTTGTCCATCCAATCTTGGATCTGTCGCAAAGAGTCAGTCATGAGATCGTATCCTGAGGAAAGTCAGCAGGCTCACATCTTTTCGATGGAGAGATTAAGTCTCAATGTCTATAGATTGCTCAAGCGGGGACGAGGTTTGGTAAGCATCGGAAGAAGCGTTACAATAGACAACAGATAGAGCCCTCACTGCTCCAGTTAGATCAACTCCAAATCGAGCCTCGGTTGAGGCGTACCTGCCCCAGAACTTCCGTCGTAAGGCGTAGACAATTCGAAAGGATAAATGCGAAAATCAGATACATATTGTTGTAGGTCAAATCCATGAAAATAGCTGAACCGTCAAGAGAATAGAATTTACAAACCTCTTTTGTAATCTTTTCGAACGTCGCATTCTTTCTAATTTCCAAGTCGATTTTCCTGCTGTGGTCGTCCCAGATCTCTTGCACACCCTTCATACCTCCTCGGAAGAACTCTCGAACTTCAGTCTTGCGCTCTACGTTCAGCTGATCTGAGCCAAGATCGAATTTGGCTGATGGATCAGATGGGTCTGGGAAGTGCGACGACAACTCGGTGAGGAGCCGTTGGTTCATGAGTGCTGCAGTCTCTGAGCTCTGAGTGAACCCGGTGATGTGAGAAATGGAAAGTTGACTATGGAAAGGAGGGACAGGATCAGCGCAAAGCACAGTTTGAACCTCAGACTTGACAATACAAGAGAGATGAACGAATGACTTACGGCAATAACCCTCCTTGCCTTCCTAGGAGGCACCTTCCCAGATCGTCTGCTAGCTTTCTAACTTTGAGCTCATCCCTACCAAATGTCTCATCACAGATGGTGCAGTTCGCTTTGAAGCCTGTTTGAGCCCACCCTTGGCCGACCGCAGGCATCGTCATCGCCGTGTTTGTTTTAGGATCCACTAGACAGAACTCATTTGGCCGCGGAAGGGTCACCCAAGGAACGATGTTGATGTTTCCACAGAAGGCGCAATTGACTGGTAGCGTGTCTGAGAGCGAGGTGCTCACCGGTGAGCTTGCAGGAAGGCCCGAGGTCAGAGAGGAGAATGAGTTTGACTGATCCTCTGTGAGATTGAAGACATATGATGTGGGGTCGATCTGACGAGCGGCTAGGTGAACAGGAAATGCCTTGATCGTCCGAAGGTCTAGACGACAACTGTGATCGGCTCGGTAGATCCGAGGATTGAGACAGTCTGGTCCAGACAACAAAGCGCGTGGTTCATTTTTGATACATGAGTTTCCACATAAACATATTGGACCATATTCTTCCAGGCAAGACTCACATGCATGCCATACGAGTAGTACATCCAACGGAGGCAGTCTATCCACCTCCAGCTCGCCGGTCGAGCTAGCATCACCTTTGGCCCGAACGGACTCCATCGCATTCCACCAGACCTCGAACCGGTTCACGGCTCGTTTGACAAAGATTGCAAGCTTGAACTCATCGTTCGGCTCGACCGAGGTATCGGTAAGCGAATAGTCTGTTGGAACAGAGACTACCTCGTCCTTCAGCTTGGCAAACGCGCCGAGAAGGAGCAGATAATCTACGGTCTCGGAGATCGAGATGAGTGGGGCAGATTTGAAGTCATGGATTGGAAAGAAGCTCGGGAGTGAGTTGTCCTGAATAGATGTAAAACGAGAATAGTATGTAAGCAACATTCAAAAGGGAAAGCCACAGGTTCAAGAAGCGTCATACATCACTTCTGTAGGGAGGTGCATCAGGCCCGTTGGAAGCGTTTAAGAAAGAGTAGGAAGGCGTTTGTTCGTAGTTGGGCGCCTTTGAGTCAGACATCAATAAGAAGTAGATGATAGATTAGAACACGGTTGAATGAGGTTGAGAGCTTTGTGAAGAGTTCAACGTGCTTTATATGATACCCGGATGTCATCAACAAACACTTCTTGATCAACTTCATACATGAGATCATCCGGCCTGAACCAGTTCACGAGTCTCATGCCAAGCCAGATAGACGCCGGTCGGCACAGCTTTCGGAGGCCGCCCTTCCTGGAGGGAGCCGATCATTTCATACGTTGCTTCGATCCTGGTGACTATCTAACAAACTATAAATCAATGAATGATGCAAGGAGAAGATAAACAAAACCGATGTACACTTCTCGTGGCCCAATTAAACTTCCTTTCCTTCTCAGGCCCACTTGTCCGTCAGGTCACACTTCATATGTGTCCACATCAATTCGGCACCCAGATCTTTCGTGCCGTCATCGCCTTCAGTGAGATCTTCGGCATTCTGGATAGCCCAATGTTTGAGACCGAGTGTGAGCTTGATGGCCGGCTTCTGGAACATATCTGTTGGCTGTACACGCGATCAAGACAGGTACGTTAATGATATATATAGAGCCGATGAGCTTCGGAGACAGAACAGTTCGGCAGAGGGGAGGACAGGGACGCACAAGCTTCAAGCTAGTCACCGGGTTGGTTCGAGTCTGAAGAAACCATTTCCGAGATCTCCTTCCTGATCATTCGGAGAATGTTCCTGAATGCAATATCTCCTTGTTGCCAGGCAGCTGATGACAGAGCAAACAAAGCTACACTCTCAGTCTCTCAACGACCTCTCTCTAAACGATATATTCGAAGAAACAGACAGCAGCAGAAAAAAGTGAAACGATCAACCTAACGCACTGTAGCCAGCATCGATGACACCTTGACTATCTGCGCAAACTTGAATATTGAACGTACCTCCGTCCAACGTGAGTAGGCCAGTATGATGACCAGAATAACGCTGCATTATATTCAGCGCACTGGTCTGCTTGAAGGTGTCTGACTTGATACAGTGGTGGAAGGAAGTTAGGAGATAATGCGTCTTGGGACAAAACTAAGGGAAAGTTGAGTATAGCTTACAGACATCAGCTTCGGAGGAAGCGGACGTATCTTGGTCATGCAAAAACTTGTTGAATTGAAGTAGCAGTCGTTCCTCCCTGTGCAGTAAGGAAACCTCGAGGCTTGCGTAAGTCTCTTTGACATTCGTCGCCAATTCAGTCTAGATTTGCTGTGACATCTCTTGTAAAATCTCGCTTTTCATCATTGGGAAAGCTTTGTTTGTCTCCAATCCAGTTTAACTTACATTTAAGATTTTGCCTCCAACGATGGGCACTCGACCCTTGCTGATTTTTTCTTTCTGCTTTCTCACCAAACTCATCCATCTCTTCCTTCACGATTAACAACTGCTTAGCGCCATCCGGCTTCATCCATAAATTCTGGAAGATGTCTAACAGACCGGCTAGAGAGTCTCCGAGAGCATATACGGGACCGGTGTATGGTATAGCGACCTGCTCCGGTTCAGAAGTAGGAAAGAGTGAGAGGGATGGTGATAGCGATAGTGGCCGCCTCTAAATCAAGCGAGGGTAGGGTAGATTGGAGATGGGTATGAGGTGCTACAACTTGGGGCGCATCAGTACTGATCTTCTTTGAACGAAAAAGAAGCGATGAGAAATGACCTATCAGTGCGATCAAGTCAAAAACATCAAATAACAAAACCGGAGTCTCACAAGCTCTAGGAGTGGGGTCGAGGACACGAGAGCACACGAGGTGTAAACTCAAGGGAAGCTTCTCAAAGTTTGCGACGGATGGGCGATAAAGAATGATATCAGCCACTGATGGACTACATAGTCATACCGGAAGACCCTGTGTCGTTCGGCAGACCGGTCATGGGCATGCAGAATGGTACTACGGTCGTGGTAAGCAACATACTGGCGGAGGGTTACTCTGATCGGCTATGCCCACAGCACTGGGTTGTCCGGGCAGCAAGAATGGAGGGGTGATATTGTTCAGGTCTGTTGAGTAGCACCCAGATAGAGGTCAGATCATATGCTCAGTTGCCTTTGACGTGTGATCGAACGAAAAGAACCAACCGGCGGATGAGCCACAAGACCCCTCGCAGAACGAACTGGGCTCGTTCATATCAATCCTGTACGAGGACACTCAGAGTGTTAGAAGTATTTCCATGCATGTACAAACAATTATATAACAAAACATGAGAAAACAGATGACTCACCATATGCCATCATACTTCACGATCTGGGAAAAGCCAATGTTGTATATGCATAATCGCAAGGCATGGGCGATAACGCATCGATAGGGGTTACTGTCAGCAAACCTGAAGTTTCGTATTGGTATTGTTACTCATTTGGGTTAAAATGGATCTTTCGTTCTGGCACTTGTTCCCAGCCATATCTTCCCTAGTTTCCCACAGCAATATACATACCATCCAGGTGTCTCGATGAAACGGACTGAGAAATCAGGAAAACAGAAGGGACCAGCTAGGAAGCCTGCAACTTTTCGCAAAATCCTAGGACTTCGCGCACACGAATGTCGGAGGGTGATGGCAAAAGAAGGAGAAACAAATTACAGCAGAAGCAATGTCAAAGCTGCTGAAGTTCCAGTAATGTGTGCGCGCATCTTGACACCCTAGGTCGCCATGGCCCATTAGCAAACATCAAGATCGTATAGTATAGTGGTTAGTACTTCCGCTTGTGGTTCTTCAATCGAAACGCAAAGTCGCGGACGACGGGTGTTCAATTCACCCTACGGTCAGATTTTTTATCTCGCAGCGCCCAATGTTCCATAGTTCAGCTGGCTTGAACCACACTCGTAGGATGACGATGGTGATGTGAGATTAGAAGAACGAAAGGCAGCTATAAGTGTTCTCTTTTTCTAGAAGGGAGATGCTTGAGACGATGAAGAGACTGTTGAGACGAATCGGTTGAGGTTGCTTCCAGCAGCTAATCTCGTACGAATATATTTGTACGAATCGCCTGATATAACTGGCTGTGCATCTTTCAATGAATATGTACATTCCATCACCCATCACCCTCTCATCGTTCAAACCTCCGAGTTACTAATCATATATTTTGCAGACAGACACCGTCTACGATATGTCCAGATTTCTAGTCCCTATGCAACTCATCTCCAGCAGGCTCAAAGCTGTTCCTGGTACCCGTTCAGTATCATCTCTTCTTCGGTCTTCTCATCACTCTCGATGCTCGTATAGAGCATATTCTTCTGATGTTGATTTGAACAAGACCTCAACACTTCCAAATTCAACGTCTGAGAAGGAGCCTCAATATGTCATTCCGAAAACAATGCGAGCTATCCAGATAAAGGGTGACAAGGGCCCGGCATCTGCGATGTACATCGGAACCGCTGATATGCCCGAAATCAAGCTTGATCATGTCCTCGTCAAGGTTAGATGGAACCCGGTTTCTTGTTTGATGAATGATTGATATCATATCTAGGGTACTGTGTTTTTCCATTAAATTGATTTTCATCAAATTCCTGTAGATCAAAGCCATCGGTGTGAATAGAATGGACACTCTTCAGCGAACAGGAAATGTGCGTTCTCTCCTCCTCCCTACACTTTTCTCAATCCCGTCTCACTTGTCTCGAACCCGTCTCACTTCTCTCCACATCACAGTATCCTGTTCCTCCTGACGCAAGCCCTATCATGGGCGTTGAGTTTTCTGGAGAGATAGTGTCTTCACGAAGCTCGAGTTGGAAGCCTGGTCAACAAGTATTTGGTCTAGCGTACGGGGTGAGTTTGTTGGGAAGTTCATCTTCTGAGCCCAGTTTGCACAACATGTTTGATCACCAGGCTTCCTTTTTTGTAATTATATTGACCTCTTGCCTATTCATCTTCGTCACTTTGATCTCTCAGGGTGCATATGCCGAGTACATTGCAGTGTCTGGTGGCACTCTGATTGAAAAGCCTGATTATATGTCTCACGTGAAGGCCGCTGGGGTTATGGAAACATATTTGACTGGTATATCGTCCTTCTTGTCCTACTGGTATCAACTGCACATCAAACCATATGTTTTTGACTGTTGTCTGATTTCGTGTTTTCATACAATTTCTAGCTTACGATGCTCTCAAAAAGACTGGGAAATTTGAACGTGGCCAATCAGTCTTGATAGTAGGTCTCTTTCGATGCCTTGTACACGAAAGCATATCATTGATGCAAACTTGTTATCTCCTGCGCTGTAGCATACTGGAGCTGGCGCGGTAGGGATTGCAGCCAATCAACTTGCTAAATCACTAGGGGCACATGAAGTCTTTACTACTGCTGGATCAGAGGAAAAACTCCAAGCGCTGTCGGAAATGAAGAGTGCTCCTGATCATAGGATCAACTACAGAACGGAACAGTTTGACGAGATCATTCTTCGACAGACCAAAAACACTGGAGTGAACCTTGTCGGTCCTGTTCTCACCATGCTCTTCAAACTGATATCGACAGACCGCACACTAATTTTTGCCTTATTTCTTCGCTAACAGGTCATTGATTTTGTAGGAAAGGTTAGAGTTCTCACGATCGAAAATAGTGAATATCCAGATATTCATACAGTCGGTTGTGATATGATTGCAGGATTTCTTCGAGAAAAACATCAATTCTCTCGCTAAAGAAGGACGGATGATCTGTCTGGGATTCCTTTCCGGGTGAGTTTGATATCGAATTTTACACTTGTGTCTATGGTCACAATTTTTTCATCAATTAACATTACTGTTGAACTTTTGGTCAACCAGGTCTAAAGCTACCTTGTCTTTGGCCAAGCTTCTCTTCAAAAAGCTTTCTATTCATGGAACCAGTAGGTTTCCTATCTTAGCCTTACAACCTTTCGCTATATCTCGTTCAGATGAACTAATCCTATCCTCCCGCATAGCTCTTCGATCTCGACCAAAAGACTACATGAACGCATTGGTAGCTTCTTTCAAGGATACATGCTTGGATAAGTTTGCTACGGGCGACCTGGATGTTGTCGTTCACAAAGAACTAGATTGGAACAAAGTTCAGGAGGCTCATGAGATTCTTGAGAACAACCAAAACATTGGAAAGGTTTGTTGGCTAAACCATTTTTGACTTTGGTGCTTGATACGACTCCGTTGCATGTTGTCACTCCATGCTAATTTTTGTCGACTTTATAGGTTGTTCTCACAATTCCCGAAAGCACTGAAGAGGCAGTCAAGACGCCTGCAGAGTGATAAGACCCATGTAGAGACTAGATGAGAATAAAAAATGTTTTTGGATGTTTTCTATACATAATTCACAAATGAAGCGTACATTTCAAACCAACAGCTGACAGATAGCAAGCAAAAAGAAGAACGTAAGAAATGCAAGAGACAATCTGTGCATCCATGAGGCTGACGTCACGTCCACGCGATCGATCGGATGTTTGTGAACTTCTTAAATCATTTTCATCTTAGTTTACCAGTCGACTTCCTTGTTTCATGCTTTTTGTCCAACCTTTCACCATCTACTATCGTTCTCTCAACAAACCCTATTAAACAGGTTCTCACTGCTGCTATGTCGACCGCACGTCCGCCATCGACTAAGATCGTGATCATTGGGGCAGGTTTCTTAGGTTCGTTTCTTCTGTTCTCGACACCTACACTGTATAGAGACACAACCTTACTTTGACATCAACCGTCACGCTGCTTTAGCCAAATACATCACCAAAACTCTCATCGCCGCTTCTTCCAGGTCTCAGATATTTCTTGCGTCGAGAAACCCCGATAAGCTCTACACAGACCTCAAACATCTCGGCAAACAAATTTCCACGCCGTATACCGGAATCGATATTACTGACAGAGGACAGAATAAAAGGCTAGATGAGGCTTTGGAGGGAGCTGAAGTTGTGATTAATCTTGTGGGGTCAGTTCTGGTTTTCTCGATGTACTCGAATAGCGAACATAGTCTTAGGCATAGTAGGCTGATATTCTACTTGATGGTTCACTCTAGGATTTTGTATGGGTCGCGTCCTGTTTTTGAAGCCGTGCAATGGAAGGGAGCTGAAAACGTATGTTGAATGAGATCATGCCAGATAGGTTGATGTTTGAAACACTGCTCAACATTTTCTCGTTGTGTCTGTACACTTTCATTTCTCTTGTAGGTTGCGAGAGCGTCCCAAAAAGCAGGGGCCAAGTTGATCCATATCTCAGCTATCGGGGCAAATTCAACCTCGTCAATCGACTAGTCAGTCAACTTACTCGAAAGATCTATACATCTTTTCCCCAAATGATCTGAAGAATATATATGGTCTAATTACTATAGCTGGAGGACGAAAGGACTAGGAGAGCAAGCCGTTCTCTCCGAGTCACCCAAGGCTACAATCATTCGGCCCTCCTTAATATTCGGTCCAGGTGATGGATTTTTTGCGGTGAGTCTATTCCACACATGCAGCAAAGCGTCAGCCTGATGTTGATGATAAAATAGTGAGCATATTGCAGAGATTTGCGACTCTGGCAAAATATCTTCCGTTTCTTCCAGTGTTCGGAGGTGGTGCATCCCTTTTCCAGCCTGTGAGCATCGTTATATTTCTGACCAGTTATAGAAATTCTCTCATCTCAATCATCTTCTTTTCACACGCGCATGTACACACGGTCAGGTGTATGCTGGAGATATCGCACGGGCTGTGGAGGTTGTCAGCCGGAGCCGAAGAAATCCGGAGATAGCGGATCTTGTTGACGGCAAGATTATCGAAGCAGGTGGTCCAAAAGGTTTGTTAATCTCAACAATCCATTTTAGATACAGGGAACGTTTGATTCGTGCTTCAACCAGCGATACTGATACCAGCCTTATGTGATACGCGCTCACTATATAAACCGATCTGCAGTCTACACCTACAAAGAACTCATGCAGACCACACTGAAATATGCAGAATTATCTAGGCCTGTTGTTAGCGTCCCATTTGCGCTTGGCTCCGTTCAAGGCTTGGTCATGGAACAATTCCCGGAGAACTTGCTCACAGTCACTCGATCTCAGGTATGTACACAGGTGTACTGTTTATTTTTTCATCAGATATCTCAGTCTGACCAACATCCGTTCATGATTACGTACGTGTTTGAACTGATGGTCGATGAGTAGGTCAACCAACTCCGCGAAAACAATATCGTCACCGACCCTCTCCCTTCGACCCATGTTTCATTCGCACAAGTAATCTCGTCGTTCCCCCCTCTTGATCTTCCGTCTTCTTCACCCCCTAGTAAAGGAATCAAGACCGATCAGGAAGTTTTAACTTCTGTCGAGCAAATCCTTCCAGAATACTTAGGAAGTTCAGCCAGTTCAGTGAAATCGGGAAGAAGGACTCATGGTAGGAAGGGATTTGAGGGCTAAAGCAACATCGTCTTCTTCCTAATGTCAGTGTTAGGTTTAGTGAAAATGTGTTGAGTTTGTGAATCTTTATGTATCATCATGGTGATTATCGTCAGTCTAGGCATGCGCATTGTTGGGTTAAAAAACATTATATCAGAAACTATCCAAGCGACCAGCGCATAGTGAACACCGACCGCATGTTCGGTCTGATTGAAATATATCTGGATGTATGCCTAGAAACTACTCAAGTTCGTTCCTCGTCTGGATTGACTGACGAACAAATTCAAGAAAGCACCGGCAAGGAATAGACCGACACTGATCATATAATGAGGATAATGTCAAAAGATTTAGTCAATATCAAGAGCGAGCGGGTTTGAATGCATTTTGTTCTTGGCGAATAAAACACTTACGTGAGCCCTAAAGCCACCTCGATGAGCTGTTCTGCCACATCGAATCCTGAAGCATAAGAATCCGCATCGCCACTAGTCGCTTCACTTGCAAATTTCAACAGACCACCTGAGATTCGTAACAAGAAATACAAACCTGGGTTAGTCGAAGCTTCTCGTATAGAATAAAGGACTACTGACCGTTATCCGCCAGACCGGATGCTACACAAACAGAAACCAGAACGTTTTCAAGAAGAGTCAGTCACATCAAACTTTCGTTACTTTCCTGGAAAGGCAGGGATATACGCACGAAGTTGGAATAAAATTCCGGGAACCTGATGAAAACGGACATGTCAGTCCTTGGATACTATTTAAGACCAGTGTGTAACTCTCACTCACCATCATGACAAAAGCGGAACCTCGGCTGAAACGAGCGTACAGACCACCTAAAAGTCCGACGGTACAAGCTCCGATACAAGAGCAGAGATCGGGTCTGTTGGTGAAGGCACGACCCGAGAACGTGTTGGCCACAAAACCTGTACAGACAACATGGTTTATGTATCAGCACTAGAACGCGCACGGGAGCAAAGAAGCAAAGATAAAACAGACCAGCGCAGCCAATAACGACCATAATTAATGTTTCTTTTCTAACCAAGGGCTGTCCATTCCTGAGAGCGAGTAGAAGCACACTGTGGAATAGAGGGTAAAGACATATCGTAGGTTTTTTCATCAATTTGTGAGATTCATAGATATGGCTGATGAATACAAAAACTCACAAAGAGGCTACATCGTCAAGGGAAGGGTCGTCAAATGAATTCTATCAGCTCTCGATCAAGACAACACCTGAGGTTCATAACAAATGGCTTTAAGCTTGAATGTTACTTACGAGCCGTGAGGAAATAATACCACTGTGGAATGGTTGCCCTGTACCAAGGCGGATTGTCTTTCCGATAAGGTGAGCAGTCTGTGTCAAACAACCTTTGTCAGACATAACTGCAGGTCATAAAAGGTAGAACGTAATAACTGACCATAATTCCATGTGATCGGCCGTCCAGAGATTCTCACCCTGAGTATTCGAGGTATCAGAAGAGGTGGGTGCAATTACAATCAGGCTACTAAGATACACAGCTGTCAATAGTACACTGAATAGGAACGATACCATAGAGTACTTCCGATGGATAGACCAAATCCAAGGAATAATGCATAAAGGAGTGCGAATACCAGTCGAACGGAGCCAGAGATGATGGAACGGTTTCCAAGCTCTATTGAAGAAAGAGTTGACGACTACACATGATGAGTAAATATTACTCATCATTAGGTCAATGAGGTTATGAAGACAAACCTAGACTTCCACAAAGAACGATGAATCCTGGAAGGATTAAGACAACACCTCCAGAAACCAAGGCGGAGAAGCAGAGTTGATCTCCCCAGGAGCTGAAGAGAGCGGCCAGGAAGGTGTTGATAATGGCGATTACCACCCTGTTCATGATGATGAAGAGAGCCAAGTCTACCATCAGCTTCAAAAATTCTCTTCAGAAGGCAACGAGTTGAGACTCACTCAAAAAGAGACGCATAGAGATCGTTTCTGCAGACAATTACTTGTACAAAGACAAGAAGCATCCCTAGCGGAATGGTCACCAAGCAGTCGATGAAAGATCCGTAAAAGGCAGAAGGAAGGATGAAAGCTGAGGCGAGACCTCCGATAAGTAAGTTCTGCCATAATGTATATGTTGGTTTGGAAGTCATCAGAACATCTAAGGCGGCGCTAGCGTCGTCCACTCCAATTTTGTCATGTACCACCTACAGTTTCAACATGTGTACCGTTAGTCTTCAAGAATGACAAAGTCGTACGGAGGCGAGTTGTATGTACTGACATTCCAATAAATCATATGCGCCGATAGGAGTTTGCCGAGGTCAAGCCCGTTTGCCTGTTTCAAGAACTGAACAAAGGGTAATGGATGTAAGCATATCTGTTATGAGCATCGAGAGACCGAATGAATAGCACACCTTGCTTTGAGAAGACTTTGTTAGAGGATCTTCGAAACTGATGAGCATGATGCTCGGAATATATACGAGTTGACAACTGATTTCCAGGATTCGAGCTGTGGCCAGCATTTGTGCCTCCAACCGACTGATGATGGAAGACGAATATGAACCGGAAACGGCAATGAAAGTCAAAAGGTCAATATGGTCTGTTTTGGGCTTCAAAACTGAGGTCTACGCACTGAGAGGGGGCACCAAACATCATTCTGCATACAAATGGAAGAATAGAACGGTGAGAATGTGTTTATCTTCCAAGAATCTGCCGGTCGGATAGCAACTCACAAAGCCCTCATAAGCTTCATCAGGAAGTTCTGCTTATTGACGACTTCCGCGACGTGCTTAGTGATCTTTATTCAGAACAATACCGCGCAATAGAGATAGGGGTTAGCACTTGGGAAGGCACTAGGTGATGTGGACACAAGAAAGGCATATGCCCACGTACAAACTGGGTTTCCTTCCTTTTCTTTTCTTCCCTCTTCTGACGCTTTTTCTTTTCCTTCTCCCAAGCCTTCTCCTCTAGCTGTTCAGGGGTAAGAGCAGTCTTTGCGCCGGCAAAGTAACTGATATCCTTGAGAGCCTTTTCCGTTGGCGTCCCAACAGCAGATTTGACGATCTTGAGTGGCGCCTGGGCAACCTTGAATGGAGTATTGGCGATCTTTTGCAGCCTGTTCTTTTTGGGCTGGCCGAGAGACGACGGTTTTTGCCCAGGAGACCCGGTCGGGTCGGAGACCTCAGTTGTGGCCGGCAGATCGATCGCAGATGGTGAGGGAGAGATGGGGGGTGAGCCGGCGGGAGTGCGGATGTAGGCTGAGAGTTCGGAGGAGGCATAGGCCGATTTCGTGCCAGACTTGATCGAGCTTGGACGAGAGGAAGTAGTACTGGTCTGGTAGGATCCGACGTAAATCTGGTCAGTCATCGAGGCACTACATGAAAGAACAATCAGGACAGACACCTACAGCTTTACGGTTCGAAGACGGGAGTTTGAATGGGTCTTGGGAGTTTCTCAATCGCCATTCGGTCAGAAATTTCCGGCGCTCTCGAGTCTCGTAATCTTCATCCCGGTCAGAATCTGAACCGGAGCCGTCATGGGTGGAAGACGGTGCGTAAGTAGAGGGGGCAACCCATTCGCCGCTCGGTGCTCCCCCGCCGATAGTCGAGTGATCGATGTTCATGGAGAGCTCGTCCGATGTGTTTGTCTGGCCAGCATTCTTCTTCTTCATTCGTCGTCTGAACAGGCCGGGCTTACCAGAAGCCCTGGCCTCTGCTTCTTCTCTGATCCTTCTGGCCTCCCTCTCTGGGTTGAGCACCGGAAGGCCGTTTGTCTCGTCCGGGTCGACAAAGACCTCCATGCTCTCGAGCAGATTGGTCTCCTCTGCCTCCGAGAGCTCTGCGCGTTCGTCGCTCGGGCTTTCATCGGTAGGTTGTTGACCGGGATGAGACTCGGCCTGGTCGAGTGGATCTCTGGAATCGGACGATCTGCCAGACTGTGCAAAGTTGGACTCTGCAAAGTCGAGGACCTCCTGACCGGCCGGGATGGACTTTGTCTGTGCAAGTTCCTCAGGCCATTGGACACGCTTCCCGTTGGGAGAGTCTGACAGGTCCCTAACTTTCTCGTCGGATGAGCTGGGTTCAGGCGAGGGCGTTGAAGATGCGTCCTTTGCACCGGACGATGTGGCCGGGGTATCTGGAGGCCGAGTGATGATTACTTGTGGTGATCCCGGTTGGTCTTCCTCTGGAAGGTCTGGCATGTTGGACGGCGAGCGAGACATTCTTTGGAGAAGCCTGTATGGAAGAAATGAGTGAGAGTGTATCTAACGAATGCAAAGGACTAGAGTGAGTGTGTGTGTGTGTGTGTAATGTGTACTTGAGAAAAAAAGAGTGATGGGTCAATGGTACAAGTAAGTGAGTGAATGATCAGTGCACGATATCATCATAAATAAGGAACCCCCTAAAGAGAAAGCTTCCATTCTCCGATATCTGTGTTTTTTCAAAACCAAAAAAGAAAGAAAAAATATCTTGTCTGGGGTCAGAGGGAGAGAGGCATCAGGAGAGAGCTGACGGATGTGAAAGAGGGTGTCGGTCGTCATTCTAGACTACAAAGCCACAGGTCCCAAGGAACCTTCGTTATGACGTTTACGTTCGAGCTGGAACTATCAAGTTTTTAATCGTTCCTTCTTTCTAATTACTCCGCAAGATATCACAATGTCCGCCCTGACTTGGCGCACAGGCGGAATTACGCGGGGCAAGTCGAAAATTCATCAGAAGAAGAAATGAAAAAAGCATCCATTGCGGGGATCGCCTGCGGGGATAGTCTCGATCGCAGTCGATCTATTTCCCTTTCTTTCTCTCTTTTCTTATTACAAGTGACAACAAAGATTTCCTGTATCCTAATCCGAATGGGCACGCATATATACAATTTCAAACCGACGGCGGACTCTTCCGCCTGTCCAACCCGAACCATGCCTTTCCTTTGGAAGGCTTCGTCGATTAAAAGTGCTTCCGGTACTTGACATCCCGAATCTCTGGCATATTGAGCTGGGTCGCCAACACATCTGTAAGAAAAAAGGGAATGTGTGTGCGAACGCCTGGTCAGAACTAATTGACTGCTTGCTTGCTTGATGATCACAGAGCTTCCAGACAAACCTTTGACTCGAGTAATCCAGTTCGCATCCGGCGTAGTCTCTCCACCAAGCCAGAGCTCGATTCGATCCCCTCTTCCTCGTCTGGAGGCGACAGCACCGCAGATAGTACCTCCTGACGAGGTCGTCGGACAAGAGTCGATCTCGACCACAGAACCAACAAGGAGGAGAACGATTTGAGTATACATCACGTCGATTTGACCTTTTTGGCAGGCGATAGTCAGTCGGCCTCCTTTTGCGTTCATCGGGTCCTCCCTAGAAAGTGTACGAGGGTTCAAATTCACTCGTCAAATCTCTTAATTTTGAACCGAGAAGGAGTTGCGCGCGCTCTTTCTTTCTCCCTCTCTCTTTCTTTCTCTCTTCCCCACATGTCCTCACGCGCGAACAAAGAAGAATCGTAAGAGATACTCACCACATCGGCTTGACACCCTCTCGGAAAAAGTTGAGGTTGCTATCATGTTTTAATCCGACCAAGCCATCATTCGAATTCACGACTGTTCGGATGTAGCTCCTCAACGCGTTCCAGCTTGAGCAGAACTCTTCGACCGTCTGGACGGTGAAAATCAACTTTTGGCCATGCGAGTACGCGTTGTGTGTGTCCTCTGCGGTGGACGACGCCTTCTTTGTCGGTGACGTGTCTTGGAAGAACAGGCAGTACGCAGAATTCAACGGATGCGGCCCAGAGGCTAGTGAGGGGGCATCAGAAGGAGCTTCAGACGGAGTAGCATCAGGAACGGAGGGAGAGGGGGCAGCGGGGATGGCAGAAGAGACGGCAGGAGAAGGAGAAGTAGAATTCGTTGACTCTGTGCTCACAGGAGCGACAGCTGTGGATGGGGCGGCTGGAGGAGTTGTGGGGGTTTCAGATGTGGGAGCGTTGGAAGAATCATGAGTAGCGGAGGCATCGGTAGAAGTTGAAGTGGCAGATTCAGAGATAACGGCTACAGCAGCATCAGCCGACTTTGGCTCGGTCTCAATAGGCTTAGCACCCTTAGTCGTTGGTTCCTCCGACGCCGTAGAGACCTCAGGGGTGGACTTGGTGAAGACCGAAACTAGAGGCGCGGCTGGCAGACCAGAAGTCTGAGGCGAAGGCGATGTGACCGGAGAAGGCGCTGAGGGGTGGTCCGAGGAAGACGAAGTTGTCGAAGTGGTAACAGCAGCAGGAGCAGTTGCCTTTGCGGCATCCCCGTTTCCAGCCACTCTGGTACCGTTTCCGTTCAAACTCGAAGCCAACCCACTGACGGATCGTTTGAGAGGTGAGGCCGTCGGTCTTCCACCGGAAACCTCATCCTTACTCGGACTAGCTCGGAGTTCAAACTGGGTGACGAGATCCTGAACGCTCTTGCTCGCCGGCGTTGGCTTTGGTTGCTTGACCGAAGAAGAGCCGTTTGGTGAACTTGGATTTGACTCGGACGTCAGCCTGCGACTCATCTGACCTTTAATCGGCGTCGTACTCGGCCGAGGCGGCACTGGTAAGGACTTTGCGAGCGAGACGCCAGAGGGAGAAGTCGAAAGTAGAGAAGTTGTCGAAGGCGAGATCGAGAGACCCGTCGAGACGGCGACCGGAGTTTCAGCGGAGGACATTTGTGTTTTGTTTCACGATTGGATGAAACTTTGGCTCTTTTGTTTCCTTGAGAGTGTTGCTTTTGAAGAAGAAACCGGAAAGAAAGAGAAGAGGTATGAAAGGATTTATGAACAGATGTTTGGTTGAATTTTCTTGCGTGGCGACCAAGAAGAGATGACCGAGCAGCGAAAAAGGAGACAAGATGAGAAAGAAGAAGAACGGGAATTAACAATGGGATTCATGAGACCGGAGAGTCTGACAAACATAGATATATCATCCTCTCACTCACCACTTGATGCTCGTTGTCGCGTAATGTTGCTCGGAAAGAATGGACGGGGAGAATGACTTTAGAGCAGAATATGAAAAACACGGCCAGTCCGATTTTCAAGTCTGAACCGTCTTCTTTTTCTTCCTTGTTAGGGTTAACAAGGATGATTACTAACTGTTGTTGCCATAGCAACCGTCATCTCTCTCTGCTCACTTGACCAAGCGGCCTTCCCCTCGCGTCAATTGTGGGACGATGGACATCAAACGGTGGGTTCCTGAGATGTGTGTGTGTGTAGGGGGTGTGGATGTATGTATGTATGGTCATAGTAGTGAACATTCAAGCCTAGCGGTGAAGAGAAAGAGAACAGAACTACAATCACGTCGGTGCAGCCGTCGGAAAGCGAAGAGAACGAAGAAAGAAAACGTTCGAGTTCTCTCGAGCGGAGAACCGGCGAGTGCATTACCGGAGAAACGATAGGTAGAAGGATTCCCTCGAGCCGAGTTGTCTTGTAAGCGTCCATCATCATCATCTCACCATCATACCGTCCACCTGTCTCTCTGTCTCGTCATATAAGAAAGAAGAGGAGACGAAAGATCGTACGATTCTACTTCTCTAGCCCAGCCAGCTTCCCGTCTCTTCACTCCTCACTCTCATCTCTCCGTCGCACGCGGCGAACGGTGCCCCACTGAAAAACAAGGCCCCAACAAAGACTAGGAAAAAAAAAGAAAGAAAAAAAAAAGCGCACGAGCCGCCTGCTGGCCTAACAATGTCTGCCGCCTTCCGTCTGACCACCATCAAGATTCACCTTCTCCCAGTCTTTTCTATCCGTCCATCTCTTGCTTCCATTAGATCGTACTCTAGCATGGTGAGTTAGCTTTTGTTCTTTGCAGGACAGTATAGTGTAGTATAGTGTAGTATAGCGTAGTATAGTATAGTATAGTATAGTATAGTATAGTATACGCACACACACACACACACAAATACACATCGTATCGTTCTGGTCACATCTGACCGGATCTAACGCGTCGGGTTCCTCATCGTTCTCGACACATGGCCGCTGCAATGAATGCATGCACACAGGCTGGCTCCTTCTCCTCTTCGTGCATGTCCCTCTTGATCTCTTCTGTCTTATCGATCTAACCATCTTCATATCCATCTCTATTAATCTTCACCGACAGTCCTCCTTCACTCCCCAGGAAGTCTTCATCGTCTCGGCCGTTCGAACGCCCATCGGAACTCTCAACGGTGCCCTCAAGTCCCAGACTGGTGTCCAGCTCGGAACCACCGCCGTCAAGGCCGCCATCTCTCGAGCTGGTATCGAGCCCAGCGCCGTTGAGGAGCTTTACATGGGACAGGTAAGCACTTGTTCTTATATACCCTCTCTCCGCCTCTCCCTCTGTGTGCACTCTCCATGGCACACGTTACTACCCTCCCCTTCCCTTTAGCAGAAACGTCTGTGAGATGGAAATCCGAGCTGATCAAACTCACTGCCGGTCCTGGTCTAGGTCATTCAAGCCGGAGCCGGACAGTCTCCCGCTCGACAAGTCGCCCTCGCCGCCGGATGCGAGGCTTCGACCGATTCTACTACCATCAACAAGGTCTGCGCTTCTGGTATGAAGGCCATCACCTTGGCCGCTCAGGGCATGATGCTTGGTGGTTTCGGAGGTTCCCAGAAAAGGGGAGTCGTCGTTGCCGGTGGAATGGAGAGCATGTCCAACGCTCCGTGAGTGCCGGTTTTTTATTTTAATTGTAAAGCCATTGGTCTATTTGGCCTTTATCCTTCTCGAATCTCAGTTGATCTCATGCTATGCCTTGACCGCCGACAACAACAAAAACAGTTTCCTCGTTCCCCGAACTGTCCCTGGCTTTGGAGGTTTCCAGACTAAGGACTCTGTCCAGACCGATGGTCTTTGGGATGTATCCAACAACTTCCCCATGGGTAACTGCGCCGAGCACATTGCTGCCAAGTTCTCGATCTCTCGAGAGTCTCAGGACGAGCACGCGCTCGAGTCTTACCGACGAGCAGCCGAGGCCTGGTCTACTGGCAAGTTCGAGGCCGAGATCGCTCCGGTCACCCTCAAGGGCCCCAAGGGCGAGACCGTTGTGGCTGAGGATGAGGACTACAAGAAGGTCATTCCCTCAAAGGTTCCCACCTTGAAGCCTGTGTTCCAGCGAGAGGGTGGAACCATCACTCCTGCCAACGCCTCGGGTATCAACGACGGTGCCAGTGCTGTCGTTTTGATGACCGGAGAGAAGGTTCAGGAGCACGGAGTCAAGCCTATGGCCAAGATCCTTGGTTAGTGTCTTCTTCTCCTTTCGCAGAAACTTTCATGGCTCATACCCTCGCTTCATGATTCAACTCGCTCATCGTCCTTGTATGCTCGTTCTTCCAGGGTTTGCCGACGCTGCCATCGCTCCTATCGAGTTCCCCATCGCCCCTACCGTTGCTATCCCCATCGCTTTGAAAAACGCCGGTGTCTCTGCTGACGATGTCGCGCTCTACGAGATCAACGAGGCTTTCTCCGTCGTTGCCCGGGCTGCCGAGAAGATCCTCAACATTGATCCCTCCAAGTTGAACGTAAGTTACGACTTATCTTTCTGAAGGTGTCAGATGTTTTATTTACTAAAGCATCTATCAATTTGAATCATTGCTATTCCAACCAGGTCAACGGAGGAGGTGTCGCTCTTGGTCACGTACGTATCCATCCTGTCTCTCTCGCAAAGATACTCATTATCGCACAGCCATTCATATTTCGTCCTCTCTTTTGTTTGTAGCCGATCGGATCGTCTGGATGCCGAATTGTTGTCTCCCTTGTTCATGCTCTTCAGCCCGGACAGATCGGTGTTGCCGGTATCTGCAACGGAGTACGTTCTTTCCGTCTTTCTCAATGTCTCCTCTCAGACGTAAGAGTGAAGCTGACAAAGTTTGCATCATTAAAAAAACAGGGAGGAGCCGCTACTGCTGTCGTCATCCAGAGGCTCTAAGTCACATCTTTCGTTCCTTACATTTGGGCTGCTCTTTTGCATCTTCCTCTTCTTGTTTTGTTTATATAAAGTTTCATGGGGCATAAGCATCTATAATGATAAAAGATCAAACCTTACACCTTACACCATATTCATCCGTCCACTGATGTGACGCTCGCCCAGCTCTAGGAGTGGTTTCTTCTTCTCCCATTCGAATGAAATACGATATTTTACATTGAACTGCTATGAAGCGGTTTGGCCCAGTACAAGCCTGCATCGTTCAAGCACGCTCCTCAACGGGAGTAGATGGCTGAGTGGGCGTACTGTTGTCCACCGAATCAGGTAGGGGGTGTTCCCGGATTGGGAGAAGACAGACGAGCACTATTTGAATGTGAGACAGCGGACGAAGAAGAGTCAGTTTTCGTGCAAGCTCTTTATGTAGCCAACATGAATAACAAGACTGACAGATGAAGGACAAGATCTGAATGCCATGACAGACAAAAGAAACGCGCAGGCCGTTGTGAACTCTATGTCAGTAACTATCTCCTCACCTTTCGTAACATCCAAGAGAGAAGAGAATAGGGAACATTCGAGACGAACAGCTTGAGAGACAAAGATGTATCGAAGACTGGTCGCCCAACTATCAGTTGCCATTTGTTGCAACTCCGCTGGGAGTTCTCGAATGTAATCGATAGAGTGCAGAATGTCATTGATGATCTACACCAAGGACATTATTTGATGTACAAGAACAAAGAAAGGAGAAAAGGGGGCGTCAGATGTATCGTCAAAGAGATCATGTAGAGGTACTGGTCCGAAATAGCGAAATGACGGAGGGACGTACCTGTGTTGAACCTTCACCAGTGATCTTTGATCGAAGACTCTTCTCAAGGATCGCTTGAGAGGCAGTGGCGGAGAGAGAAACTCCGATGACTTGACCGGTCGTTCGGGACAGGTAAGACACTTTGAAGAGGTAACATAGACAATTGAATCCATTCAGCCTCTACCTTTCAACGATAGACGTTTTCTTCTTGTTTTCGAGATCACGGATAAACCAAGACGATCACTTACTTCCAGTAGCAACAGGAATATTCTCCCTCTCGACACTAGAGATCAATGCCAGCAAAGTAGTGGTAATCACACACGAGAATCCCAATCCCTGAAAATTTCAGATATGTAGCAATTATGATTGAGTGACATGTCAAGAGGAAAGGAAAAAAATCATTTGAATCACAACTCACAGCAGGAATAAGAGTGGTGTTGAGAATCCACTCCGGAGTGTTGTAATCCCTGTAACAAAATGTGTTGGAAAGAGGTTAACGATGGACAGACTTGAGCGGGAAGAAGAAACCGACTGTATTCTCACCACACGGTCGCCAAAACGATGGTCGAGAACAATGGGCCTAGTGCAGCAATCAGCTGCAGCTTCCAATACTTTCCGGTGTGGCGCATGTACCATCCGGCACCGAGCGATCCGAAGCAGACTGAAGCCGAGTTGGTGATCAAGTGCGCGCCAGCAGCGGCATTCGAGGTAAGTCGAACGGCAGTAAAGAACTAATGAAAACAGAGTGGAAGCATGTCGAGTAAGAATGATAAGGTCTGTTCATTGGATCTGAGGTTAACTTTGACACTCACTAGAGGTATATTGTAAAGCTATTCGATGAAGGATTTTAAATATCCAGGTCCCAGCATCAGCTGGAGCCGTTAGATTTGAAGAGACCGAGAAAAAAGTCTACTCACAATAGAGAATGTCACGACCGCAAGAAGGAAATTGGTCTGTGACAAAGCAAAGTACAATTCAGATGGATAAGAAAGTGAGTTAAGAGTGATCTTATCTCATATAGAATCAGAAACCATCTCGAACGAACGATAAGGGAGAACAAAGCAGTTCGCTGTAGAGATCACCCAGAGAAGGCAAGTGCAGAATCAATCAAAAGAGTGTATGGCGTGATCGAAGGATTTTTGATATGCACGAACCTGGCCAAGAAGACCCATAGGCAAAACTGGCTGAACAGCAAACTTCCATTCAACAAGTACGAAAGCGACCATGGACACCGCACTGAAGAAGAAAAGTGAAAGGTTAAAAATATTCTTCATGAGTATCAGGTGAGTAATTGAAAAGTCAACTGACCTAGTTAGAAGCATCCCCCAGATACTGCCATCACTCCATTTCGCCAAACCTTTGGTCTTGAGGCTCAACGCTAGGCAGAGACTTCCAACAGAGGTGACCAAAGTGAAACTTCCAAGATAGTCGATCTTCTTGAGCTTCTCAGCGGTAGAGGTCTTGTTGCTAAGGTACGAGGCAGGCTCCTTCGTGTTGAAAAAGATGACGCTGACCGCTGAGATGAGAAGAGGCATTTGACCTAAGAAGGCCGCTCGCCTATCAAGCAACGATATCGAACATGTAATAGATTGCGTTTAGTTCACGCATATTCTTTGTTTGGTTGTCATTGTTTTGTCAGCGAATAAAGTGGAACACATATCGAAGGGAACAAACCATCCAATAGTATCACTGATGAATCCCCCTAAAGGCGCTCCAAGAGCTCCTCCAAGCCCAAAGAGCAAATTGGTGTACCCTGTGTGGCACAAGTGGTGAAACTATGAGTCCTATGGACTTTCTGGACCAACGCGTTTCGAACTGAGCTGTTAGCTCACCCTGATAGAGTCCTCTCTGTTTGAGGGGAATGATATCCGAGACGATGACAGAACCAACAACCGCGAAGCCACCTCCACCCATACCGGCGAGGAACCTAAAGACTATCAATTGTTTCCTGATATCATCATCAGAGCATGTATGCTTAGTCAGGTATAGCCTTAGACTGGACGAAGCAAAGAGTGGATGGCGGTCTAGCGATAAGAGATAACCGTGGACGGAGGACGAACATGTTTGCTGCCAGGCCGCAGAGGAGCGTTCCACTTGCGAAAAGACTTCCGGCCAGCACAATACTTCCCTTTCGCCCAAATATATCACACAGTCGTCCATATAGGGGAGTGAAGCAACAACTGGCCAGTAGATATGCTAGATATATTCTCGAAAAAATGGATTAGACTCCGTCAAGAAGAGAAAGATAAGAAGAGCAGCCAAAAGATAACGCTCACAAGTACCGATCCAGCCTGCACTCTCCATTGCAGAAAAACTGGAGCCAATACTTGATACAAGGGTGGCAACGATAGTACCATCTCTGCCCGGGCAAGAGTCAAGGGAGGATAAGCTGCGAACGATGCAGCAGACAACAAGTAGTGGTCGTTAAGGTAAACTTACAAGGCAGCCACAAAAGTCATTGTCCAGAGTCCGGCCATGAGTAGCCGGAAGCGGGTTTTTGACAGATCTCCGGGAACAGCAGCTGATGCATCCACAGCTGCTGCACCCACGGGTATGAGAAGGGGTGTTCTCTCATTGTTTTCCATTGTGTGTACGGAAAGGAGAAAAGAAGAAAGAAAGGATGACCGATGATGGTTGGAAGAGAAGGTGAAGAAGTGGAAACTGGAAACTGGAAAACTATAGATAAAGAAAAACATCGGGCAAGTCCGATAGGACAGAACGACGACCGGCAACGTCTAGAGATCCGTCAGCGACGGAGCAGATGAAGCAGCGAGATACGTGATCAGTCAAGATACACATCACTGGGTCAACGCTCCCTGGTATGAGTCGCTATTTCATCGGACATGCCATCGTTGAGTATGTAGTAGAAATAGAACGAAGATGCGTATCGAACTGTATTGTCTCTCAGGGTGTGTAAACAGCTTACACGACACTTTCTGTAAGATTGGCCGTCATCCATCCTTCCTGATTTGTCTCATCTTCAGCAAGAAGGCCAGTACAGTACAAAATGTGGTGATGTATATCTTATATGTTGTTGTTTGATGTGGCCACAAACATGCATAGAGAAGAACGGTTGTGGATGAGAATTGGGTTGTCTCGTTGGCCTCGGCCAAATCTGATTATTTTCAAATTCGACTAGCTCGTACATTCGCTGCCCTGCTCCTCTTCGTCTACAACTCAATCTTCTCTTCTTGCAGCCATCAACGCCGGAATAGGTAAGAACACACACACACAAAAGCTGATAAAGTAGGATTTGCCGATATCGTAAAATGTCAAAGCACGTAGTTGGTCAGTGTAACCTGCCGTTTGCGAACTATTCGGATCATCTTTCCTGCTTTCTTCAACTTATACTGACCTTTTCCTCGTACCAGTACACAGTGATCGGAGCAGGCGTTCTGGGATGCACTTCTGCCCTCTGCTTGTCCAAGGAAGGATACGGTACAGCCTATTTTAATGCCGATAATTTTTTTCTATGATCGGCTTTCAAAAAGAGATGCCAATCACAATATTTTCGATGCACAGAGGTCACTATTGTCGCTAGAGATTTACCAACCGACCTTGATTCTCAGGGGTTTGCCAGTCCATGGGCTGGCGCCAACTGGCATAGTGTAGGTGTCGTTTGACTGTATTCTCTTGTTTCGGCGCCATGAAAGCTTATCAATATTCAAACGGCAATTTGTTCCAGTTCTGGAACGACCTCCGAACAAACGCTTGGGAGGAGGCCACTTAGTGAGTCTTATTATCGTCCTTCAGATAAAGCTCCTTCCTATCGGTTGACATGTGAATTGAAAACCATCAGTCTCAAACTCAAGTCACTCATCCCTACCGGTCTAGTGATGAAGATTCCCTCAAAGAGATACTTTCTCGAAGATGTATCGGATGACATTGAGGCGGAATGGTATCGGGATCTGGTCGAAGATGTGAATATTTGAAGTGAAGGTGTTTCCAGTCTCGAAAAGAAAGTCACTGACCCTGATCTCTGATGCTCATCGTCTTGCTCGACTTAGTTTCGAGTGATCCCGAAGGAAGAGCTTCCAGAGTATGTATCATTTATCTGTTTTATCCTAGCTCCAGATTAACTCACCTTTTGAAACGATCTATGCTGTAGAGGAGTTAAATCAGGATGTGCTTCGACTGTACGTTTACGCCCCTTGATAATTTCGGCTCCAAGCTACTCGCCGAATCCTAACCCGTCTAGATTTATCATGAAAACAGATTCTATCGCTAGCACCAGCGACATATCTTCCCTGGCTCGAGGATCAACTTCGGCTGGCCGGCGTCAAATTGATAAGGCGAAGAGTGGAGAGTATCTCGGAGGCAGCCAATGGTATGCCAGGTGTCGCCAAGGCTGACGTAGTGGTCAACTGTACAGGTCTCGGTAAGTCTCTATCGATCCTCATCTCGTTATATGTATAAATCTGATCGGTCAGGAGCATATTCTTTGATTGGGTTTGAGGATATGATAGGCGCTAAGAGTCTGGGAGGAGTGCTTGATCAGGATGTCGAACCCATCCGGTACGTCCGTTTGCGCCTTGCCGTGTGAGCGCTTGAAATTTCGTGTTGATGGTAAGAGTCTTACATATAAACATTGTTTGCAGAGGACAAGTCTGTCTTGTGAGGGCTCCCCATGTGAAAACAGATATGGGCATCAAAGGTGAGACATGAAAGATCTATCGTCTAATATTGCATATATCACTGACCACCACTGATGCTCGTTGATTGGATAGGGTACACTGATGGATCGTGCTGTGAGTGATTCAACGTGAGATTTGCTTAACCGAGACCAGCTTGAATTTTGTAACTTAACAGGTCCTATGACATACCTCAAAAAATTAAACAACAACTACAGATATCATCCCTCGACCAGATGGAAATGTCGTTCTGGGAGGCTGTCAGGAAGTGGGTTCTTGGGACCTCAGCGTGCATGTTGATCGGGCAGAAACAATCTTGAAGCGAGCGTATGCACTTTGCCCAGAGTTATCGCATGGTAAATATTCACAATTCTTCGAAAAACATACCTAGAATTGGGCTGTTTGGTTGATAGCCTCCTTCTATGCCTTCTAATCTGATTCTTTTTTCTGATATGAAGGGCAAGGGTGGGAAAATATCCCTGTACTTCGGCACAACGTGTAGGCCTTTTCTATCTTTTCTCTCATAAAGAACCTTTGAAGTCCATCTCGGCTTATCGTTTTCCCTCCCCTACGACTATATAACGGATACAAAGCGGTCTGAGACCATCCAGAAAAGGAGGAGCAAGAGTCGAAAGAGAGATTGTTCACGTTCCACATCGCTCGCCGGCTGCGCCGTGGAAGATGACAGAGAGCTCGTCTCTCACTGAAAAGGCCTCTAGGCCCATCGGACTCGTTCATGCTTGTACGTCATGCCGCCGCGATATCATTGAAGAAATGTTAGGAGAGGTAGTTACTGATCTGTGATCATGTGTACGGGACGATGTCGGACAACGGCATAGATGGAATTGGTCCAGCGGGATATCAATCCTCTTGGGGGATCGCACAGGTTCGTACATATACCGTTCCCCTCTCTCTCTTTAGTTTTTTTTCTTCTTGATATCTCGAAGTAGGATATTTCGTTACTGTTGTTGATGCGGCCTTGATGTTGTTTTCTTGGAAATTTTAATGCGTCCGTACAGAACGTGACAACACTGTACGTTCTCTTGATTCCAATCACAAACCTTGACGAACCGCGTACTGATACAACCTTTTGTCCCGTTCCTTCGGTCTGGTTAACCATCGTTTGATCAGAGTTCACGATCACTTCACCGAGTTTCCGGCTCTTATTTGTTCTTCCAAGCTCTGAACATGACTATGACTAAGATGGTTTATGAGTTTGATTTCTTCGTGACACTCTCCCTGATCTACTTATCTGATTCTCTTGCTCATCATGTTCTGTTCTGCATTAACGATCAAGAAAAGTCTATATGGCGACTGATATTGATGAACTAGATATATTTGGGAGAAACGTTTTGGCAAAAGTGATATAAATTTATGTATGTCGGAAATCTAAACTGAACCGAAAGAAACTCACCCTTCAAGAAGGGGGGGAAAAGGAAAGGAAATAAATAAATTTAGCCCTCGAACCCGAGTTGCATCCATGTGAACCCCTCGACATTACCCAACCCGGCCCAAAGATCTTCCTCTCCAATGATGGTCTCGAACGCCTGATCGTGATCCGCTGGAATATCATCCTTCGACGGCCGGGCCGTGGTCGCCGTCAAATTTGGTCTGGATGTGGAAGCTGTCGAGTTCTCGTTCGATGTGTTCGACCAAATTGGAAGGGAGCCTATCAAGGGTGAATAGAGAAGAAAAGATGAACCTGTTTTTAACTAGTACTTTCGAGTTGAGCATTTGAAGAGGCTCGAACACTTACTGAACAACGCATCCGTTACAGGAAGTTCTTGTGGATCAACTCCTAAGGAGAATGGGGCTTGGTTTGATTGGGGCGTTTCGTTATCAGTCAGAGTGACTCCGTCTGAAGCTGTCTCTAGGTTGGAAGCCCAGGTGTTGTCGACCGGAACAGGAGTATCGGTCGAAGGCGCAGGGACAGGGATAGATGCTATCAACACGTCAGACGTTCTTTACAATAGAAGAACGTGGGAAAGGCATTAAGGGTGAGAACGAGCTGATGGTATAATTCAGGGACAAAAGATAGAACATGCACGCACGGGCTGGTACACATTTGATGCCAGATTTGATCTGAAAAGACTCTCCAGATGGCGCCGACCTCGGGAACAAGCTTGCTCACACTCGGCATCAACGACCTAAGGGCAAGAGAGAGGAGAAAGAGAAAAAAAGGTGTCAGGCATTGAGTGTTTGTGAGAACGATATAACCAAAATGTCAGGTAGAGACACGACCTACATGAGTTTCGCCAAGGCACGCTCGGCTGGATCCCAGAATCCAGGAGCCTGGTGGTGTGTCGTTAAGGTGGCGATGAATCGACGTAATAAGGGGATTGACCGTTCGAACTGGCTCTCAAGAAAAATCTTTTTTGACGCGAGCACGCAGCGGATCAGAAGGGACAGTGTGTTGGATAGATGGTATGATGTAACTGTAAGAGTATGCGAAGAAAAAAAAAGAAAAAAGACTCAGCCAAAGTAAATAGAGTACAAAACAAAGGCATTAGTCCCATCCAGGTGCAAAGAAGGGACTCACAACTAATCCAGAAAGAGTTTACGTCCCGTAGGGTCAGACGCTCGGTAAAGCGCACCACGTTCTCAACAAGGTCCAGCCCGGATTCGATTACCCTCGCGACGTCCTCTCTGTCCGCTTCATCCTCCGGATCAAACAGGTCGGCCGTGAGCCGACCAAGAACGATAGTGAGGCCCAGGTAAGCGAGCTGTAGAGATTCTGGAACCGATCGTGGATGGTTGTTTTTACATTATCAGTCCGGTGATCAGCAAGAGACAAAGAGGGGGACATGTTTCACTTACTAACACCTGTGGCAGGCTCGAAGTTAGGCTCATCTTGCCTTGCCAGACGAAGGCTGTAAGGCAAATCTCGTTCAAATCTATCAAGATCACCGCCAAAGCTCTCAATGATCCTTAACCGGGTGACTCTGTTTGCCTTTCTGCTGGATCTATTCGTAAACAACATGCTTTGTGCCTTGACGGTGAAGAATTCTTCGAGCATGTGATCGAGGATGATGGAGAGTGAGCAAAGCGCTCTAAACGAGTCGGCCGAATCTTTGGCTTCTCGGGAGAACGTCACGCTGTTTGCCTGGGAGCCAGGAGTTGATGGGGCGTCGTATGGACTGCCGACATTCAAAGTATCCGGATTGAAAGGTGGATCGAAGTCGTCTAGGTTTAGAAGGGGCACATCGCAGTTCGATGGATGGATATGAGATGGTCGACCTTGGTACAGTGAGATCCTAATAAAATCGGGAGCAAGATTATTAAATGGTCAACTAAAATGGACAAACGGATGCGTAGGTCGATTGAAACATACCACTGTCGATGGCCAGTGCAATATCAAGTCAGACGATGTACGAGAGTGAGCTCAGACGAATGAAGAGAACGAGAGAAAGAAGGAGAAGACCAGAAGTACCTTGTCTACGACAAAAAGTCCCCACCAAAGTCTTTTTCTCAAACACTTTTCCCATTTGGGCAGATTCCAGTCGGAGCAATCCAGATGGAGACCTAACAGTTGGGCAGCTCCGATAGCTCGAGCGATGGAAATAGAATTCCCACCCGGATTGACGTCTGGTCTCGAGGTGAGATCTATCAGGGTGAGCTGCAACGTTTGGAGTCGGGGCTGTAAGTACTCTGCCGTCAGACCTTCGTAGAGCTCTGGCCAGATTTTGTTGTATAGCCCTCTGAGGTTGGGATCATACATGACCGTAGAGGCTAAGATGCCGGTGAGCGTTCTACTCGGATAAGTGAATGCAGTCGGCGGCAAAGTCGTCAGACAGTTTCTCAGACGATGAAGGTTGATGAACGGCATAGCTGGGAGGGTAAGAGCGATGTATCTTCAGGTGATTCATGGAAGAGGAGTCGATGAGCGCCAAGTCAAAACAGACGTGGGCGTAAGAAGAATCATGAATTTCAACGGATGACAACGCATCGGCGCTGAGGCCAACAAGGAGAAGAGAGAGATGAAAAATTAATTGAACATACACGTCCAAAATTCTTCCTGGAGAGCTACCCTCTAGATATTCGAGTGCCCTTAAAAAGTGAGGGTCCGGATAGTGAACCTCGCCACCGTCTACTTCCTCGCCGTCCGGGCTTTGGTTGCTGCCAGTTTTTGCACCACGACCGGTCCCGTCGAGGAGGACACCCTTACCGGTTCTCGATCTTGGATAGGGCAACGTCGGCCGGCTGACGAAAAAGATGCGACTCTGCTTGCCGTTCGGATGATCACGAATGCCGGCAACCTGGCGGATAGTACTTGTCCCGTCTGCCGGACTGGCAGCCACCGAAGGAGCGGAATCGGAGGGAAGGGCAAGAAGAGAGGGATCGTCTTCAGATTGATAGGAGGCAAAGTGTTGTTCTGAGCTAGCTAAACGGGACGAATCGAGAATCGGCTTGGAGAGCGCGGATTCGGATCCAGTCGGATCATTGCTAAGAGGAGGTGAGTCGGCCTTTTGAAGGGAGGAAAAGAGTAAAGATCAATAGAAGGGTTAGAATTGTGACAGAGAAGACTTAAATCTAGAGCAAAAGGCAAGATGAAAGAGTACATACGGAAGAAAGGTGGGAAATATGAGAAGACGACTGCTCAAACCTGGCTTCTGAAGTTGTCCGTTCAGAATGGTCATAATCAGAACCACCTAGTCTTACTCTGTTAAGGATTCTTGCTAGTGGCCCCTGGGCACTAGGGTGGGAGAATGAAGGAGCAACCGGGTGGATATCCTGTGTGTGTGTGTAAGAGGGACGACTTAGGCTTGGATAGACAAACCAATGACGAACAAGATAAGAGTAAAGAGACTGACCCGATAGGAGATGTCTTTGGATGGGCGCTGAGTAGATTCCGAAAAGCTCCTTGGACTTGAGATTGGAGGGAGTGGTAGACTGGGTTTGCGATGAACAGGCAGAGTGGGTGGGTGTGATATCGGAGTAATGTACCCAGTCATCATCGGAGGAGGATAGTAGCTCGAAGGGAGAAGGCTGGATCCATTCGAGCTTTTGCGGCCTGGGCCTTCTAATTCTCCTTGGGAAATGATAGGCGGGAGAGGACCGGTGTTGTCGGTGGGCGGGCCGAGAGCCGATGGATCGTCTGACCGGCCTGGACGACGTCTATCTTGTCCGGAGGATGAATCCGGAACCAGATGGTTTACGGAAGAGGATGACGATGACAGACGAGAAAGGAGAGGACGGGAATTTGTATCTGGACTGAAACTATTGATCAGATGCTTGTGAGAATTCTTCGGGGTGGACTTTTGTGCGTCTGGGTCGGCATATGAAACGGTCGGCTCTTTATCTGACAGATCTTCCGGACCTGTTGTCGGATGTACTGTCCTCGGACGTTTGTTCGGTGGGTTTTCGAACAGACAGGCCTGGAGACTAGACTTGCAGGCCACACAGGGCTCGTTCGCAAACTTGAAACATCTCCTCTTTGCTGCTCGACTATGAGAGAAGGGTTGACCAGGAGACATATCGGATTAGCCAAGAGCATAGAAAGACTTAGGGAGGGTATGATGAACAAAAGGATGCAAGAACGAGAGCGAACAACGAGAATAGAGAGGAAGACAAGTAAAGCCGAGGACTTGCCAGGCATCACATGGACGGTCTCTTCTACTCCGAGCAGCCCTTGCGGTAGGCGCGGATGAAGATGAGGAGGGAGAGGAGATTGAGGTGTTGGGAGAAACCATTCGAAGCCGACTGGCACGGAAGCGAGGACTACCAAGATTGCTGATTCAAGATGAGAGCGTGTATGTATGTGAACTTGAGAATATGTGCGTATGTTTCTATATGACGACACTATAAGTTATGCAGATGAGATACAGGGTATGTCGGTCGATAAGATCACTGGTTTGCCCGTACGGTTGAACGCCCGGGGATGGTTGGTAGGTAGGTAGGACGGAGCGAGGGAGCGAGGGAGAAGGTGCCGAAGAAAGAGAGGAGGGAGGGAGTTGAGGGGCACGGATATGGCTACGGTTACTAGCCGTAACGACGATTCAAGCTTAGTTAGTAATAAAGCCTAAATTTGCGAATCATTAAACATTCATATAACTACAGATATCCTCTCGGCCCGGTTCATTCACCACAATCTCTCGGGGGGGCGGGTAAGGTGAAAAGACCCAACACAATCGGCCCGGTCGGGTTTATAGGCCCAGGCCGTACGCGAGGAGTTTGGATTGAGATTGTGCGCGTAATTCTGCGCAGCCACGCCATATCGCACTGATGACTGCCTTACATCACCCGTTCTCTTCGATGTGGAGAACCCGGGCGATCTGATCGCCCCGGGCTACACAGGCTACGGCGACAGAAGAATGGCGGCATAAAGGCAACAAAAGGAATGGGACCAGCAGCGGCGGCAGCAGCTGCTGCTACTGCGAGCCAGGGCCAGCCAGGCACGATTGAGACTGCCTGCCTAGATCGATCGACCGACTGACTAAATCAAGCCGCCCTTCCCCACGTTAAACGTCTCATACTCCATCTCATTTCTTTATTACACCCATCGGGCCAGAGGGATTTGAACCGGATCTGATTGGGCGCCGGGTCTTTTGGTGCCTTGTGTTGTCTGGTAGTGTGGGTACCCAGGCGGGTGCCTGTGTGCCCAGGTGTCCAGGTGCGTGCCTGCTTAATTTGACCTGCTCCCTCATTTGGCACTTACCTTTCACCTGTTTGGTCCCTCCATCTGTTCTTTCCTTTTATTTCCCTCGTCTATCGTTTTCCATCTCTTCATCCTTCTTTCTTCTCGACCATCCTCCTTTCCTGTTTATGACTGTTCCTCTCGATCGTGCCTTCCGTCGTGCCTTGTTCCTAGATTCCATCTCAACCCCTTCTACCGGCCTCACCATGAACGCTACCACCGCCACCACCGCCACTACTACCACCGCGCTCCACCCATTCTACCCAGTTGCCATCCTCATCCCAGACTATCGCCCAAACACGATCCATCCAATCGTCCTTCTCCTTGTCTTTTTCTTCGTTCTGGCCGCTTGGCTTGGTGCGGTCTCATGGTTTATCACCAAACGAAAGTCGGTCCGACAGAGACCGCTCCCGTCATCAGAATGGTGGTGGGCCATGTGGTTCGCCGGCTCAGGCATTATCCATATCACCTTTGAAGGTATGTATCAAGCATGTGTTCACATCCTCCGCTCGACCACATGCTGAATATATGTTTCGCTCTTTCTTCCGTTGGACGTCGAACGGTTGGTTGGTTCTTGTGTTTCCGTCTTGCCTAGGCTACTATGCTGCGTTCCACAGCTCGATGGCCGGTTCAAACTGGATAGAAGCACAGATGTGGAAGATGTATTGTTCGTCTCGGTCTCTATTCCTTGTGTGCCCCCTTCTTGTGCCTGTGCTAATTAACCCTTGCCACACTTAGCTCTCTCGGATTCTCGGTACATCATGAGTGACCCGTTCGTGTACATCATGGAAGGTTGCACCGCCGTGAGTTCTTCATCTTTGGTTGTATCCATCTGGTCAAATGCGCATGAACCCCTCTGATATCCCTTCCTTTCCTTGTCCTTCTTTCCTTTCAAAGCTCGTCTGGGGACCGCTCTGCATCGCTCTCGCGCTCTACATGATCCCCGCAAAGTCGCCCTATAGACACCCTACCCAGATGATTGTCTCCCTTGGCCAGCTATACGGTCTCATCCTCTACTATGCTATCCCCATCGTCGATGAGTGGGTTGGTGGAAGTGTAAAGGCTGTCAGTCGACCGGAATGGATCTTCTACTGGGGAGAGTTTGTCGGACTTAATGCCCCTTGGGCGATCGTGCCTTCCTGTGAGATATCATCTTCTTTGTGTCCCATACGTTTGCTCCTATCCATCGAGCCGTCCATTCCTGACCCTCAATATGTTTCTTTCTGTGTTTTCCGAAGACGCTATCTATGCCTCCGTGGTTGCCATTGTCGGCGCTTTCCGGATTGCTGCCGAATGCCAGCCCGTCTCGACCAGCAGTCGGTTCGAGGTCAAAGATGATGAATCTGATGAGGGTTTGCCCTTCTTGAGCTCCAATTGAGGCGTCTATCTCTCAGTTCTTTCATCTCCTTTCTTTCCTTTCCTTTCTCTTTCCTCTTCTTCTCCCGACCCTCTCTGTTCTCTGTTATTTTACTGTTCTCTTTCTTGTTGGTTCTCGCTTCCGCCGTCCTTCCTTTTTTTCCAACTCCCTTGCTTTTCTCTTCATTTTCACAGAATGTTTTACTATGGTTCTCCAAGTTGTAGACCTACGTCTAGTGCATAGCACTCCAGCATGTTCTCCTTGTCCTCTCGTCCTTGTCTCTCTCTCTAGACTATTCCTCCATCCTAGTTTGTAGTCATCTCGAGCCTCGAGTCTTGCCCATCCCTGCCCAATCAACACACGATCTCTGGATTGGTCCGGGTTGCTCTCTGTCGCTTTTCCTTGTCTCTTTCACCTGGTCTGATGCCCTCCTTGCTTCTCTCTTTCCCTCGGCTATGATCTCTTCTACGGATAGTTCCCTCGCCCCAAACAAAACCTTGTACTTTTTCTTTTCTTAAGCTCTCTATCCTGCTTTTTCTTGATCCATTACAGTGGCAACGGCCGGCGCGCTTTCAGCCATTTATTCCTCTAAGCATGCATCTCTATACACATATTATCATGCGTTCTTCTCTCACTCTCAATTTTTTCTTGTTCCTGTGTGGCTTTTGAGGGTTTTATCTTTTCGTATTTTACGGAAAACATCAAGACCTCATGAGTTTATGAGTACACTACTGGACCGCGACGTCGTCCTCTCCTCGAACACTCAGCTACTTCCCGGCCAAATCACCAAGCACCAAGTCGATGGTCTTTGCTCTCAATGACGTATCACTAAACAACGCCCTCAGCAGAGAGACCAGTTCGGCCTTTTCGAAATCGACCAATCCACCGGTCTCGAATAGGTACGTTATGTCCGCCAATGAGGCCTCCAGGATCTCGGACAAATAGCAGAACTTCAACCATTTCGGTACGTACGAGACCACCGCGGATGGCGACCCACCGGTGCCCTCATCAGAGTACGAGCAAAAGATTGACTCTAGCGGATGGAGGGATTTGCAAAGCGCATTCAAGCGCTCACTCTCCTTGGTCGTTATGTCGTCCAGCCCAATGATCTCCCGCAAGATCCTGTCCAGCACTTCATTCAGTAAGATTCCTAGAACGACGAATGCTCGATCCAACGGGACCAGCGGCTTCCAAACAGTCGATAGTTCCGTCATCCGGTCGATGATTAGTGAAATCGCACGGTCACTCTGAGTCGCCCGGTTTTCGAGACTGATGTCTGTAAACCGACCAGCTCCATCGAGTATCGTGTTCAACGCCGTCCGTTGTCGATCCTGTTAGCAAAGGAGAGGATAACGGACAAGGTGGCCGAGCTGGACTTAAGATCAAATCGCTCCAAAATTGATCGTGCAATGAGGAGAGAAAGAAGAGAAGGGAATGACACGAACGATGATCACGTCCAACCATCTCTGACCAGACATCCTCAGAACTTTCACCAGATCGTCCTTTCCAGCCTCTCCTCGGCCAAGCGGGAGATGTTCGATCATGCTCGCCAGGTATTCCGTATCGTTCACAGCTTGCATCCCCAGCCCGGGTGAGGACTCGATGAGAGAAGTGTGTGCCACTGGGATGATCGCTCGGTAGAGAGACAGGACGTCTGAAATTGATCGCATCAACGTCTCGGATGAAGAAGACGAGATTGAGAGAGATTTAGTTCTAGAAACGGCCAAGTATACAGACATCAGTAGGCGCAAGATGCTTTCAATAAAGTTTGAGTACAAAAAGAAAGACGTACTCGACAGAAGATAGCTCCTCGGCCATCCGAACCAGCTTCTCCACAAACCTCACGAGCTCTTTCATCCTCTCGCTTACTACATACCGTTCTTTGATCAACCTCGGTCCTTCAGGGTGCGCCGATTCTTGACCATCCATCGAAATCTCATTCCTCATCGGCGCTGGTGATGGCTCGGAAAAGTCCGCCTGATCAGACACATCCATGGCCGATGACGAGACCGAGGGTTGCCTAGAATTCGAACCGATCACAGTCCCAGAGACCTTTCTACCCAACTTCATTCCTCCCCGACCCCTAGGCCGTGACACCAGATCTTGCTCAGCTCCTTCGGATACGTCGGCGGTCGAACCGGATCCTGAGCCAAAACTTACCCGCCGGTGCGCTGAAGATGTTGTCGAACCAGCCGATAACGATCGACCGATCTCTCCTAAATTGGACCCACTAAACTTTGCTTGTACGCGCTCGAGTCGTTTAGCCTGCCTGGGTACAGCCGTCGAGGTCTTTTTAGTAAAGGAAGGAACGCTAGATTCTTGGTGGGAGCGTTCGGTATCAGAGTTGAACCCCCAGGCGTCCTCTTCATCATCATTTTCTTCTGTCGAGGGAGCTAGCACAGCAGCCGGCGCAGGAGGAGGCGTCGTCTCGCCAAACCCCCAGCCATCGTCGTCTTCCTCTTCAGCCACAGGAGATGTGACTTCAACAGTGGAGAACGCTGATGATTCCACTGAACTCACAACAGATGTCTTAACCGCCGGCGGCTGATCATCTTCATCGAATCCCCAGCCGTCATCCCCGTCTCCGGCTGGAGCTATATCCGATGGCAGAGATACCGTGGGTTCCGGGAACACTGACTCGGCGGAGGTCATCGTCGCCGCCGACGATAGATGGTCCATTCCCAACAAGTGGGTTTCTGGTTTGTCTGCTGATCCTTTCTCTTTACCTAGCACCTGATGCTCATCCACCCACACTTCTTTCTCCCACGTCCAGCCGCTCCATCCACCTTCACTCGGTCGGCCTTTCGGCTGGACCAAGACAGCCCGAACGTCTTCCAAAAGTTTGGCCCGTTTCAACTTAGCCCACCGGATTCCTACATCCGACTTGAAAGTCGCCAACTCGGTACTCGATCCGCCGGTCGTTTCGGCTTCCCAGCGCGTAAAATCATCACATATCTGGATAAAGGCTGGGAGGTCGAGTGGTGATTCTATCAGGCTCAAACACGGTTGAAGATGGTGCCTTTCGACCAACGGAAAGAGCAAGGGTGCGAGCAATTCTGAAATGTTTCGAGTAGTATCGGGAGATGTATCTTTCGAACTATAAGGGAACGACGGGAAAGCAGTCGACAGGAAGCCAATCATAGACTGAAGTATGGGTTGCGCGGAAGAGCATTCCGTCCAGCTATTCGAATGAGCAATAGAACCAGCCCTGTCATTGGTGACCATGAATCGAAAAATGGCCAGTTTTGAGTCGGTGGAGTAACTTGATGAGAAAGCTCGATGAAGAGAGTTTATTTTGGACACAGAAGACGGTGAAATGAAAGCTGGAGTTTGAAGTAGAGGAATGAATATCTGATTTAAAATTCGATGGGCCAGCGTATTCAGAAGAGTTGGTAGTGTCGCCAAGGTGTGGAGGGAATCTATCAATTCTTGGAAAGAAACTTTTAGAGAAACAACGTAGCGCGAACGATCAACAAGATGTGCATATCGTAGCATAGGCCGCTTTGGGAATATAACTCGGTCGGACATACCTTGATCGTTCTCCTGAACGCGTATCACGCCAATCCCACCCACAGCGTCCCAATCTAACCCAAAGGTACCCTCAAAGATTCGGCCAAGCTGTTCGCTCACTCTGTCCTTAATAACTCTCAATCTCTCCTCAAGATCTTGTCTCAGTGACTCCATCCTACGGACACCTCGCGAATCAGTCCATGTCCATTCTTCCCTCCTCAAAAGTTTGGAACATTCTAGACAGATGGCTACCGATCGAGGAAGGCTCGGCCCGGGGGTCGACAAAAGTTGAGAGAAGGTCGTCTTGTATGTTGATAGTAGTTGTAGAAAGCGAAGATGATGAGATTCATGGGAAAGGTCATGTTGAATATGGGCATGTGTCTTGATGGTCTCGAGTAAATGAGGAATGAGGGATGACTGGGAGAACGACAGGTTTGAACCGGGTATGGAACCAGGTGAGCGGAGATAATCTATTCACTGTACAGATGATGCGTACCTACCGTTTCATCTCCGTCTACATCATACTCCAGCTTCTCAAGCTTTTCATTTAGGATCGCTGAGCTCTTATTGACTTTAACACTTCCATTTATCAAACTAGACACTTGAGTGTATCGTTCGGTGACCAGACTATGAATGCTTTTCTAAAAAAACCATTTCAACGCGTCCATCAGAAGGGAAGAAGAAGCAGATCAAGTATTACAAGTCAATATGTAAACCCACATGCACCTCGGTGTGAATTCTCGAGATCTTCCGAGAAGGCCAGAATAAAAACATAGAGGTAAAAAACAGACATGCCTGAGTGCTTTGAATGTCCATCCTGACGACATCCAGATGCGTGGCCACCTGTTTTGCGCTTAGGCTGTCCCACGGCTCATTGATCAACGGAGCAAGAAGCCGGTCGAGATGAACCGAAGCCGGTGGGGTGAGAGAGGCTTCAGCATCTAGATCTGAAGTCGAGACAGCCTTCCTCAGGTGAGAAGGGATCTCGAAGGCCATAGTGTGGTTGACAAGCTACCGAGGCGTGAGGACGTAAGAGGATTCAACAACGAATGAGTGCGAGATGACCGATAGGTTCATCAGAACGTGAGGAGGACGATGGTAGATTGAAATTGGGGAATGTTAGGGTTAAAGCTGTGCAAGCGTAACAATTGCAAATTAGATCACGTGTTGATTCATCATCACTCCATCGCCTTTAGAACCTCTACATTCGTCCAACAGCTATCCACCACCACATTGCTTTACATCATGTTGAACGCTGTCCGATCATCTCTCCGCAACAACCTTGCCGGCTCCCCCAAGCGAGCATTCTCGGTCACACCTCTTCGGTCGGCTATCTTCAGTTCTGTTGACGTCAAGACGTTTGAGTCTGAAGTGCTCAACGCGAATAAGGACAAAGTCGTCCTTGTAGATTTCTACGCCGAGTAAGCGATGTATCTGCCAAGAAGGGGTCGTTATCTATTGAATAGTATGCTGAAAAGGAGTTTTTTTCACTTTGTCTGATGAATATGTCTTTTCAGTTGGTGCGGACCTTGCAAGAGTATGTCATTCGTTGCATGTAGCTATAAAAACCGAGCTGAATTGAGTACCTACTAACTTTCTGTTACTACTTCCTCTTCTCTTCACAGTGCTCAAGCCTATCTTGACCAAGGTGGCAAACAATGCAGAAGCAAACTGTGATCTTGTGACTGGTTAGTATTCGTCGCTTCTCTAGATTTTTTTCATGGTTTTGGTCACTGACTCGTAATTCTGATGATGCATCATCAGTGGATACGGAGGAGCTGACGGAAGTTGCTCAAAAGTACAAGGTACATGTGTTTTGACCTGTTACTTGTTCCTTGGATTGACATTGTAAGACTAAATAGACGATCAATTTGCCTGTTCAGATTGCCTCACTTCCTACTGTCGTTGCTTTCCGCAAAGGAAAGGAGGTCAGCCGATTTAGTAAGTGTTCTCTATAGAAACTAGTAAGCGTTAGTGCGCTGAGGCAGACGAAACCAGTTTCTGACCGTTCATCCTCCTTTAGTTGGCGCTCGAAACGAGAAGGCCGTGTTGAGTTTCGTCAACGAGATCAAATAGAATTCAATTGTGCTATAGAAATGTATATTTTGATGATGGTTCGCCTACCAGTTATGTTTCAAGGTCACATCAATCTCAGACCCAGCTATTCTTACAGATATAAGAGTTGTACCAGTTGTGCCCTTCTCTCTTTTGTCAATGATTGCCAACGAGATATTTGATACAAAAAGGATGGGTACTCTCCGCAAGAACCTTGTCGGAGTTCTGGCGAAACACGTGAATTTGAATGTCACGTGCGTGACGCTCGGACCTCCCTCCGCCCAGGGTATAAATTCGTCAGTTTCTGCCCAATCAGTTTTGCTTTTCTTCATTGACCACGTTAGTTCACTTTCCTCCCCCTATGGGTTTCGCTTTCTTCCTTCAATAGCTGACCTTGTCTCGCTTTGATACGCGTCTTCCCTCCACTCTACAGACTCTGCAGGATTCATTTCTATAGAGATATAACTGGTCTTGCTAGTTTACACTAGCTACACCACATAAAGCGAGATGCTGATACTCCACCCACACCCCTTCACGGAGGACATGCGGTCTTTTGCTCTTGGTTCTCACGAACCAAGGCAGGCCGTCGATGAAGTGGATTGACTCTTGACGTTCTTTGCTTGCAGAGTAGCCGACGGACGACATCGGGGCTGTGGGACGTATCTGATCGCTTTCTCACCCTGTGGAAACTGTCTTGATTGTTCTTTGAACGAGAAAGAGCGTTTTCTTTGGCAGACTACAGAACTTGGTTTGAAAGAAGACTCTAATCCTTGCTGTCTGGGCTGTCGTCACTTAATCGAGAATGGGTAGCCGGCACTACGGTTAGGTGGATAATATGGAGTAATCGCTTGAAAGACTGCGTTCTACTCTGGCTTTGAACATCTAACAGCCATTGGACATTAACAATCTGAGGAAAGACAGATGCGTAAAGCTAAGAAGACAACGAGGAAGGCTAAAGACCAAACACCCTATCTGCGACGAAATCATAAGAACCAAATCCGCATGTACTCGTGGTATTTATATGAGAATATCTTAATTAGATTCTGATTTTGACTCTTCCTCGTGGGTTCTCTCGAGAACCTGGAGAAGCTTAGACATCATTCCTGGAGGTTGAGGAGGTCCGTTGTTAGTAAGGACTCTGTATGAGTTCATCGGTTGATAAGTTGATGGGACGACCTGATAAAGTATGAAGTATTCGAGTGGTTAGCATCAATACTCACAACAGTCGGCGTATATCTTCGAACAAAAGTGAGACGAAAGAAGAGAAATAGATAGAATAAGAGGAAGACTAAGTGCCCTACCTTCCCATCTTTAACATAGACTGATCCGATGAGATCTTCTGGCTCTCCGGTCCGGGAAGGCATGGGGTAATTCCGATCGTCTACAACACATAAATATCGTCCACCAAACCAAACATCCAAGTCAGGAAGTGTCAACATTAGAAATCGTCCATCGCGGAGATTAAAGATCCAAGGAATATATTCACCACACACATGGACCCAACCTTCTCCTCTTCCGGAAGCTTCTGCACTTATCCTTTCCTCCCCTTCTTCCAGACACTCTCTCACAGCCTGCTGCAGCTTTCCTACAAATGGTTTGTTCTCTTCAAAGTCATTCAGCCCGACATCTTGGTTATTTGCCAAACTGAGGGGAAGATAGCCTAGAATGGTGCTTGATGTAGGTATGGCAGGTGGTGTAGAGAGGAAGGAGAGCGCGACTCGAGAGACGGAAGGAAGGACGTGGTAATGAAGGGGATCTGGAGTTTCATCTAAAGCGGAAGAGTCCGAAGGAGTAGAGTAGAACCGGATTGATGACTGTCTGAGTAGCTGATAAGACCGAGGCAGACAGACAGGTCGGAGAGAGATTGTAGATCCACTCCAAGTGGAGAAGACGTGTTTGAACATGACAGCTCTGATGAAGTTCGAGACAGAATGTGTTTTTGAGATGGTAGATCTGAGCCGATCGAGCCGCGTGAGACGCGGATGTAGCCGTTGTAACGCTTCTACCAACAATCAAAACTCTTTATCCCTTCTGTTTCTAATGTGGTAATGTTTTTAGAGAAAATATATATTGTTCTGCGCATGATATATATACTATGATAAATTATTCAAGAATGGCTTGATCAATGAGATGAGAGTGAAGAAAGTAGAGAAGCAGAACACGAGATAGATTCTGATATGTTTGGTTGAACTGGCAGAGCAAGCAATGATGTATATGCCATTGAAGTAAAGTGCAAAGCAGAGCGAACATGCTGCTATAAAAGCCTATCCAGAACTCAAGTTGAGATGCACGAAAAGGGATGCAAATAAGAACTGATTGAGTTGTTTGTCCAGTAGTGGCAGATGCCGATATCCTGTACGAATAAATGGCATTCGATCAACTTCAGAGCAATTGAATAGGGCGAAACCCGCAACAGCGCGAGAAAGTAATGCGTTAATACAACGAGCAGTAGCTGAAACACTAACCTTGATTCATACTTCCCAGGGACACACAATACGACGCTATAGTCTGATCCATCGCATCGACTACTGTGCCTTCTCTTCGAACATCAAACTTTACGAACACCAGATCAAGCATGTCTTGAGCGCACCGGAACGGCAGAGTCAGGTTCTCTTCCCATGCCGGATCGAATCCATTGTCGTCAACTGTCTTAGTGCGCACTTTAAAGGATGACTTTGGAAGTTGCAGTGGCGCTGAAGAGGACGAGGAGACCACATTTGGTGACAAAGGGGCTGACGTGCTTGCTGACGCAGGAAGAATATCAGGGAAGAAAACGGTGACCTCGACAAACGGATCGATGGTGGGGTGTCTATCCGAATCGCCCAAACTTGGAAGTTGCTGGGCCGATATGATCTCAGGAAACGGATGATAAGACCAAAAACGAGAGTTAACTCTGCTGTGTACATAGCTGAGGAATAGTAGAAGAAGGGCAAGGGTCGAAGAACGGATATACTTTTATTCGAAGAACGAATTTTTCTATCCTCGGTTGATCATCCTTAGATTTTGTTCTTAAAGGAGCAGGCTTTAGGACGTATCCGCTGCGTCCGTTCTTAGCGAACAAAGCTCCATTCAGCATGTACGCAGTGTCTACGGGTAATCCGAACGTGAGATATACATGGTCAGTGATCTACCTAACCTGACGAGATGTATGAAGAGCATTGAGCGAACCTATACTCTGCCAGTTGATAGTGACTAGCTGTGCTCCAGCTGCCCAGTATCGGATTGGATCATAATTGCTGCTACCCAATCTCGTAACACTAGGATACAACCGCATCAGATGGGTCCGGTTGTGCTTCACGACATCAGGAAAGCTTTGCTTGAGGATCTTGTTAGCAGTGCGCTCGGAAAGAGAGATCATATGAGAAGGATCATAGACCTCTTTTTTGTTGAAGCCTCTGTATTTGACGCCCAAGGTATAGATCAAAACTTGAGCGAGTGCTGGTGAAAATTTGGGCTTAGCAGCCTTCAGAGGAGGTGCTGTAGGAAGAGTAGATCGATCGTTTGAAGAGAGCGAATAGTGTTGGGGCCTTGTGTTACTCGAAGGTGGAGGAGATCTTTTATCAGAGCTCGAGCTCTTTCGACGGGATACATGGCGCTTCACTCCGGAGACAAGAGCAGAAGCCTTTCGTAAACCTTCAAAGAAAGGATAAAATGTTATAATTAGAGCTTTGTCGTGAAGCAGATCGCTGTGTTATCTTGAAAAAATGTACTTACCACCTTCTAGAAACCCTGATTCTGAATTTGTACTCGTCGAGTCCGTTTCCGTAGACAAAGGACCGTCGATGACCGCGTTTGAGTCTTTCTCGTTAGGGATCGGAATCTTTGCCTGAAATTGCATGATTGACAACACAGACACGGGTCTCATAAGAGAACTGTAGTTCGAACGAATGCTGAATCAATAGACTGAAGCATACCTTGAGTAAGATTCTATGCTTGAGATCTTCCGGACTAGGGAGGACGCCCGCCACGTCTTCCCATCCAGACAAGGGTTCACTCAAGAATCGGATGCCTAGTACCTCTTTAAGTATTCGCACTAGCGCATCTTGTTGTTCCACGCTGCAATGAATCTCGGCAGAGATGATGATAGGGTAAGGAGAGGCAACAAACGCATATTTGCCGATTGCATGAACGACATCCCGAACAGGCACTTTGCTGGTCAGCGTCCTTCCGTGGTAGACTACCGGCTCATTATCACCGTCGTAACAATCGACTTTGGCGAGATGCATGAACAAACGACATGTGAGCTCGTCTTATCAGTTCATAGTACTATAGTTAGGAGAGAAGCTCGAGAACAGAGGACTAACGTTCTACACTTCTACATCCTTGGAGCAACGCTCGAATGTATCCTTCGACAGTGCTGTCTCCGACTAGTTGATGACCTATCAAGTAGGTATTATGCGAGCTCGAAACAAAATATTCCGGTAATGGCCTCGTCATGTCGTGCGATACTTTCGATGAACTGTCAGACATCACACTATTGTCTGATGACAGAAGAAAGGATGTAAGACCTTCCAACAAGATGAGGGGTTGGTTTGTTGTTGAAGTACTATCCGCAGGTATTTCGGCGGCATAGCGAAGAAAGAGAGTTGTTATCTCGGAGGGAGGAAGATCTACCTGAAGTATAAATGAAACGCAAAGTCAATTCGATTTGATCCTCGATGATACAAATCAGAAGACCAAAGATTGACGAAAACCGAACTTTTTGCTCCTCTCGGAGGAACCGTCGAAACCCCTGTTCATCTAGTCCAGCCCCATTGGTAATTCTTCCAAGTAGTCTCTCGATATCCTTCCGCTCTTTCAACTTTTTAACGAATCGCTGAAAACTAGCAAAGTCCAGATGTCCTAATTTGTCAACATCCGCTTCCTATAGAAAGACAAATCGAGAGTTCAATAGATTTTCAAAGATCGAGTGAATTAGAAGAGGATGAACCACCACAAAAGATAGGGACTGTACCTGAAACCGTGCATACAGATCTCGCCTACTACTTGCAATATTTAACCTTCGGCATATTCTAAGAACGCCCTCAAAGTCCAACCATCCATTTCTCTCCGTCTCACCTGATGGACCTCTGAGCTTGACTTCTCCTGCTACCTCTGCCTGTCTCCATTGTTTCTTCATCCAAACAGCTTTACGCTTCTCTTCTATCGAGCCCCCTTCGCCTAATCCACTGCCGAGTCCTCCAATTCCACCCATGAGCTCCCTTCTGGCATCCCAGAGGGATTGAAGTACTGTGGACCACTCGGCAAACGATTTGGAATCGAGTGCTACCAGATGAAGTGCTTTCCATTTGAGAGTTCCGACGGACGTGCCGGAAGACGTCGTCGGAGAGGAAGGAAGGAGCTTATTGTTCGAAGTAGCGGTTGAAGTATAGATGATCGTAATCCAACGCGAGGCATGCGCAGGGGAAAGTTGAGTGGTATACGAGAACTGATCGATGAAGGATTGGGCAGAGTTTGTCAAACGAATCTCTCGGATGCTTTCAATGTCGACTACGTTTAGAAAAAGCGCGCAAGATCAAAGACGACGTTTTTTTCTAATTTAGCGAATGCATACTCTTCTCAGTCGAGACAAGAATGATAGAAAAGGAACTATACTCACTGACGCCCCCCTTCTTACTTGGCCATTCAATAGTTCCTTTGTCGCCATCCAGTTTGAAAATGGTCTGCTGAACTTTCTTGGCCGAAACTTTGAGCATTGAAACTCCCTCCTGCAAGAGTCTCGGCACTGTTCCCTCCGTGGTCATTAGAGAGCTTGACATAGAAGACGATGCTGTTGTCTGAGAATAATTTTGTAATAGGCTGGGGCGAGGTTCAAACTGACGACCAGGAGCATTGATATCGAGTACGGCCTGGTCCGAAGGGGGAACAACGACATGATCGTGACTTTCTAAAGCAGATGCAGATGCAGATGCGGGTGTGATGTCTGGCGTGGATTCGGGCGGAATGCGATGAGAAGGAAGAAGTTCGGCGGTTGATGGAGAACAGACCAAAGGACTTTCCCCACAAGTAGATAAACCAGGCCGTGAATCGGCTTCAGGGTTAGCAGAGGGAGGCTCTTCTGGAACAGCCTGTTGATGATCTGGGAAGTAGCTTGGGAACGACGGGGACGACACGCAACCTCCTCCAGGCCTAATACTGCCTATTGATTCTCTTCGAGATTGATCTTTCTCACGAATCAAGTCCGTCTCCTGCGCAAACTGTTGATTGACGGTCATCTCGTGTTGAACGTTGGCCTCATCCTGAACGATCACCCATTCGTCCTTTCCTTCTGCTCCTCTACCAGAAGCCTCTGATGAGCCCATCGGAGGTCGAGTCGAACTCTTGTCTTTGATTTTTCGAACGAGTCCCAATACAGGATTAGGTTTCGTTGGAGGCTTTTTAAAAAGTGATGATGCTGAGCCAAGTTCATCACCTAAAGTAAGATTGTCTACCACAAGAGGAGGCTCGAGACCTGAACTGGAAACCAGCTGAGCGTGAGGGGCAGTGTCTGCGGGAGCATGATCATCTGTGATTGGAGCCCGAGGTATACACGACTGATCATCCATGAAGAACTTGAAAGATAAGGCCTTCGAGGCTGTATGTCGGGTTGTACAGTGGCTGAGAGATGGAAGATGAGCAGATGATAATATCTCATCTATAATAGAATATTTGTGTGAAGGTCAAGAGACAATTAGTTCACACGTGCAAGGACCTTGCCTCTGTTGAACCACTTCTCTATAATCCGGTACTTCCGGTCCATCTCAAGAACATGTCCGTTATCACCCTTCTCTCATTATTTCCTAGACACATCAACAAATGAACTGAGTGTACAGATATGTCACTGTGTCTTGAATATCAGGCGTGAGGTTGGAAGAGGGAATGAGTGCACAGTTCCGGCAACCAAAAATGCAGCGAATTGATATAAGGTAAAGAATGGCAAGAAGAAGAGAAAAAGAAGGAAAGAAAAGATACGAAGAAACAACTCTCCTCGTGGCATTCTTTCCTCACAACTATCACTCAAAGGATCTAAACTACGAAAGGAAAATTTGCTTCAGAGCTCGGCGTAAGAGAGAACAACAAGACCACGTATCCAACCATATCGCCCTGCCATTCTCCGTTTCCCTCGCGTCATGTAGAAGCCATTGTATGAGCGATGTCAATTAGGTGCACTGTAGCATGTAAGGTAAATGCGGTCAGAAATCTATCGTCCTAAGAGTCAATAACTGCGATTGTCAACATACCTTGGGAGCATCACTGGTTCGGGTGTTAAGGATAAGGGCGACAATCAAACCGTAGAGACCGAGCACCTCAGCGAACTAGTGATAGATGTATGCGGAATTGTCTGGTTAATAGTGTTTCTGGTAGCCAAATCTCGAGCAAGCCGTATAAGAAAGAAGTTTACGTACAATGAGAATCAAGATCATACCAACGAACAACCTAGGCTGCTGAGCGGTACCTCGGACTCCGGCATCACCAACGATTCCGATAGCGAACCCAGCGGCCAAACCGGCCAAACCGACAGAGAGACCAGCTCCAAGCTGGATGAATCCAGCGTAGAGAGACATAGGCGAGGCGACTAACAAAACGTTCGTACCGAATTAGCGATGATGTTCAGTATATATTTCGGTCTAGATACTCTATCAAGAAGCGTATCCCCAGACATACTGTTACCAGAGATCAAGACAGAAACGACAAGTCCGTAAATGGCGATCTGTCGTCATGGCAAGGTTGGAGTTCGACAATCAATACAAAAATTAGTTCATCTATGATGCCGATCACGTCTCACCGACGAACAAGCCACGCTCGATAGTCGGAGATACATCCTCCCTATATAAATTGAGATTACTAACAATACCAGCCATAATAACGGGAACCACACACTTCATCATCAGATCTGGTCTGAGGACAGCCATGGCGGAAATTCCAACCTGACGATAAGCAAACGAAGAGGGTGCAAAACATGTTCAAACAGAAATTATTAGCCATCATCGCAGTCGATTCATATGAGGAGATCGAAGAACTGACTCCAGACTTAGCGGTTCCATAACTGCAACAGACGGAAAGCAGAACACAGAACACAGAAGGAGTTTAGTTGATCCTCGAACCCAACAAGATCCTGATCATCAAGATCGCCACCATCCGTATCCAACCATCCCTCCCGTCCAGTGTGAGATATTATGACTTACGCGGCTCCGATACCTGTTCAATCGCAAGCACAAGATATCGGATTAAACAAGCGGATCAGCTTCTTGTAGCCTGATGGGTTAAAGGATGCGATAGAGACAAAGGGGATAGCCAAGCTGGAGATCTGCAGGTAATCTAAATTCCCATCTCCACTTTTTTTTCTTCCCATCTTTTCAAGAACGTTGATACGTACAGGTGAAGACAATAGCAGCGGTGCAACCCTACAAAAGAATTGAAATACGATAGATAAGAGTATGAGTATCTGTAGCTGCGTACAGACCAAAGAGAAACAAAAACACAAACCATGGTTCCCTGGATTGTATGAGAAAAGAAAAAACGGATGAGGCGTAAGCCCGATCGATCAGCCCCTGATGGTTTCTCAAAAAGGGAAAAAAGAGGGGAACAACAGAGGCAATGCCAATCGAGAAAGACGATACTCACGAAGAAGGGAGCATAGACAGGGCAAAGTTCAGAAGACATTTTGTTCTTTGGATAGAAGAAAGAAAGAGTTGAGGAAGACCGAAGCGAACGAAACTAGATGAGTTGGTGGGTGGAGTTGGTTGGACAAGTGAAAACGGGTGAGGGACGTTAGTTGAGGAAGATTGGTTACTGCCAGGCAGGTTGATGGTTACACGGCTCACATGGTCACAAAACCTCTATTTAGGTAGATCACCTATCTCTCTGCTCACTTCAAATGACGGAAACAGTTCAAAGCTTCGTCGACTATGTTGGTTTTGGTTGTCTGTTGTATCCTTTCTCCATACTCTGATCATACAGACTGTATCTTCTGTCTATGTCTGTTGATGTCTTTCAGACAAGAGTGAGAGTAGGAATGATTGCAAAACAATAATTTTTCTGAATAGATAACACAGTAACCTCCGACTCCTTTCCAATCCTTGTATTCAAAACTTGATGAAAGACTATAATGCACTTGAAACCAAGGATGATCCAGACGATAAAGACATCAGGTAATGCTCCTTACCAGGCGCGATTCCACATGGATAGTCTTTCTGATCGCTTGTACCGGGAACTCCGGGATCCTATCGATGAGGGGATGAATCAAACTTGAGCTCTTATCCAGTGAAATCAACATATCAACAAGACCACAGAAGGGTTCGCTCACAGCAATGACTTCGCCGTCTGTATTTAACACCACGTCAGCAAACTGTTAAATGAGAACATGTCAGATCGGATGTTATCGTCCTGACAGGCACCGAAATCAGTACAGATGGTAGAGACAAACCGTCCAGTTACGTTCCACGCCCTTCTCTAGATAACCGGCCTCTCCATTCTGGGCAATATCATAATCTCCAACCGTGCCTTTATTTCCTTTTTTTAATTTATACCGACAGAAGCTTGCACATCCAGCGACAATCTCGAGCGAAGGATCTCCAACAAGCGCCCGCCCGAGAGCAATGACGGAAGCGGCATGGCCGACAAGAACTATCGATTTGACCGAAGGAAACTCTACCTAGAATTGAGAAATCCCCATAAGAAGTTGCTTGTCGTTAGTCGTTGCTTCATAACTTCAGATATCGCTACAAATATGACGGATTGAACGCAATGGCATGGATGTACCTCTATTCTATTAAGAAACGCGATCAAGAATTTGGATGCACGGTCTAACAGATCCGAGAGGCTCTCTCCCTTTCTGGATGGGTAATATGTCGAATCATAATCCAAGCAAATAGAGTCGGCAGGAAAATGCTGAGACAGCTCCCGGGGCCCTGATGGACGAGGATGCAAGTTATAAGGGGGTGTTTCGGGTATTCGAGAGTACTGTATACGATATGGTAGTGAGAGAATGTCAGCCCGTCGGATGAGATATCGAAGCTTAAGAGATAACGACCAAAACTCGCCCATTCTCCCAAACCATGCTCCAAACGGATGGGCACACCGAGTGCTTGAGCTACAGGTAGTGAGGTCTGAACGCATCTGTAAAATGGAGAGGAGAAGAGAAGCTCTGGAACGGGCTGTAAAGGATGAAAAGGAGGAACGAATAGAATAGATGAATTTACTTTACGAAAATCCTGAAGGATATGCGAAAGAGCAAAGCACTGACCAGTCCATCTGGAGGAGACGCCATGTGTGTCCCTAATCGAGCGGCTTGCTGGTGATTCAAAGAGTAGATCACATCCCAGAGAACGGAACGATCGACAAGAATATATACTGCGATCAGCAAGAAAGATTAATCCGATTCCTTCAGCTCTGCTTGATGGAAACTAACCTCCAAACCGTAAGCTGCGAGTGGAGGATCTCGGGCGAGTTTTGTGGGTGTCGTCCAATTATTAGTGAGCCAGCTAAGTCGGAAGCCATGACGAGCGATGTAGATTTGTTCAAGCATCCAAGAGTTGTCGAGAAAAAGAGAGAAGGAGGAAGAAAGAAAGAAGAGATAGATATCGGAGCGATTGTAAGGCAAATGGAGGAATAGAGCCGAAGCTTCGAACAAACTAAGGGTTCGAAATGTTACCTATGTGATGAGCTATCATAAATATATCGAATCATACAATGACGTTTGTTTCCGTGGTGCGGGGGGGGGGCTGATCTCCCCATTTTTTCGAACACTCAGCCAACAAACCAGCTCGATCATCCTTTTGCTCAACGACCTATTGTGATTCCATTGGGTTTTCTCATCATGCCAGATCCACCAGTTCTCAAACGTCCTCATCGGGCCGCCCGAGACGTACCTCCTCCACCAGTGGAATCTGATTCAACAGAAATTTCATCCGAGCCGGACTCGTCCGATATGGATGACGGCAAGGCTCGAAAGAAGCACAAGCCGTTGAGACAGGTCAAGAGATCCAAAACTCTGGATGGAGATACATACGATGGCTCTGATGACGAGGGTTCTAGTTCTGATGTGGCAGACCAAGATACAGATGAGGAGACTGGAATCAAGGTTGTCGGTCGAATCGCCAAAGCTCCGACAAAAGGACTAGGTTGGTTTCGAATTTTTGAACAGGATCATCTTTCATCATTCCGTTGTGTTTTATATATTTCTTCTCTATGTCTCATGTGGTTTTCTCCGTGTCACCTATACCACAGTACCTCCTGGTCATATCTCGAGAAATACTCTGAAGTTTCTAGCCAAGTTGGCCATTCCAGAGAATAACGATCGACAATGGTTTGTCGCGAGAAAGTTTCTGATAGGGGTATTCACAGGCTTACGCGTCTGAACGTACTTGTCAGGTTCGCACTACACGATCCCGTCTTTCGACAGGCGCAAAAAGAGTTTGTCGACTTCGTAGATATCCTTGTACCAGGCATCATGGATATCGATCAAGAGATTCCTTTCCTGCCCGCTAGGGATATCATTGTGCGTGTTGCGTTTTTTTGTCCTTCCTTTCGTCGAGACCTCAGGAACCTGCGCCGAATTTGATGAAAAGGATCCCTGTTTCGTTTATGTATCATAAATAGCACCGGATATATAGAGACGGTCAGAACCATTTGATAGATCAGATTCGTGCGATAGGACGGACATGTGAGACTGACTTGATGAATCATACTGGAGATAGTTCGTTTTTCCAATGACAAGACTCCATATAAGTATGTTTTTGATCGGACAAACTATATAGTCCTTTCCGACAGATTGTCACCAACTGATCTAAACTTTATCCTTCCATTCATCTTCTCATCTTCTCGGTATTTACAGGAAGAACTTTAGTGTTTCACTCTCTAGGACAGGTAGGAAAGGGATCTTTGGACACTACCACCTATCTAGTAAGTCGTTTGAAATCAGATTCACCCTCCGCAAGCTCTTTTAGTGAGGCCGACCACCCCTTTGATGTTGCCAATCCAAACACAGTTAAGCCGGGAGATCAGTCGATCTTGGCTGTCGGTGTATGGGAGCCTGGGAAAGAGGAACTCGCATTGATTCGGTGAGCTTTACCGAGTGGGCCTGTCAACCCCGCGTGTTTGTTCCTGATAGTTGGGTTTCTTAATCCCGATTATACTTTTGGTCATACGGGTGAGTAGACAGTCGATGGCAGATGCCCCAAAAACGTTTCGCCGGATCATCTCTGCCCCAGAGTTTGTCGCCGAGTTCGGGGAGCCTTCCCCCCTTCCCGCGGTTCTCAAACCAAAGCCGAAAGCCAAATCAAAGGGCAAGAAGAAAGGGACGGAAGCTGTGTCATCGTCAGAGGACGAAAACAAAGGCGGTAAAAGGCAAAAGATTGAGGTGCCATTGCCATCCAGGAGGAGGAACGTCTTTGGAGGCGATCGGGTTTGTCTCTCTTCTCTCCCCGTTTTCATCTTTCCTTCGTTTTTCCTGTGCTCCCTTTGAATCTTTCCCTGATGATTGGTATGTGATGTTTACCCGGCCTTATGAAGGAACTAAAAGTGGCACCTATGGGATACCCGAAAGATCACCCTGAGATCGACTTATTGAAGCTTCGAAGTATAGCGGTGATCAAACAGTGCGCTCATCCTCTTCTTACTCTCGTGGCTTAAATTTTCCCCTTACTGAATCGTTTATTGGATCTATACTGTACGCGTCTTATAATCATAGTTACACAGACGAACAGGTCACCCAGCCCGATTTTCAAAAAGAGATTTTACGAGTCATGGCCATTGCCCGACCTCTCGTCCATCAGTTTGTGCCCATCTTGTTTTCTTTATTCATAGACATAGCTTTGTTTTCTGCGCCTCTCGCTGACCTGCTCTTCGATCGGATTGGATGGCGGGGTTTGCTTCCGTCTAGTATCAACCGAGTTGTTACTAACACAGGCGGAACGTTCACAGATGAACCAGTCTCTCCCTCTGCTGAGGATGATTAAAGGTGAATACAAGAAAGAAATGATGGGAAAGATGCGTTCGAACGCGTGCATTGGCAATGGGAGGAACGCAGAGCAGATGGAAAAGGACCGAAGGCACACACACAAGTACTAGGACACAATACAAAAAACAAGTGAGATACTCCGGAATCGTATGCCTGTTTTCATGAGTTCGCAAGACCGTTGTAGAAAGAAAGGTAGACGTCTATTCTTGCCGCACTGCATATCAGGGTCGTCAATGGGCAAGAGTTCGTGAGAGTTTAACTTCAGAGGTAGCTATAGGATGGAAACGCACGAGACTCTGTTTTCCCAGCCTACGTATTGGGCTGTTGCGATCTACCGGAAAAGGGAGAGAGAAAGAAGAGCAAAAAGAAAGGAAACTTCCGGGATTGAGTGAACAGATAACTTGATGGACGAGGCTCTTTCAAAAAAGAATGATTACTGACTAGCGCGATTCGGTCACCAGGCCGGGCTGCTAACAATAACGGTTGGTCAGGCTGACGTTTGGAGAAGATGAGATGATGAGCTTTGATGTATTGTCCGGCGTGGACGTTATACTGAACGGTTTGTCTGGAGTTTTCGACTTCTGACCAGGTGGTCAAGCTATCTTCTGACCAGAAGTCTGTTTGATCTTGGCTTTGATAGTTCCCATCTGGGTTTCTACGCAGTAGACAGACTTGGTAGTATGAGGATGTACCTACATACGTGCCTATGAGTGTATGAAATGGAGAAAAATCAGCCAGTTTAGCTAGAAACAAACCAGCACAGCGAAGAGGGAGGAGGGAGACGGAGAGGGGAGAGGGGAGACGGAAAGGGTGACAAGGATACTGTTGCTCAGCCTTGACCGAAAAGACGGACCATAATGTTGCGGAAAGTCACTCCAGCCCTGGTCTCGGCCTCTGATCCCAAGTCTGATTTCTTCTGGACGACCATGTATAGGAATTGGGTCGGATACGAGATACCGTACGCTCGCGTTCCTAGAGACGCAGAAGAACAATGGCCTCGGTGATCAGTTCGGGCAAGGGAACATGTAAGACAAGATACAAACAGAGAGAGAACTCGCCTGATGTTGACGAGATCGGTCCGGGTGATCGACATGACCGAGTGGTACTGCGCAATCGACAAGATGGGCAGAACGAGCTCTGGGGGAAGCCTGTGTAGTAAGAGATTTCTCACCCGGAGCTGGTCTTCTGGACTTGGACTCCATTTCGGTCTGTCCTCGTCCTCAAATTGGTCGGCCGGATGAAGGAAAGAACTGAACAGTCTCGCTGGAAGAGTGGCAGGAGGGGTGTTTGAATGTGTAGATGTAGCTGCAGGGCTAGGCGACGAAGATCTCGGTGGTCGGTAGACCAGAAGATAGACAGATATTGGAAACAGCAACAGGACCAATACGATGGTTAAACCGGTAGCCATATTGACTGTGTGTTCCACAAAAGAGACACAGAGATGGTCGGACAGAGCTATGAGTCAGATCAGCCGTAACAGACGAGGTTACTATTCTTCCGAGCTCAAGCGACGACAGCCTACACAGACGCGAGAGTATTGTGAAAAGTAAGCGCAGTCTCGTGAACCGAAAGAAAGAAGGGGCGCCAGCTGGGTTCCAACGCAAAACACAAAAGAGGTGAATGACGCTGGAAAACTAAAAAGAGATTGTAACTTTAATCGCGTCACACACAGAGAACGCGACACTGGAAAGGGACCAGGGACAATGAAAGCTCAGACACCGACAGTCCAGGCTTTGGGGGCGCGACTGAGGCTTAGAGGTTCATGTGTGCGTGTATGAATGTGTGGCGTTTGTGGCGGCGGAAGCTGGGAGGGATACAATCGTGACTGGGTGAACGGGGCTGTGCTATCATGAGTGTTGATCAATGGGAAAGCGAGAACTACAACAATGAGGACGCTTCCGGTACATCCACGCTGTTTTGTTTGTTATCCATTGTATTGGTATTCATTCTAGTGTCATTTTCTTTCGAGGCCTTTTGTCTGACAGCTTCTTCTTACTGTATACTTTCTCTCTAAACTCTTCCTTTTTTCCCCGGCGTTTCGTAATCGATCGTTCTTTCCGCGTAATAACTATCTTCGCCCATTTACCTCTCTGTATATGCCTTCGGTGTCTTTAGTGTCTGTGTCCACACCACGCCCGCATTAACCTCTGGCGGCCTGCCCCTTAAAAACACCGAGGGTTTAGCATCGTCTCGCGTACGTCTTAAACCTTGTGAGGAGGCTGCCGAGGGTAAAGTCGACGACACACACCGGCCACAATCCCTTCTGGAACTCACCCGACCAGACGCAGGTAAACCCAAGCCGAAACTCGGTCGTTTCCGCGTTGTCTCCTCTCCTCTCCCTCGTCTTAACTTACGCCCGAATCCAGACTCACATTCACACTTACACTCACATTCACCTCCTTTTTATCGTTCTCGTTCTCGTCCTCACTCACTATCTCTCTCTCTATTCTCTCTCTCTTTATTCTCTCGTCTTTTCTTTCTCACTCTCCTTCTAACTTTCTATATTATCTTGCTCCTTTTTTAAAAAATAAAAACAAAAATCCTCGCTTTCAAGAAAATCCTGGTGTCAACTTTGGTGAGTCTGAAATCTCTGTTCATCCTTTCGGCTTGTCCTTCTTCGTAGTCCTATAGTTCTCTTTGTCTGGGTAGATTCAACCCACATCAAACTTCTACTTGGCGTCTCGGATCATAGTCGTTCTTTTTATTATTAATAAAGGAAACAAAAGCAGATAGACAAAAAGACAGAGAGAATTAGAATAGAAAAGAGGATTGATCCGGGGAGAGAGGGAAAGAAGGAGAGGTGACGACACACGCACTTTAGTCGATCCATTCCGGACCCGCGAGAAGGTTTACGCGATGTTTTTTTCTCTCTTTGTTTTAGGCTATAGCCGCGAATCCCGTTCTTGTGCTTAGCACCTCTTTTGCTCTCTCTCTCTTTCTCCTTCTCCCTCTCTCCTTCTGCTCTCTTCCGTTCTTTAGTCTCTGGTCTCTCTCCTTTTCGTTTGCTTAGCAAGCTCTGGCCTAGAATCCTTCTTGACTTTCTCTCACACTCGGCAAGTGGAAAGCGTAGCTGACCATCTGGTTTTCGTCCTTTGCCATACATAACCCCAAATATTAATCACCTCGAACACTAGAAACCACGAACGATCAACTACTTTCTGGACGCCTAGATTCTCCTCCCTTTCTATCGGGATCAGTCTTGGCCTATCTGCTCTTGTTTCGCCCACAAACAGTCGTTCTTCACTCTACTCCTCTGCGTCTGCTCTACTCTCTACCGTGGCTTACCTTGCTCTGCGTGGTGATCTTCAGGATCGACCTGTGGAGGACATGTCCCTCGTAGAAGACAACTGGACATCCTCATCCAGGCAAACCCTTCACCAAAACCCACACGTTCACCACACACACGCCAGACAGCCTTCCAACTCGTCCCTCCTCGCACCACCTGTGCCTGAAGGCCGACTGGCCCATCAAACCCATCACCATTCCTCCTCCTCCTCTTCCTCCTCCCCATCCTTGGTTCTTTCTCCCCAGCAGTCTATATCACATCAGCCCTCTCCTCATCAGCTACCTTCTCATCAACCTTCCGCCCACCAGCTGCCTTCCTCTTACCAGCTTCCCTCTTTTCCTCATCCACCACCATCGCTACCACTGTCTTCGTTGCCCGACGGCCACAGGAGTAATCCGACAGTGACGGTTTCGGGTGAGGAAAACCTGTCGGGCCGGAGACACAGAGAGAGCTCTTCCTCGAGACAAACCAGAAGGAGCACACACTCTTGGGGAGTGTTACCACCTGGTAAGTCGTTCTGATGCCCAATCCGAGGGCCATGTCTTTGATCTTTGATCCTTGATGCTTTCTCTTGCTTCTACACTTGGTGGTTGTGTGTATTTTGAATTGACCGGTTCCTACTTTGGATTATCTTCTCTCTTCCCTCTCTTCCCTTTGATCAACAACCCAATGAACTTTCTTCCTGACTCGCCCATCTATTAATCCTCCAGACGCCCCACGATCGTATACTCCGGTGAAACTCGTAGGCGACGGTTCGTTCGGTACGGTCTGGCTATGTGACTGGCACTCGCCTCTTCCACCAGGCACCACTCTCAGCCCGATGCAATGCGGAGCAGGCGCGCGTCCAGAATGGGTCGGCAAACGACTTGTCGCCGTCAAACGAATGAAACGGGTTTGGGAACGAGGTTGGGAGGACGCAGCAAAACTGAAGGAACTAGAGGTCTGTCTGTTCCTCATGTGCTTCTCTTCCTCTTCTTCTCTCGGGTGTTGGGAGTTCTCTGTTTTCTCACAACCTGTTTTTTTTTCTTTGCGTCCTGCACGTAATAAACTTCGGTCTTCATCTTTTTTTCTCTCGACAGTCCCTGCGTTTCATTCCGCCACATCCTAACGTCATCCCATTATACGACGCGTTTCTGCAGCCGTCTAAAGAGCTGTACTTCGTATTCGAATGCATGGAGGGCAATCTTTACCAACTCACAAAATCCAGGCGGGGTCGACCCATGGCTGGCGGGTTGATCGCATCAATCTTTCATCAGGTCATCTCTGGCCTAAATCACATCCACTCGGCCGGCTATTTTCATCGAGACATGAAACCAGAAAACCTGTTGGTCACCACCATAGGTCTTCAAGACTACATTCCCGTCAGGGAGACCCCCCTTCCACCGGGCACACGCACAGAGACTGACGTCATCGTCATCGTCAAGCTTGCAGACTTTGGACTGGCCAGAGAGATTGACTCCAAGCCACCCTACACCGAATATGTCTCGACCAGGTGGTACCGAGCCCCAGAGGTTCTCCTCAGAAGTAGGGAATACGGCCCGCCGGTCGATATTTGGGCCCTCGGTACCATTCTAGCAGAGATCGTCAACTTAAAGCCGATCTTTCCCGGCCAGTCCGAGGTCGACCAGGTTTACAAGATTTGTGCAATTTTGGGTGATCCGAGCAGAAAGTATGGCCTCGATGAACAAGGCAAGATCAGAGGAGGAGGCCCATGGGATCGAGGGATCAAGATGGCACACGCCGTCGGTTTTGGCTTTCCAAAAGTGAGTCTTGAATTGTGGTCAGTTTACAGTCGGGACTCGGTAACACTAAGGCCGATTTCATTTTCAATGTGTTTCTTTCAGATGTCACCGCCTTTGTTTTCTTCGTTCTTCGATGCGTCCACTCCATCGACATTGATTGATTGTATAGCCGAATGTCTACGTTATAATCCTCGCCATCGAATCACCGCACGAGCCTGCCTCGAGCATGCATACTTTCGACAGACCGTCCCCCAGATTCAGGCGACTCCATTCATACCCGCTATGCCGGATGCTCCCCCGTCATCGTCAAACCCATCCAATGCGGACCATCAACCATACCTTCCGTCGGCTGCATCGTCGACAAATGTGGCTTCCACCATTGTAGAAACCGGGATCCCATCGCACCCATCCTCCCGAACGACCCCCCATTCGGATCATTCCCCCGGCCCGTCGGTCGGGCCGACGAACTTACCACTCAGCTTGGTAGATGGTGCTTCCGCCAGCCGGACCTTACCCGCCCCTCAGGCCTCAACCAACTCACTTTCACCAATCCCTTCCAGAGCGCTGTTCTTCCCTCAATACCGAGATCCGACCTCGCCTGTTGTCCTTCCGCCCTCCTCGTCGTCGTCCTCTATTTCCCATCATTCTGCGGGGCCCAGGGCGCCTTACGATCAGTCCCCAAGCTTGGATCATCGATCGCTGACGTCTTCTTCTTTGGCGAACGGCCGTCGAACAACCGGCGCCTCGGCTTTGGTCGATCAGTTGAAGAAGTTGGATCTTCCAGCGGCAGACCTGTCGAGCTATGGTAAACGTTTACCCGCCCATGGATTGAACCCGGCTCCGAGCTGGTCCACCACCCCCCAGCCTGCTTCGCCAGCCGACGTGCCGTCCAATCATCACCAACAGCCACATCATTCCCAATCTCAGCAACACCGTCACACTCATAGCAACAGCCAGTCTTATGGCCAACCTGCCGGAGAACCTTCCAACGGAGGATACTGTAAATCCACATCGGGTGACCCCCAACTCTATGCCCTTTCTAATGGTTCGACAAGTACAGCCAACTCCAGCTTCTACGCCAGTTCAGCCAACGTTGACCTTCTCTCGAATCCTGCAACCCTGGCGACGTCGTCGTTATCGGTCAGTTCATCGACAAGGGGCCAGGTGCATCAATCTATCCCCCCAATACAGACACGTTCGGAGACTGTCCCGTTGCCGTCGCCGCAGCCGCCGTCAATGGTGCAACCTTTGAAAGCCCATGCCCCTGTGACAGCAACGGCGACGAAGGCAGCACCTTCAGCGACTATGACGACGGCAGCCACAGGGCTGCCAACCGTTCCGGCACCGAAAAAGAAGAAGTGGGGTGGTCTGGCGTCCGTGTTTGGAGGAAACAACGATTCGAAGCACGAACATGGGCTCTCGTCTGTTGGTGAGGAACCAGCTACAGGTCCGGGTGTGGGTCCTTCTGGATTCGCACCGTCACCCTCTGTCCCACTAAAACGAACCCAATCGATCTCGAACGTGACGGATGCCTCGATCAGCAGCGGGGATATAACTCTTGATCCAAAGACCGCACAGAAGGAAGCGAAACGACAGGCAAAACAGTATGAGCTCGCGAAACGAGAGGCGGCGTCTGCTGCTGCCAGAGAACGTGCTCGGGCAGTCATGCAAAAGAGAGACCGATTGGTCGAACAGGAGGTTTCTCACAAGCATGCTGTCAAGGCTGGGGTAATTGAGAAAGGAGAGAAGCACTCGGAGGGTACTGGGTATGGACAATCACCGTCGGTGTATGGCGCTCATCCACCGGCCGGACCTTCAGCGCCGGCGCATCTAACACACGCAAACTCATTCCCACAATCAAGTTCGAACCATTCTCGATCTCTCTCTCATCTTCAGCCCGGAGTGTCGTCGAAAGATTTGCTGAGCCGACATAAATCTCGTCGTCGGGATGGAGATGATGATCATTCGACGTCATCTCTTGGTTTAGGAAAAGGCCCATCATCCTTCCAGTCACCTTCAGTGCTCACCTTTCAGTCGATTGATTCTGATCCAGGACCAGCCCGGCCACCAAGAGAATACCCTTCATCACTCGCTTCCGGCTATAGCAACGGTTATGGGCATGGCTATGGTACTGACGCCTACTCAGTTTCCTCACAAGGCTCGACATCGTCCCCACAATTATACTCGTTACCGCACATGTCGGATTCTGTTGAGAGTGAACTCGTCAAGAATTTCAAACATCGAAACCGACTTGGTTATTCGTCCGTCCAGTCACTTGCATCGTCTTCGTCAAGAGGGTCGTTCGATCCTTATGGAAGGTACTCGGGCGCGGGGGCGGGTACGGGCGCGATAGATGCGTTATCGGGAAGTAGTCTACAGTTGCCTAGTATATCGAGCAGTAATTTATCCGAAAGGGAATACATCAATCCGATGTTCCAGGTAGTGAGTCGTTTCCCCGCCTCCATATTCTTGGGAAAGTAAGACATGAACAAAAAAGAGACTGATGGTAGTCCATGTGAAATCTTGATCCTTGTTTTATTATCAATTAGGGAGGTCCGACTGCCGACCCATCTCATTCTCATTCTCACCCTCATTCGCCCCATTCCAATTCTCATTCATCTGGTCGCCAGTTCAACACGACAGCTTTACCTTCGTTTTCTCACATCGCCTCGTTTGCTGATAATCACCACCATCAGGGAACACCGTCGCCACCACCGCCATCCAGCTAGTTGATGTATCCATTAGAAAAGATCTACGGCGATTGGTGTATACATTTAATACCATTTTGTTCTTCCCTCTTTCTGTTCTTCATGTACGTTTTTAAACTTGCCTTCTTTGTGCTGAAAAAGGGGATTTATTCTTCCATCACTGTTTTAACCTTCCGTTCATCCTGCATCACTTGTTCCATGTTTGTCTTCTTTTCGTCCTTCCTCAAGTGGCCTATGGTAGCGCACTTCTTTTGCATCACATATTTTCTTAATACTACACTCAACATAGCACCTTTGCTCTTGACACTGCTTGTTCTTTTCTCGCCCATTGTTTCTCATTTGCCCCACCTTCTTCATATGATGACCTCATGGGCGGACATGAATATCTTACTCTTATTTGACCGACCGGTCTCATCCGTTCCTTTACCTGTCTTACTTTGTTCTGTCTACCTATCTACTTCTGTAAGAAAACTATCCGTATGCGGATGTATGATGATCGTCAGGCATGAATAGACGAACCGATTGATAGCTTGCGAGTGTTAGGGTTGTTGTGTGAACGCGTCGAAGGGCATGTGCTCTCGGTTTGCGCGCCGGAAAGATCTCTCGATCAACAAATCTCCAACCACCTCACTTTTCCTTGCTCTCGTCCTTCCCATCAATTCATTACCCTTTTCCGTCTTGATCTTTACGTATCATTTATTCAAAAACCATGTCTGAGGAAATCAAGTGCGTATTCTCATTCTCATCTCACTTTCGGCGATGTTATAGTAAAGGGAGTATGAGAAGATCCCTTCTAGTTCATGCCAATATGGCCAGGCACGAAACAACTTGATCAAAAGAAAACCCTAACTTGTTCTCCCATTCGTCCGCTCTCTTGCTTTTTCTTCTGATACATTGTGGCATCTGACAGAAACGCTACTACTCTCCCTACCTCTGATGTCGGAGAGACTCCTGCTCTGGATAACGCCACTGATAGTGTTAGAGGTAAAGGCAAAGCTGCAGAGGTACGGGCGGAATCTCTCTTTGCTGATACCTGTCAGAACTTGGGTTCATATATGCGTCAAGAATGTATCGATCTGATGGTCTGACATAAAGAAAACTTCTGGTTCTGATACCCGTGACTTTCGTTTGCCTTTTCGTTGTTTTTGTTCGTCATGGATGAATGTTTTGGACGATAATCGAATGTAGGTTCCCGTAGAGGAGGACGATGATGAGGATGATGATGAGGATGATGACGAGGAGATGGATGATGAGGATGATGAAGATGAGGAGGTATTTATCGTTTCTTTTGCCCTCCAAACAAGGCTGGGGTTTCCTCGTCCTTGTTCACCTTACTCATGCCCCTCGGACTCGATGCGTATCTTGTATCTTCACAGGACTTTTCCGAGATTGACCCTTCAGCAATTATTACTTCATCCCGACGATCGACCCGATCAACTGTGGACTATGCCTCCGCCGAGGCTGCCAAGAAGGCCGGTTTGTCCGAGGGGATTGAAGAGGAGGAGGAGGACGATGGAGCTGAGGCCGACCAGACGTTTGATGAGGAGTAGACAAGCTCTACTCGTCTTGGTTTATTGGTGGAACCTCTCTCTTCTTTCTTTGATCTCTTTGTTTTCTCTCTATTCTCTCTTGAGACTTTTCTCTTTGGTCTTCGTTCATATGGCAGTTTCACTCGGATGCAGAATGTTTCTGTTCTCTGACGACCAAACAGACTGCTCTTGTATATGTATGAAATGGGTCGTAGCTGAATGATCCTTGCTTCTATGGACGCTGTCTTGGAATGGGCCATTCTGTCTTTGCTTGCGGCACTGAGCAAGGCCGAATGCGAGATGTCCCTCGTTCATGGGATTGTCCAAGACAGGATGGAGACATATACTTGAAAAGAAAAAAAAGAAACACAGACAAGGCAAACACACATATATCTATCCGGAATTTATCGATCGTTAAGTTTCCATTCTCCTATCGAGAAATCTTGGCCAAGTTCAAGGTTGTCGCCATCGCTCTGGATCTAGAGGAAGGGCTCTAGGTATACTTTTTCCTGATCGAATCCTCCCACCATGTCCTCATCTCTTCTGTCGTGTTGACTTTGCGTATCGAGGGGGACGAAAGCATTTCTAGCGTTCTCGTGCCCTTTCGAATCTATAAGGTTTATTCATTTTCAACGTAAGGTTCAAAAGAAAAAAAGAAGAAGAGAAGAATCAGCATGACGTCTGGAGAGAGCTCGTTGATCTGATCGATCGATCGGTCGTCCGTCGACAATTCGGAAAGAACTTGACAACATCAGCAAGACAAAAGTGTGTCTTTCTGATACGTCGACAGTCCAGGGTGGAGGTGAAGGAAACAAAAGACGTACTTGATGCTCGATAGCAGCCACGTCTCGTGTGGTCAACGCCGGATGACGAAAGCTCCATCTAGAGAGTAAAAGGAACTGAGGTTGGGCTTCGATCGGTTTTGATTTGCTAATCTTGATCGCTCTGCATGAAGGTGGAGTTTAAGACATGAGCGAATGAATGGAAAGAAGTACATAGTCTGATCTGGATAGACATTGGAACCGAGCTAAAACTGAATGTAGAACGGACGGATGAAAAAAGACGGAAGAGGGGATGAAGGAGGGAATGAGAAAGCGAACGAACTTTTTGAACAGATTGAGGACTTCTCGCTGCAATCCGGAACGCATAGCCTTCCGAGCTGGCTTCGCAGCAGAGGTCACAGCTGATACTGTCGACATTGCCGCTTTTGTTGTTATTGTAGGTGTCATGATTGGCCGTGCACAGAGAAGAGTTTGGTTGAAACTTGAGAGTTGCGAGTTGAATGTGTAAGTGTCATGGAGTTATATACCGAGGCCATAAATTCATAGAAGACGGGTGAAGCCGATGGGGCCGATGATTCCATCGGCCGTGAGTTAGCGAAACATTTCGTTTTGAAAATACTAACACATCTCATACACAATTCTACTACCGAAAAGGACAGAAGATAACAAATCCCAACTACAGAGTATTGAATGAATAGCTGTGATGCCGAAGGAATAATCCGAAGAAGAAGTAATGCAGAAGAAGGGGTGCTTAAAGAAAGACCTAATGACAGGCAAGACTTGAAGAGGAAAGTGCTGGGTTTAAGACGGAGCTGGGGTATTTGTTAGATCAAGTCAGCACGCAATACGAGCAAGAAATATATAGAGCAAGATCGGATTGACTTACAGGGGTTCCATGTCCTGGTTATAAACGTAGTGTCCGACTCCGGCTCCCACAACGGTGGCCAGGATGAGATATCCCTGTATGAATCAGTTGAAAATACCGATCAGTATCGATAGGAACAGAACAGTCAAACGAACGGCGCTCACATTGTATGTCATGAAGACTAGCATGAGGAAGAACGAAATAAAAACAGATAGAGCATATCCTGTGGCACGAACCAACCGGGCTGTCGGAGGTATACCCACACTGGAGATCATTCAAACCAAAAGCAAGTCGATTCAATCGGACCATCGACCAGGAAGAGAACTGGCTAAGGCAAACAAGAAGCTTTGTAGAGATGTCGAACTTACACGTATCCGATAGGATAAGTGGGCGAGTCTTGAGTAGGCGAGCTCATTCCAGATGAGGTTCGACTTGGAGAAGTTCTTGCCGGAAATAAGGAAGCTGCCACCCGACGATCGTAGAGAGCGAGCTTATGCTTCGTCCATTCGTAGCCCAAAGCGATTAGAATGATAGCCAGGCTACCGATAGGAATACATTCTCAGGGTACAGTCGAAACTACTGCGAGTCTATGGATGAGAAGAACAAAAGATTCTTACCAAGACATGACCATTCCAAGCCAGTTCGAGATATGCCACGATCTAAAGACGACGCAAGTATCTGATAAGACCAAGGTGAGAGATCAGACAAATGAACAATCAATTCGGGAATACATGCTTTCCTGGGAAGCATACCTTCTACTTGCCAGTTGAATAGCATGTGCATCTGCGTACGTTGTCAATTCATAAATTTCCAGAAAGAACGCCAGATTTGAGAATAGAAGATCAAACTGTGAGTTCAATCAGTTCTGTCGAAAGACAGCAAGTATGAATTCAAGGAAAGTCCAATACAAACAGTACATTTCTGAGCCATCGAGGGCATATTGTGACCCGAGTGATCTCCGTGATCCATGATAGAGTGTAGTATCGAGCCGAATAAGATTGAACGAGGAAGATGGATGTGCCGTAGTGATTGTTGATGAGAAAGGTAAGCTTACGAGCTTTAAGCCGTGAGAGATGACTGTACAATTGCAGAAGGCATTAGAGAATATTCGTCGAATCACTACAACGGCCCATACGAAAAGAGAGCGAGATTTATTAGAAAAAGAGTGGAGATTTTCTCCTTCCTAACCTTCTCGTCTGTCATCTTGTCTCTTTGCTTCCTTCATCTACCTCAACCATCGAACACATATATTAACCATGGCTCCTCGAATGCCTAGAGTGTACCTTATCCGTACGTTGGTTCGATATTTCTATGTCTATCTGCTGATACTTAACAATCAATGCTTGCAAGGAGAGCTGATCCCATCCATTTCATCTCGACTTTGGCTCAATTCTTTCTGGCATCCTCGGGCATATATCTCTCTCTCGCCTATCAATCTCTCTCTGATACTCCTTGAGTCATATAGGTCACGGTAAGAGATTTATCCTAACTGTTGTCTCTGAGGGAATGTAAAAATTATCGTGTTGAAACTCGAGTGTTTTACTTTGACGTATTCAACAGGTGAGACGGAATGGTCAATCAACGGTCGACACGTGAGCCTTCCTGATTCTTAGGATACGCAACCATCTCCTCAAAATAGAAAGCTCTTGCCTGACTCCTGCTTACTCGATGTTTTCACATATGAACCACAACGACACAGACCGGAGTCTCTGATATACCTCTAACTCAGAACGGAGAGACCGTCATGAAGAACAATGCTCCTCTTATCACCGGACCTGGGAGTCAGTCTCTATCTACTTGATCGCAACTATATGTATAGATGGTATAATCGTGCTGACTTCTTTTTTCATCAACCCCATTGCGTTCAATTCATTCTTCTCTTTTATCGCAACAATAGAATTGATTGATCCGAAGACATTGACACACGTAATCGTCAGTCCTAGAGTCCGAGGTCTGTATATTCTTTATTCCTTTCTGGCAAGCGTCTTGGCCATAGATGCCTACGGCTGTCTTTAGCCCTTCAGAATATGAAACTGACACTGGACCTGCATTAAACGCTAAATTCATAGCTCAAAAGACGGCCGAGTTGCTCTTCGAACACTGCAAGAATGAGTTCGACATCAAACATTGGGAGACTTCGGTGCGCGCGAGTCTTCATCTTGTACCATTTCACTTCTGCGCGCAAGCTTACATCCATGCATCTTGAATCCTTGTTTAATTCACAGGAAGAGGTTGGAGAATGGAAGTACGTCAATTTTTTTCGAAGAGGATACTGAATCGAAAGAATCGTCCATTTCCTCATACCCTAAATCTGATGACAGGTACGGAGCTTTCGAGGGACTGCACACTCATGAGATCCAGAAGATTCGACCAGGATGGAAGATCTGGCGAGATGGGTATGTTCCGAGTTCATTTCTTTCCGGGTTCTCTGAACCAAGTCGAGCTTGTTTGTCGTGTAACCCTGTTTTCCAATATGCGCAGGTGCCCCTCGGACGACAAGCACGCTGGGGAGACTGCCGAGGAGATGCAAGATAGAGTGGACAGGGTGATTGAAAAGATTAGAAACATCCATCGGGAGGCTGAGGACAGAGGGTGCCAGGGGAAGAGTGAGTTGTCCCAGAAGGAGCGACGGTCGTTGGCTGAAAGGTACGTGTTTGCTATTTTTTTCTGGATTTTACTCTGGTCATCGCTCTTCATGGTCAATACAAAGATATCTACCATGCCACAAGATGGGGAGAAGTAACCAAGCTCAGATTTTCTGTTTCTTTCTGAGATAGCGCGGATATCTGCATCGTCTCTCACGGCCACTTTAGTCGAGTCTTTATCGCGTATGTGTTCTTCTTTGTGGCTTTCAAACATGCAAGTACCCAAGAAACAAATTAACCTTCCGATCATGTTACAATAATTCTCTCCGCTTTTTTTTTTGTTTGATACTGGGGCTCAATGCGTATAGTCGGTGGTGTGGATTCCCTTTGGCAGCTGGAACCAATTTCTCGACTGACCCCGGAGGACTTACTCTGCTCGGATACCAGCACGGAGTATGCTCTCTTTTCATTCCTTTATCCTCATTATTGCTGCTGCCAATATGATAAAAGAACTGATGATTTTTGCTTGGTTGACATGAACGACTCGACGTCTCGTTCGCAGACTCTCGATGAACCTAGTAAGCAATTCTCACCCTGACGATCACGCATCTCTATCGTAACATGTTTGTCTGACATATACCACCTCTTGTATCCTGATTCTTTCCCTTTGCCTCCCGACAGGCGTTTTGGGTGTCAACTGGTTTACTGAGCCAAAGTAAAACTATGAGCAGATCTTCGCCCTGCTATGGCTCGCTCGTTCGCTATTTTCAACATGTATCTCTAACGCCACCGCAGCTTCCTTGTTTGTGATATAAATGGCGGGGATCTTTATGGCTAGACGCGAGTCTATAACAATCCGGATTCAAGGAGAAGCGCGTATCGGAAGTTATAATGGGACAAATATATTATTTTAAAAGTTTCGATCACAAGCTACCAAAGTTTGAGATATCAGATGTCTAATTCATCCAATGTGCCGGGGAATTCGAGCTTTGTATCTGTTGAGAGACCAACGGTTGGTTCAGTTGATTGAGCGTTCTTGGTGGAGGATTATACAACTGATGTGGTGGCGGTGGAGGCAATGGATAATGATACTGAGGCTGATGCATAGAATGCAGGCTAGAGCTATATGGAGCAGGGTCAAGAGAATCTTGACTGTATGAAGATTGGTCGCCGACCGAAGTGGAGTGTAGAATGGTTTGTAAGTGATGTTTTTGGTGATGTTGATCTGCTGTTTGCGGCGACTCCAAAGGTTGGACTTGGGGTTGAGACTGAGTCTGAGTTGGAGCCAAGGCTGGAGCCGATGGTTGGGCCGGCCGATTGGGTTCTGAGGGGTAGAGATCAGAGATGAAACAGGGATCATCTCCTGATGGGAAGAGGCTCATCGTTCGGTCCACAGAACCATCTTCGCCTTCCATGTTCGAACTGAAGAAGTCCGGGTATACACCAAGGAAAGAACCTGCTGGCCCTCCACCTCGGCCTAGGTCCGGCGTTGATCCATGATACATGCTGCCTGTCGAACCTGGAGAGAATATTGGAGGGGTGAAAGCAGGATTGGATGTTGTGCTTAAGGCGGCAGATGCTATGTGTCGAGATTTCTGTCCCGTATCAGATGACGAAGAATTGAGTATTTGATCAGAGAGGGACTGGTGGAAGGAAGGCTGATCGGAAGATTCAGCAGACTCGGCAGTCAGGCCTTTCAGATGAGAGGAGCGAAGAGGCGCATTCAAGTGGGAGGAAGTTCTGGATAGATCGGACGAGTTAAGGGAGGCGGCAAGCTTATGAGAGGGGGCAGATGTGCTCGTACGTTTACCATCTGATCTCATAGGCTGCAGGTTGGAGGAACTATCTATCCGAGGAGCTCTCAACACAGTGATGGCATCTCTGTTTGATAGAATAGTAGATGCGGAGCAAGTTTACATCATTAGGAGTGAATTTCTGTGCTTTGTTATATATTGTGGGGTTTGCCGACAAAAAGGAAGCAATTAGAAAGAAAGCAATTGAAAAAAACGCACCTAGCTCGTCCAACTCCAAAGTACACCTTCTCGCCTTCTGCGAGTGAAAACAAACACTGGTCGACACCTTTCATTGTAAGGTCCGCATCAGTCAAGCCAAGCGGTTGAGCCGTCCAATATCCGATGAGAAGAATCAGCGCGGTAGTCTGTTGAAACAAGAATCATCTCATAATTAAAGAATGAATTGAGTCTTCACATTACTGACCGTCCTCTTTTTAGGGGTCCAAGATGCGACACAGAATTTAGATAAAACAAACTCACGTAGGCAGCATTGAACACATTGGGGTAAGGAGCACGGATCTTCTGGTAATAGCTATCGATAATGTCCGCAGCAGCACTAGCAGCTGCTATGCAAGCCACGAACGATGGGACTGATGTTGATACTGGCGCTCTTGGAGATGGGAGGAATGGTCGGTGTATATATGTCTAATGGACAAGAGAGATGAGCTCGACAAAGAGAACCATATTATCAGACTAAAAAAACTGGAGGAGAACTTACAAGGACCATATTGAAATTCAGATGGAGGTCGACAGATTGTTGGTAAAATATCGAGTCCGGTTGGTCTGGATTCCATTTCAAACTAATTTTCAACAGAAGACACCCATTGTTAGACTTTTGCCTTGCTATCATGCGCATGGTTCAAATACGGCTTACTGATCAGGTACCGAGAGCAACCATTCGTGTGCTTGCTCGTCCAGCTCTGCGGCAACATCCACAGGGGTCTTTGATTGCTGACTGACTGGTTTGATGTTGTACTGGGAGAACAGTAATACAGATAGCAAAATCGGTTGGTATCTGATCATCTAGAAGAGATAGGCGAAGGTGGCAGGGAGAGAGATGGCATCAACGTACTAGCTGAGTCAAGGCTACAGACAAGATTTTATGAAGTTTAATATTCATCACGAATGACGATACCAAAGAAGGCAGATTGGCTGGCTGAGTGAAAGCAGTTAACGGGTCACCCGTCTGCCAATAATCGTCATCGCATTCCGCTGGCAAACCGACGTCGAAACTGTTCGTGATAGATTCGCATCAAAAGTGGATAAAACGCAGAGATCTCGTCAATATATCGAAACAATGGATCTATCGAGGGCAAGAAACATTCCGATTCTTACTCTTGATCTAGAGCTATTGGCCGTCCTAAAAAAGCCGAAAACTCCCGTTCAAGTAGGTATAGACTGTGAAAGCGTGAGGCGGCGCTACTCTGCGTCAGAACCAAGAACTGGTTGACGGAGATAGAAGGGTCAGATGAACGAACCACCAGAATCCTCGCTTGAACTGCTCGTTCTCTACTGGATCTGACGACCTCTTGACTCCTCTTCGATGAACTCCTATATCCTGGGCATATCTTAATCCCTCACCTACTAATAACCAACACGCGCCTGGCTGAGATGAATGCCTGAATATCAAAGTTGTTGAGGAAAGGTAAGGAGATGGCAACCCTAAGCTTCGATAAATGTATGCAATTTTTGACAAACCGAACGAATTGAACAAGCAGCTGAAAAAAAAATCACGAGAAATATGCATATGAGAAGATAAAAACTAGTAGAGTGTAATCGTTGTATTATGAACTCAGATTGCAGGGGTATCCTTACCACGGACACCTGAAGATCCCAAAGTTCGGTGGGTGCCAGTCGATGCCTAATCATCCGTCCGAACGCATGGTCTGCTCGTGATCGATTTAGTAAGCACCAACCACATTCGTCGAAGTAAAACATAATAAGTCTTTGTGACTCACAGTAAGTCCAACCAGCAGAATCGATTCCATAATGGCCTTCTCCATCCTCCTTTGGGAAAAGGACTCTAGAGTCGTTGCATTGATAAGATCCAATGGCGAAAACGAGCAGACAGATCCTGGCGAAACCGGGGTCAGTGTTGTATAGTTGAGAAGCGTATTGTCTGTCAAGTCCCACCATCATCAATCAAATCAGCTATTGCTCAAACATATCGATAACATCGAGACAAACAAAAAGAACAGATAATCTCTCATGTCTGCCCCCCGTTCCGACAACAGATTCAATATATGGAAGAAAACAGGGATATGCACGAACCGATAGAATGTCGGCCTATGCAACAAGGGCAGTGTCATATTAACGCTATTGAAGTAACCTTCGATTAATCTCCAATCAAGTCCCTGATCGGGCCATGAAGCGAACGGGTTCGCAGACATCATAGCCTCCAGTTGAGGATTTCTTGGTTTATCTATTGAATCTTCGAGGATTGTATTATCTCCGTTAAGACTCTTCCTATTTGGAGTAGGTGTTTCCGTAGGCTTTGATATTTTCGAAGTTGAGGAAAAGACACCTGGAGTAGATTCCCATGGAGCTATTGAAGATACCCAAGGTTGGAACAGGATGTTTGAGCGTAGACTTTGAATTGTCAGACGAGTAAAGGAGGAAGACGAACGAATCCTCCAGAATCTAGATCGCGATGTTGTCCGATGCAACTTGATTTCCTGACCATCTGATAGAGTGCCAAACACGTCCATACCAACGCAAGATATGGGGCCAACTTAGAGGGCAATTCAACGTGAGCGACCAATAATCTATGACTTACATCTGTTTGCATCTACTCCATATTTGAACCCTATGGCTGCAAATAGCAAAGGCAATCCGGAGGACTAATCTCCTCTCCCGAAGAATGAAACAATTGACAGCGGGCACATCAGTCTATCATATCATTATTGGATGAATAGTACCGCGTTGTGACAAACCTTTCCTTGAAACCTGGATGAAAGAGGTAAATAGAATCAGAAGAAAGATTGCATTGCTTCAGAAGTCCGCTTATTTCAAAGCGAAACCGGTTTATGTGATGACCGAAAGCGTTGCTGCTGCCCCGAAACAGATGATGTTTGCGAAGCGCTCACCTTTTAAATAGTTGTTCATCTCGATGATGCAGCTGCGCGAACGACTTCAAATCTGCCTCCTCATCCACCATGCCTCCAGCCGCATCATCTCCTGTTCCTGATTTGGGCTTACTATGAGGGGCAGCTCTTGTTTCAACAAACCCGAAATGATTGTTGGAGACTGGAACTTTGTTTGGGTGATCTGAGAGAGAATGCGACAAAGATTCGGTAGAGAGAGAGTTGACATGCTGTGGCGCTATGGCTGAAGATGAGGAAGACGAAGAAGGAGTTTGGTATGGTTGAGAGCGGGAAGCATATTGTTTCAACGGCTGAGAGAAGGAACACACGTGTCAGCTTGCTTATTTAAGATAAATCATACTGCTGCTTTCGAGTGTGAGATCTGTACCTGAGCGGACGGCTGATCCGGGGTAGGAGAATGAGTTTGTCCTTCGTTAGGAGAATTGGGCATCTTTTTGGAAGTTCGTTGGCCAGCGAAGGACGACCGATCGAGAGGACTCCCTAGTTCTGCTTCAATGTCTATGCTTGGATTGAGCTTTTTGATCATATAGGGAGAATATCGAGTTAGTATCAGTATGGGAGTTCAGTATAAGCATAGAATTGGCCGATCTTGACGCGTCCCAAGGGTGGGATTTACCTGGGCTAAAAGCTGTTCTGATTTGGCCAGTCGACTTTCTAGACTCTCAACATAACTATAGACAACGTTTGACAGATCAGCCATAACCACAACGATTGTCAGTTAGCGAACGGAGTTGAACAAATCCACGACTAAATTCGGCCGAAAGAAGAGTACGATGAGTATGAGATACGGACCCCTTTGGCGGACCTCGCTTCTTGCTTGTTTCCTGATACGTGCAAGTCATCCCAAGGGATATACATGTGCTACAGCCTGAGAACCAAGGCATTATCAGTCCAAACCAACACAAATGGCCAAGATGTTGAGTTTCAGCATGCGGATAGATCATTTTTGAGAAGCCGACCGGGCATATGACGCGACCGGACACGCGACAGGCCGGAGCGGAACTCACGGGAATCGGGCATCTCAAAGCCGTTGCATCGTTGCTACGACACGATCCAGTGCGCATTTGATAATTCAAGATAAATCGAATCAACCCTTGCTTTCTTTATTTGGATTAACAAAAGAGCGGAATAGATAGTAGAAGAAACGAGCGATGGATAGAACGATGGTGAAAACGCCAAGATACGCTCAGCAACTCACTTTTCGCCGCCGACAGACATCGCCTGCAAGAAATGTCGACGGTCATCAATACCGATATATCAAACTCAGCCGGACGCAAAGAAAAATATATATGAAAAAGATGAGTCCTCACAGGCTCTCTGAATTTTTCGTTTCTTGGATGAGTTTGATTCGTCTTCTGGATTATCCGAAGGAATTCCATCAGCGCCAACGGCGTTATCCGACCTATGAGAACCTATCGGATCCCGACCGATCGAGACTTCCCAAGACGGATGATTACTATCCGGATGATAAGAGGTCATCTTTATACTTGAGGACGAAGTACCCGCTATCAGAAAGATCACAGAGAACAGAGAACGATGGTGGTTTGATGATGACGATGAGGGACAAGGAAGAGAGAGAACACAGAAAAAAGAGATTTCGGGCGCGTATGATCACGTAAGCGAAGACTAATCTTTCATTTCTTCACCAAGATCTTTCGATGCACAGCCAGTTTGACCGTCGACCATCATCTCCATGTCTCTCTATCTACCTCCTCAGCACCCGGACTCATCTCTTCCATCGGCGCCAGCCGAATCTCCTTTCTCGGTAGAGCTTTTGACACCAGCGCAGAAAACGTCGCTCGCAAATCTTAAAGCACATTTTGCCTCGCCAGCCTTTAAAGTACCACTGCCGACAAAGCAGTTCTCTTCCTCGGAATGTATCGATCTCGGGTACACCGAGGGTTTGCATGAGCTGGAAGAAATGTGGCTGTCAGAAGAGTGCTTGCTCAGATTTCTTAGAGCGACAAAATGGAACGAGAAGGATGCGACCGACCGGTTGAGCCAGACGCTGCTCTGGAGACGAGAGTTTGGGGTCGATCAATTCACACAGGAATATATCTCGTTCGTTTCACCCTCGATTTTCCTTTTCGTTGTTCTGTCCTGATTGTTGATCCCTCATTCATACAAAAACTGTAACCAGAATGATTCAATTTTTTGACTGACACCTCTCAACGGAATAACAAAAATATTGTATTTAGACCGGAGAATGAAACGGGCAAGCAGATCGTCTGGGGATTCGACAATCAGCGAAGACCAATTTGGTATATGCGTCCCGGTCTTCAGAATACAGCCGAATCAGAGAGACAAATTGCTCATGTATTCTACACGATGTGAGCATCTCTCATCATCTTGCTATATTATAAAGTATAGAGCCGCTGTGAAGAGTTAGATCTAACTAACTAGGAGGGCTGATCAGGTCGCTCTGTGAACACCTTATGCCACGAGGTTTGCCCTTTTTCTTCACACATCTTGCCTTTGGTTTCAGAGAAGACACTCAAGTCTGATATATCATCTCAAATTTCATATGGTCTTTCTTGTGAAATGTCTGGCAGGAGTCGAGAAATTGGTGCTGGCCATCAATTTCGCTGCTCGAGGGAAATCTCCGTCAACATCGACTTCCATCAAAGTTCTTCGCATGTTCGTTTGGCCCTTTTTGAAGTCGCTCGTTCGGTCTTTTATGCAGATCAAATGTTTTGGCTGAACTTTGCGCTTGTGTTCTTTTCTCTTGCGCCGTCCGACATCTAGCCTGCAAGACCACTACCCTGAGCGGTAAGTGTATAGCTCTTCTGCTTTCTTATTTTAGATTTAAAATGTTCAAGCGTAGGAAATCCACTCACATCATCGATCCTTTCTATCTTCCTCTTGAACTTCGATTCAAAGACTTGGAACAGCGTTCGTGATCAATGTTCCTTGGCTTGTCCAGGCATTCTTCAAGATGATCACCCCGCTCCTTGATCCTGGTTTGTCCATCTTCCATCTACATCCTCCTCGCCAATTGGCTTTGGCTTTTGACATTGGACTCACCACCAAATAAAACATTTCTTGGTTCTGTACGTATCTTAGTGACCCGGTCAAAGCTTATTCTTCCATCTACTCCATCCATAGCCGAACACGCCCCTACATCTCAACTTGAATCCTCCTTCGGTGGATCCGTTACTTGGCCAAAGTATGGCCCGACCGAGCATGCTGAATATTGGTTCGGCCCGACTGGATTTGTTGCTCTTGCTAAGGAGCGACAGAGGAGAGGGCTGGAAAACTGGAGAAAGCTGGGAGGCGAACGAATTGGAAGGAGAGAATGGGATTGGAAACAGGGGGAGGAAACATGGGGAGTAGAGGCCGAGGCTCGTTAGATATATCGATAGACAACTCATACAATCATGCTGTAACTGGCCAAATCGATCGTTTTTTTTTCTTTCATCCGAATAGAATATACTCCTCTCTATCCGATGCTTACCTTAATAATGGTATTGCTTCGCCTCTTCTACTCATATTTATGAATGAGGTAACATATCTTTAGTTCATATCGAGATGTGCTGTCAATCTCCAATCTCGTGCCTCGCTTCATGCCGTCCAATCCATTTTATCACAGCTCTTGACCGGTTTAACAGTCACCTAGTTTTTGTTCCATGATTTCCAAACGTCCTCGACACCCTCTAGCGCAAAAGTCACCGTTTCAAACGCATCGACCGATTCTGTATCGTTTAACTTAGGAATTGATCGGATATCAAGCTGCGCCCTAAGAGGACGGAGGTACGTCTCTGGAAGCGCTCGAAGGTGGTTGACAATAGTCTGGGGCTGGGTCAAGGATGGGCAGCCATACGTCAGATTAGGGTCGAAGACAGAATATAAGAGCGAGAGGAAATACAGGTCTTGAAGACTGACAAGCGAAGAAGGATCTTTATTCAATAACAATTGGTAAACTCCGAGTGTGAGGACGACGAAAGCCGGACCTGTGTTACGGCAGAGATACATTATTCATCAACGACACCGAAAGAAATCATCCAGAGAAGTAAGAAGAAAGAACGGACCAGGACCTCTAATCCACGTCTCTCCTCTTGGATCCTCCATTGTCTCCCAGCAAAACATCTCGTTCTCATCTTTTTCTCCAAACGGAACATCTTGCAACGCCTTACCGATTCTTTCAAACTCAGAATCACTTCCCTCTATGCCACGATCTACAATCAATGATCTCAAAAAATGAACTCCAGTGATCCTGACCATTGGACCTGCCTCTCCACCCCTCTTCACCAAATCGTGAACGATAGCCAATGCATCTCTTGTCGAGTCCAGGATTTGAGCATGTAGAGTCTGCTTCAGCGTGTCGAAGAGCAGTTGTCGAAAGATAGACGATGGCGATGTTGCCATTGGTGGAAGGTAAATATCCCATAATGATCGAATTAGTTTGGCATCCACAGATGCCGACGGAGAAACTGAGGTTGATGGGGAAGAATCCAGGATGGCAGAAAGACAACACCGAACCCAGACAATTCCGCCTGAACGAGCTGAACGGACTGTCCCAGATTCTAAGGTGTTCTCCAACCAACTAGATGGACTGGTAGGACAGGGGGGAGGGACTGATGCAAAAAATTCTGAATTGGTGATCGTAGACGTGGAGAGGTGATGCGAGAGAAGAAGGAGCGCAAAGGTAGATGTTCCTTGAGAAGAAGAGGTGAGGAGAGGAAGTATGTCGATAGCTTTTGGTGATTCGGACGATGCAGACAAGGAAGGAGAGATCGGTCGAATAAACCGAAGGGCTGTTTGCTATAGTGTCCGTCGTGAGAAAACTTTAGTCAAGCGTTGATCGGCCTCTGAGAATCGACGTACTTACCAAGATAGAGTCCATCCCAGACTGATAGCCGTTCTGGCCGAAGCCGGCTCTGCGTATGTCTGGACGGTCATTTGCGTAAGCATATTCTATGGATTTATATCGATCGTTAGCGTCGAAGTACTATAGCAGCAATTAAAGCGAAGATAGACGAACCTGCAGATTGAACATCAAGATTAGGATACAAATGAACTAGACTGGAAGTGAGGATCGAGAGAAGAATTGACTACAAAGCATCAGATGTTCAAACTGAGTTAGACTATTCGTTTAACTGTTGGGGAAGCAGAATGTCATAACCTCACGTTTTGTTCTCCTTTCAAACTCCAATCATCCTTTCCTTCAGCCCACATTCTCGTCACATCTACCAGCTCCCTCACCTGGTCCATCACTACCCGAGATAACCCTGGCGTCGATTCTGGTAGCATCTGAATCACTGGTGGGATTAAAGTGGAGAGATTCATGCATGTTGCTAAAGATTTTTTAGTCGTAAGTCTTGGGATGGAGAGAACCAAGAGATTCAAGAGCGTAGGCAGCTCGAATAAGAGTGGATGTGGACGAGACATGGTTGCAGAAGAGCGGTCATGGTCGTGGAGATAATCCTCTTCAGACTCAAAGCCTTCCTCATCTAAGAGATCCTGACTCTCGCTTTCCAGCCCCTGTCCACTCTCATTCTCTGCATCGCTTTTGTCCTCGGCTTCCTCCTCCTCCTCCTCTTCTTCTTCTTCGCTACTTTCATCAGTCTCATCCTCCTGGTACTCTATTTCGTCCATCATTGCTTCAATTCTTTCGCCAACAGCAAGCATTACCTCTCTCGGACTTCCATAGGTTCCAACCCCTCTGATTAATAAACTATTAGCGAGTGAGCGGACTTCGGCTGGCCGTGATAATAGTGGAGAGAGGAGCGGAACGAGCTCGAGAGAAGCTGAAGCAAGTATATGTGACTGGAGGAGAAAAGTAGAAGGATTTAAGTCTGTCAGATCTGTGTAGATCAGCACAAGTTGTAGCGAGAATGGATAGAAGAAGCAAGCAAAAACTGACAATACGCTCGTTCGAACCATCACGATCCCAATCTAGAACCTCGGTGAAGCTTTCAAGCACGGCGACGGTGTTAGCGTCTGAATGAGTTTCTAGGAGTTTATCTGATATCAGATTAATAAGTGATGAGGAGTCTCCGTCTGGTAAGGAAGCCGAAAAAGATCTAAAGTCGTTCATTATACGGATGGAGAGATGGAGGTTAAGAAGCAAAGAAAGTCAAAACGCGTCGTGACGCGTCGACGCGTCGATGCGTTTAAATGAGTTTTGTGGTTCTTCAACTGCCCAGACTCACCGTCTCGTTTACATCAAACACGCGAACATAGTTGAGGTGGTATCATCAGAACCAGATGGCCAATTCAACTCCAGCCAGACCATCGCTCGCTTCTTTAAGAAATAACTCGACGGGCCCTCGTTCGTTAAGCTATAATGCCTCAGGATATCGACTTCTTTGGAGAGGCGCCTTAGAATTGCCCCAAGACTATTTCCTTGATGGAATTGCCTTCATATCGCACCTCGGTGCCATTTCCACCCCAGGTGGCATGATGGGAACAGCTTTAGTTTCAAAAGCAAGTCCTACCACGAAGGAGAAGACTAAAGATCCTCCTATCACTCTCGGATCACTTGTAGCCTCAACATCCCTATCAACTTTTGTATCAGATCAAGGTCAAGCGTCACGTACTTCTGGAACACCATCTATTTATCGCTCTTCCCAGCCCAAACCTTCCACAACTGCTGGGAGGCGAGCACCTTTGCTTCCTCAAGTGATCGAAGAGCCTTGCACTACCGTGACACCAATAAAACAGTTTTCAACGATTCCTCTAACCTCACCGTTTGGTTTCGCTTTCACGACGGATATTGAGATAAGTCTTGCTCTAGAAAGCTTGAGAGGTCGTCCAAGTGTCCGGTTAGGAGGCATAGTCCGTATAGGAAAACCCACAGATCAAGAGGGGTCTGGAACTATAGACGGAGTAGTCGAAGGCCAAGGAAAAGTCCGGCTGTAAGACTCATACTTCTTCTCATTGGTCTCGTGTTTTACTTTTGATTAAGCAGTGCTCCTTTCTTGGTGTACTGTGTGCTGGCTTAGATATACCGATCCGAGCTGTCCTCTTGTACACAACTTTATCAAGCGACAACTGATTCAGTCATGGTCCAAGAATCCGAACGATACTGTAGATGAAGATGGTCGAACACAACTCGGAATCCTAATTGGCCTAGGGGACGAAACGCTTGGTACCTAAAGGCGTTTTCATGTTTGAACACTGTTTCACGGACTAACAATTTCTTACTCCTCTCATTACCTAGATTGTACCAATCTCATCATATATGGCCGCTCAAGCAACTCTCATATTATTACTCTCCACGTTGGTCGATACGTTCCTCTTTCGTCTGCCAACCCATCTACCACTCCGCGCGCTCCTCGCCCAGACGATCCTGCGCCCCGTCAGGTTCCTGAGTTTGCTATGCATCCGACTCAAGACGTTTTTTCCTCTACGAAGAAACGCAAGCCAATAGGAAATCCAGATCGGGAAAGTGCCATCACAAGAGACAAACGAGGTCGAGAATCGATCATCTCGACCAACAGCAATCTTGCAACAGGCAATTGTAACAGTGCAAGTCTCGCTGTGCGCGAACCTATGAAGCGAGTTCGTTCGACAGAATCGAAAAAACTACCGGCAATAGTGGCGCCAGTATTAGGAACTACTAAAGGATCGAGATCGGATCCAGTTATTCCTAGGCGGGAAGCATTGGGCGAGGAAACAGGTGTAGGATTATGGGAGATGGAAGAGGAGATGCCGTTAGGTTTCGAGGACGATAAACCGTCTGAAGCGGGAAGCATAGGGATGAAGAAAACACTCCCATATGAGAGCGACAACAAGGCTGTGAGTTTGTCTATCGGTAATTGTGATGCTTCTGTTCATTCTTTCGGTCACTACTAATCGTACCATTGTTTTCTTCGTATTCAAATGGCTATGTAGACGATCAAACGGGTGGCCATGCAGTGCCTAGCCGAGCGTGGAGTTTCCAAAACAGATTCTTCGTTCAAGGAAATATGGAACTTCGTTGTCCGTGGAACAACTTTCGCTTCCGTTCGTTCTTCTTTCTACTTTTCTTCTGGTTATCATCTTTGCATTTTGTAGCCAACCAATCTGATATATCAGGACTCTTTGTTTGATCTGTTCATCTCTGTTCTCTGCTTCGTCCCCAAACGCGTTGCGCTAAACAGAGAGAATCTGTAGGGACAAAAGTGTTGCCGATGCGGGAAATACTTCGCCTGGTGGACAGTCACTTGGATCTTTACCTGCTTCCAGACAAAACAGCATAGTGTGACCCTAGCCGTCAATCCAATGTATGTGATCTGTGATCTGTGTGATGTATGATATATGTTGTGTCGAGAAAACCCCATAGTGTTAAGACTTAAGTGCCATGAGACAATCGAAAATAAATCAAAAACTAAAGCCGCCTATGATCAGACTAATTACTCCTGCCATCATCTCTTTCCAAACTCATCACCTCCAACCTCTCTACCACTGTTTATCTCTTTTTTTTCTGATACGATGGCCGACATGGATATCGATAACAGTGAGTTCGAGATATATGCACATGTTGGTTTCTATGTGGCGGGACAGACGAGCTTCGGATGAAAAGGAAACTATCATCCGGTGGCCTCTTCGGTGTTCTTGTGTCCATCCGAGTTTGTAGGACAACTGCCAGGAAAGAGATATTTTCGAGCTCACCGATTTCTCTTTTGGTCTTTGAATTAAATTCGGGGGATTATATTTTATTGCAACGTTTAGGCGTCAGCAAAAGGCAAGTAATGATATCCCAATTGGCTAGATAAACATGTTCGTCCTCCTCTCGTGATCCTCCTCTTCTCTCATTCAATTGTTTGTCTGGTCGCTAAAGATTTTGGCCTGATTCATATCGTACCAGATGCTTATCCATTATCAGAACCTATGGTTCGATATAGATTAAAACAAGAATTAACATCTAACACTGTGTGGCTTCAATATGCTTTGTTCAATTCGCATTATATCTTCATGTATGGTACGGCCTTGAATCACGTAGCGTGGACCAAAAGGTGTCGGAATCCAAGGCCCAGAGGTGTACGTCTTCTTTTGATTTGACTAGCTCTTCGCCTGTCTCCGGCTGACATGATTAATGATCTCGATTTGGCTTGTGTGCTTTCCCTCCTGTTATCGACCTTGGCGACTTGATTCTAAAATAAATACGTGAAATAACGCGTTTAACTGGGATAACTGCCATCTGACAGCAATCGAGGGATATATCGTCATGGTTACTGGTGTTCACGAGGAAGCGACTGAGGAGGATGTTCAGGATAAATTTGCGGATTTTGGAGAAATCAAGAATTTGCATTTGAACTTGGATCGAAGAACGGGTTACGTGAAGGTACGGCCTCCTTCCTTCTATGTTTCGCCATTCTTATCGGTTGTGGGGTTGCTTTTTGATGTTTCTCCTAGAAGACATCAAAGACAACGAGGAAGCCAGAGAGAAAGTGTTCTTGTTAGAAGAAGGTGTCTGTCGCGTGTAGAAAATTGAAAGAGATGAATCCGAAAGACGCGTTCACAACAAAAAGCTTCACACCTGACCGTTTTTTGTGTTTTTTCTACCTCTTACGACACACTACAAATCTTATATGCTTTTAGGGATACGCTTTGGTAGAGTACGCCACCATTGAGGAGGCTCAGGCTGCCATCAGCGGTGCTACTGGAACGACTCTTTTAGAGCAAGAGCTCGAGTGGTATGTGTCTTTCTCCGCCTTTTTTCTTGTTTGTCGTCCTTCTCCGTGCGCTTATATCAATTTCGTTATCCCGCATAACAGCGACTTTGCATTCGTCAAGCCCTCTACCGCTGCCCCCTCAAACGCCCGTGGAGGAGGAGGAAGAAGACGAAGCGTCAGCCCTGGCAGGAAGTAGAGAAAATGATTCAGATTAAACGATAGGAACCCCTGAGGGCGGTGTTATTTTTCTTTACTGTGTTTCAAATAAAATCTCGTGAATGAACCAAATCAAGACGGACATCTTCGTATTGTTTGCTAGCTTACGATGGGAGACACAAATTTGTTTGAACAGAGGAAGAAGATAGGAAATCGTCATAAGTCATGAGAGCATGGGAGGTTATACACATAGAGTGGGAGTGTTGGACGAAGTTCAGAGAGAGAACAATGGAAAGGAAAGATTAAGAAACCAGTGGATACAAGAAAAAGAAACCGATGACACGAAAGAGCTGGGTAGCTCTCGAAAGTCAACTAAATCCTTATTCTATCTGCCGCTCTGATCTCGATCTCGAACGAAAAAGGACGATCTCTAGAGGAGGATAGTAGAAATCAAAATATTGAGATTAACATCCTCTATATGCTGTCAGCAGATCTTCGAAGCAAAGTCACAAGAACATACTCCAAGAAAGACTTGTGCGAGATCTGATTGAAATACAGATGATGACAGAATAGTAGTGTTAGGATGCATTTCCACGTCATAGTTGAGACGCGGTATCACACACTTACCTAGAGTATATTCTCCGATTTCCAGGTACCATCCGATGGCCTCTAAACAAACCATATCATACGCAGAAATATCAGATTCTAGCAACTTGCTGATTCCAAATGAACAAGCGAGCCATGAGCCCGGCTGCACTAAATTGACGCACTCTGAAGGTCCTTATTAGGAATCCGGGCTATCGCTGGCCTAACCAGGCAGAAATGTACAAGCGATGCCCCGCGCGAAGCAGCATGGGTTGTTGGAACGTCGGTTTCAATGAGCCACAAAATGAGAAACCCAAAAGATTGCAAAGCTTGATAATTGAGCGTCTGATCTGACAACTACACAGAGGTGAGTACAGATTGCAAGTTACTCACGTCAATCCGGTGCTTCGCCTCAAGCCGGCCAAGAAGCCAGTGATGAGCCAAGCGTCGAAAGCTAGAGTATATAGTTATTTCAGGGATATTGATCAGTTCAGTCAGCTTTGAGAAGATTACCTCGGAGTGATCCGTTGAAAACATGTGAGATAGAGGAATTGGATCCAGACCTAATCTGAGAAGCTGCTTGTTTGCCGAATGGGGTCGAACAGAATAAAACGAAATGAGGAAATAACAGTCAGCCACTATTTCATGATCGGTAGGTTAGACTTCCGTTCATAAGATATAGCAAGTCATCAAGGGACGAACTCCAAACATCAGCCGGAATGGACAAGATAGAGCCGATAAAGAGAAAGATAGAATTGCGAGAGAACCGGGAGATCACAGTCGCAGACAAGATAGAAGCAACTGAAGGTAGCGGGAGTGGAGGAGTCTGGTTACGCATAGCCATGAGCGTCTATGGTTACAGTCTCTTTCTTCTGATCTTCCCTGGTCGACATGAATGTCATCTATCCTGGACCATCCATCTCGCATAGATCTATATTCTATCATGGCACCCACGTAGGTGTCATCTGGCTCTGTATTGAGCCTCTCTCCGCTCGTTCTTGATCCAAGTTGACTTTTTGTTGTCTTACTCACGCTCAGATCCGTCAAGGGACTCAAAAAGGCAGCCGCCCAGGCCAATCCAAAGACAACCGGCTCTACATCGTCTGGATCGTCTACCTCCTCAGCCCTCTCGTCTTCAGTCAACACTCTGGTTCAATCATATAAGCGAACAACCCCATCTAAGGTCAAACTCATTGATTGCTTCCTGCTATTTTTCCTGTTGAGCGGGGTGGCCCAGTTCGCTTACTGCGTCGGAGTCACGAGCTTTCCTTACAACGCCTTCCTGGGAGGGTGAGTCTCCTTTGTTTGTCTTCATGGCTTTTCATTTTCATACATGCAGCTTTCGCCTGTTGTGATAAACTGTAGAGGGCAGTGGAGAATTCTGGTCCTTTCCAAATTGAACCCGGCTCACAATGCATAAATTGAGCGGCCGTGCAGACGCACTTCAGCGTGCATCTGTTTGAGAGACAATAATTGTCACCTTAACTAATTCCAATATCTCGTTGGTGATTGATGTTTATATCTCAGATTCGCCTCGGCTGCTGGCCAATTTGTTCTCCTCGCTGGTTTGCGAGCTCAGATCATGGCTTCCTCTTCGACATTAACACCGCTTGTTTCTTCCGCTACATCAACTTCACCATCTGCTACATCTCCTGACACTACGTCTATACCCGCCGATCTAAAGGTCAACCCGAACTCCGAGTTTCAAGCTGTATCTAAAGAACGGTACGTCCTGACAATATTTTGTCACTTCACTTGTCAACGTTCATCAAACAGAATGCTTATCAGGTCATCTGATCGGACTTTCATACACGCCCGGACCTCATAGTGCATTCGCCGACTTCTGCTTTGCCAGCATTATCCTTCATTTCTTCGTGTTCAACTTCCTTGGTTAAAGTCAAACTAGACATTGAAATAAAATGATATGAGGTGAAACAGAGATCGGAAATAGATGAGAGCGCGCCGAGGATCAGGTTTGCCTATGTCATGAGTTGGCACTTAATCTGAGCACATATCTCCTGCATAGATAACGTTGGTCAAACCTCCATCTGCATACAACATCTTGGTCAAGCAGTCCTTTGGCAAGCGAGATATGCTACTTGAAAGTTCAACAATCTGAGATGATAGCGCTGTGTGGATGAAGTTCGGTCGATTACATAAGCAACCCGACCGTTCATCTCACATCTTGCAATCTCTTTCTGAACGACACACTCAACAGACCTTCACCAACTTAGACAATCTAGATAGAAGAGTATAACGAGAGGATCTAGTCAATCAGAGATGGAATCCACCACAAGACCGCTTCTTTCCGCAGACATTGAGCCGGACTCAAACTCTCCGCCAGGTACTCCCAGGACGTTTCCTTCAGGTAACATCGCATCCTCTTCATCCTCTTCCAGACCTCCGAGACAGGCCGATGGAGGATTACCACCGCCCGTTAATTCTCTGGGAAGCGGAAGTGAAGGAAACAACGGAGACGAAGGGATAGTGGGCATGATCAAACGAAGTAGTCATCCGGTATGTTTCAGTTCTTGACGCTACCCAACTTGTTTGCGGAGCCGATTCGCAAGCTGAATTCAATTTGAACTTCATATCTCAAAAACCATATCAGATGGCTCTCCTCTCGCTCTACTTCTTCAGATCAGCCGCTATAACGGTTTACGTTCTCTGCGGGCTGTTTACCGACAATTATGTTCTGTCAATTGTACTGGTTGTCGTCTTGCTTAGCATGGATTTCTGGGTGACACGGGTGAGACTTTCCTGATACAAAAATATCGCCTCTCTATTCTCAAGCTCAATTACTGAAACTTCACGCGTTGATTTCTTGTTGTTTTCTATGTGGTGTTTGAGAGCAGAATGTTGCAGGCAGAACTTTAGTTGGCTTAAGGTACTGGAACCAAGTGGATGAAGATGGAGAGTCTTCTTGGGTATTTGAGTCTCGCGACGTATGTATACACACATCACTCCAAAGTCTTCTGAAAGTGTTGTTTCTGACAGTTTTATACCTTCATTCATCTTAATTTCCTAATGATACCAAAATAACAGCCTTCTGTCGCTTCCAACGCAGTCGACTCCAAACTGTTTTGGACCGCGCTTTATGTATACCCGGTTGGGTGGGCTGTCTTGTTCTTTGTATCCCTCTTGAAGTTTAGCGTATCGTGAGTAGTCTCGGCCTTTAATTGATACCACGTCTTTCTGTCTTGCTCATGCATCCTTTTGATCGAATGGGTCTGGCTGGATATAGATTCTTGCCGATCGTAGCGCTAGCGCTAGTATTCAACCTGTCCAACGTCCTCGGCTTTACATGTACGTTAATATCTTGATTATATCGGACAGAGCGGAATATGGAATTCTGAGTCATCATTTTAATATTGATATCATCTTTCGACAAACATTTGCAGATGCGGATCGAGATGCCAAAGCCCGATGGGCAAACTCGGTGTCTGGAGGCATGGGCGATATGTTTGGTATGAGTGGTTTGGGCGGCCAAGTTGTCGGTGGTATGGTCAAGAGTAGCCTAAGCAGAGTGTTTGGTTAAAGATTACTTGATATCCGTACAGAAAGATGAAACAAGTTTCATGATTGAACGATGTCTCGATTTTATTTCACGTTGAATCTATGTTCTTGAGAATACGAATCAAGGTTTCACCAGGCTGACGACTTATGGTTCCGCTTCCTCGGATGAGCTAGCAATATGTTCATTTTGTGGGTGCAGCGATACCTGCTATGCTGGGTGAATGAGGTGAATGAGGACTTGACCGAAAGTGACGACACCACTCCGATTTTCCGGGAATCGACCTTCACAACTTCATTTTGCTCAAGCACCACATACACTCTTTCGATCAAACTTCTCATCAATCCTGTCAACCTTCCTGCCATGCCACCCCTCACAACAACAGCCATCCTGCTTAGCACTTCTGAATCATCCAGATCACCCTCAGATATGAATCGTCCTCGGCTGCCAGTTCCTCCTCGACCTCAGCGACCTCCGAACGGTTCGTTTGCATTGGGAACATCGACGGCAACAACATCAACCTCGAACCTGCCTGAACCCACCCGAGCTATCTCTCCTTCTTATCCAGCCACAGGCTCTACTACAAACTCTGCTATCGCCGGCCCATCAACATTCACGCGTTCGGGGAGAACAAGAGCTAGTTTCGAGACCCTCACAAATGATACCTGTTCCCCATCTGAGACCGGGCCGGGGTCGCAAAGGCCTAGGAAAAGAATACATCTCGATCTTCGAGATCAAAGCGAGAATAACGATAATAACAAACGAAACGCAAAGGCCAATTTCACGTCGGCAACAAAACTGACGGAAGAAGGAAGGGTGCATCCCAAGAGAAGGGTGATTCCTCCTCCTCCTGTTGATCTAGAAGGGGAGGATGCATCGAAAGAGCTGATTACAGAATACAGTATGTTCCTACCGTCCTTCCTTACCTATATTTTCACTTGGGAAAAGGTCTTTGGCTCAAGATTAGACCCATGCTGAACTATACATGGTAATTTCATTTGTCTTGATCCTATCTGAATTGTTATTGCATGACAGATTGTCCAATTTGTCTCTGTCCACCTTCGGAGGCATGTGTTACGCCTTGTGGACACCTAAGTTCGTCTCATTCATCATCCTCTGCTCTGTTCCTTCTCACGGCCTTTAGTGTTCTCATATGTTTTCCTCGTATTCTATTAGTGTGCTTCGCTTGTTTAAGAAATACACTGCTCGCAAATCCTCAATCGGCACATCGACATGCCACTCAACCAGTCTCGCTCGAAACAAACCTCGAAGGTTCATGCCCAGTATGTAGAAAGGTTTTGCCCGGTGGTTTACTAGGCTATGGTTCTAGTAAAGGCAAAGGAAAATCAAAAAGTGGGAAGAAGACCAAACCCGGCGTGGTAAAGATCGAGTTGAGACTGATCGATCTTGTGAAAGAATGAAGTATCAGACGATTCATATGGCTCTTACTGAAGAACAGATGCGGAGAAATCTGAGGTAGACCCCGGTGGACTGCAACGAGAAGGCCTAAATGTACACCAACAACTTCTAAAATCTACCATATATCAATACATAGAAGGACCGAATGGCACCACAGATACTAGAGGCCTGCGATCCGTTCAATCAGGCGTCCTGTTTTCTTCCAGTCGAGGTGGATGGCTCGACGATCTCCCGCAAAAAGTCCCACATCTTGACCGGACTCCATACAACAGACGAGACAGAAAAGTCGTATTCTGATCGGAGGATCTCATGGAACTGTCGATAAGATTCTATGATGCTAGACTGTTTTATCATGAGTGAAAGCATATCACAGATATAAGTGACCATGTGGGACCAAGTGCAACGAAGAGCTGTATGAGTGATTGATGTCAAACCAGACGAACCTGCATCGGAGGAATTAAAACGTCCACCGCTTTTCCATCTTCCAAGTAAATCCTCAGCTTACCAACCCAATCAACAACTTCCTTCCTGATTACTTCCTTAACGTCATCATGGAGTTTCAACACGACCTCTGGTGTGGCCCACGGCTGTGCGCCCAAATCTTTGTTCGACGTCGGTTTGGACCTTGAAACGTCGGACGAGGATGAATTTAAAGAAGGACGAGAGGCAGCGAGGAAAGTGGAAGCTTGAGAGATGAACGGTTGGAGAGGGGCGGTCGAAGCTATGGATGCTATGGTGATGAGATCTTCACAGATCGCTTTCAAGCTACGGTCCAGATCCTGTTGGTTTAATTGTTTGTTTTGCCAGAGCAACGTGTCAAGATGGGCAATCATCTTCAAGGCAGACTATCAGAACATATAGAGCCGACACAATACGTACCATTTTAGTATCGACGATCCGGGTATCTGAACGAGTCGCGTTGGTTGACCCGCCATAACCAAATGTCAACGCGCTTGGCAAGAACGACATGGCGGAGGAAAGTAAAGCCGAGAACGCGTCTGGAAAGAACAATTCGGGTCAATTGGAAAGACAATGATTGAGTTGTACTTGTACGCGAGACCAGTGAACAACAAATACTTACCAGTCACACCAAGCATTTCACCACCCAAATCCTTTCCGATCATCTCAACGCTTCCCATCATTTCCTTTAGGATCAAAAGATGACGAATCTTAAACAGCGCACCGTCAGCTTTGCCTTGCTTGGCCGAAATCTGAACAGAGGCTGCATCGAGCGATTGTCGGCAGAGCAAGATAGCTTCCTGAGCAATGTCCTCGAAGATTGCCGGCTGCGTATGTAAGCCAGCACCCACCAATAAACAGATGAGAGGGATAACCATGTCAATTTGATGTTGTAACAGGGAGCTAATACGATGGATAAGGACAAGTTACTTACGTCTACAAAGAAATGGAGCTCTTCAAGCACCCAAAGTGTCTTTCTCAGCGTCGGATACCAGGTTTCCTGAACTTCTCTCGATGGCAATCGGAACAGAGCTCCATCATCATCTTCATCAGACCCTTTTTCTGAAAGGTCGTTGAGGTTCTCAACCTCTTGGTGCAACTCGTTTACAGCCTGTCTCGACGATACTACCGGTTTAGCTACAGCCGTATGGTAGAAGAATGTCAATATGACTGCCGCATCAGCATTCTCTTTGTCATGTGAGGATTTGTGAAGACTAGAAAAATTGCACAAACCTGCCAAGATTTTACCCGGATAGTCTAAATCCTTCTCGCCCGGAATGAACCTTCCTACACTGGTCTGAACGACCGCCTGAGCTCTGAACACAAGCCTAGTCTGAGCATCCATCAAGACTGGACTCAACATCGAACTGAGCTGTCTCTTCCTCTCAGTTCTCGCCTCGGCTCTTTCTCCGGGGTTTCCATAGAATCTAGATTTTGGAGAGTGGAAGGATCGTTGTGATAATGATGGAGAATAAACGAGGCCGGGATAACTGTTCTGTCGAATGTGATTTGGACTATGTAAGGGAGCAACAGCCGATTGATCGATTGGTAACGGTTCCTGAGAGAAGTAATTGGAAGAGGGAGATAATGTGTCGAACTGGTTCTCCTCTTCATCGTCATCATCGTCTATTGTGTCTAGTACCATGAGGGCCTGAAGTACAGTACAGACTTGACAGAGTACAGTCAAAGAAGGTTCGTGTAAAATTCGGGGGCGTAGGTAGTCGTATAAGTAATCACACAATGTCTCCAAGAATGGTCTGTTTCGTTTGGTAGGCAAGAAATAGACAACCGGGGCCATGAGCGAACATGAAGGAAGATTTCGAGGAAGAAGCGAGATGTTGAAAACGTACATGAGTCGATCGTCTCCTGTCTCGAAAAATTGTCTGAACAAAGTATATTCCTCCGCGCATAATCTCTTCAGGTACCCACATCCTGCACGTGTCTGTTATCCAGTTCCCAAACAAGCAATCGTCATTTCAGACAACAGGGCAAGAGGACTACCAGTAAACAACTTTGACGAACCAGATCAACCAGATCTTCACTGCTCGGATCTAGCTTCAACACTTCTGCCCTTACAATGCCCGCCAACAAGCTTTGCCTGACGGCCAACCAGGCATCCTGGCATTCACTGAGCGAAGGTCCGGTATCTTCGGCCTCTGGATCGATCATTCGGTTTGTAGTCTTTCGATGGTTGGTCGATCGATACTCTAGTTCGAGCAGAAGGGGCCGGAGATGAGAGGCTACTGTTCGGGGCTTTTGGTATAGCAACGTCTGGAGCGCCGTTTCTGACAGGTTGAGTTCACCTATACGTTTGGAGATATCCTGCCCAAGGCTGTTGAATTGTGAGATTGAATAGATCTTGATGAGCGTCATGCTCCTTGATAAGCATTGTTGATATCGAAGGATATAGAGTTCTGCGTCTTTGTAGTCGCGCTACGTCGCCAAAAGGAAAAAGGTTGCGTCTATTGTCAATCTATGGTGTACAGAGATATAAAGAAAAGGTTGACCAAGAGAGGTAAATTTTGCGTACATGCGCTTTGAGGTATGCCAGACACTCCTCCATCCGGTCCACTGTTGGTAAGAAGTCAGTGTTGGTGACCAGATGAGAGCCTGGCGAATTGAGCATCCGGGTGGCCGGCTCAAGTGACGAAAAGTACGTCAACCGGAAGGTGAGTGCTTCAGACGTGGCCAATAGTCGGTTCTGTAGTGATCAACAACAGGTCATGAGAGCTAATTAAGGAGTAAGATATATTACGGAGAGCGAAGATTCGCACCTGCTCTTCTAACAACTCCTCGCATGCCAACTGAAGACTTTTACTTCTCTCCTCTACAAACCGAAAGCACTCTTCCATCTCTGCACAAACCCGTTCGGCATCAGTGCATTCCTCGATCAACACTTCACAAGCCTCTCTATAGACTGCAATCTCGGCGAGATGGTCTCTGTACAGCGCGTCCTGCTCGTGTTCGAGTGAGGCAGTCAATTTGGAGAACCAGTCATAGAATTGCTGAGCGGTTGATATATGGAGAGCTGGCGGTGTGGAGTATCCACTTTGAGACGGATGACCTGGAGGCGGAGTACCAGGTCGAGTAGAAGGAAGGGATCGAAGAGAAGAAGGTGAGAGCACGGCGTGAAGAAGAGACGGGTGTACGGGCTTTGACCTGTTGGGCCCACCTCCGGCAAGAGGAGTAGACGGACGAGAGACTGAATGAACATTGCCGGCAATGTTCTATGAAGAGATTGAAAAACCGGTGTAAGATAGTAGCTTCTCATTATCATCATCTTTGCCATCAAACACCATCATCGCCTGATAAGAGAAGAATGATGCAATTGAAACAATCCTTACGAGGCTGGTCGGCAGTCGTCTCTGGGCGCACGAGATTCTGACTGAGCTCACCGAACCGAGTTCTGTCTGCCCAAGAGGAGCATTTGACTCCCACTCGTCCAGACTGAGAGTCTTATTTTGGGCCGGCTTAGTGTATGTTGTGTTCTGTTGCCTGTATGCCATCTTAACCAGGGTGTTGATGAACAGATGGCGAGCCAGATGGTGCCAATGCTCTAGCTAGTGATGAGTTTTGTGATGGACGTCGTTGGGTATAAACTCGGGAGGGGCCCGTACGGGTCTAAGGGGGTCGGAAAAGCATTAGGAGTTGTGGCGTTTTGATTACGAAAAAACTCTCAAGGGTATTACGTTCGGTTGTAGCTTCTGTGTAGCACCGCTAGATAATCACGTGATCTGCTGCGTCGAATTTCAACCTTTTAACCCAGATAAACTTCTTCGCTTGCCTCTCCGCTCTACCTTCGAGTAACATTCATACAATCATCATCATCATCCTGCTTGCTCATTGACGCAATGTCTAGTTCTGTAGACCCCACAAAGTCATCTCAACCTGAAGGCTCAAAGCCTAAGAAGGACATCAAGAAGAAGGAGAAGAAAGTTAAAAAGGCCTCCTCCACAAAGGAGGAAGCCGATCCCAAGGTCGATATTGCTGATCCCGAGCTGGATTCTCTCTTCAAGTCTACAGTGAGTTTGCTGGGCATGGTTTACGCTGTTGAAAGCCTGTCAGAAGCACATGATCTTAATGGAGTCTTCTAAAAATGTTTGTTTTGAAAAGCTTTCGAAAGCTCCGGCTTCAGCTCCCAAAGCTAAGCGCACTCCCAAGCCTGTTCAGCCCATAACATCGGAATCCTCTACGGACGCTCCGGCTACCTCTCAACCAGCCAAGCGAAAGCGTCAAGATCCTTCTTCTACTGCTCCTGTTAATTCCGGTTCATCGAAAAAGGTCTCGGAAAAGAAAGTTGCGGTTGTTGAAGTAGACTCGGATGAAGAAGAGGAGGAGGCTGATATCGATAGGGTTGAGGGCGCTTACGAGCGCAAGAAATTCAAGGTTGAAGACTCTGTTTCTAAAGTAGAATCTACTGAGATCAAGGGTATCGAGGCTGATCTTTCAGAGAAAACTGATTTGCAAGAGGAAGAGCAGGAAGAAGAGGAGGAGGAAGATTTGATCCATGAGTCTCTGAGGGAGAAGAAGCCAAAGAGGGATCGAGGACGAAACAAGACCAAGTACGTTCCGGCGGACGAAACGGCTGAACAGAAGGATTCAAGAACAATTTTTGTTGGAAACTTGCCTATCGAGGTAGCTAAGAACAAGGTGAGTTTCTTGGTTCTTTCCTTTTTTTCGTATCTGTTGTGCGTGTTTCTTGTATATTGAGTCTTTGCCTCGATCTACCCGTTACTAGTCATACCTTCATCAACTCCATCAGCACATCCTCTCTCGAGTTCCGAATGCCAAGATCGACTCTACCCGGTTCCGTTCAGCCGCATTTGCTGCTCCGACTGAAGAGTTGCCTGCTAAGGATGAAGCTGAGGAGATTACCAGAGCCAGACGACAGAAGGAACGAACCAAGACCTGGAGAGAGAAGGAAGCTGAGGAGAAGGAAGGTGGCAAGAAAGACGAGGAGAAGGAGGCCGATGCTGGCAAGGTTTATCAGGATCCTAAGGAGAAGAAGAAGATTGCTTTCATCAAAAAAGATGTACGTTGTATCGTTGATCCAATATTTTCACGAGATTTTCGTGCTGCTCGACACGGTTCTGATATTTATGTTGTATCATCTGGATATTTTCATAACAGTTCCATCCCGAAGTCGATCACATCAATGCCTACATCGTGTTCGAACACCCCGCTCCGGACCGATCAGCCAATGTTGCGCCTATTTTGAACCCATACGAAGCGGCCACTCAGGCAGTTCAAACCTGTAATGGCACCGTTTTCCTCGAACGAACCATCCGAGTTGATTCGATCCGAGCATCCGCCTCGACCGCTTCGACTGCACGAGCTACATCCGCCCTCTGGGTGGCCGGCTCGGATCCCAAGAAGAGTGTATTCGTCGGTAATCTTGAGTTGGCTGCTAAAGAGGAAGATCTCCGGGCATTTTTTGAAGCGGTCATGAGGGAGGAGCGAGGGGTCGTCACTGAGGGAATCGAGAATGGAACGGAAGGAGGCGCAGTACTTGAGGATGAAAGGTGGGTTGGAGGTGTAAGGATCATCAGAGACGCGGCTACTGGATTAGGCAAAGGTTTTGCCTACGTATCCTTCCGAGTGAGTATATTTCTTCGTATCTGTTGTTTTGATTGAGTGTGAATGTATGTGACCGATACTCTTCCTTCCAGACATAAACTGATCATCTTTCTTTCTTGAACGTTCGCTCTTTTCTTTCCAAGGACCGACACTCCGTCGACGTTGTCCTCTCGCTTGACAAAAAGCATCTTCAGTTCAGCAAACGAACGCTTCGAGCTGAGCGATGCAAAACCCTTCCTTCCAAGAAGCCTACGGCAAGCACCTCGACCGCTTCCACCACTCCTACCATCGGAAACAGCACCGCCGTGTCGAAACCGGCCCGAACGCCTTACCCAACGATACAGCCGGTGCCAAAGGGCAACCCGTTGTTGGGTGAGAAGCTGAAGGATCTCTCGAAGGAGGATCGAAAGGCCGCCAAATCGGAGGATGCCGACCGACTTGCCCGACGACTCGCCAAGAAGAAGAACAGAGTCGCTATGGAGCACGGAGCAGGTGGTGCGGCGCCGTCGAGCAAGAGGGAGAGTGTCAAGATTGGATCGTTCGGCAAGAAGAAGGGCGGGAAGCCAGAGTTCAAGGCAAAGAAGAGTCGAGTGAGAAGTAGTGCGGCCGCTGGAAAGCGGAATGCCAAGAAGGAGTAGACGCATAAAACTGCTATCGGACGCAATCGACATGTTTTCCTTTTAAACACATATATATATTCATAAGCTTCTCGGCACACTGACGAGGCTGTAATCATACAACATATTGACAAAGTGAACAAGGATGTTAAAGAACGACCGGCTAAGAAATACGGGTGACTAACCGCCGGCGGACCCGGCTGGGGTTACTCTCACCCCAGTGCTTGAGAGATCAGAACACAAACCTTTCCGCTACCATCATTGGCCATCATCACCTTTCCTTTCCACTCCGGGTTGCTATCATCTTCGCTTCTCTACTCGGCTGCTCGTATAGAATTTTGACTGGTTGTTGGTATCAGCCTTCATCCGCTCGTTTGTAGTCTGCAGAGTTAAAACGAAGACCTGACAAAAGTAGTCGGGACTCCAGGTCGGCAATCACCGGCTGCTTTCTTTTCCCTGCCCCCATCAACACACGTTCCCGCATTCCGTTCTAGCTTGTTTCCTCGACATCTTCCACTTCCTGCTTCCGTCTAGCCTGCCTGAAGAGTAGCACAGATGAATTCACTAGCCTCAATCGATAGGTTTCTCTCTCGGACATTCAGACCGCCTCCCGTCCTACCCCATCATCCGCCTTCGTCCCCTCTTGCAGCTCGGTCCAGGTCGGCATCCATCTCGGTCGGCTCTACGGCCTCACCGTCTTCCTCACCGGTTCCTTCTTCATCGCCGTTGTTGTCTTCCGAGACCGACCTTTGGGCCCGCCGCTCAAGTTCAATTCGACGTCGACCAACGTTGGCATCCCCATCTGGCTCTTCGTTATCCTCATCGGCCTCATCTGTCTCTCCCCAACAGACTCTCGCTAGGGATGAATCGAATTCTCGGAAAAAACGGGCCGTTCGACCGAGACGTTGGGGGTTCTTTCGAATTGTGCTGAAGCTTTGGTCATGGGTGCTCGGTCTGTTGATATGGTGTCGAATCATCGGCAGCAGTCAATCAACTCCTTTGCGAAGAAGAGAGAAGGGAAAAGGAAAGAGTTCAGGAATGAGCGAGAACTCGTTGGGAGTGCCTCCTCTTTCGGTGGAAAATCCGGCCGACCTGTCGTTGTCATTCATAGATCCTCGTACACAGGCCATTGACCCCAATACATTATCCACATCCACATCGCATTCATCTACACTGACAACGCCATCGCTACCCACCCCTTCAACACCTTCCAAACAGACGCCAGCATCGTCCACACACTCATCAGCATCTATATCAATCACAGAATCCTCACCCGTATCAGATGATCTTTCCTCAAATTCGAAACTTGACCGACCTCAGAAATCACGCCTGTTGATGAATCCTTATGGTGGATCCTCACTTCTCACTGCATCGTCTATCTCTAATAGCTCGCTCGCGTCGGGCCTTGGCCAACAATCTAGTCTCCTCCTTGCGCCTCCTTCTTCCGTTGTTTCAACGCTATCGAGCTCTACGACTATAGAGATTGGTTCTGGTGCAGGTATCAACACGTTCGATATCACCCCTCCGCCAGTCCGGATCAAGAAGACACCATTCCACAAACCAAAGACGCTCATCCTCGATTTAGACGAGACCCTTATTCATTCAACCTCGAGACCGATCGTTTCTACTTCTGGCAAGTGGGGAGGTGGCAGAGGAAGAGGCGAAGGACACATGGTTGAGGTCTTTTTGGGCGGAAGAAGCACAGTTTACCATGTGTACAAACGGCCCTATGTGGATTACTTTTTGAAGAAGGTATGTTATGCATTTTGTAAATTCTCAGTCCATTCGCGCTCATACCATCAATACGGTCAAGCTTGATCTAACAAAATCAAAATCTTTTGTTCGACAGGTCTCTTCGTGGTACACACTCGTTATCTTCACGGCTTCTATGCAGGAATATGCCGACCCGGTGATCGACTGGCTTGATGGCGGTCGAAATATGTTTGCCAAACGACTTTATCGAGAGGTATGTATAGCGTTGAACTCATTCTCCATTTCAGTGTTTCCAGAGACTAATCATACGATGATGATATCGTCTTTCCTCCGTCTTGCTCATCTTCGGTCAGTCGTGCGTTCAACATCAGAACGGAGCGTACGTCAAAGATCTTGCCTGCCTAGAAGAAGATCTAGGTGGGGTCGCCTTGATTGACAATTCGCCAGTGTCATATGCTTTCCATCAATGTACGGTAGTCTTTTTACTCTTTGTCCCTGCTTTTTCTTCCAAAACTCTCCGGTCGAGAATCTTCTGACTTACTCTAGTCTTGCTCTCTGGACTCCTCATCCATTACAGCCAACGGGATACCGATAGACGGTTGGTTCTCTGATCCGAACGACCAGGCTTTACTCGACCTGTTGCCCGTATTGGATAGTCTTCGGTTCACAAGTGATGTGAGACACGTCCTTGGACTTAGAGGGTTCTTGTCTGGAGGTGGCAGTGGTGGAGGAATCTTGACTAATTAAACAACGAACAGGCCGGAGGATTCAAAGCGCATAAAGCGTTGTCTTACTATTTTATTATTTTCTTGTCTTGTTTTATCGGAGATGGGTCTCTCTGGAATCCGTTTCGTTCGATCTGTTGTTTCTTTTCAACCTTTCGTTTTTCTTCGCCATAAGTTTTCGTCTTCCTGTCTCCTCATAGTTTCTTCGCTTTTTTAATCTATTATCATTGTTTCTCCCCCTTTGCATTCGTTCATCTGTATGAATTCATTCCAGGACTTCAAGTTCTTTGCAGATGTTCTCTCAGTCAAGGAATCGGTCACACACATGCAATATATACGAACGAAAACAGTCTTCAATCTCTACGTTCTATCCGACTCTTGGCCCTTTTCGACCATGAGAGAAATACTCATTACCATCCCAAAATTGTTCCATTCTATTTCGCAAGACGCGGACGGTCCGTTCTATTCGTGCAAGAGGATATCTCCAGCGACTATAACATGATCTGAGGCGGAGATTCCCTTTCGAGGTAACCCTGGCTCCAAATCCGAGACTTGATGTGGAAGGAGATATCGAATTACTTTTGGTGGAGAATCCGGTCTTGTCGCTGGTGGAAGGAGGAATATGTAATCTGTTTCCAGAAAAGAAAAAGAAAGGGATGAATCGGGTAAGTTGGTGTATTATAAATAGAGAGCAGAAGGAAAGATGAAACAAGGGGAACTCTACCTAAGGTAAGATGCCATAGCCTATCAGTTCAGATCCCACAAACAATTACACAGTCATAGCGAAGAAGCCTTCTAGTCAGTTAAAGTTGTTTCTTTGTATCTAAAGAAGGGTCAACACAGTATGATATGCTTTAGTACTCACGGCGTGTAGGAGGTGTAATTCGGTTCACCGCTACCCAAGATTTCTTTCTTCTCGTTCTGCTCAGTCTCTGACCGTCGGCTTTCCAACGATCTACCCTCTAATGGATCCTTTCCGTCTGCACGCTCAATTCCAGAACAAGAGTCATACAAACTGAGTAGACAACCCGGCTCGATGCCAGACTGTGCAAAGAGTGCTCGAAGTTCGTCGATGGATAATAATCCATCTTGTTCGGTTGCTCGTCGACAGCCCTTCATGAGTCCTGCGTCTCTACTACCGCCTTGTTCGGTCTCGGCCTCGCCCTCTCTATCTCCCTCTTCATCGTCTGATAAGTCACTTGGTTTGGAATTTGGCGATACAAACTCTGGTGTTCCAGAGGAAGAATTGTCTAACTGGATAGGCGAACGAACATTGATAACTGAGGAGTGTATGACCGAAGAATTTTGAATGTCGGCTATTTGTGTAGGAGATAAGGGAGAAGTGGGGTTTCGGAGGAGAGTGTACGAAGGCTCAAATGGCTGTGTGTTGAAATCTGAGACGAAGAGAGGGTGCGCATGAAGAATTGAGGTAAGTGACATGGACTCTTGAGCTATGAATGACGACAATGTTTACCTCCAGCCATGATACAAGGCCAGTCTTCCCACCCGCCCGCTTTCCGGAACCGGGCGGTCTCCCGGAGGAGGAGACCCAGCTGCCTGGTTCGTTCATATAAATACATCGGATGCCCTATTTTGAGAAGATGAAAGTTGCCAGATTTGTCAAAAGAGAAAGAAAGCAGTTGGCCGATGTAGAATAACTTCCTTACAGAATGTATGGGTAGTGCAAACAATCTGAAAGAGAGAGAAAAGACAGGTCAGTGATCAATGTAAGAATATGTAGGGTATACAGAACAATGAGATGAAGCGACGTACAACACCGCCTTTTCCATTTTTCCTCTTCAAACAGGCCAAAAGGCCGATGTTTTTGGTCTCTCTAGTTCCCCCTCGCTTCCAAGCTGGAGGTTTTCCTTCTGCTTCCGCTTCTGTTGCCGAATCTCTGGGCTCTAACTCGTCTAAATAGATGGTTTTCTCTGCCAGCTTCTCGAACAGTGCATCTCGGTGGAGGATCACAAGTCCATGCCGCTTCCGATGGCCCTTGGCTTTAGTAACCTTGTGGGTGGGAATATGAGGTATAAGAGACTCTAGCCGGTCAACTTCCTAAATGAGGCGAGTGAAGAACGACAGATCAAATCAGTTAGCACAAATGAACGGCTGAACTTCAAACCGATAAGGCAATGGGCCCTACCTGAAGACAGATAATATCAGCAGCGTATGCGTCAAGTTCAGAGATAAGCATTTGTTCTCGGTCGGTCCATTTCAAGCAGTCTTTGTGAAGAATGCGTTGATAGTCAGATCAGCCATTGTTTTCAGAGTAAGGATGTTAAACGCATATCATAGAGAATGTGATAGGACTCACCAGATCCAGGGAAGAGATCTCGGCCTGTGTTCGATGAGGCACGCGCAAGGATTTCAGTGAGTTTGCTCACAGTAACAAACATTCTTATCAACTTTAAGCGAAGAGTCACCTACGAATCAGTGTTTGAGCGAGGATCTGAGAAGCAAAAGAAGCATATCATCAGACGTTGTTGTTCGCTCAAAGGCATTTTCTTTAGATCCCATATGATCGGACGTACGTTCCAACTCATCACTCTGACAGCATCATCAGGTTGACGATCTTGAGATCCCTGCTGAAGATCGACCCAGGTCCTCAAGAGAAATTTTCCTTTTTCGATCTGCTCCTTTGATCGGAGTGGTTCATCCTTTTTCTCTGCTGCTTTTCGTGCTTTAAGCTTCTTTCTAGCTTCTTGCCGGGCGATCTGTTCAGGAGTCAGTTGATATGGTACCTTCGGAGCGGGAGTAGGCTTGGCTTTAGGTCCTCCGTTGGCGGTTGCGGCATTGGGAATTGCAGACATAGTACCGAAAGTTCTAGGAAGGATGCGACGGGAATGGAGATGATTGTTTAAGTTAGTGGTCAATCTCCACATTGACTCTTGATATTCCGACAATTTATCAAACACCAACCAAGCAACCACGTAGGCAGGATAAGGTTGGATAGGAAACGATTATGTCAGCGAAGAGAATTAGGTAATCATAGGCTTTACGACCCGTACGATAAACACAACTCGCGATGCGGGCATGAGGATAAGCATCAATATTGATAAGAGCATGCTGGTATGAAACTTCTATATGGCATCAAGACGAGCGCTGTTGATGGCTACTGCAAGTTGTCAAGCTGGTGTATCAGCTGTAGAAGGAGAATGAGGTTGCCGAATAAGAACAGAATCACAGGTTGTATAGCCAGGCTGTTCACGTGATACACAGCTTGTATACACGCCACCAACGGATGACGGCGCGTTCGCTCGACATTTTGCTTTTTATCCGATTGGTCCGGTTGCCGCTCAATCAAAGTCTGCAGCTCTCAACGTTTTGCTCACCTCATCTTTGCTTCTTGACAATCATCCTGTTTGATTGTGTTAAGCCTTTTGCTGTTTGGTCGGTGTGTCTTGTTTGTGCATGTGGTTTAATTGTCAAATCTTTTTGGGTTCTGTGCTTACCCAACTTGTCTTTTACTACGAACAGACATAAAAACTCACTCATCCACCGACCTTCACCTACACACACACACATCCCTACACCCAGCTGCACACTCATTCACAATGGGCCAGTCATCTTCTCATCCAGTTTCTCTTCCTCCTTCACACTTCCTTCCGATCTCACCTGCCGTAACCTCAGATGGGTCTATGAAGGCGCCTCCGCCTGGATGTCCGATGCACGCCAATCCGGCTTTCGCTCCGAGTGCCCCCACGCCCGTACCTGCTCCTTCTCCACCACGTCCGGCTGCCCACCCAATGTCAGGAGAGCCTCCTGCGGGTTGCCCGATGCACGATCCATCCAAGCTCAAAGGGTCTTCGGCTCCAGTTTCTACAATCACCTCTACTTCTTCTGCGCCTAAAGGGGCTGCTGCCTGTCCGATCGACCATTCCTCTATGTCTTCCACCACCACTTCTTCCACCTCGTCTCGCTTGGTATATACCCCTCCGACTGACATCTTGGCCGACTTGAATCCATTGAACCAGATGCCCGAGCTTTCTCAGTCTCGGCTTTCTGATTCTCAACAGATTGAACTCTCGACCGATCGAGAAATTTCAACTATTCCTCGAACGCTCACTTCTGACGAAGACCCCACGATTGATCCGGCTTCCAAACGATGGGTTTACCCTTCTGCTCAGCAGTTCTACAACGCGCTCCTTCGAAAGGGTCAGGAAGCACCAGAAGAAGATATCGAGAGTATGGTGTTTGTTCACAACGTTCTGAATGAGCTCGCCTGGAGAGAGGTCCTTCGGTGGGAAGGCCGTAGGTTGGGTATGCCAGAGGATGAGTACCCAGAGGTGGAACTCACAAAGTTTAAAGGAAGACCGGGGACGTTAAGCCCGAAAGCTCAACTATACCTTACTTTAGGGTATTTCTTCCCCGACTCTTACAAGTTAGTTTCGTAGTCCTAGTCTTTCGTCATCAGTCTCGATAACTGACATCCGCTTTGTCTTAACTCTCTAGCACGGAGCCTCCGTTCGACAGACATGACTGGATCATCAGACGGCCAGCCACTTCCACCGAGCACCGATACATTATCGATTACTACTCTGCTCCCGACGATCCGGATGGATCCCCCAACTTCAACCTCGACATCCGACCGGCTTTAGATGACTTTGGATCTGTCAAGGATCGACTCTCTGCGTTTTTGGATGATTGGCAAAATGGAAAGCTCTGATTGAGGCTTGGCCGGATATGACATACCTCCCCTTCTACGTTCTTGTTTTGTTCCTCTCTGTTGTCTTGGTTGAGACAACCGGGTGAAACTCTGATCAGGTCCCAATGCTGTCACACCCATATCGTTTTTTCTTGTCGTTTTTCTTCCGATTACTCGCAGCCCTATCAATCATAAACTCATCCACAGATTGTTCAAATCTTAACCCTAAACACAACTCATTTCTTGGTCTCCTCGCTCATTTTTTTCCCTGTCTCTCATATACGATCTCGGTTTCTGTCTCTTCTTCTTTCTCAGTGTCTTTGTCGTGATCGATGAACACTTGAAATCTAGATTTCTTTCCTTCATATCTCTCTTCCAACTCTTAGGGAAGAGATCCTACTTTCCTTCTTTTCACAAAAGACCCTTGAAGTATGATTTTCAATATCCCATAGACAACGAGACAACCAACGCTTCATATAGGAAATCAAAGGATAGAAACGAAAGAAACGAAAGAAACGAAAGAAACGAAAGAAACTCCTGCTCGGTCAACCCCTCTTAGTTTCACAGCTCACACAAGCCGAATCAGCTTCTCCATTTTGAACCATGCACACCCCGCATTCCCAACCTTTCTTCTTCTCCGGGGCTTTCATACCCGCCGCTGCCCAGTTGAAACCACCCGTAGCCGGCTTCGCTGCAGCCGCCGCCAGCTGAACGTCCGCTGTAGGTATAGAGGTGGAAACAGAGGCAGACCTGGGTTCCTCACAGGCTAGACATTTGAAATCAGTAAGGCCATTGAGAATACCGCATGTTGGGCAAGCCCATTTGTCGGTCGATGGAGTGACGCGCTTCATTCCTGCTGCCGCCCAGTTGAACCCTCCTCCTCCTACCCCTGCTTCTGTCTTCGTGCCTGAGACAGGATCAAAGCTAGAGGTGCTAGCGATGGGTGTAGGGGCTTTGGGTCCAGGTTGAGGTTCTTCACATGCTACACATTTGGAAGCGCTCAAAGTGTTGGAGATCGAACAAGTAGGACAGATCCATTTATCGGTCGTCGTCGTCGTTGGTTTTAAGCCTGCTGCTGCCCAATTAAAGCCTCCTCCTGTAGCGGAAGAGGACGATAAGGCGACTTTGGTCTTCTTGGTCTTGTTGCTCAAAAGGTCAATCTTTGGTAGTCGATCAGCTTCGACCTTTGAAGCATTCACCAACGCTTTACTCTCCTCTGCCGTCCTAGGTAATGGAGAAAGTCGGGCGGCGAATCGGAAGTTGAAAATCGGAAGGACAAACGAAGGAGTGTCGAGTGCGATCGTTCGCGGATCCTTACTTCGGGTGCCATTCATGATCGAAGGAGACGAAGCTTTTGGTGCAGTTGTGGATACAACTTTAACAGACGATCCAGAGGAATGTCCGAAAGAGCCAGTCTTGCCAAAAGAAGTAAGACTTTCTGGTATGGATCTTTGCTTGACGGCCGATGAGATCGAACTGGCAAGATTTGAAGGACTTGACTTGGATGACCTCAGTGCTGGTGACTCCAAATTTTTCAGCACGTTCAATGTTTCCCTAGTAGGTGAGGCATCAACATCCATCTGGACGTCAGATTGCTTCGATTTTTCACCGGATATAGACATATCGCCTGCGAATAACACCTTGGAGGGAACGGTCGTCCACGAAGGGTTCGGTATGGATGGACTAGACATCGAAGTCAGCGGCTTGTTTATAGTACGCAAATCATCAAGCACGAGCACGTCGTCGTCGTCGTGCTCTCCATTATCTCCCTCTTTCGTCTCGTCTTCATCGACCTTCCTTTTTGACCCAGCGTTCTTTCCACCAAACAATTCGTTTCGCTGTCTCTTGGATGTAGGCGTAGATTCTACATTGGTTTCTTCGAGTTTCTCAGCCTGGACCTGATCCTGGGTTTGAATACCACGTAAGGTTGATCGAGCGGGCGAGTTCATACTGGCTCGACTCCGAGAAGTGGCCGCGATACTTCGCCTAGGATTCCTTCTTGGACTAGAAGCAACAATCCCAGAAGATTGATATGGGTTGTATATAGTGGATGCAGCGACACTGACGACAGGAGAAGGGAGCGCATTATCGATATCTGCGGGTGATACAGAAGCGAGCGAGGAAGCAGATCGAGTGGCATTAATCTGTCGATGAGATGCCGAAGGAGTGGACGGAGTTGACACAACCTCAACCGTGGATTTAAGGGAGGAAGGCTATGTGAAGTGTTTCGAAAATCTTAGCAGCTGTGAAACATCATACTGAGAAATCGGGAGAAGGAACCTACATTATCGAACTTGACGTTTTCTTCCCTAATCAGATCCATCATCATCTTTGAAGTTTTTGAAAGCACCTTTGGGCTCGCTCCTGCATCTACAGCCGCTTTCTTACCCTCCGGGGAGTCCGCAAATCTTGTACTTTGCCTTAGCGGAGAGGGCGCTACCAGCGAGGGGTTTTTGTACTTTGTGGAGAGTGCAAGCGACGTTCGAGTTCTGATGGACTGGTTCTGGCCCAAGCTTGTAGGTGGAGTGAGCTTTAAGGGTGAGCTCTGAGGTGTTGAGAGCGAGAAGGATGGCACACCAGTAGAAGGAACAGAAGACTCGAATGGGACAGTGAACGTGAAAGGGGAAGAAGGGGTAGATGAATCTACATTCGAAACAACCTTGGACGAAGATCTTGGCGAAGCGGCAGCGCCTAAGCCACTCAACGCCCTCTCGACGATCCAGTCCTCCTCCTTCCTTTCAGCCTCTTCATCCGCGCTCTCTGTCGTATTATCCAACCGCCTTCTCTTCCCCGGGCTGTCCATTGCCAACTTCGTGTCTTGGTTTGACTCGAGGTCCAAGAAAGAACGGCCAATATCAGGTCGTCGCCTAGGAGTTGCCCCCGAGCCTGGACCAAGATAGATAGGGCGTCTACGAGGAGTGCCGGTAGATGAGCGAGTAGATGAAGAGAGGTTGATACCAGGAGAAGATGTGAATGAAGAAGTTATATTTGAGGGGCGTAATCGAGACGGAGACAAGAAGGAAAGGTTGGAGGTCGATCGGGTCAGACCGGAGGAGGTTGATCGGGTGGGAGTCCCGTTTTGAGTTGGCACAATAGAAGATCCTGGGTGGAAGAGGGGGCTAGCCGCAGAGAACGGTTGGTGTTTAGTAGCTATGAACATCGTTTAAGAAGTAAGAACATGATCAAAATTGAGAAAAACGAAAAGATCAGCATTGATACGTAATTATTTCGAAGAATGTCGAAGCACTGACTCGTCAACTTACCGGCGGGTTGATGGTTGGTTGTCAAATTCCTGTTATGACTTAGAATCATCCGACATTCTTCAAGCTCTTCGGAAGAAAGTCCATCCCTGCCCTCGCCCATATCTTTCACTGCCTTTTGCAGAATGGTCTGTGACCTGGAGGTCGGGCCGGAACCAAGTACTCCTACGACTGAAGAGGGGGAGCCATTGAGAGAGGGCATTGTTTGCGATCGACTCATAAAAGATTGGAAGTCAGTCTGTGAAGATGCAAGGGATGACGATGAGGATGGAGAGTATGTTGGTTGAGTTTGAAATATAGAAGGTTGTTTCGGAAGAGGGGCATGGGCAGAAAGGAATCGAGAATCGGAAGCGTCTGTTGGCCACTCTTTGGAGGACAAGGGAGGCGGGGGCAGTCGGAAGTTGCTGACTGTCTGAGAGGACGGGATCTGAGAGATAGAAACGAGATTTTTGCATGTTTAATTTTGTGGAAGTTTTCGAAGGACGATGCAAACTCAAGAAGGGCAAGCAAAGCGCAGGTGAGAGGTAAAGAAAAGGTGAACTGACTTGTTGTTCGTAGTCACGACGGTCCTGCTCTCTGTTCAATTTGTCTCCCTCTTCATCTTCTCCGCTCATAAACCCGTCAGAACCTTCTAGACTTCCATTTTCCGATCCGTTCTCATCCGAGTGAGGTCCATCATCCTGAGTGCCAGGAGTGGGAGCAATAGGATCAGGAGATCGAAACGGAGACGAGATCAGGTTGAAGAGTGACCGGATGGAAGACGTCCGAGGGATGGCCGCCTGGATGGAACGCAATGAGTAGAGCGGGCCATGAGAGGTATGTTATGGATAGAAATAAAGGATAGACGTCGAAGTAAGTAACGGAACGGAACAGGAGAGCAACAGAAGCTAGATGTTCTGCCAAAGCCTTAACGTTTCAGATTCAAGAAGACATACGGGGGCGGTCGGCATCGAACGAGTCACAGCGGACCTTGCATAAGGCGAGTTTGTCGTTCTTCTTGAAGACCGACTATCCGAACGGGCTGACCGACGAGAAGGAGAATCCATCCTTTGGATGATGCTACCAAAACGAACTTGAGTACAAGAGCTGCTGGAAGAAAGAGACAGAGCGTGTGTGTATACTCTGGATGCTCTTTCTGCTTCTTCTGATGCCGTTGCTGATGGAAAGAATCAAGGAATTGAAGAAAAAGAAAGGCGTAACCAAAGCGACAGCTGTAACCACCTTGTACGCACGTGTTGTAGCTTCTGGCTGTACGCACAGGGTCCCCTCCCCCTCGGCGCCCCTCTCTTTTCGCTCTCCAGTAATCGTCCCATGGGCAGGGAAAGACTTACTTCTTTTTTTCTTATATTAGTCCCTCGCTTCTTCTTTCTTTCTCCTTGACTCTCTTTTGATCAAGAATATACTGTATCTTTGATAAGATTCTTCAACTCGTTTTGTTCTCTCTCAAACTATGGCAACCCCTCGTCGGTCAGCTCGTTTAGCGAACGGTACTAATTCTGGATCCGGAAATGGCTCGCCTCTTCAAACAACAACGAACGGTCATCATCCAGTCTTGAGCGAGGAAGACTCTATCAAGGACCAGCTCAAGTCGAGCGCTGTCAATGTGATCAAGCCGAGATCGTTTTGGGCGACTTACGAAGTTCCGAGAAAGCTATTGCATTCTTCCATAGGTTCGTGTTGTTCTTCTCTTCCTTCACAGGTCGCGTTCGTGTATCCTCGCCGTCCATTGAGCCCAACGCACTGGCCGCCTTTGTCCTTGATCGTCCTCGTTCCTACCTTTAAGCTGACCATTCTCTTCAAAACCAATCACTTCTGATTCATTTCCTCTCAGGTGTTGTCACATTGATCCTCAATGCCATCGACCCACCAACTTTAACGCCGTTGATATTATCGTTATCGGCCGGACTTGTCATCGTCACCGGTGCTGATGTCATACGGTTCAAATCGCCAGTATTCGCAAAGTTAGCCTCGGTTTTAATTCTGTTTCCGCCTACTTCTACTATCATATCATCTTTGCTGATTCATAAATTACTCATTTTTTTCTTGCTTTAAAGGACTTATGAAGCATACCTTGGCCCTCTCATGCGCGATTCGGAAAGGGTAAGATATGTTGTTTCGTCTAGTCATGATTTGTGACTGAGTTGATTGTGTTTTGAACATCCTAACGGTTGTTTTCTTCTTCTTTTCTCTACCTTCTCATTCAGCACAAGTGGAATGGTAGGTTTCTCGACAGTGATATGCTCTCTTTGTGTATCGTGCTTGGACGTGATCTCGAATCTGATCTGATTTTCTTGCTTTTCCTGCTTTTTTCCCTCCACGCGACCAACAGGTGTCATTTGGTACCTTGTCGGCGTCATCTTTGTCCTGACACTCTACCCAAGAGATGTTGCGGTTTTATCTATCCTTATGTGCGCCTATCTGATGACTGTCTCTCTAGCTTGTTGATTTGTTCAACTAACCCTGCATTGCAACTCTATGTCACCTTATCTTCAGCCTCTCCTGGGCTGATACCGCCGCATCGACTATCGGCCGACTGCTTTCAAAATCAAAATACAACCCTCGATTACCTGCCCGAGTGTGTTTCGGTCTCATTCCTCTCTCGCCCAACAAGTCCCTTGCCGGTTTCGTCGCCGCCTGGATGACTGGTCTTATAGTCGCCGTTGGTTACTACGGTGGTGGACCCGGGGGTGGAGGCAGTCGAGGTGGTCAGGTCGATTGGAGAGTGTTGGAATGGAGAAGAGGGGTTGCGTTCACAGGAAGCTTTGTGGGCTGTGTGGCCGCTTATGTGGAGGCTTTAGGTGAGTCCTCGTATACATTTTCCTCCTTCCTTGTGAGCTCTTCCTCTTTTGGCTGGGGATATATTAACCCGGATCCATTGTCTTGCTTTTGCCATTCAAGATCTACCGGCTGGATTAGACGATAACCTGACACTTCCCATCGTCTCTGGCGCACTTGTCTGGGCTTTCCTTTCTTTTACTTCTCGTTTCCTCTAATAGAGTTTTTAATGTCTCATCTTCTTATAACTCTTTTCTTCTTCCTTGATCTCTTCTGATGATCTTGCACAAATCACGCCATGTTCTTGCAACGCTCTCGATCGGATCTGTTGTCTTTCTTCTCTTTTTCTTCTAATTGTTCCTATACGCAAAAAGCATGGTGAGAGTTACCTCAGCCGATGGTGGTCGATACATGGTCCCTTTGGACTTGGGTGTCCTTAGGCCATAAACCACCAAGGTCCCCATGGGTTATGGGTTCAGTTTGTGTCAGCCTCAACATCAGCCTCACTAGAAACAGCGTCAAAGCCCGGCATTCTTGCCCCTTCGTTCTTCTCCTGGTGCAGGGCTAGGTGCAGCATGTTGCGCGATGCGTTCACATCTTTATTCCACCAAATCTGACAGCAAGTATCGAAGAGACAAAGAGATGAAGGTTTAGGGAGACATAGAGACAGACAAAGTGACAAAGACAAAGTGACAAAGAGACAGAGAAGATATGCTTGATCGAGTTACGTGCAACGAATCTCAGCGGTGTTCATCTGAACGCCCTGTGTCAGGTATAAAACATGATCATCAGAGTGATCGAGCCAGCCAACGGTCTTGCGGTCATTCTCAACAGTGTTCGTTGGAAGTTCAGCAGCCTTGACATTATTTCAGCTGTACTTTGTTACCTCTTCATGAGGCATCATCCTCCAAATTCAGATTGCGCGGAGTCCCAAGACTCTCTTCCCGAAGAGCTATAAGGTTCCTAGCGGATTCCCTGGTTTCTCAATTTATTTTACTGAAATACCTGGGTGGTGTGTATATGGCTGTGGGAAAGCAGTGAGGATATGACTAGGAACGAGTGCCAGAACGAAAAATCCACTTGATATCCTCTGACTTCGGTAAATATCTTCAATATGTGCGTACATGTTGAAAATTAATTTATTATTGACTGATTCAAACCGTTAAGATCGTATAGTATAGTGGTCAGTACTTCCGCTTGTGGTTATTCAAATGAAACGCAAAGTCGCGGACGACGGGTGTTCAATTCACCCTACGGTCAGATTTTTTCTTTTGCGACACTCAATCTTTCCTGCATCCTTCACATTCCTTAACCATCTAGTCGATATTTTCATTCAGCTCTTGTTGAGCAATCATCCTGATATTTCTCACTAACACATGCTGATTTAGAACGCTTTTCGCTACAGTCTTTCAATGAAGACTTCAGTGGAATGGCTCTGTTTTATCTTTATCCGTGCCTGTCTTGTTCCTCAAAAAACTAACCCCTGACTTAGTTGAAGAGGAGTTGTTGTTATTGTTGTTCTTCCTGTTGTTGTTGTTGCTGCTGCTGCTGCTGACGATTTGAAGGCAGTCGATCACAGTTCATTCTGTCGTTTTCCCTCCCTCCCCTCCCTCCTCCTCCTCCTCCTCCGCCGTTCTTGCCTTTTCTCTAGTTCGTGGTCAACCTTCTGTTCTCTGAAAAGTTGATACTCCACAATCGTACAAATAATGCCCTTCCGATCTACTCTCGGCCACCCATCCGTTATTTTCTCCTCTGCTGAGCCTTCTCGGCCATTCAGCGGGTCTTCTTCAGATCCCTTGGCAATACTTCGACCCAAATCAAGCTCCTTGTTTGAGCGGGTATCACAAAAACCAAAGCAGTTGACCCATCGACGATCGGTCATTGGCAATTTCTTCTCAGCTCTGACACCTCAAAACGAATTGACCAAGATGATTTCAATGTCTTCCATGGCCGAGGTGAGAGGTGGCCAGGAAGTCAAATTAAGGGATCGAAAACGTCGAAACTCTTCAGCCGATTTTTCTTCTTCCAATCCAACTAAAACCTCCTCTGTCTTCTCTGGCAGCCGACATTTATCATTCAACAAAGGCCCAAGGAACAAATTGACCGTTAATTCTGCTTCTGCTTCTGCCTCCCTATTTTTTGGTTCATCGGATGAGGAGGAGGATGAGAGGTCTTCGTCTATGCCTAGAGTTAGATTTGCCGACATCTCTGTTACGACGATGGCGACGACGACAATCAAGCTTCCTTTGGATAATTTAGACTTTACGCAGGCAATCAGATCTTCGTTAGAGAGGATCGTTGGGAAGAACCAAAGGGAGCGCGAGTCTAGAGAGCAGCAAGCTAGACTTGTGTCGACCGGTGAGTGTCCATTCATTCGTAGTTCTTATCATCTTGCGAAACCGCGTCCCTTCTTCTTCTTCATGTCGAAAGCTGTGCCTGAATGCTTACAAGAATACCATTGTTGTTCATTTCTGAATCTTTGATAGGTCCATACTTGCGATCCGCGCATGTCCTAACCCAGAGCTCAAGTCCATTGACCTTCGATCGAACCTTCTCGTCACCGAATCCGTCGACTTCGTCTCCTCCACAAGTTGTTAAATCCCATCGAGGATCATATTATGATCAAGAACTGGCCGCTCTGTGCGCCACATGGGATCAGTCATACCGTTTCTTTGAAGAATCTCAAACAGTGGATGATGTTATCTATCAACCGCTCCGAAGCTCGATCGATGTCACAAATTTGAAGCAAGGCCATGAATCATTTACTGCCTTGAGGGGTCAAGCACCTGGCGCATCCAGTATAAACACAGAGATATGCGACGAAGATGAACCCCTCTCGAAAGGAGATTCTGCCCGATCATCGGTCGAACTCGGTGAGTCACATTTTGATGATAAACTGTTAAAACTACCTCAATCTGATGTATGCTTTTGATTATATCTATAGGCGAGCCCTTCGTCGAAAATCATAAATCATCGTCATCGTCATGTTCTTCTCTAGACATCAGCAATATCATCATGCCAGTTTCCTGCGAGCCCGCTCCTGGTATCTCAACCACATCCCTCTCCGGACCAATAACTCCACTGTTTTCAGACGAACCGCCAACTCCAGCGCTATCAACAGGTTGTTCATCTGTTCAATCGAACGATCATATCCGCTCTCCGAACTCTGTGTTCGAATACCCTTTCCTTTCTGCCGAACCCAAGCTTTCATCTCAGTCACCACCTCGGCCTCCCAGATCTCAAGCCACGATCAATAAGAAGGCGCCTCCCATGACGAGCACTCCTGCTAGACTTCTCTTGGATACTTTTGAAGAACAAGAAAACGTTCAGCATGTAGCTCATCCAACTTCTCAACCCTGGATAGATACCGATCGTTCTCTTCCACTGATTTCCATGGTCGGCAAAGATTCCAATCTAGACTATTATCCCTGTCAGAATGGACCAGTAGACGTTCACAGAAAGATTCGAGCGAGTGCTCCCTCGCCCTCGCCTGGTCGAGCAGCAGCCGGCGTAGCTTTAGCATTCTTGACAGTTGATGAGCCTCTTTCAGAGGGTCCGATAAGGTCTCGCCGATCAGAGGGGAAGCTTAGGGCGAGCTACTTGAGAATCAAGGGCGGAAAAGAGAAGGAGACGGTCGACCACAAAGAGACGAGAAAGAGGAAAGGACCCAGGCGGGATGTCGCTTGGGGCGCTCGCGCCATGGAATAAGTCTTCGATGAGGGTGTCTTTGTTCTTTTCCATGTTGAATCTGTCTATATTTTGTTTTATTAAAACTTGGTTTGACAGTCCAGTTTCTATCATCTTGGTACGCTTTCGGCTCGTTGTAGTTCGTGATACCTGTGTTATCTATTTCTTATCTCTTGTTTCGATACAGTGAAACCTTTCTCTCTGCATACTCTATTCTTTATGTGTTGATCTTTGCGAAGCGGTAGATATCTGTGTTCATACCACGTAGTGGAGTTTTGAGTGGAACAGGTGAACTTAAGAGTTTCCAAACCTTGTCAGGCGCGTAATGTTTCGCTGTTGTCTATAAAGTCCTCTTTACAGTCCTCTACACGTCTTTGGATCATATCTTTTTCCATACGTGTTGTTCTCTTCTCTGACGAGTACTATCACTGTATCCAATTAGAAATCTTTCAAAACCACTAACAGCAGAACAGCCCCGATAACCAACTTGTGATGAAAGACAGAATGCAGCTGATTGACCGCCGGCTTTTTATTGCACACATAGAGAACGCACTAGATAGGACTTATTAGGAGGAATGCTTCTCATTAAGACAACGTAGTGATGCACATGCATGACTTCAGGAAGAGGAGCTATAGATCGATCAGGGCTTTCTTTGTTTGTTCTTCGAATAATAAATCAGCGTAGACGGTTCAGAATGCGCACGCGAATATCAAAATGTACATGTAAAGAGGTTGTCTATCGTGAAAGTCGTGATGCTTAGATAAAATTCTTCAGATTGAGGCGATATGGGCTGACAGCTGACTGATCAGCTGTTTTTAAATGTTCATATGCCTCTTCAGTCATGGTGATGGTCATTAAGAGGGGATACAGTATGCAACAAACAGGAATCTGATTGAAGGAGACTGTGTTTCACTACAAACGTATTGGAATGAATTGTGCGTCTGGGTATGTCACATTATGCTGCTAGCGTCAGCCAAAAACCAGCCGAATATTCAACTGGCATCCCGTGCAGTGCCAGTAGTGCTCAGACGTTTGATGTTCAAAATGTTGGACTGACGAGAACGAAAGACCTCCAGGCTTAGTATTAAATATGAGGGGAAGAATACGTAGCGCGCTCTTTCTAGCTGTATATGACAAGATAGCTTCCAACATAGTCTTCCTGATCGCTGATGACAGTGACATTCGAACGTAACTATCTCTGAGCCAAAGATTCCGATGTTGTAACCAGGCAGCTATCATCTACAGTGCACATTGACTGGGTGGTTACATGTTTCGTCCTTTCTTAGACCCGGCTTTCGTCCACCGACACCAACCCACCCTTTCTTCCTCCGCTCCATCCTATCGACCTGAACCTGCTTTTCATTCAAAGCCTTTTCTCTTTTTTATCATGGCTCAAAGGAAGCTACAGTGTATGTGCCTCATCTCTTGTATTTTCAATCCAAATTCAAGGTCGATCACTAGAGATCAAAGACCATTTGAGCTATCTGTCTGGGTGGATTTTTCTGAAACCTTACCTGTTTGGGTGTCCTTCTTTCTTTCTCCTCTTCTTCTGGCGAATGACATTGGTTGTCTCTTATTTCAGCCGAGATCGACCGGACACTCAAAAAAGTGACCGAGGGCGTTGAGCTCTTTGAGTCCATATTTGAAAAGATGAACGCCTCGACAAACGCGACTCAGAAGGAGAAGTGTGAGACCGATCTCAAAACTCAGATCAAGAAACTTCAGCGACTACGAGACCAGATCAAGACGTGGATCTCGAGTTCGGAGATCAAGGACAAGAATTCATTAACAGAAACGAGAAAGCTCATAGAAACGGTTAGTCTCAAGTGGTTAACTTCTTCCTCTATTCGCATCTCTTGAGTAGGTCAGAGAGCCTTCTGGGATATAAATGCTCTACGGATGAGACAAAGCCGGAAGATGGTGAAACAACAGGGTTGAAAACTACCATCAGAATCTCTGTTGTTACCCTCTCTTGATCATTTCTTCAATAAAATTCCATGACTCACTCTCTACCCAAACTGTGCTGACCCTCTACCTTGTTCTCTCGTACCATTGCCATTGAATTCCAATTAGCAAATGGAACGCTTCAAAGCGCTTGAGAAGGAGATGAAAACGAAAGCGTTTTCTAAAGAGGGTCTCATCCAAGCAGCCAAGCTTGACCCGGCTGAGAAGGCCAAGATGGACACTATCAACTGGCTTTCGTCCATGATTGACGAGTTAGCCAGGCAAATTGAGCAGTCTGAAGCAGAAATTGAGATTCTTGCTGCCTCTCAGGGCCGAAAAAAGAAAGGTTCGGGTGGTGAGCGAGTGGGTGAACTTGAACATCTCAACGAGCGAAGAAAGTGGCATGTAGGCCGAATGGAACTAGTTCAGAGGATGTTGGACAATGGGGGAATTACCGTCGACAAGGTGGATGCTACTCAGGAGGACATCAAGTATTTCGTAGAATCTAATCAGGTAAGTTCTCGTATTCTTCCTGAGTGCATATGTTTGGATGAGCTCGGTAGACTTACCCGCGTACTTTTCACAGGAAGAGGACTTTGAAGAGGACGAGGGCATCTACGATGAGCTTGAACTTACGGAAGACGATGATATGTATGGAGCTGGGGACGACTTGGTTTCTTCGCATGAGTCGGAGCCGATAGAAGGTTTGTCTCAGTCTTGGCTTCAATGTTGTTTGTGAGTTTTCCTCGTCTTTCCTCACACATAACAAATTGCATCTCTTCTTCTTGTCATAATATCCATCAGAGCCGGTACGAAGTTCGAAGCCCAAACCGCATCACCAGGACGACGATTCAAGTATGTCGAGTGGAGTGACGAAAGATAGGAAGCATTCTCAAGATGAGCATACGATACCAACACCAAAGAAAACACCTTCAAAAAGTGAGTGCCGTAAATATCTTACAAGATGGCATATCTGGATCTGTCTTGTTCTAATTTTCTACATGTCTGCTAACATTTGATTTTGCTTTTCCAATCGCTTATCAGAACCAACACTAGATTCGAAGCCCGCCGAGCGTAAGAGATACTCTGATAGATGAAAAATAAATAACACCCGCCAACTGTACGCTTACGAGTGACTTTTGCTCTTATCCTACAGCCGTACCTCCGATACCTTCGCCGAATTTCGCCAAACAGCCCATGTCCTCCGCTCTCAAGACAGGTCTACCAGTGACACCTTCGCCGCCTACGTCATCAACTCAACCAACCTCTACCACCGCTGCGCCTTCTTTCACTGGTCCTCGACCGGCTACGAATGCTGTTCCTCTTCCTGCGATCCGATATGCGGCAGCTGCTGCAGCTGCTGTCGCCTCTCCATCATCAGTTGAATCTCCTACAGTGACAAAATCAGTTCCGGCCAATGCAACGTTGCCAAGTCCGGTGTTAACCTCTGCTACGCCTGCTCATCCTCCTACGACCAATTCTTCTACTTTTGCGCCGACTGCTGCTCCGTCCGTATCCACGCCGACAAATGCATCCGCACCCGCTGCTGCTGTCACACCCTCTGCTTCAATTCAAGCGCAATCATCCGCACCAACTTCGGCGCCTGCATCATCAGTGTCAGCTCCTAGCCCCTCCCTGGGTATGTCAACAGTTTTGAGCCCACAGAGTATCAACCAATCTACAATAGAGTGGTCAGGAGAAGAAAAGTCAGGAGGTGGAGATCAGTCCGCCAGACAGGCTCAGACGGTTGGCACCTCAGATACTGCTGCTAGTGTGCGTTTTTTGTTGAGCCTTCTTCTCTCTCTTTTGGAGAGTTGTACTCATCCGTGTCACTTGTGGCTTGTGTTCTTCTCTTCCTGAAACAAACTAGTATCCTTCAAGTTCCCAAACTCCCGCTCAAGCCTCTTCGACACTTCAACCGCCTTCAGCGTACCCTACCGACCAATCTGCGCCGAATTCAAGCGGTCAGGTTCACACATCTCCCTTATCAGGTCTAACGTCGCCTCAGATGGGGTCGCCACTGAATATCCAGGCTCAAGTACAAAGAGGATCTGGAGCCGGGCCAGTAGGACCGCCTCCGATGTTGGGGCAGCAGCAGCCTGGTCAAACACAGCCACTTGCTCAGCAGCCGGTGGGATCTGGAAGCAGAGGGGAGAACAGATTACCCAACGCGTTGGCTGATCTTGTGAGTAGTTTCGAGACTGCAAAGCAGAGATCTGCCTCGAGAAACGGAAATATCGATCAGATGCACTCTGCTCTTGAGGCTGGCTTGCATGCTTTGCCTCATCCACAGGACGCCGAGAAGTGAGTGCTCTTTCCTTGGCTTCAGTCTTTGTACATATGACGATGTTGACCTCTTTACTTCATATTCGTGCGAAAAAGGCCTCGATACTATGTTCCCAAGAATCCTTATCAGACCCCGTTGTACTATCCCCAGGAGCCATTCGTCGGGTTCCAGGATAAGACGATATATTCCAAGATGGACCTCGATACCCTGTTCTACATCTTTTACTACCACGCGAACACGTATGAACAGTGGTTGGCAGCACAAGAACTGAAGAGACAGTCCTGGAGGTTCCATAAGCAGTACTTGACTTGGTTCCAGAGGTTAAGTCAACCCCAGGCGATCACTGAAGATTACGAGCAGGGCATGTAAGTTGAATACCTTTCGTTTCTTCCTTCTCAGTCACCGATGTGGCAGAAAGCAATGACACGACCGATGGCTGACGGGAGCTGAGTCGTCCTCATGAACAATAGGTACATCTACTTTGATTGGGAATCATCATGGGTGCAACGAAAGAAGGCCGATTTCAGATTCGAGTACCGATGGCTTGAAGAGTATTGATTCATCTTCTATCTGTCTGTCTCTGCTGTCTTTCGTATCCCTTCCTTTTTTCTCTTTGTTTTTGGTCACCTGAGGTTTTCAGGTCTTTTTTTTTGCTCCTTTACCCTTACATTCTACCTCTTTCGACCTTTCACTTTTATCTGATCTTCTGGGAAACAGCAACTTTTCTCTTACAACTTTTTCTCCTGCGCGTGCTTCCTTCCCTGTATCTCTCTAGTACAAATCTCAAATTATTTCAATCTCTTTTTAGGTCCCAAAAATTACAGTCTACACACGAATTGCCCAGATTGAAATCAAGAGGAATGGGATGAAGAGAAGTTTTGTCTGACCGACCAACTGGATGAACAAATGAACTTGTAAAAACTGCTGGACCCACCAACTCTCAGCGTCGGTTGTTCATCTGCATCCTCTCCAACTTTTCCATCTTTTTAGCTTTCTTTGCCTGGGTTTTTGTCAACTCTTCCTGCTTCTGTCCATTTGGCCCAGCGCCATCTCCGCCAGCTCTGGCTTGAGTGACAGTTGGAGAAGAACCAGATCTGCCGAACAGAAGGGGAGAGGCAAATGTGTAGACTTTGTAGAGCGCAAAGACAGGAACCTATTTATGTGAGGGCGGGGAAAGCTTCATCAGGCGGAGGAAGGGATTGATTTCCGAAGAAAAGACAAGGAAAGGAATGAGATGAAAAAGAGAGCGGGGCGTACAACGAGGATGAGGTAGTAGAATTTGTAACCGAACAAAGGTGTCAATGCTTGAAGTCCACAAGCAAAGTAGAAGCTGTAGCCGAACAATTTGAATGGATGTACGAAACAGTCAAAAAGTCATGATATTGCTTAAGATGAAGTGAGAAGAAAGAGACAAGCAGAAGAAGTGAAGGACAAACAAATCCAAGACCCATTCAACCACGCCTCCCTCATTCCCCTCGAGCTCCACACTTCCTCTGAGAACACCGTTTCGGTCCCTCTTTGGTTTTCCGACAGTTCGGAGAAACGAGTAGGCGAAACCGGTCGCGAGGAAGAGTAGGGTAAGTAGGTATGATGGACCGGAGAAGAATGGGCGAGGTCGAAGGAGAAAACGGAGGATTAGATGAGCAGCCTGACGTCGGATTAAGGTATCAAGGCGAGTATGAGTACATAAACAATAAATCAGACAAGAAAGAGATCAAGCGAGGTAGGTATTAAGAAGGAGAAAGAACGGCTTAAACGAACATGTGTGAGACCGAAAGTATATGTGAGCCTCTTTAGGGCTGCCTGATTGGAGGACGTGATGCGTTTGCTGGACGCGTTAGCCTGAAGAATAAGAACAGACCAACATATAAGTATCCGCTGGTCTGCATCATATCGGTAGTCAGAAGAGTAGCAAGATGAAGATCTCAGACTCACCATATCTTCCTTTCTTGATTGTATGTGTGAGTGTGTATGCTCTTTCGTTTGTTTCAGATGGCCAAGCGATTGAGAATCGGGCTGGGCAAGTGGCGCCACTAAACCGGTGTAGATCACGTGTTTATGTACAGCCATCCGTTAGCTAAGCATGTGGCGAATCGGTCGCGTGTCAGATGCACAACCGCGCGTCTACTTTAAGGACGCACTGGAGAGAGCACCATCAAGGTTAAGGTGATGATGAGATGGATAATGTGAATGAATCATTCAGATCAAGTTCAAGGTCAAGGTCACTCAAACAAGTGTGAGTATCGAATAGCAATGAGCAAGGCTAGGCTAGGTTAGGGTGAAGTAGGAGCTAGGCTGAGTCGATGGTTACGTCTTTGTAACCACGTGATGAGCTGCCCCAGGTCTCACTGGCAGCAGCAGCGACGACGAGAGACGACTGACCGACGGCATCACCATCATCATCACCATCATCATCACCATCATCATCACCAAAACTATCATCATAGCGACCCCCACCTAGACGGTCTCTAGGAAAGAGATACATGAGGATACGTAACGAATCTATCTGAGACTGACTCTGTAAGCATGTGTGTATCTTGTTTATCCGTGAACACTTCGCTGATCGCTCATCTTTTTTTCTGTCTTCTCTTTATTTGCCCACCATCTCATCGGCTCATTCCGGGTCGACCTTCCATCATCTAGAGAAATCAGATTCTTTTTCTGTTCCCTGTGATCCGTTCAATCCGCCCTTGTCTAGTTAAACTTGGCTCGTCGTATAAATTACCTTCCTCCTTATTTGCTCCATCCGGCATCTCTTGTTGATAGCTCGGCAAGCATCCTGTTCAATCGTAAGTATTTAACCTTCCTGTCTTAATTCTCTCGACGCTCGACATATAGTGGGAAATTTATCCGGCAGACCTTACGATTGAATAAGATCACTCATCACTTTATCGTATGCTTTCTGACAGCCAAAGTTATACTAATTATTAACCTGAAAGAAACAACCATACACGATGTCCTTCCCAACGTCCACCTCTATTGATCTCCCGCTTTCGCTCGACCCTCGGGAACCGCCCTCCACACCTTCACCCCATAAGATCCGTACACCCAAGCGGACAACACCTCTTCCCTCCCGAACAAGCTCTCCGCACCCTGTCGGTCACCACACTTTGTCTTCTTCACCACTCAATCGATCGGCATCAATCTCATCAGGCACTGCCAAGGTTGGCTCTATAGGCGGAATTAGTAGGGACGAAGAAAAGGGAAGCGACATATTTGAGCGGGATATTGAAGGAAGAGGTGGAGAGATTGTCAGTTTAGCGACCGGAGAGCTCGACGATTCTTCAGGACCTTTAGTTCATGTCGGTCCAAACTCTCCACGCCCTCATCATCACCATCATCATCACCAGCAACAGCAACACCATCAGCGCCAGCAACAGTCTCATCATGTTCCTACACCCCGAATATCAGCCACCGATCAGTTGTTCCCCACTGTTCTTGACGATGCAATTGAGGCTCTCTCAGCCGTAGGAAACCAAGATGTTCTTGTAGTCACTCCGTCCAGGAGTCCTTCTAGAGCGGGGTCTCCAGGAGGGATGGATAGACTGAGGCGTGGTCTTGGTTTGGGTTCTTCGCCGGACGGGACCGGCAGTGGAAGTAAAAGCCCAGTGTTGAGTCTCGGGGAAGGAGGCAGAGAATTGTGGGATCTCAAGATGGCCGATCAGAGTGCGCTCGGTGAGGAGGTGGGTTTATTTATTTATCTGTTTATCTCTTGAGTGCGCGTGCGCGTATTAGATTCAAGTTCAAGACTTGACCGACATCTGCTTCTCAATCATTCCTTCTCTCAGTTTCTCTCTACGTCTTCGTCGCCTTCTCCGCCTCACTCTCTCCCAGCTAGCCCACACCCTTTGTCTCTCTCGTCCTCCTCCCATTCACTCCATCAGGCGTTCAACTCGATTGCGCTCCCTCCTTCGTACATACCTACTTCTTCAAACCCACACTCGTCCCCGCATAGATTAGCCTTTATCTCTCCACTGGATCTCAGGCTGTCTCCGCCTCTGTCGACCCATTCGCTCGCCACATTGACCGCTGGCTCGAGTTTGATACATCTAGGGGATAGAGAGAGTATTACAGCATCTGCTTCAGCATCGACCCCGTCAAGTAGAGAACCCTCGGCAGTCGGCGAAAGAGAGGCTTCTGGGAGAAATCTCGAAGACAGGCTCGAGAAGGTACACGTGGTGGACTCTTGAATCTGAGTGAGGGACTGTCTCACCGACGGAAGTCGGGATGGAGAGTGTTTCGCCGTCTTTTTGTTTCTCTTCTCTTCATACATAACGCTTTTTGTTGGGTTTGAAGGACGGGGGAGAGGTCATCCTCGTGCTCTGTTGGTCTAAGAAATCTTGGCATGGTTCTCTCCATCCGTCAAAAATCTTTTTTTTCAGGCGGATCCGTTCATCCGTTCATACTTTCACACTTTCATTATCTGTCCAACCTTCTCTTCTCCTTCGATCCTTTTCTCCTCCTTCGGCTTTTTGCTCCCTATTTTTTTCTTTCGCAGATATTCCCTTCTCTTTCATTCCATCCGTCCGCTCCGTTGCATCCGTCGTGTCACAGAACATGACGAAATGTTTCGACTAAACTCAGGCGTTCCATATTCCCTTTCTATTCCCTTGTGTCCACGCCATGTATTCCTCATCTCAAAACGCGGAGGATATCTGTTTGTTCGTTACTTTTCTCTTGGTCGTGATTGTGATCGTGATCGTGACAATCTCCTTTGATCGTTGATTTATGAATGGTTCGAAAGAAACGAGATAGTGTGAAAGATGGGAGGAGAACCACAGGAAAGAAGGGGAATAGAGAGACGGAAGAACGGGCAAAGATATGTCCACTCTCTATGACGAAGAAAAGAGAAAGCTATAAGAAGCAAAGATGAGGAATGAGATGGATACCTTATTGGCCCCCGCTGGTCAGGTTTGCAGGGAACCCTGCGAAATCAGTCTGATCCTGTATCGGTTGACCTTCTCTCTGGAACGAAATCCTCAACCGAAGTCTGACTTGACTCTATTCTCATCAAGTCCATTCGACCGATCAAGAAAAGAAAAGGAGAAGAATTAGTCGAATCGAGGGTTGATGAGAAGTGAAAAAGAGAGCGAAAGCAAGAGACATACACCGACGGGAGCCATGATTCGCATTTGTTGAGTCTCAATCGAACCAGGAGCAACATCTGCGTTAGACATCGCAAGCATTTGCAGTTGTTGGGTCTACAAGACGTTTCATGAGGAAGGTATGAGTCAGTCATTAGTTTCAAAACACTGCTTCAATCCTTGTCTAAATTAGGAGAAGGCGAGAACTAAATAGAAAAAATAAAAAGTATAGGAAAAATAAACGGACTCGAGGAACGGCAGCCTGGAAATTGACACCCTGGATTGTAACCCCATCCAGAGCTGTAAACCTAGCGAGGATCTGAATGACACCCTGTTGAGTAGGCGAAGCCCTAGGTGTCAATGTAATCTTCAACCCATTCTTCTCATACGCGGTATACGACTGAGGACCTTGAGCCGGTGCTGTCGGTTTTGGTGGCGCAGGTGCAAGTGCAGGAGTGGGAGCAGGTGCTGTAGTATCAAATAGAGAGCCGGAAACATTCGGCGGTAATGTCGATGCCGTCGAGGGGGTAGAGGTAGCAGAAGAAGAGTTTCCAAAGAGACCCATGATGTCATCTACTGCTGAACGAGTCGACGCCGGCTGGGCTGAAGAAACAGTAGAAGCTCCGTTAGCCGGGGCGGCCGAGCCGGAACCAAAGATGTCGGCGAGGAGGTCGTGAGTATTTTGAACCGAAGCGGACGGTTGGGAGGACGAGGGTTGACCAGATGGATCGGCTGATTCAGATACATCGTCGCCTAGGAGGTCGAGAACCGTGGACGTATCTTTTGTGGTTTGTGTCGAGCCAACTGATCGGCGCTCACTTGCAGTCCCACCCATGATGGTAGCTTTGATCTCTGGCGGAGGCATTCTCTCTAATACGCCGTGCATGATCTCACTCGCCTGGAGCAAACTACCATACTCGACTGATCTCTGCTGTAGCTCTAGATCCTGGATGTGGTCGTATCCATTCAACAACCTTGCGATTCGTCCAATTTGATCTGAACCCGGGGTATCCTCTGCGAATCTGGCAGAGAGCTTGACGAGAGCAGTGAGAACAAATTGAGAGGATAGTGTATTGGTGTATGGAGAGTTGAGGACAGAATTCAAGAGATCGATGATATCGCTCTGGGACACGTGCTTGACCTCTTCGCCTTCCTCCGCCCTCCATCCTTTGAGCAAGACATCTCCAAATTCTCCAATTAGCCAAACAGATGCCAAAGTCAGTGACTCTTGCGAAATGTCCGAGAGCAGAGCCAGATAAAGCTTCTGGACTGTATATGTCTGAAGTTCCGGGGTATGGCAGACCAATCGAATGAATGCCGATAGGATTTCTTCTCGTACAAAGTTACCCGCCTAGAAACGTCCGCGCACCAAAGAAGAAAAGACTCTTCATCTCAACCAACTATACAAGATGCCTAATATCAAAGAATACAGGAGATTCTCTCAGTTAAGAATAAGATGAACGTACGAGTTTAAGAACCCTAAGCACGGTATCGATATGCCATCTCTTGTTAGGTGCGAACCTCTCGGCAGCCAACGCAATTTCCGTCGTCATTCCCAGTTTGAATTCTGCATCAGCCACCTCCAGGAAAGCCAAAAGCTCGCGAACCATGATTCGAACGTTTTGTTCGTTAGTCAGAGCGTAGCACAGTTCAAGAGCTCGTCGTCGAATGGAAATATCACCATCTCGGAGACAGTCCAGGATGATCGGCCGGTGTCGCTGAACCGAAGAAGTGTCGATAGTGACGACCTTGTTGAGCGTGTTGAGAGCGACATACCTGAAGCGCGCATTGAGTATTCCAGGGTTTAGGTCAATACTTCAAAAACATCGATGATATTTATGAATAACAATAGACGAACCGGATGTTGTTATCGCGATTGCTTAAAAACTTTCCAAGGATGTTGATTGCCATGACCCTCAAACCGCTGTCTGCCTCAATCTCCAATACGGCTAATACAGTCTCATACAGGATCGCATTTCCCACATTCTTCGATCCGTCCGTGTTGGTCGCGACCTACACCCATCATTTCCGAGGAAAGAGCCCCCGATTAGCGAACGCTCTGAGCCTAGATGGAAAGAAAACGGAGAACCTGGATATCGAACGAGGATGTTTACGAACCTGTGCTAGAATATCGTTCATATCCTCACTCGCTTTGGCATCCCCTCTTCCAAGTAACCTTAGTAGCCTGAGGATCTTGACCTGGAGGAACGGATCGGTCACTCCGGATACGTCATGCTCGGGCGAATACCCAACGGTCGTCAGAGACTTCAAATGCTTTACCAACAGCGGAACCGCCTGAAGTCCGCCAGGGACGGAGAACGAAGATGAGAAAGCCGGGATGACCAAATAGATGAATTATCTGACCTAGCTTGTCAAAATCATAGATGGGAAGCATACCTTTCGGAATTCATTTTTGCATTCCTCGTCCGACTGACACATCTCAATCACAAGCGTCACTCCGCTCAACAAGACACCATGGTTTCTGTCTTGAATCAGACTTCTGGCCTTGCTAATGAAATGATCAATCAAGTCAGGCACTCTCCGAACGATTCTTAGAGCGCAGAGAGCAGCCTGTTTATAGAGAGCGATCAAACCAAAGGAAATTATCCAACGAAAAATCAAAAGGAGCTCGGAAATCACGTCACATATATTGAAGAGAAACAAAGAGACTATCTTTACCTTTTTCCGTATGTACGTGTTGGAACTTCCAAGAAGCTTCTCCACCTCATTACAAAGATCCCTTGACATTTCCTCTGATGAGATGTTGGCAAAGGTGGAGAGGGCAAGCCCGACGGCATACATGTTTGAGTGATTCATATCGCTTTATGATCGTAGCCCGATTCAGCAAGAAAGAGGAGTCGTGGAGTCCAGAAATGAACAGAAACTAGTCAGAGCTAAATGGAAGGGAGATCCCAAGCAAGTCTGAAGCAAAGGAGCAAGAGAAAGGAAGGATCTGAATGGGACGCACTTTTTCAGACTATTGGTGACCAACGTCAAAACTTCCTGATTCTCATCCAACAACAACATTGTTCCTAGATACCCTAGTCGCTTATCCGTGAACCTTGGACTGGCCACTAGCTTTAGACACTCAATTTGACCGAAATGAGCTGGGTAACCCAACATGTGAATGTACAATAGTTTGGCAATGTTGTGATGTCTGGAGTAGGCGTCATCCTCTTTGAAGGCCGTTCGGATGGCAGCAGATTCTTGGGCGATGAGCGATCGTTCATCTGCTAGTGTCTATAGTAGCAGAATACATCCCGGGAGTAGAGAATGAAGGTAGGAGAAAGTGTGAGAACTAAGATCGGGATTGGAATATATATAAGAGATTAGGTGAAAACCCGAAGGGGGTAAAAAGAAAAAACGAACCTTGGCCGCTCGGAGAGCTTTGATCAAAGCTAGATACGAAGCCAATAAGACATTTTTTGAGCTCTTCTTAGCTCGTCCTCTAGTGAAGCATAGATAGCTCGAGAGGGAAGAAGAAGATAGAGAACGAGAACGAGAAGAGCGGATGATAGAAGAGAAAGGGCGAGACACGTACTTTTGAGGTTCGAGTAAGCCATCTTCAGATCCCGTTCAAGTATCTAGATCTATCAATATTGATAACAACCCCAGACAAATAGTCGGATAAGAATAATGGAAGGGGTATAAGAAGAGTTGGAGGGTAGATGTCTGATGAAAGAAGGACTGAAAGAGATGCTGGTGGGAACAAGAGAGAGGGGAGAGTAAGAGAAGGTTCAAGGCAAGATGTTTGTTTCACTCCAGGCGAGATGGAGTTTTCCCTTTCTTGCCCGTGTAAGACTCATTTTGCCCGCGCGTTCGGAAACACATCATGTTCAGCCTACATTCATTCATACTCGCACACATGTAGAACACAAGGATTATACAGAAGAAAGAAACAGAGAGGAAGATGAAACGTATTGATATATACAATGTATACAACTCATACAATGTGGGAAGGCAGAAAGAGACGGATCCATTAACCTCACACCCAGTGCTGTCTGGGGAACAACTACTCGGTCAGACTCCAGTTCCAACCACCTCCGATGCGAACCTCGTCAAACACCTTTTGCTGCATCTCTGTCTCCTCCCATTTCATCTTTTCTTCCTCGAGCTTTCCATCTCTGAGGCATCTGCCAACGGCGTCTGCCTGCCAATGCATCCCTCTGCCAGACGTGATGGGGTAATTCCTCGTAGTTGATTTCTCGGGAGAATGATCAGTCGCAAACAAGTGGATTGTGAAAGAGTTTGGGTAGCAAGATATACCGTGAAGAGTCAACGTGCCGAGTGTGCCAGTGACAACGATACTGTTAGGTGCGGTCGGAGTCGAGATCGAACAAGATACCGTAGCCTAAGATATCGTGTGAAGGGGGAGAGGGAACAGATCATTAATATGGACCCCTAGGTCATAGAGTAGAACAGATGTAAAGGACAAAGTCGATCTACGAACTTGAGCTCCCAGCTTCTCATACTTCATGATATAGCTTGTGATTCCGTCGACACCCGTCCTGGGATCGAAAATTATGGACGGACTGATATCTGTAGGTGGTGTTCGTCCATTCTTTGGGTGCTGGAATAAGAACAAGGTAGGCCAAAGGAAAGAGTCTATAGCGTCCGGTTGACGATACTGATGTCAGTTCATTTATGAGAGGAAGACAAGCAAAGAGGAATGAACGTACAGGGACCTAGATCAAACAGGGCACCTCCGGCCAGTGATGGGTTCAGCAGTCGATGTTCATGAGGTAGATCTGTTATGAAAACATGATAGACCAGATTATCCTATTAGTCAAATCGAGCATTGCCGGTCCGAGCTATCTACGTACGTGAAAGAGATATGATCTTACCTCCGAAATCTTTATCAAACCGAGAATCGATTCGCTTGATTTCCCCGATCTCGCCCCCAAAAACAACTTTTTGAGCAGGCTCGACGATAGGCTGGAAATATAAATAATTTGGAACGTAAGACGTCCGTTCAGTCTTGACAACGCACGATTGAACATGACCGAGACAGCCGATAGACCGACCTGGAATCGCGTCCACACGGCTTCCATCACAAAGAGCTCTTTCTGTTTGGCAAGCGCAAAGAGCTCTGTCGCTTGTTTGGCCGAGATTGTGAATGGTTTCTCACACAGGACATTCTTTCCGGCGTTCAGTGCGTCCTTTACGTTCTCATAGTGCTGAGGATGGGGTGTACCTATGTATACGCATTGGACATTCTGATGAAGCCATTGGAATGAGATAAAGACCTATGAGCAAAGTGAATCGAGAAAAGAACGATTCGTTTGTAACAGTAGCAAGGAGAATATCACGCGTACAGGGTCGTCGAACAAATCTTGATAGGTTCCATAAGGAGTGACGGTGTCTTTATCAACGATGTGTTGTTCGATGAAAGACTGTGCTTTGTCAAGAGACCGCGACGCGACAGCGGTGATCTTGTGTGCGATGTCTGTGGTTCCTCGTCTATGATGGATAGGTATATGCGTATAGGTGGGATGTAAGCAGGCTGAAACGGACATCATATCAGTCAACATGTGGTAAGACAACACTTACTCGGCGGGATTCAGTTGAATGTCCTGGGGAGGAGAGTGATCGGACCATTAGCTTTCCGACGCTAATGAGGGCAAAGGAGGATAACATACCTTGACAAAACTTTCTGCGATCAGCCCGGTAGAGATGATACCCCATTTCACAGTATATGAGTTTGTAGACGAGGGATTTGACATGGTGGGATAATGGGATAATGGGATGATAGGATGATAGGATGATGATGTGATGGGGTGATGGGTGATGAGGAAGAGATGAATGAATTGAGAAAGATCTACCTCTGGGGTTTTACTTATGGCCTTCAGAAATGATCAGATCGGTTCTTCCACAGCAACATTGTCCATATAGTCATCTTATACTCTGCAAAGATGTATCCAAATAGATACGCCGAGCAAGAAACGCTCCCACGCAAGTACCATCAGCCTCCAGTCCTCCTCAACTGTATACATGACATCGAAGATACCATCGAAGTGATGGGGACGGCAAACGACGGGGGGCTTACGAAGTTAGCTAGAGCGCTCCATCGGACTTGTTAGGGTTCTAAAGTAGCCGGAATTATGCGTTGGCTACAACCTCCTGCCACGTGGCAAGACCCGAGGTTGATCGAAGTGGCTACAAATTACTCGACACCGCTTTTATGTCGATGCGTATCACCAGCTTAGGTGCTTGAAAGACACGTGGAACATCATGTGGCAACCCATAAACGGCACGGCACGGCAATCATTACGCGTGCTCGGCAGACGGAAGAATTTGGAGTTTTCCATTGCCTCTTTCATCCCTCTTTTGAATCATCAACATCCTCACAGACGGTTTTACCTTCTCTCTTTCTCTTTTCTGGTGTGATCTCTCCGTTGGATTTCTCGTTACATCGGCGCATTCTCAAACACACATACACAACAGTTCTACCCTTCTTTTACCTTCAATTCACTTACACCAATAAGGCTGGGAAAGCCTTACCTCGGTCTCAGGTCTCCTTCCATAAATGCTCATCCTCCCCAAAGTATATCCCTTCCGTACACTTTCGTCCTTTTCCAGAGTCCTCAACCCGTCCAATTCGACAGCCTCATCTTCTTCACCTTCCATCTCCTCTTCTACTTCCTCGGGACCTGCAGGACATTCTCACCACCATCATCGTCACCACCAACAACATGCAAATGTCCACCTTGACTATTCATCGCCATCCCAACACGTCATTGGAGGTGGTGGCCCGTTCACTAGCAACGCCTTCCTTCTCGGAGGAGGCGCCCTCACGAAGATCGATAACAGGCCAGGTACCTCGTTAGATGTAGGTGACTGGGCTCCGAGAATGGGAGGCAGAGGTGGAGCAGGGAGGAAAAAGAAGGATCAAAACGACAGCAAGGTGAGTGTTCCTTTCTTTCTCGCTATACCTATGTTCGCTCATGATAGCCTGGGCTATTAGAGTTTTTTCTTGTTCCTCGTTCCGAGCACAAGCTACACTTGACTATAAACTGCTCATCTGGATAGAACCAATCGCTCATAATATATCCTCTTCAACCTTTGATCACTTACACCCAACACAGGGCCATGGCATACCTCTCATAGGCTCGACCTCTTCATCTTCCGATCCATCCTCGGTTCTCGACGAAGACGACTGTCAAACATACAACAGCATCTTTGCTAAAATCCGCCAGGCCAACTCGGATGCTGCTGTCGTTCCGCCAACTTCTAGTTCTCAATTTGGTCCGGTCTCTCGATCGACTCCCATTCTGCCTACCATCATTTCTGCACATCGCGCCGATCCCATCGAGATCAGAACGGTCGATACCTTGGAGGAAAGTCTGATCTCGACCAGCACTTCGACCATCAGAACCAACCCTCCACGGTCTGCTTCCGAGACGATGCTCCGTCTTCCCGAAGTTCAACGAAAGCTGAGAAGCGCGTTCAGTCAGACTTCTGAGAACAAATCCGCAATGGCCCGTGCGCATAGGAGGCCAAGTAGGCTAAGGAGGCTCTCTGGCACCGAAACGGTAATTAATAAACTGGAGCCGACGATGAACCGTCAGGAGGCTAGTACAGAACAACCAACCGAAACGACCGAGTTGAACTCTAGAGCGCCAGAAGTGAATGTCCGATCGAGATCTCCTCTTCGTGCTCCTGCAAAACCAAGAGTCCGATCATCTAGCTTCCCTTCCACGATCCTCCTTACCCCTCGACTTGACTTCACATCGGTTCCTTTGCTTCGTCGATCGCACTCTCTCTCGACCAGTTCAAAATATCGTACCCCTTCCGCCGGCGAGTCAGACCCCGAGCTTTCCCCTCCTTCGGTCGTCATCAATGATGAGGGTGACGCTGTAGTGCTTGATTCGTTTAATTTCGATGCATCTGAACAGACTTCTCAGCCGTTATTTTCTTCCCCTGCCCACACGGACAACCAACCTATTCAACCAATCTCCCAAACAGACCCGCTGAACTTGAGCCAAGCTCATGCGGTTATCTCCTCCACTTCTTCTCTACAGCCTGCACCCGGAATGGAGAACGTTAAAGAAGACGGAGCGCCTTGGGAAATTGTCCTTCTCCCTCCCATTCAACGACCGACGTCGACTAACATGGACCCAGCTGAACATTACTTCCAGAACGCCCTCATCAATGCCATGGATGCGAGGGATGAACGAGCTTTCCGTCTAGCTGCCGACGCCTACTGGGACTCTCAAACACTTCCGTTTGGGTCCGATCACTCGAACGTCCCGCTTCCTAAATTGACGGTTGAGACGATTAACTTGATCCTTGATGGACTTCGTCAACTTCGACCACCTGGTGCACCAATAGATGAGATCAAGCAAACTTTCAAACGGATGCTAAATGCTGATATCCCTCCAGACCCAATTACCTATTTGACTCTTCTCGAGACTCTATTTGATCGAGAACTAGAGATCTCGGACGCCTTGGTCTTCCAGAAGCGTTGTGGAGAAATTCGGCCGGGCAGTTTCCTCGCTCATCCACCAGCGCTCAACTTCAAGCAACAACGTCCATTAGAAAGCTTGGTCCGCGAATTCAACCTTCCTCAAGCGATGGACATCTTTTTCGCCGCCTCCAGGTTCTATGTCGAGAACAAGAAGGTCTTCCCTAGGTTCTTGTACGGTAAAGCGGCCGAGGCCCTCGGTAGATCGACTAACGTCTCTAGATTGGCAACCAGTTTGTATAAGGAGATAAGATGGTTGATGAGTAAAGACATCATTCCTACCTCTGGCTTTATCAGCACTCAGATCTACACCGGTTTGCTCTCTGCCTTCTTCAACGACCGAAAGTTGGACTCAGCTGCACAACTTTTAGTGGACTTTGTAGACGATGACATAAATGGCAGGATAGGATGGATAGCTGAAGATGAAGAGTAAGTGTCTTTCTTGGTCTGGATAGGCGTCTGGGTGTTTCTTTTTTTTATTTGATTTTTTAGCGATCGCTAATGTTCACTTGTCCGTGGTTCCTTTGTTCTACAAAAAAGGGGACGAGCCGAAGAAAGGATCATGTTCTGGAATAGATACATCGAAGGCCACTTCCAGACTGGTCGAGTCAACGGCGCAATGCAGCTTGTTCAAAATCTTCTGGACGGCTGTATAAGCCCTCAGACGAGCGTTGCCCCCGCCATTCGAGCTTCCACTCTGAATGTAGTGATCAAGCAGCTACTTGATCGCAACGACGTCACTTCTGCCCTGTATTGGTTCGATGATTTCCTACCCGATAGCCCTAAGAAACATCCATCGACACCTCAGCTCACTCATCAGGCTTACGAACATTTCCTCGTTCATGCTATCAAGAAGGGTGATTGGGCACTATACGACAAGACGTTATTTGCAGCTCTAACCTTCTCGCCTGCTGGTTTCCAACCTCGACCCGTCGATATTTCTCAAGGAATTCAGATCCATCTGTTGCAAATTCATCCTGATTCCACCCTTGAAACAATGGTAAAGCACGCCGATCGGATACTTGGTTTGATTACGAAATGCGAGCAGTACCGCCAGTTAGAATATCTTTTACCTCCAAACTTGTCTCCTATTTTGCTCGCTTTGTTGGTCAAGGTGAAGAAGACAACGGTTTTCGAGGATGTCTATCGTCGGTCAATCCTCCACTTTGGTCCGGATTCGACTGAAGCGTTCAGGTTCCAAGATAGAATATTCGCCAACATCGTCCATGATCTGACAACCGAAGGAGGTGTCTTTGTTGAATACACCGATAAGGAGAAACTGGACCTACTCGGAACGCTCGTTCGAATCGGAGTCTCACTCGATGTCCCACTTGATGTTTCTCACCCTGGTGTGGCCGAACGGGTCCTAGGCCTCTACAGCAAAGCCGTTCAGGATGTCGACGGTCGACTCGACAAGCTTGGTTTGAGCGCATCGACTGTTTGGGCCATCACAGAATGCGCATCCGTTCAAGATGTTCGATCAACATTCCCTCAAACTGGTCAGGCAAACAATACCATCGGTTTTGTCTCTGCGCTCATCAATGCTAGGCGAGCGACCGGAATGACTTACCAAATCAATTGGGCTTCGGCGGCAAGGACTTTGACGGAATGTCACGGGGTTGAATACGCTTCTAGATTGTTGGCGCTTCTAGGACCGGATGTTCTCCAGTTGTTGGGTTTACCTCCTCTCCGGGTTTACGGATCGGGCGCAGCATATGTGCCTTCAGCGGATATGGCTCCAAACTTGACAAACCAAACCGAGCCAGCGGCAGCCACGGAACAGAGCCAAGACACCGTCTCTGCTGTTGATGCTACCCTTGTTTCTGAAGCGGGCCGGCCTGTCGCTCTTGAGACTGAGCTTCCTGAGGCGGTCTCTCCATTAGAAACATCTGAGGGCCAATCGAGCGCTCCTATCAGTTTGAACGAACAAACGGCATCCGGGCCTGCTCCTGTCGTCGTTGCTACATCTACACCTTTACAGGCCACTGCTGCTCCTTTTGTACCTGGGTCTTCAGTGGCATCGGCATCTTCGTCGTCTAGCTTGTTTGCTTCTACCCAAGACTCAGCCGAATCGTCAGCTGAGCGATCAAGGGAATCAACCATTCCCACATTTGATACTCCCAACGCCGACCTCTCCCGACGAACGTTCTTCGTGGACTCAAACCTTACTAGAGTAATCAACCTTCATCGTGTATCTTCTGCCAAGGTGACTCCCGTTCAATCATACCAGGCCCTACGAGCGGGAATGGCAAAAAACCTTGTCGCCCATCATATCTGTCTGACACATCTAGTAGAAGCGCTGGGTAGAGCGAAGGAGCTCGAGAAGATGGTTGAAGTCCTTGAATTAGCTCATCATGTACTGTTCCTCACTAAACCTGATGATCTTGACAGCTGGGTCAAGATCGAATCGAACGCAATCATCGCTTTCGCTCACTGTGGAGAGATGGAACGAGCCGCTTTCCACAGAACAAACATCATTCAAGCAGGAGGAGCACCTAGTGCTGATGCCTACGCCGCCCTGGTCAACGGAGCGAAAGATACCACGGATGATGCCGCTGTGGCTAGAGCGCTGTTTAGGGAATCGAAAGAATTGAACGTCAAGCCTACGTTGTTTTTGTACAACACGATCATCTCGTCGTTGTCGAAAGCAAGAAAGGCAGAGGAGGCCATCGCGCTCTTCTATGAGGTTAAAGAGGTTGGGTTGAGCCCCTCGACTGTGACTTATGGAGCTGTGATCGTGAGTCCCCATCAGATCTTTTCTTTATGATGGGAGGGGTCTTCTTTATTGAATTCTGACGATTCCTTCCTGGTGCTGATATGTAGAACGCGTGCTGCCGAGTTGGGAACTCTGAGCGAGCGATTGCTTTGTTTGATGAGATGACTTCTCAGTCGAACTTCAAACCTCGTGTTCATCCTTACAAGTACGTCTTGTTTCATCCTATTTATCTTTCCTTCAGGCGTTTACTTCAAACTCACTATTGGTCTCTTTTCTCCCGCCCTGACAGCACGATGATGCAATACTTTATCACTTCCCACCCGGACCGAGAGCGTGTTTTGTACTACTACGACGAGCTTCTCAAAGCAAATATATCACCAACCTCACACACTTACAACCTACTCATGCAAGCTTACGGATCGATCGAACCTGTTGATCTTCGAGCTATGCACAAGGTGTTTGAGGCCTTGATCCAGGCTCCTACAGCAGACGCTCGTCTAGAGGGAATTCATTGGGCAACTTTGATCAACTGCCACGGAAATGTCAACAGGGGTTCGTTTAAATTTCTCTTTTACTTCAGATTAGGCCGGAACTGATTGAGTGACATATTCTCTCTTGAATCGACAGACTTGGACACCGCCTTGGAGATCTTCGATTCAATCACTCAGCGAACAGCGAATGCTCCGACGTTTGGTAAACGACAATCACCCGTCCTGCCTGATGCCGTCTGCTGGGAGGCTCTCTTCAACGCTGTGCTCATGCAGTAAGTTCTGCATTGACATCATTTTATTGCGATTGGCATGGATGAAACAGTTACCTGACATCGTGCTTCTCTTCTCGAATAGCAAACGATTTGATGTTTTGGAGAAATACTTGGACAGGATGATCGCTAATGGCGCTAAAACGACGACGTATATTCAGAACGTCTTGATCAAAGGATTTGCCTCGGAGAATCAGATTGAACGAGCACGAGCAATCTTTGAGCGGATGCAAGATCCCGCCATGGGTATGTGTTTCCTTGCCTTTCATGTCTTCCTGATTCCCTCCCTTTCTGGTTTTGAAGCGCGTCCGGGCTCACCCTGGATACTTTTGATTGGGACTATGATAGGTATTGCTGCCAACAGTACCGAAGTTCCTGCAGGTGTCGTTTATAGGATGCCTTCTACATATGAGACGATGGTCCGAGCCGAGTTAGGTTTTGGAGAGAGACATCGGGCTGTTGAACTCTGCGAGCGAATGGAAGCTCGACTATGTACGTATCTCTCCGTTTCTATCGTGTTCTCTCAAGGCGCTCTTTAACTGACTTGTTGATGATCAATATTCGTCTAACGGCGACCTAGTCCCTCCTTCGGTCATGACTCATGTTCGGTCTTTGATCGCTGGCACGCCGAGTGCTGGAAGCTCGAACTCTGAGCCCTTGGCTTGACTGAGAGGTTGAAGATACTTTACTCATATGATTTCCATGTCGCTCTACTGTATTCTCTTCTGCTTGTTTCTCTGATCTTTCTTTGCTCATTTTCGTCTTCATCTCTCCTTATGCCTATCCTTTCCTTCCTTCTGTTTCGCTGAACTTGAAGGCCATATATAGTTTAAACTTGCTTCTTTTCCTTCTTTCGAAATTTATCAACCTGTTTGTTTACCGAGCCTTTTGACTTTGTAGAATAGGCACGGATCTTGACTACTAGTGTCTGATATGAAATATGTGTTTCCTAACGATGTTTCTTACAAAGGAGAGCGAAAAGTACTGGTAGAGAGCAGGAAGTGAATGAGAGAATGAGGCGGATCACCATGGCAACCCGATAATTTTCGATTACCCCTTCATAAAATATCCTTGTATCGACCCACACGGTTCGGACACCTATCCTCTTCAATACCTATACAGCACACAGCACACACCTCGTTACATCTTAACTCTTTCGCAAGAGATCAATTCCTGTTTGTATAATCCATCCCATCCTTTTCGTTTCCGAGGTTCTAGAACAAAGTTTTCAAAATGGTACGCCTACCTTCGATGTCTGCTACAATCTATCGGATTGGCTTCTTTCGATGCAGAACGTCGGTCTCTGATTGTACAACCCATGTTGTTCTTTCCCCTGCTTACGAAATTTCATGTCTTACGGGGAACAGCTTCGAAGACAAGCTAGAGAGCGCAGAGAGTATATCTACAAGAAGGCAAATGAGGCACAGGAGAGGTCGACGTATGACCGAAAGCAGAAGATGAAGGACGCGTTGGCAGCGGGGAAACAACTGCCTACAGAGTTGAGAAGGGAGGCTAGGGAAATCGGAAAAGACTTGAAGTATGATGAAGCTCAAACCGGTTAGTTGGTTCTCTCTGCTTTGCATGCGTGCTGTTTTCGCCATAGAGAGAGTGTTTGTGTGTATGTGTATGTGTGCGTTGGTGGGGTCAGGACTACCCAACGATGTGGTGTGTCTGGGCTAAGTAGGAGGCAGAAGTAGAGGTCAATAAAGACATTCTGGCTAAAGACATATGTACTAACTCTTTGCTCACTTCTCTTTGGTGCTTGGAAGACCCGACGGACCATGTGGACGATGAGTACTCCCGAGCGGGTGTGTACGACCCAAAGATCCTCCTGACGACATCCCGTGATCCATCCTCTAAACTTCTTCAGTTTGCTAAAGTCAGCTCTCTCTTTCACTGTCTTTCCTCATACGGATTTTCTTTTGGCAGGCTGACTGATCTCTTTTACGTGGTTTTATTGTTTAATCAGGAAATGAGATTGGTCCTTCCGAATTCGCATCGTATAAATCGAGGAGGATACGTGGTTAAGGATCTAGCAGAGGCTTGCCGGGCAAACGATATCACTGATCTGGTTGTCGTTCATGAACACCGAGGTGTACCCGGTAAGGCCTTTCCTTGTTCTCCTCCATCGAGGATTTTTTATTGGATTCTTTCCGTCTCCACATGCTAATCAAACCATCAAATTATCTTATCAAATCTTCTCTGCTTCTTGTTAGACGCCTTGATCGTCTCTCACTTTCCTCATGGCCCGACCGTCTACTTTACGCTCCACAACGTTGTTCTTAGACACGACATTGCTTCTCATGCGACATCTACCGTTTCGGAGCAGTACCCTCATCTGATCTTTGACGGTTTCGAGAGCAGATTAGGGAAGAGAGTCATGGATGTTTTGAGGTTCTTGTTCCCGGTGCCGAAGGAAGATTCGAAGAGAGTGATGACATTTGCGAACGAGGGTGACTTTATCAGCTTTAGGTCAGCCTTTCTTCTCCCTTTGCCTCTTGGCTTTTGATTTTTCATTCATTCATTCATTGCATTGCAACAAGTAAAAGAGGAACCGAAACCAACTGATCATGTGGGATTTTTCTTCATATATCAATTAACACGAAAATAGGCATCATGTCTTCGCAAAAACGTCCCATAAGTCCGTCGAGTTGGCCGAGGTTGGACCTCGATTTGACATGAAGCGTACGTATCAACCCGTCCTCTTCCATCAACTACAAGCTATACATTTGTCTAACACCTCTTTTCCTCTTCTTCGCTGCTCTATTGATGCCTTACAGCGTACGAGATTAGACAGGGCACGATCGAACAGACCGAGGCTGATCTCGAATGGGTTCTGAGGCAATACTCGAATACAGGCCGAAAGAAACAGAACTTATAGATCGAAATATGTAATATACATGAAGTCTTTCTCTTTTACCTCCCTTCTTTCCCTTTTCCCCCTATTCTTGAGCTATATGTGTGCAACACTCTTGTCTGAATCTTCCGGAAACGGATACAGGGAGACTCGGCCGAGTTTGCGAAAATTGTTTTCAGGTAATAGACCTCAAGGCCCATCACACCAAACCCATGTCTCATGCGGGCTACTACCTATCCTCCCCTCATCTCTCGTATCTTTCTCTTTGATCTTTGTTCCCTCTCCACAGAACCAGAAAGTGTCCACGTATGCCGAGACGTTCGCTCTCGTTTCAGCAGGCGCAGTTGGGCTCGGGATTAAAGAGGGGACGATAACTTGATGGGTAGGTAGGTTTGGGCGCTGTTCTGTCGGCGATGGCGTGTGTTCTGTTCGATGCAGCGTAAATGAGGTTGAGAAAGAAAGGAGTATAGATAAGATACGTGATCTAGATAAATGGCAAGCAAAAGGGTTGAGACTACAAGAAGATCATGACTAACCTAACGGCTGGATTATTCCGACCCAGTCAACAAAACTCTCGACCAATACTCTCACGTCCAGCTTTGGATATGTATCCCTCTTTCTTTTGGACGGAGTGAACGGATCAGATTCTGATAGAGGTTGATCGATGGGAGGGATGATTATGGGTAGTGAGATTGACAAGGCTTGAGCATCTAGCAGGAGGAGTTGAGTAGCGGGTGTACTGTAGGAAGAGACAAGAATAACGAGGCAGATGATAGATCAAACGTATGTCGGCCGTGATGAATGCGAGAGCTGTGTAAGACTTACTCTGGTGGCCGGCGCTCATTGAGATGATCGACTGTAGAGATAGCCAGGGTGAGGAGGGAGCCATATTGGGATTGATCGACCCTTTTGGAAGAGACGAACACGTTACAACTTATCAGTAGTTTGCTCTTGCAGAATCTAAAGGAAGGACTTATTGCGTACGTTGGTCTTGGTCTCCACTCAGGCTCATGATCTCCGTCTTGTTCCACAAACCCTCCAAAGAATGAGGACAGCTCATGTAAGATGATCAACCGAGGAAAGCTTTCCAGTCGCGTCGGGTCTTCAGACCGGATGTGAATGGGTTTACGCGTCGAATCTGACACGAGCGTATCATCAGTGGACAGGAGAGAGAGGAGAAGTGCCAGATGCGTCGCAGTAGGCGCATATCGGATCTGAACGGGAGCAGCAGACAAGAAGATCAGCTAGGATGTAACTAGAGCTATGGCTAATGAATTCATACACCATCAAACGCATGACGTATAGCGTCCTTCGCTCGGAGAGAAAGAAGAGAGACCGAAGGCCTCACCTTCACTCTGTCGAGCGTTTTGGACAGTCGAGCTCTCCCAGCCTCTGTTTTGAACCAAAGATTTCCATCTTTCATGAGAGCTGAAGACCATTCGTTTTCGTTCTTGGAGAGGATCAGTACACTGCCCTTGGAACCGTCCTTGTCATGGCTATCACCTGGTTGATCTGTAGACAAAAGACCAAGAGCTATATGCACAGCGGACGATCCAGGAAGCGGACCGAGGATGGCCAGCGAGTTCGGAGCCGAGGGGAGGTTATATCTGGGGATGTAATTCGTAGGAGACGAGGAGTCGTATGAAGCAGGAAGAACGGTATGCAGGCTGATGGCCATAGGAGAGATGGAGAGAGAGAGATGTGAGCAGAGTGAGCGAGGTGGGACTGAACGAAAGGTTGATCGAGATCAGGATGTTTGTACGGTCACGTGATATGAATGATTCTGTTTTCTTGTGTGTCTGTTGTATGTAGCCGGGAGAACTCTGTGAAGACGCCGAGATGGATGCGCTCAGAACAGTAGCATGTTACATGCCGGCAGTTGGAATCTAGTAGTAAGTGGGAAGTGAAAAGCGAGATTTGAGAACAAAAAGTACGAGTTCGGTGGAGACATTCACACACATCCACACATCCGAGAAGGCCGACCTCACATAAGATAAGATAAAGGACTGAGTGAGTTATCTGTGCTATCAACCCTGGCTTACAGCCTCTACGCTGAATGTTCATATTGTTCTCTGTCGTCGGTTGTCTCAAGCATAACTTGACTAAGCCTAGATTTACTGGTCCTTACCGCTCATACTGAAGCAGTCGCACAGACAGAACCAGACGAGGTGTATTTGCGGATACCTTTAGCTGGCCTTGAGCAAGCGTAGCAGAGGAAGAGGATGGTTTGTAGTCTGTCTCCGTAGTAGAACACTACGAAACACTTCAAATACAAACATACGCCACCTGTCTAATCCATCAATAGAGCACGTCCCTAATGCAACACTAGAAAACTGCTGCGTACCCTGAGGCCTGGCTTGATCTAGGCGACTTACGTAATTCTCAACAAAAAGATCCGTCGTGAACCCACCCTGGTGAAAATATTCACGCACGGACCCCAGCCTGTTGCGTTGAAGAAAATCTTTTTTTCCCTGGTAAATATCTGGTCGTCTCTTCTTCAAGTCGGTAAGCACACTCAATTTCTGTTTGTTAGATGTCTGGTATCCGTGTCGTCGCTCTCTTTGGAGAGTCGAGATGATCAGATGCTGATCGAGTCCCGATTTATTTTGTTTTTCCTTGATTTTTTGCGGGTTTTTTCTGGCTGTCTGGTACGACGATGTGTTGGTTGTTTCGCCCTTGGATTTTTTTCCTTGGGATCATTCTTGCGTTCTTTCGTTTGCCTTCTGGGATTATCCTTGTCGTGCTTGTGTGTGTGTGTGTTTACGTGGAAATCGCTGGATCAAACGTACTTCCTCGTCTTTTTGGCCGCGTTTCTTGTGCTCCTTCCGACATCTTGTCTCGAAAACCTACGCTCTCGACGTCGTTTCTTTTCTCCTTCCCCTCTGCCCTTAGTCGCCATGTCTTTCCAGTCCAAGATTCTCCGAACGGCCAACGCCCCTACCACCGCCCCGGATGAGGTCGAGCAGACTGTCGCCCAGGCCATCTTGGACCTCGAGAACAACGTTCCCGAGCTCAAGTCTGAGTTGAGGGCTCTCCAGATCTCGGCCGCCAAGGAGGTCGACGTCAAGGGTGGAAAGAAGGCCGTCATCATCTTCGTTCCCGTCCCCATGCTCAAGGCCTTCCACAAGGTCCAGCAGAGGTGAGCCTTCATTTGCTCTGTCTGGCTAGCTTTTGAAAAAGGGGAAGAAAAATTTGGTATCGGTGCTGGTGCCGGGTAGAACTGGGTCATTGAGAGGAGTAGCCGGAGGGGTGATCGGATCGTGTGGGCAAAGAGACAAGGAATCGATTTTGAATACAGACGACTACACATCAGAAATCAGAGTCGTCTTGCATGGGGATCATTCTCTGCCCAAAGAAGAATGTTCTTCTTTGGACCTACTTCAGATCGGTTTATTTGTTGTCATCAAGATACTGACAGGTGTTCTTGTTTTTTCTTTCTTTTTTTTTTTTTTTTTTCCTTCTACTCCTTCCTCGTTCCTCGTCCGCGTACCCGTCTCGACTACTAGGCTCACCCGAGAGCTCGAGAAGAAGCTTTCGGACCGACACATTGTCTTCCTCGCCCAGCGACGAATGCTCCGAAAGCCCACCCGAAACTCCCGAGTCAAGCAGCTCCGACCCCGAAGCCGAACCTTGACCTCCGTCCACGATGCCATCCTCGAGGACCTCGTCTTCCCTTCCGACATCACCGGACGACGAACCCGAGTTTCCACCGACGGATCCAAGCTCACCAAGGTCTTCCTTGACAACAAGGACTCCAACCTTCTCGAGTACAAGCTTGACAGTAGGTCCCCGTCTTGTGTTTTTTTTTGTTGGCCTTGTGTGGAGGGACGGGGGACGGTAGGAAGGGATGGATACATGGTTTGCTTGGGTGTGTGTTTCTCCTTTCCGATGCTGATTCACCTTTCTTTCGTTCGTTCTTCCTCAACCGCTCAGCCTTCTCCTCCGTCTACCGACGACTTACCGGAAAGGACGTCCACTTTGAGTTCCCCGCCGTTCAGGCCGAGTAAAAAATCGGATGGCTCAGTCTCGGCGTTTTTGAATTCATGACCACTTCTTTTTCCTTTTTTTTTTTTCTTTCCTCTTTCTCTTTCTCTTCTCGTGTGTCCCGTCTTGTCGTCCTTGTGAGAGTCAACTTGAGTGCAATCCTTGCTTGTTTTTTTTTTTTTACGTGAAAATTCGAGTGTCGTGAATGAGTGTGTGTGTGTGTGTATAAGTGGAGATGAAGGAACACTCGGAAGAGAAAGCGAGAGTCAAAGAGCAGGAGGATCGTGAAGAAGAAGAAGAATATGAAGGAGAAGGAGCAGGGGAATGGAGGACGACGACGAAGGAAAGCGATTGCTTCAACCCAAGAGACAACGTGCCGACATCAAGAGTGAAGATCAAGTTAGTGAAAGCAAGTCAATCCAAAGTGATGGTGGGGTAGGAGTGAATGAAGAGAAAGAAGGGAAGAACGAAAGAGAGACAACAAGACAGAAAAAAATTGACAGAACAGAGAACAGGGAACAGCGGTTGGGTTACCGATCTGGGAGGTTTCTTTGGCAGAGCGACACAGATTCATTGACATTGACGGGCAGCGGAACGCAGAAGGAAAGGGAAGGGGGAGGGGGGAGGAAAGAACAGAGACGAGAACGGCAGGAGAGAAAACGATGTTTGTGCCAAGGGGGGGTGTTTGTTCTCTTCTTTTTTTTTCTTTTTTTTTTTTCTTTTCCCTTCTTCTTCAGATCAAGATAGGCACGACCGCCCAGTCTTTTTCTCAATTCTTTGCGCCCCCCCTAGAATCCGTCAGAGAAAAGGAGAGCCAAGCTGCCCACCGTTGGTTTCTATAGTCTGTCGTTGTGACCGAGTCTTCGTTTTGGTGTATATTCATATAAGGATTGAAACAAGGACAGATCGAGAAGTACTAAAGATGTGTATCGAGTAGAGGGGCGCGGGGAGAACAGGACGAATGGTTGTACAACATGGGGGATGTGAACAAAAAGACGAAGAAACAAAACAGACAGACAAAAAGAACCGACCGGAGAAGGGGGGGGGGGGAGGGAAGAGAAAGCAAGGGAATGACGAACGAAAGAGAAGAGGGGGAAGAAGAGGAAAAAAGAAAAAAAGAAAGAAAGAAAAAACCAAGATACTAATAAAGTCCGCTGACAGCCTCATCCGTCGTCGAGTCTATCCTCCTCCAGATCTGATCTCCTACATGGACCTGGGCCTTTGGTTTCGAGTGCGCTTGAGGTTGGGCTTGAGGTTGCATCTGCGTTCTAGGTCGGGATCGGGTCGGACCCGAGTTTTCCTTTCTACCTTTGCCTTTATCTTTGCTGTTGTCAAGGTCAAGGTCAAGGTCAAGATCAAGGTCGGCCTCGGCGTCATCCTGGGCTTTTCGCTTCGACCCGACAGCGAGTTGCTCGGCTTCCCCTTGATCGTGAAACCGTGCGAGCTCGGAGGGAGTGATCAGCCAGGCGACGAACCTGTCTCTCGGTGTCGAGCTTGATGCCGGGGACGGGATGGCGGAGAGAAGACCTGTAAACACACTGGGGTTCGGGATGGGTGAACACGAGCGCGAGCGCAGTTAGGATGTGTGTGTGTGTGTGTGTGAGTGAGAGTCAAGCACGATATGGAGGGTTGTGAGGGAAGGGGAACAAAGAGAGCCGCCCTTCTGTGGAGAGAAAAAAGAAAGAAAGAAAGAAAAAACCATAGACATAGAAACGTACTTGTAGTTTCCGAGCCAAGCCCATCGCTGGTTATCTCTCTGAATCTTTGTCAGACGACCGTTCATCTCGCCTTTGGTAGGGCGATCGGAAGAGAGATAGGTATCCAAATGAGGGAACCGGTCGTGTACTTGATTGGGCACGTTGAGCGGGGTGAGCGAGTTTCCGTTCGGGGAGGGGGAAAGGGAATGAGAAGAGCAGGGAAGATTAGGAGGCGGAAGAGGAAGGACGGGTACGGAGAGCGAGGCTTTGCTACTGAGAGAAGGAAGAAAGCTTACGTCTTTTCGTTTCTTGCCATCCTAGAGGGCTCGTCCAGCTAGGTAGTACATAAAAAGACAGAGGAATAGGAAGCGGAAGCGATTTGATCAATATTTACCAATGCACGGAAGGAAGGAAGGAAGGAAGGAAGAACCCCTACAAATCCAAGATGGCCTGCCATAGATCTCTGACGGTGATGGGTCGGCCGTCCTGCCTGTTTACTCTGACGAGGGCTCTTCCTTTTTCCCATTCGGCTTGACCGGCTGGGAGGGTTTTGTGGTGGTCGAGAGAGTGATCTGATGGTGTGCCCCATAGGAACAAGACCTCGAGCTCTGCTCGGGCGGGAAAGGAGGCGAGCTGATGGGCGTAGGTCGGGTGTCTGGAGAGCGGGGATGTGGTGTGGGCTTGGTGTGTGGGCAGGGAGAGAGCGGGATGGGTCCACGCCGGTGGAGGTGGGGTCAGTGGGAGGAACGTGTCGGACAGTAGAGGGTTCGGTGTGATCGTCTGGCCAGATTTGGAGAGAGGTGCTGTGAGAAGGATGAGAGTGGTTAGCCGAGAGGGAGCAAGGAGCAAGGCGAGGGAGAGAGGAGAAGAGAGGGAGAGAGGGAGAGAGGAAGAGAGAGAAAGATGGGACGTACGCCAGATCCCGTACTTTTCTGGAGAGTGAGTGCTCCAGCAGAGAGCGATCCACTCGCCGCGATCGTCAGGGATCTTTTTTCTGGATGAGCCTGGAGAGGCTGCATCGTCCTCGTACGCCCATGGGCGAAGGACTTGGACGGCGCAGGTCGTTTGGTGATGGAGGTAGTAGCACAGCGCGTGGACAGGACTCGGGGGCGCTGGGTTGGGGAGCTGGATGATGGTTCAAGTGATGTCGAGGAGGGGGTGGTTAGTGGAAGGGGGACGGAGGAAGAGAAATGAGGAAGGGAAAGAGAAGATAAGGAAAAGAAAAGAAAAGGAAAGGAAAAGGAAAAAGAAAAAGAAAAGGAAAAAGAAAAGGAAAAGAGGACACACCCCCCAGCCTGAATTATTGATCTGCCGTTCCCACCAGGGTTGGTAGAACGCTCTGAGGATGGGGTGCGACCTGCTCCAGGCGAGATGATCTCTGAGCGCGGTCGGGTGGGTTGTGCCGATGGCGAGTTGGATGCTGGAGAGAATGTTTGATGGGAGGCGCTCTACAGTGTGGGTGTGGGTGTGGGTGTGCATATGTGTGGGGAGGGAGAGGAGAGGAGAGTACTAGGAAGGCGCAGAGAGAGAGGACTAAGAAGAGAGAGAGGACTAAGAAGAGAGAGAGAGAACGACAGAGACAAAGACAGAGACAAAGAAGAAAGAAGAAAGTGGGTGAATGACATTCTATCGGACGGCGCTGTTGATGTTGATGATGATGATGATGATGATTTGAGTGAGATGGTCGTTCTCATTGTTGGGCTAGACAAAGGGAGGAGAGCTGATGGGACACCGGGCTGTGCTCGCACGTGACCCAAAGAACGCAGCGGACATTGCCGATTCCCCTTCTGCCACTGAAGCGTGCGCGCTCGGGCAAGCAGGGGGAGTGGGAGTGTGAGTGTGAGTGTGAGAGTGTGAGCGAGAGAAGAGCAAAGAGAAGAGCAAAGAGAAGAGCAAAGAGAAGAGCAAAGAGAAGAGCAAAGAGAAGAGCAAAGAGAAGAGCAAAGAGAAGAGCAAAGAGAAGAGCAAAGAGAAGAGCAAAGAGAAGAGCAAAGAGAAGAGCAAAGAGAAGAGCAAAGAGAAGAGCAAAGAGAAGAGCAAAGAGAAGAGCAAAGAGAAGAGCAAAGAGAAGAGAGCAGAGAAAAGAGAGAGAGAGACAAAGAGAACAGTGTAAGGGCAACGGCAACGGCTCTGGGCGGGGCGGCCAACGATTAGGACGGACGGACGGACAAAGACATTAGAGAGAGAGTGTGTTAGAGAGAGTGTGTTAGAGAGAGTGTGTTAGAGAGAGTGTGTTAGAGAGAGTGTGTTAGAGAGAGTGTGTTAGAGAGAGTGTGTTAGAGAGAGTGTGTTAGAGAGAGTGTGTTAGAGAGAGTGTATTAGGGGGGATGCACTAGAGAGGATGCACTAGAGAGGATGCACTAGAGAGGATGCACTAGAGAGGATGCACTAGAGAGGATGCACTAGAGAGGATGTACTAGAGAGACTACAGTAGAGACACTCACGCACACACACAGAGGGCGAGCGAGAACGGCCGAGGTTCAAGCATAGCGAGTGAGTGTGTGTTGACTATACTGTAGTGTGCTGTAGTGTATTGCTCTAGTCTGTGCTGCACTCCACTCCACTCCACTATGTCTCTCTATGCCTGTCTTTTCTGTGTGTGTGTGTGTGTGTGTCTAAGTATTCCTATCTCTATTGCATGTACTTCTGTTGTATATTGTACTTCTATTGTATATTGTATCTCTATTGTATCTAGCTCTACTGTGTCTTTGTCTTTGTCTTTGTCTGCCTCTCTCTCTATTTCTATCTCTCTCTCTATTTCTATCTATCTCTCTATCTATCTATCTCTCTATCTATCTATCTATCTATCTATCTCTCTATTTCTATCTCTCTCTCTCTCTCTCTCTCTCTCTCTTCTCTAGTCGTCTCTCCTCTCAATCCTCTCTCTCTCAATCCTCTCCCTCTCTCTCCTCTCCCTCTCTCTCCTCTCCCTCTCTCTCCTCTCCCTCTCTCTCCTCTCCCTCTCTCTCCTCTCCCTCTCTCTCCTATCCTTGCTCTGGTCGCTCAGTCTTCTCCATCTGTTCTCTCCAAGTTTCTTCTCTTCTCTCTTCCTTGCTCTCTGTCTCTTACACATCCACATCCACACATCCACACACAACCACACACACACCCCGCTAGGGTTACTCGCCAGAACAGCTCAAGGTTCCCTCCTGGTTACAGTCCACCGCTTGGCTTGCTCAGTCACGTGACCATTCTCGCACTCTCCCTCTCTTCCTTTCCCCCCCCCCCCCCCCCCCCCCCCTTCCCTTACTAACAAATCCCCCCCCCCCCCCCCTCCGAAAACTCAAACCCGCAACAACAGCATCATCATCTTCATCATCTTCATCTTCATCTTCATCTTCATCTTCATCTTCATCTTCTTCTTCATCTCTTCCTCCTCTTTCCTCTCGCTCTGGTTGCTCTCCTTCAGTCTGCCCATCTAGCACATTTCATCAATCAATCAATCAAATCAGCATCATGTCACAACCATTCAAAGCAGTCAGTCCCATCCTTTTCCTTCTCTCACTTGAGCACACAGAGACAAGAGACATCTCCGGTCCGAGATGTCGTTCCATCTCATGAGGATTTTCTTTTTCTTTTTCTTTTCTTCTTTCTCTCCAATGTTTATGCCTTTCTTTCTTTCTTTCTTTCTTCCTCCCTCCCTCCCTCCCTCTTCTATACAGATCGTCAAAGGCAAGATCCGTTTTTTTATCATTTTGATTTCTCTGCCTCTCTCCTTTTGCTCCAACAAACCAAACGCTCACCTTCCATCTCGTTTGCTCTTTCCTCCATCGCCCGACCTCTCCGGTTTATTTTATATCATATAATCTCCTCTCTTTCCCTTGCTTCTCTGCTTCTCTGCTGCTCTCCTCGCTCCGTTCTTCCCCCCCCACCAGCCGTCCTCTCTGGAGACACCTTGATCCTACGTGGTCGGGCCGGACCAAAGAATGAAACTCCCAAGGAAAGGTACGCCCCTTTCCAACACAGCTCTCTCCAGCACACTTTTCTCCCTCTCTTTCTCTTTCTTCTCCGCCTTTCACTAACAATCATCTACACACACACACACACATCCCATACCTGCTCCTCTCCCAGAATCCTCCACTTGAGCGGAATCACAGCTCCCCGAATGGGATCCTCCCAGCGAGAAGATGAACCCTACGCATTCCCCTCCAGAGAGTTCCTCCGAACGCTCCTCGTCGGCAAAGAAGTCAGCATCCTCGTCCTTCACTCGATGGACAAGTCCAAGTCGGCCGAAGGTAGCGGCGTCTACTCGACCGACGTCATCAGAGAATACGGAACCTGCACCATCCCCGGAGCAACCCAGGTAAGCGTGTGTGTGTGTGTGTGTGTGTGTGTGTGTGTGTGTGTGTGTGTATTCACAATCACCTATCATCCCCATTCTAAATCTTTTCTTCCCTTCCTCTCCTCTCCTCTCTGCCATCCCCCCCCCTCTTAGGGCGCGCCAAACAGAGACGTCTCCTCCATGGTCGTCTCCGCCGGTTGGGCCACAGTCAGAGACTCCCCGGCCAACCAGGACACCGCAGAAACCGCAAGAAAGGACGCCCTCCGACAGCTCCAGGCAGAAGCAGAAGCAAACGCCATCGGCCTCCACGCCGGTCTCCAGCGAGACCAACCGTTGGTAAACTTTCACATGCGAGACTCCCAGGCCTTCCTCTCCGAATACAAAGGCCAGCCGCTCGACGGAATCGTCGAAAACGTCCGAGACGGAAGCTCCCTCAGAATTCGTTTGCTCCTCCAGGGTGAACACCAGTTCGTCAACCTCAACCTCGCCGGAATCAAAGCACCCAGAGTCAACGCCTCCGCCCACGGACCATCATCAACAGAGACCGGCGAGCCGTTTTCGGAAGAGAGCAAGTTCTTTGTCGAGAGCCGACTTCTCCAAAGGGCCATCAAGGTCATCCTCCTCTCCTCCCCGGTCTCCATCGGAGGCCCCTCGACCGGTACCACCAGCGCCGCCCCCTCGACCACCCCTTCGCCCACCTCGTCCGGCATCCTTCCCCCGCCGCCTCCCACCACGTCCTCCACCTTCTTCGGTCTCGCCCAACACCCCGCAGGTGACATCAGCCAGATCCTCGTCGCCGCCGGCCTGGCCAAAGTGCTCGACTGGCATGCCGGCCTCCTTTCCTCCTTTGGCGGTATGGACAAGCTTCGTGCGGCCGAAAAGGCGGCGCAGGCAAAGAAGCTAGGTGTCTGGGAAAACTACGTGCCCACCTCCGGACCGGCAGCCAGAGCGGCCGCCGCCGCCGTCAACGGCTCTGCCGGAAGCAAAGCAGCCGACGCCCACAGAGAAAGCATGCTCCGAACGTTCGACGCCACCGTCACCAGGATCTGGAGCGCCGATAGTGTGAGCGTCCAGGAAAAAGGACAGACCACCGAGCTCAGAGTCCAGCTAGCCTCCACCAGGGGAACGAGGTTTGTTTCTTCTAGATCCCATATGTAGTTTGTATACACACATTCATCGGAGCCGTATCCTTTCAGAGCACTCCTAACTCATCTTTCTCGTCCATCTGTATCTCGCTTTCTCATCGTAGAGCGTCGGATCCCAAACAGGCTTATTGGGCCGATCAAGCCAAGGAGTATGTGGTTTTTTTTTCTTTCTTTCTTTCTTCTTCTTCTCTCCAAGAATGTCTTTTTTCTCCTTTTTCCTTCTCTCTCTCTCTCTCTCTCTCTCTCGCCCCGGAAAACCAATCGCTTACCCGCTCGCCCTCAGGTTCCTCCGAAAGAAGCTCATCGGAAAGTCCGTCCAGGTCACGATCGACTACGTCAAGCCGAAAGAAGGCGACTTTGATGAGAAGCCTTGTGCTACCATTCGGTTCGGTGGAGCGCACGCGTGAGTCATCCTCCCCCTCTCTCCTCTCTCTCTTTCCTGCCTTTCCTCCAGAGAAAAAAACAAAGACACACTCATCTCAAACTGTAAACCACGACCGGAAACAGGAATGTGGCCGAGCTGTTGATCGAGAAAGGGTTTGCCTCCGTTCAGAGACACCGAAAGGAGGACGAGGATCGATCGCCTGATCTCGACAAATTGATCATTGCCGAGCAAACGTAAGTCCTCCCCCCCCCCCCTCCGCCTCTGTTCCAATCTCTATCGATTTTCTTTGGCCTGTACGCGTTTGTAACCTCCCGTTAGCTTTGGGTCATCCATCCCATCTTCTGTGTGCGAACAGCGCCGTGACCGAGCTCAGGGGATTACACTCTCAAAAGGAGATGGCCCTTCCCCGAATCATCGATGCCTCCGAGGTGAGTAAACCAGCCCACTCTCAACCGTTCTTTCCCTCCCTTCCTTCCAAATCTCTCTCTCTCTCTCTCTCTCTCTCTCGCGATGACTGACCGATGATCTTTGAACCGAAATCTTTCCCAAGTCCGGAGCAAAGGCCTCTCAGTTCTTGCCTTTCTTCAAGCGAGCCGGCAGACAGGCCGCCGTGGTCGAGTTCGTAGCCGCCGGGTCGAGATTCAAAGTTCTTTTGCCCAAGGAGAACAAAAAGTTGACCTTTGTTAGTTTTTTTTCTTTCCTTCCCTCTCCTTTTCTAGTCAGTCTTCTTGTTTACTGATAAACTACTTTCCACCTTCCTCTCACCCTGTAGGTCCTCGCCGGAATCCGAGCCCCGAGAACGGTAAGGAACCCATCAGAGAAGGGAGAACCCTACGGGGTGGAATCTCACCGGTTCGCTTCGAGATACATGCAGAGAGACGTAGAGGTCGAGTTCGAGACGGTCGATAAAGTCGGAGGTCCGTGTCGCTCTTTTTCCTTCCTTTTTTTTTTCCTCTCTTTTCCTTTCCTTCTCCCTCGCTATCAGCTCTCAACGCGCATACATCTTTTCAATGTCATTCTTTCAGGATACATCGGAGCTATGTACGTCAACAAGACGGAGAACGTAGCTGTCGAGCTCGTCCGGGCTGGTCTGGCCCAGGTCCATGCGTACACGGCCGAAAGCCTGCCATTCGCCAGACAGTTGTTCGCTGCCGAGGAGGAGGCAAAGCGAGTAAGTCATGTTCCTTCGAGACAGAGACAAGAAGGAATCGTCTTTTTATTTTCTTTATTGACTGTTCCAATTTCAATCTTCATGTTGCATGGCCCATCAGAACAAAGCAAACGTATGTCGTCTTTCCGTCTTGTCCCTTTTGCGGCAGATTCTCTTCTGTGTCGAAGGCTGATCAAACGTTCACCGGCGACCTCTCTCTCTCTCTCTCTCTCTCTCTCTCTTCAGCTTTGGAGTTCATACGACCCAGCCGTCGAAGAAGCCGCTAAAGCACTCCCGACGGCGTACTTTGACGTGATCGTCTCGTGCGTGACCGCCGATCCTTTCGGGTTCTCCGTCCAGATCCTCGACGGAAAGAACCAGTTCGGGGCAGCTCTGGAAAAGTTGATGGCCGAGTTTTCATCGTTCCATGCCTCTCCTTCCGCTAGGTCGCCCCCTGGGTTCAGTCCGAAAGCCGGAGAGTTGATCTCTGGACAGGTCCGTCGGTTTCTTTCTTTCCTTTTTTCTTTTCTTTCCCGGAGACTTGTTTGTTGTGAGCTAGGCGTGTCCATTCGGCATCTGACAGACCAACTGGTTACGACTTTAATAAAATAAAATAATAAATCTTGGTCTCTTTCTTTAGTTCTCGGAGGACGATCAGTGGTACAGAGCTAGAGTGAAGCGAGCGTCCGCTCTGAAGAAAGAGTGCGAGGTTGTGTTTATCGACTAGTGGGTTTCTTTTTCTTTCTCTTTCTCTTTCGTTTTCTTTTTCTTTTTCGTTTTCTTTCTCTTCTCTCTCTCTCTCTCTCTTTTACTGACCCGCCGGTGTTTCCTGCTGGAATACATTTCTACAGTGGAAACGAGGAAGTCCTTCCGTTCTCCAAAGTTCGACCGATCGACTCCAAGTTCAAGACGTTGCCTCCTCAAGCTCATGCCGCTCGACTCTCGTTAGTCTCCAAGCTTTCCTTCTTTCTTCTCTCTTGTATACTTTCTTCCTCTCTCTCTTTTTCTCTTCCTCTGGGGGAAAGAAATCCCGGCACGCACAAGCTGGGGATTGCCAACAATAGAACCACACTCAAATTAACATTCTTTGTTGTTACTATCGTTACCGGAACAGCTTCGTCAAGCTCGTCAAGCCCGGGACGGAGTACGCCGAGGAATCCATCTTCAGATTCCGGGATATCGCCGAAGGTCGAAAACTCATGTAAGCGTTCATCTGCCGATAGCTGTCTTTCGTTCCTGTACCGGTTGATTGACTGATCAATGCAATCAAACACGATGATGTTCGTTTGCTCTGCTCTTCTCTTCTTTTATTTATTTATTTATTTAATTCTTTTAAGCGCCAACATCGACTACGAAGAACCTACGTCGACAAACAGCAAGCTTCTCCACCTCCGGCTGATCGATCCTGCCGACCCGGCCACCGCCAGAGACGCCCTCGCATCCGTCAACAAGGACATGATCAGAGAAGGCCTAGGCTCGCTCGATACCAGTCTGAAGTACATCAACGGGGTCTACCCCTCGGTCGTTCTTGCCTTGGAGGGAGGTTCGTCCTCTTTCTTTTCGTTGTCTTCACCCTTTCCCTTTTCCCTTTCCTTTCCTTTTTTTTTTTTTTTTTTTTTTTTTTTTTTTTTTCCTTCCCTCCCCCTCTTCTTCTTTCGTCTGGAGACACGTCGAATGTTTGGGTAAACACATATCCTGACGACCGATACATCATCTCTCGATCATTCACAGCTACCAACCTGGCCAAACGAGAACGACTAGGCCAGTTCGAGTTCGGTGATGTCTCTGAGGAATAAAACGGAGGAGAGCAGAACGAGCAGGAGGGAAGAAGAAGGAAAACAAAATTATACATCTCTTGTAGAGATCATGAGGGGGATGGCCTAGGATGATGGAGTGAAACCCTACTTTTTTTTTTGGGGGGGGGGGGGGGGTTTCCAAAAACAAAAGCGCGAGAGAGAGCGAAGGAATGTAAAAATGAAAATGAAGACAAAAACAAAAACAAAAATAAAAATGAAAAATCTAATAAAGAGAAGGAAATCAAGAAGAACAGATGAAAGGAATGCATGTGGGGGTTTCCACCAAGAGATGATCGTGATTCAAAAAAGGAAGACCAAGATGAACCAAACACACACATATACACACGCAAACAACCTTTCTCTAGAAGAGAAAGAAGCAAAGGCCAAGAAGGAGAAAAAAAAAGGACATTTCCATCTCGGAGGGTATAAACCTCGAAAAAAAAATGAAGCCTATGGAGTCTCTCACCCTCTCCCTCACCCTCTCTCTCTCTCTCTCAACCCAGCAGATCCCTAGCCAAATACCTAGCCAACGCCAGCCTAACTACCTCCAAGCCCTTCAGTCCTGCCAGATAGAACTCATCCGTCGGGGACTTTCCGTTTCCTTTTTTCCGTTGCCCGTTGACGAGCGGTCTTGATTTGGCGATCGTGTTGAAGGTCGATGTTGTCGACAGGGGCGTGTTGAATGCGTCAAAGGAGGAGGAGGAGGATGACGACGACGGGGCATTACCAGTAGAGGAAGACGTCGTTTGGAGATCGACAAGGTATCCCAAGTAGTCACCCGGTGAGTGACTCGAACCGGAAACGACCTCTTCCAACCGACCCAGCAAGCCATATGCTTCTTCCGTCCCGACCAACATCCTCTGATCCTCCAAGATCACCACCGAGTCGACCAACAGGACAGCCCAGAACCCTTTGGGTGCGATATCGGATGCAAACATGTTGGACAGTAAGGAGGCAGCTTTGGGAAGATCGTTGGAATGGAACGATTCGAGAAAGTCTCGGTACAACGGGAGGAAGTTTAGTTTACTCGCCAGGATCGGGAACGTCGGGTTTGATGTCGTCGAGGGCGACAGGCCGGAAGCGGCCGAGGCGATGTAGTGAGGTGATTCGGGGGAGAAGAGTGATGGGGGGATAGAGTTGACATGCTCGATGAATTCCTTGGGACCTATCGCAAGAAGCGAGAGGGAAGAGAAAAAAAAAAGCAAGATCAGAATAAAAGCGTGGCGAAAAAAAAGAGATAGACAAAAACCACCCAACAGACCTTTTTGAACATAGACGTTTAAAATCTTATCCGATATTATCCCAAGTCTCCTTCCATCACCTGCTCGAACACAGTACGCGACAGCGAGGCCGTACTGCCTCGATTGAACCATTCGCTGACCGACCACTCTGGATAGCGTTCGACTTTCTTCTTCTAGGCCCAACGTCTGTAGACTGTTTGAGTTTCGTTCATCGATCGAGAGCAACGAGAAAGGAAAACACGTTTCGGTCAGGTCGTTCCGTCCGTGCCCACAAAGCAGACAACAAAGCAGAATTGGATAACGTACGTCCTGAAAACCTCTTCTACTTTGCTTTCGTCAATCCCACCTCCATCCTGCTCGTCCTTTTCTAGCGAGATCCTCTCCAAAAGGCCTGCGACCCGTCTCCTGCCTTCCTCTCCACATGTCTTCAGATAATCACACGTCATCCTCCACAGACCCTCCTCACTGGCCAGATGAAGCGCATATTCCAACACGAAGTGATCTCTCAACCCTCTCTCCGCCCCAACAACTGTCTCGACCAGGCCCAGCTTATCCATCAAGTCCGTCAAATGAGTCGCTAGCCAGACGGACAACGTATTCGTAGAGGTGATCGTCTGGGTGATGTCTCCTTGAAGTAACGCGTACATCACGGTTTCATCCTGAGCCGCCGGATCCAACGAAAGCACACCGGAGCTGATCGTTCGGATGGTTTCCGGTAGGTCGTCTCGTTTCAACGACGGTCGGACCCAAACACCCCATGCGCCGACAGCCTCCTTCCAATCCACGCATTCCTCTAACACTCGGTCTTCTTTCCCTTGCATGAGCTCCAACACTGCTTGAACGACGTCTTCAAGCCCAGAGGATTCATCCGAAGAGCCCCAGGCTCCTTCGAGAGCCCACCCTCGTTTAGTGAGAGGAACACAAAGTGTCCGGAATTGCGCTCGCCAGGATGAGTGTGCTTGGAGGAAAGCGCGCTCGGTAGGGTAGGAAGAAGAGGACGATCGAGGGTAGTCGGCTAGATGGGTCGCGATCTTGGAGGAGATAGAGGATAGAACGGGTGAGGGGTGGGTAGATAGAGTGGAGATTAACTGAGATGTCGAAGGAAGAAATCCTCTCAAGAGTGACCTGAGAATCAATGAGTCAAGAACGCGAATAGCCATGGAAAGAGAAAGAGAACCTGTCAGCATCTTTGACACACATGCTTTCTCTCGCCCTGTAGAGAACCACTATCTCAAACCTACCTGATCAAGTATGACCAAAACTCTTCGTGCGCCCAACTATCCCCGTTGCTAAATCCAAGGATTTCTTCTCCTTCCTCCGTCGTTGGCCCCAAGTCAGCCATGTTTATCCAATCGAGTAACTCCTCACCCACGACACCGTCACCCCTTCCGTCTTCAGGAAGGTAAAGAATCTTTGCAAGGTGGAAGATCTGGGTGATCGATGCCCAGTGATCTTGCTCGCTGGCGGTTAATGTTGGGAGAAGTAGAGTCTGTCGAAGGGTCTCAGTATAAAGCGATGCGATCCTAGAATAAAAGTTAATCTGAGAAGCCGAAGGGAGACTGTTTATGTTTCCAATTTGAAAAGAGTTTCAGCTCGCGGCTCTTCAGCATCAAGAATGCGACAATGTCGTCAAACGGTCAGAAACGTAACACTTACTTCGGTTTGGCAGCTGAGGGGCGACGAAGGAAGGAAGTATCTTGAGGGGCCGGGTTGGATTCAGCCGCGATCTGCTGCAATGAATGAAACAGCGTATATGTTCTTGTGTAGAGCTATTCTCCATGATGTATGGAAATAGATGAGAGGTTCTGCTTGAGTGATCGAGAACAAGAAAACAGACCGAAATATATCGAGCCTCGAGAAAGCACTCACAGGAATGAGATGTTGAGGGACCTTGTCCCACTTTCCAAAGAAGATTGCTCGCTCTCCGTGAGCAGGTGTCTTGAGCTTGGCAGACGTGAGAGTACCGTCTCTCTTTGTGACGAATGCTCCGACTTCCTACAAGATTTCTCCACAGAGAACAGTTATCGATGTTCCAAGACGGAGGAGAAGAGGAGGACCGGAAAGGTCAATCAACACGTCTTTCTATCTATGCTTTTTTCCTCGGAGAGAAGATCTGAATCTAGATACGCCTGAGGAGAGAAGGAAAGAAACTCACACTCCCGAAGCCTGGAGAGAGTATATGGCTGAGTGTCCTTCCAGAGTCTTGCCACTGGGTAAGATGACCTTGTGGTATCGGTCCGGACGAGAAGGACAGAGTGGTCATCGTGAAGAGCCAAGGTTGGATGATGAGTGTTTGAGGACAAGGATGGAAAGAAGGTGATGAGTTTCAAAAAAATAAACAATAGGAAAGTTCTAATAAGATTTCATTATTTTTATAATTCTTCCAAAGCCTTTTCCCTTTCTACTTCCTTTTCTACATCTTATGATCATCAATGTAGCAATCAGATCCAGAAACGAGAATACTTTATAGATAAAATTTACAAGACAACAAATAATAGCAGTCTGAGCCGGTCAAAGTGCTGACCAGGAATAATTAAACGTAGACATCGAACCGGATCCATACTGATCTCTAACCTGCTCTCACGAATCCGTACTACCATCTCCTAACTCTCCGTTCTCCAAACATCTCTCCCTAATTTCTCTCCAGACCCGCTTTCTAGCTCTTCCAACTCCGGCGAGACGCTCTCTGACCTCCTCTAATCGCTCGACATATTCTCTCGAATCTGCCAGTAATTCTCCCTATAAGAGCATGTATCATATTGGCATGTTAGAGAAAACCAGAGATCAGTCCAGTTGTTTGTCGAAGGATGAGAAGGGTGACAGGGAAAGCAAGAAAATAAACTAACGAGTGCATCCATGCCTCGATAAAGCGCCTCCTTCTGCATCTCTACACTTAAAAACATTGCGCCACCGTTCGGATCCATTCCCTGTTGAGGAGGTATCGGATAACTCACTCCTTCCGGCGTAACAAACAGTTTCTCCAAAGCGCTCAGCTGAACCTCCTGTTGATGTTCAAAATCAGTCGGGTCGTCAATCACGCCTTCTGGTCCGTGATGATGACCCTCGGCATGTATCGAAGGACGATCCGCAGATTTTTTTGGTGGATGAGAGGAGAGGGTAGAGGAAATTTGAGGCTGAGATGCAGATAGATCGTCGACGTCCATTCTCATCGATATATCTGACGGAAGCCGGTTTGATCCATCGAGGTATTCCTTCTGCTCGTGCACATCTAGGATTTCTTTCTTGTCATGGCTCCCATTCTCCGGGATATGTACCTGATCTTGAGTAGCGCTTTTGACTTCTCCGTCAGCCTCTTTTCCCTCTCTAGGGGTCTCTCCGGTTGCTATTGTAGTGGTTGTTATTGGTGTTGATGATGTGAGGTCTGTCGCCGCCGATGCTTCTCCTTCGGTTGCTTCCACAACCTCTTGCTCTTGTTCCTTCTCCTTCTCCTTCTCTTCTTCCTCTCCCTCTTCCTCGTCATCATCATCTCGCTTTCCGATCCCCCGTTCTCTGCATTCTTCAAAGAATCTGCCTAGACTTCTGCTAAGTCCGATCTCACCCTCGATCAACTCACCTGCCGTCTGTCCCAACGCGTCCTCCAGATGACCAGACGCGAAGGTATACCGCATGGCAGGAGATAGAACGATCTCGGTATATGATCTAGGCGGAGAGAGTAGCTGAGAGAGATGGCTCGAAGTCACGCTTGGTGGGGATGGAGAACGAAGATGGGGAAGTAATGGAGGGGAGAGCGAACGGGATGGCGACCGACCTCGCGATAAGTCAGGCGGTAGATGGTGAGCAAGAGTGTATCGTAGCTTAGCACGTAGCCTTTCTTCAGCCTGGAGAGAAGATGAAGTATGATAAATACAAAAATACAAAATTCGAAGTCAGTGCTCCTGAAAACAGCCTTTTGGCAGGGGCACCAGAAACAGACGCGTATCTACAGCAAGAGAAGAAAGGAGGAAGGGATGAAGACAGAACAGACATACCTCTCTCTCTCCAGCACTCATCCCCCAAGCCACTGCCTTTCCTTTCCGGACCCATCTCGAGTTCTTTTTGAGCTTGTTTCCCCGATTGCCTGAACTTGCACTAGGATTGGCTTGCTCGAGATCATCGTAGGACGAACCCGAAGGCGGGTAAGATGTTCCAATCGGAGTGTAAGAATTTGTTTGATCGAGTGACGGGAGAGAGCTGAATGCATGCCATGCCAGCACAAAGGTAGATAAACAGTTAGTTTGATTGAATCAGGTTGGCTAAGGAGAGGCTAGGAGTATGAAAAGAGGATTGAATCCTTGGAAACAGGCAAGAAGAGGGGAAGAGCAGATAAGTGTACGAACAGATATTCATCCCCTGGATTACCCAATCCCTGTTCGTTTGCCAGGAGGCCAATCCCTCTACCACTTCCAACGGCACGTCCATATCTGACACCTGCCGATTGTTGGTGTTGATGCTGATGCTGATGCTGATGCTGGTGTTGCTGCTGGTGTTGTTGATGCTGATGCTGTTGAAGGGCCATCTGCTGGGATGTCTGAGACCGATGATGATGATGATGGATGGGGGCGTGGGCGTGGGTATGATGGTGATGATGCTGTTGTTGTTGTTGCTGTGTACCAGCTGGGCCATAAGCTGACATTATGAGTTACCGATGGAGATAGATACACGTATAGGATGAGTGAGAGGATGGAATGGAATAGGATGGGATGGATGTGAGAGATGAAGGAGGAGAGTATAATTCATCATTTTTATTATTATTATTTTATTATTTTACTTTCCCTTAAGGAAGATTTTTTTTTCCTTTTTTGAAGCTTCTCATTCAGCCCTTCCACTGAATTCCCAACAACCATCCCAAAAGAAGTTTCACTTTCTACCCTCGATCATGGCATCTTCTACTACAGGTCAAGCGCACGGGAATGTTCTCCTTCAATCAGAACCTGTACCAATAGAATCTATCCCGGTTCAAGGCCCGAACTTTGACAAGGAACATTCACTGAATGACCTTCTAGCTAGCTACGCGACCATGGGCTTCCAAGGCACTAGCTTTGCCAAAGCATGCCGTATCGTCGACGAGATGGTTTGTCTTGTTGTTTTTCTGCAGATGGAATGTTAAAGAGATCAATTGCTGAAGAATCTATCCACGTATTGATTGAATATCGCCTTGCTCTGTTCTTTTTCTCGCGCCATAGAGGTCTTGGAGGCCAGAGCCTTCTGCGGAATCCAGCGAAGCCGACACCGCCGAGGACAGCCGGCCGAGCACACCGGAGCCTAACGACCCGTACCGTCCACCTCAAGACAAAGCGGCCATCTTTCTCGGCTACACGTCCAACTTAATCTCGTCCGGACTGAGAGAAATTATCTGTTATCTGGCAAAGCACAAAATGATCTCCGCCTTGGTCACCACTGCCGGCGGAGTCGAGGAGGACTTCATTAAGTGTTTGGGAAAGACTTATCTTGGTCAAAAGGGCTTTGAAGAGGTTGGTAGGGAGCTGAGAGGCAAAGGGTACGTTTGGAACCATGTCTGCGTCCAGTCTGCTTATAGCACTTGAAAGACTTAATCTGGCGCGGTTGGCCTGCTTTTTGTTCTTTTTTGTAACAGAATGAACCGGATAGGTAACTTGCTTGTGCCAAACTCAAACTATTGCGCGTTTGAAGATTGGGTATTGCCTATCTTGGATGCCATGGTGGTCGAGCAGAAGACAGAGTCCATTACCTGGGCTCCTTCCGATGTGATCCGTCGGTTGGGTAAGGAGATCAACGACGAGAGCAGTGTGTACTACTGGTGTTGGAAGGTCCGTACCGAGAAGCTTTCAATGCTGCTTATTCTGTGTTTCTGCGACGGCTCTAGATTCATATGATCACTTCTGCTGACTATGAATACCTCTACATCCTTCACTCAACTAGAACGATATCCCAGTATTCTGTCCAGCGCTCACAGATGGCTCGCTCGGTGACATGCTCTACTTTCACTCGTACAAGACTGAGACACCATTGGTGATCGATATCGTCAAGGATATTCGTAGGTTGAACGACATGAGTGTCAAAGCCAAGAAAGCTGGAATGATCATCCTTGGCGGAGGTGTTTGCAAGCATCAGATCGCGAACGCCATGCTTTTCGTGAGTCTTATATGACTTTTTCGCCTTGAACTAATGGTTAAAAATGAATAATAGAGGCTGAGGCTCAACCTGATTGCCCATTCATTCCTTTCTTGCAGAGAAATGGAGCGGATTACTCTGTCTATATCAATACTGGCCAAGAGTTTGATGGATCCGATTCTGGAGCTAGACCTGACGAAGCGGTTTCCTGGGGAAAGATCAAAGCAGATGCTCCCGCTGTCAAGGTTTGTCTGATACCATTTTTTTCCTATCTGACTACATCTAGCCCATATTGACCATAAATCTCTTGTCTTTTCATCAGGTCTACGCCGATGCTACGCTCATCTTCCCGCTACTCGTCGCTCAAACGTTTGCGAAGACAAAGTGGAATGAGGACCGCACGAATGGTGCTCTGTAGAGAACGAGAAATAAGAAGATAAATATGTGACAGTTCATGAATTTGTAACTGATAGATGAAAATGTTCTTAGATAAGATCACCTATGATATCATAGCCTGTCTCTCACCTGGTCTGCTCTTGTCCTTCTTCTTCCTACTACCTCCCATCCTTCCTCCCCATCTGTTCTCTCGCCCATCCGTTATTGTATTTCAGCCATGTCCTCATACGACCTACCATCAGGTGGCCAAGTGCTCACACAGGAGCAGCTTCGAGCGACATTGAAGTATGTTCGACTTCAGATCATTTCCGTAAGTAGAGTTGTATCCATCAATTCAAACCTCTCCCGGCTGAAACCTGTGTGGATTCGATCGGAATTAACACATCGCTTATTGCCTTTACCATCCGTCCTGCTTCCTTTTCAACAGCCCCTCAGCCTGCTGGTTTCTATAGGAGCAAATATTGTCTGTGCCAGTCTAATTAAACCATCGATGAGTTAGTCCATCCTTCTTTCCCGCCTTCTCTGGTCTCATCTCCTTTCTATCTTGCTTTCTCTCTTCTTGGGGGTGGTCGCGCATTGCATTCTTTTTCGGGCGAAAATTGTAGTTTAGAGCAAAATGGCAAAACGTTGAACTTGAACCACCGATTGATTGTCCGGGTTGTCCTCCAGTCGATATCTCGAGAGCCCATCCGACGCTCTTCACGCCTTTATCTGTCATGATAAGCGGTTATTGGGTCCGTCCTTCCTTTTATCCGTTTGATGAATGAGTATAACAAACTGACTGATCACACGCGTTTGTCTGGTGGTCAAATATAATAGACCGTGGTGTATGCTCTTCAAATTGGATTCTGCCTGATGCTCGTCCTGGCCAGATCGGCCGAGACGAAGGATGTGCTGATGCGGGGTGTTGGAATGAGGTTCTCGATCGCCAATTGGCTCATGGCTGGCTGGGCCGTCTTCTGGGTTCGTCTGACTTTGTGCTTGTGTCCGTTGCTCTTAATTGCAAGCTGATTAGCATCAAACTTACGGGTCTCACATGACTCAGACTCTTCAAACTTCATGGTCTTTCATGGTCGCCGAGGTCTTGCTTATTCTTAATTCTCTGATTCTGTACGTATCTATCAATCTCGTTCCTCCTCCGCCATCCGACTTGCTGACCTGCATTGTATCCATCTTCCACTAGAGGCACCATTTACCTTACTCTCCACCGACATTATCACTTTTCTACCGGAACCTGGCTCTTTGTCTACACTCCCATGAAGATGATGCTCGCTATCGTTTTCTTGCTTGAATGGCTTGACAACGGTTTCATTGTTCTTGGCTGGGAGTCTAGAGATCCGGCCACTTATGCAAAATACTCCTGGCAGGCTATTGGAATCCTTGCTGGGGTCAACGTCGTTGGTTTGCTGATGGTCTTTGTAACCAAGGACCTTGGTGAGGACTCACCATCTTCCTCATTTTCCATCTTTTGTGCTTCATCACTCATCGTTTGGCTGGATTTTTGGTTGATTCGGATCATCGATTATAACAGTCTGGACAGTATCAGCCGAGTATCTGCTTGTATCTCTTCTGCTCAAGAAGCCAAAGCCATTTACTATGGTGGTCACTTTGTTCATCTTCCTCGCCCTCTACGTATGTCCATGTCTCCCTTTTCTGGTTAAAGGACCCGGTCAGCTTATCAAGTGGATTCTGCTTAAACGTCGTCTCTCCCTCAGCCCTTTACCTACTTGGCTTCCATCTTCTTCCACTCGGCCCGGACTAGAGAAGGTCGGATTCGACTTGAAGAAGAAGCAGTCGCCGCTTCACACGAGGCCGTCGCTCCGCCTGCGACAGCTCGTGCTCATGCAGGTACAGTCCCGCCAGCTGCTCCCGTTGCCAGTGGAACCGAAGGTGTTTAAGAGGAAAAAAGTAGAGAGTAAGGATCAGGGGTCGCATTATCCTCTCTTTCTAATTCTCTTGAATTTCTTTAAGCTGTTATCTTGCCCTGTCTTTGTTCATCTCCCGTCGCCGTTTGTCGTCTTCTGTTGCTGTTGTTCCTCTTCTCTCTTTCCTCCATCTCTCTTGCAAAGAAGACCTTCGTAGGCTCTCGTTGGAAATTTCTTATTAAACTTTATCGTTAAGCATGTATACTACTATCTCTAAACCATGTTGCACTCGTCACGTAAAGAAGAAAGGAGGAGAAAGGAAGCTCGATTTAAATCGATTGAGGGATTTGCATTACATACATATATACATACATACGAGAAGCGCATAGAAGTATCGTGGGGAAACATGTAAGGTCCGATTGACAGGAGGGGTTATAGTTGAAGACTAAAAGTCAGTAGACATTTGCGCTGCGTCTTGGTTTTTTAATACCCAATCATACAGAGAAGAATATAAGTAGAGAATTGAAGTCAGTCTCCGTATCTCTAAAGCTCCATCCGCATGCTTACAAAGAGCCACGAAGGATTTAGAAAGAGCAAAGAAAAGAAGAAGGGATTTACTTCGTTTCTTTTCTCGAGTCTGTCTGAGGAGACCTTGAGAATGTCGCTCGAGCATGTCCACATATGGTTTCAAGCTTGTCTGTCTCCAATCTTTAAGGATTTTACAAAGAACAATGAAGTAGTGAACGAGTCAGTAGCTGACAGTCAGAGGGGACCTAAAATGAAGGGGAAAGGAATATCGAAGGGATGGAAGCAAAAAGGACGAACCGACGACTTTCTTCTCATCCCCCAGATCCTGAGATGACCCATTTTCCCCATCTACAGATTGAGGATCCGTCTTTGCGGCAGCAGCGGCTACGTTAAGTTCGCCTATTAGTTGACCTAATGTCGGAACTGTCGATGGGTCGAATTCAGAGATCCTCGCAGGATCTACAGGGACGCATACTCGGTCTGTCGAAATTCCGAATAAATATGTGAGACAACAACAGTTAAACAAGGTTGAGCGGTCACAATTTCCCCTTTAAATACAACAAATAAGAAGAGAAGAGAAGAGGACGCACTTGTTCCGGGATGGATGACAAAAGGAGATTTTAACAAATGGTTTCGATGTTTTGACACATCCGCATCTAGCCTAGGGTATGTGTACTGCAGAACGATATCCTGTAGTGCATGTTCCAACGGACTTCCTTTCCCTTTCGGTCCTAAACCTGCGGCAGATCCGGTCTTGGATGCTCGGGACGGAAGGGCATCCGTAAGATGGGTCCATTTTTGACGCGAAGTGTACGACTTGGCGGACCATTTGGTGCGGAGCTTGGAGGTGAGCGCTTTAGTTTCTCAAATAGATCTCGTTTCAGATTTGCTGATGTGCTTCGATGATGAACGAAAGGATGAAAATAGGTCAAGGAGGCCACTTACCTTCATCAGGAACAAGAGACAGAAGGGTTTCCCACTGTTCTTTCGTCTTGAAACATTCCTGGTCGTCTAGGATCAGAGTAGCAAAGTCTTTCCCCAGAATATCGTATGCATCCCTTTTTTAGAGGAGGAAAGGTTACCGACAGATCGTTGGAGAGAACCCCAATTCAGTTCATCTTCATCTTTAATGAACAAACATGTGATAGAGAGGAATCACTCACATTATACTAGGGTGCAATTCGGGTGCTCTTCCGAACCTAACATTCACCTTCTTACTCATTTCCTTCCCTCCTTTGACAACCTCGAGATAGTGAACAATCGCTCGTCTCTGATCGTCGGTCAGATCTAATGCTGTCGTATCAGAGATCCAACAATGAATTCCTCGTCGACCGGAATACACCCAGAGAAGATGCTGAAAGCCGAATTGATCTGTAGCAGTTTTTTACATCATTTGATACGAAGCATTGTTTTCAGAAAATATTGTTAAGTTTACCGAAAGTGGCATTCATAGAGAGAAACAGAAAGACAAGCTCAAAGCGCAACACGTACCTCGAAGAGCATGGTCCAAGACTTCGGTAGCGCAAGCAATGAATCCCCAGCATCGTTTACACATAGACTTGTCAGAGCAGCACGTCCGGATCTCGTCGTAGTCTGTCATATCGATATCGAACACAAGCTCCCGACGAGCCGGCTGGAGGGCCGACGGACGAAGGGTCTTCTTGTCTTTGGGCTGAGGCGAAACAAACAAGGAAAAGAAGGTCAGATTTGATATCTATCAGAGATCATCGGCTCAGCTGGAAGATGCGTAGGTAGTTTTATCTCGTAGAAGTACCTTAGCAGTATAGATGGCTCCGATTTCGAATCGACTAGGGTTCAGTCGGAGAACCTCTCGTTTCATTTCTTCGTGGTTGGCGAACGAGTTGTATCTCAAATAGATGTCCCCGGCCAGAGTGAAAGCGAACTCTCTGTGGGTAAACAACCTTGTCGGTACTGTTCTCGTCGAATAGTAACACATCAGAGAGTAAGACCGCGAGAACCAGTTAAAACAGCCTCGGCCAGCAACGGAATCTCACTTTGTTCGTGGTTCAACCAGGTGAAGAGCTGTTTCCAAGGAAAGAGCCTGTTGTAAAACATTCTCATAGCCGCCGGATCGGAGGCATCTACTTCATCCATCGTATTGATCGGAATAGTGACAAATTTAACTCTGTTATTAAGGTCTGTGATCGTATGGTATATGTATGGCCTATAAACCTAGGAAGAGTGTGTGAGCAGAAGGAATGATGAGAGATAGAAATCAAAAGCGTGTGTTGATCGAGACGCGCCAGCCGACAGACGCATTTGAGACGCGTAGCCTCATTTAGGACGCGTCGCGCAGTAACGCTGACGCTCGTCCCCCTTTAGACCGCCATTGTCCGATCTCTCGTTCAGATCCACGCCGTGTCCAGGTAGCAGTTGTATAGACACATGTCGTCCCCACCAGTATCATCTCAGCTATCAGAGGGAGAACCGCCGTGAGTCTATGTGGCTGCAAGGGTAAAGAGTGGAGAGACTAGAAGGGAAAGAAGACATGGGCTGATGTCGTCTTCGTTTCTGAGAGAACAGACTTACAAGACCAACTCCTTTGCTAAGGGATATAGAGGACGATGGGTCAAACACTATACGCATCATGCTTGCTACCGACAACCATTTAGGGTACCTTGAGAAGGATCCCATTCGGGGAAATGATTCGTTTGATGCCTTTAGAGAGATTCTAGAGCTGGCCAGAAAAGAGGAGGTGGGTTGGAATAATCTCTCCTTATATCCGTCCATCTTCAATGGCACATAGCCAGCTGATGTCTCTTCTTTTTGATGGCGACAGGTAGATTTCATCTTGCTGGCAGGCGATCTCTTCCACGAGAACTATCCTTCAAGATACACTCTCCATCAGACGATTGCTCTTCTCAGAGAGTACTCTCAAGGGGATAGGCCCGTCCAGATAGAACTTCTGAGCGATCCGAATGAAGGGAAAGCCGCAGGATTCACGTAAGTCTCTTAGCCAAATATCGACATTATTCTTCTGCGCCTTCTCTATATACGTGCTGATGTCTATCAAAAATCATTCGGCCTGTTAGATTTCCAGCGATTAATTACGAAGACTATAACCTCAACGTCGGCATTCCTGTCTTCTCTATTCATGGCAATCATGATGATCCCCAGGGAACGTCAGCTGTGCGCTCCTCATTCATATCATACCCATACCAGGCATCCCCTGAGTTTTAACAAGCGTTTTTTTTTTTTGCTTCTCAAACTATCCAGGCAGGAGCTCTTTCCGCGATTGATATTCTGTCCGTCTCTGGTCAACTGAACTACTTTGGGAAGACTGATCTGGGAGCAGACGAAGCGCGTCCCGAATCAGCCAAGCAGGGTTTGACGATCTCACCCGTCCTACTAAGAAAGGGGACGACCAAGCTTGCGATGTATGGAATCGGAAACATCAAGGATGTTAGGATGAGTCATGAGTTACGGAACGGAAGAGTTAGGATGTTGAGACCAGAAGAGGATATCGATAACTGGTTCAACATTGTACTGGTGCATCAAAACAGGTTTGTCCTAGTTCATCTTTCCTTCTACTTTGTCGGATATTGACGGGTGTTACCTCAATTTTTTTTCTTTGTCAACACAATCAGAGTGGCTCATAACCGGCATGAGTATATACCTGAGAACATGTTTGATGATTCGACAGATCTTGTCGTCTGGGGTCACGAGCATGATTGCCGGATCGTTCCAGAAATGGTAGCAGACAAACAATACTGGATCACACAGCCAGGCTCGAGTGTGGCCACTAGTTTAGCAGACGGTGAAGCCATTGACAAGTACGTTCTCTCGTTCCTTCCGACTTGCTATCATACCCTGCTGCCGCGCTAGACAACCAGAGTCGAGACTGATCGCTTCTCTTTCTGGTTTACATGCAACATGATAGACATGTCGGACTTCTGGAGATCCAAGGTAAACATTTCCAGATCACTCCGATGCCTCTCAAGACCGTTCGGCCGTTCGTGATGAAACATATCGAGCTGTCAGTCGTAGCGGAAGAAACCGGGCTGAATTTAGAAAATAAGCCAAAGGTAACTGAGTATTTGAGACAACAGGTACGCCTCGTTTTCTTTTTCTTTACATCGACAATCAGTCGTATGGGTACGAGTTTGACGTCCATGTCTGAATGTTTTCCTCTGGTCTCACCCCTCTTCATATTTAGGTATTGAAGTGTGTGGCCGAGGCGAATGCTAAATGGGATGAGAAGAACTTGTCCCTATCACCTGAGGTAGACGGTCCCAAGAGACCTAAGCCATTAATTCGTTTGAAAGTTCGTCTAACCGTCCTTCTTTGACGATTTACCTATGTTTGGATATTCCCGATCCTTATTTTTGACTCTTCTACACAGGTTGAAACAACGGGCGTATTAGAGCTAACGAACGTCACCCGTTTCGGAGAAGGCCTCAACCAGCTGGTTGCCAACCCAGGAAATCTTCTACAGTTTTATCGACGGAAGAAGTTTGCCAAACGGACAGATAAAGTTTCTGTCGATCAACCTGATCTGGACCTCTCCGACGATGACGGGCTCGCGCCCGGTCAGCGACAAGGGAAGATCAAGATGGCGGATTTGGTAAAGGAGTATTTGACAGCTCAGAAGCTAGACGTCTTACCCGAGAACGGATTAGAGGATGCTGTCGAAAAGTTTGTAGAAAAGGGCAGTAAGACGGCGATCAAAGAGTTTGTCCTCATAGATCTCTTGCCTGATCGATCAGATAACAAAGGAAGCTTATCTCCTCTTTGTGCGCACTTAAAGTTTTGTCGCTGGAACGCTGAAAGCATTCAACTCAAACGCACGAATGAAGAACCTGACTGAGGATGAGATCCAAGATGAGGTACCGTGGACTGGTTACTCAATGTTTCTTATAGGCAGCTTGATCTCATTCATCGCCTGTTTGTTTGCCTTATTTTTCAAGTTGATCCAACAAAAAAACTTGGCCGAGAGCCAATTCGGAGGGAAGCGGCCCGCTGTGCTATCCGAAGGGAAAGTCAGAGTTCGTCCAAACACCTGGTTTCCTTTGCCTTTGTTCTTTGATCTATCGACGGTATGGACATTGATATTTGTTTAATAAGGCGTCGAATGCTCCAGACTCGGACGTAATGATGGCAGAGTCGATGGGTGAAGACTCAGACGACTCCGTGTTCACTCGGGCGACAGGAAGAGCCAAAAAAGCAACGACCTCAACTGCAGCAAAGGCCAAGAAAGTCCCAGCCACCAAGAAGCCTCCAGCTGCAGCAAAGAAGAAGCAGGCTTTAGTACGTTGGTGTAGCCATCCTGAACACGGATATCAATTTTCTGAACTTAACTCCTCTGCTATCTCTAGTTCAACGACAGTGAAGAGGAAATTTTCATACACGATACGGACGAAGATGACTGTCGAACTGAAACTCAACGGACAAAAGGTCATATCGATGATTTCGATGATGACGAGGATGGGGATGAGGACGAAGAGATTACTATTGCTTCTCCTCCTAGACGAAGAGCAGCCCCTCAGACGTCCGTTCCTGCCTCTTTCACGCTGTATCTATCTCTCTCTTCTTCTTTCTCCAATTTTGACAACATACCCTTCTTCTCTTTCTTTCTCTTGATCTTGATTTTCAAATATTGATTGAACGGTTGTAGGTCAAGATCGAGAGCGCCGCCAAAGGCGGCGGCGTCGGCAAATACCTCGAGAAGGACAAAGAGGACGGTAGCAGACACTTCTGGTTCTCGTTCTCAACAAAGTCAACTCAAGTCTGTCTTTCCTTACCTTCTTCTATTTTTGCATCTATCCTGGTTTTCGTTTGATAAGAAACGGACACTAATGTTCTGATGATCATTAAATGGAAACTGAAGTCTGGAACCAGTCCCAACTAGACCGGCTCGTCCCTCTCGTAAAAATGTCTGTCCCGCCCTCTGCTCTCTTCACCTTCTTTCTTTCGTTTCGCTCTAATTTTGCATCATTCTTTTTAATTCTTGATCTGATGACTGACGAGAGATCTTGTTCTCTTCTCTTCTCCGCTTTCTTTTCTCTCTGATGTCTATACTTGTTGGGTTCAGGAATGAGCCCCGTGTTGATTGCCGGGTCTAGTTTGAGAAAAGGCTGGTTGCGTTGATGGCTTTTAAAAGAAAGGATGTCAAGATAAAGATCGTTGAGAGATCCTAGACGGACCGGGATGAATTAGAGCATGAAACATGAGAGAAGCAAAACAATCTGAAAAACAAATTAAAGAAGCAAAAGAAGAGAAACAAAATAAAATATATATAAAAGAAGTAAGAAAGCACGATGGATGGAATCATGGGTTTGGAATGTGAACTAGCTCAGACAAGGCGGAAACTTCCTATTTGAATTGAGATATTTAAAATGGATAGAGAATATAAGAAAAGAAACAACTACTACCAAGAGTCAAGGGAAACAAGAAAAGGCAGAAAGGCAGAGGGACAGAAAAAAAGACAAGAATAGAGAGATAGGATTGAATCAGGAAGATTAAAGAAAGGGAGCGATCACGCGTCTTCATCCTCTGAGTCGTCATCCCCACCCTTCCCAGCCCTCCTTTCTTTCCCGGCGTTCTCGCCGCCGGCACCCGATTCGGCACTAACGCCAGCGCCAGGGGAATCAGGCTCTGGGATCCCCATTTGAGCTCGGACAGCCTCGAACGTCTGTTACATTCAAAAATTCAAGGAGGGTTTATCAGTAAACTATGTTTCCTCCAAATTTTGGGAAGAAAGCACGATTCTGACAAGACGAGGAAAAAGCAAGAGAAAGGCAGTGAAGAGAACAGACCTTGAGAAGTTTTCGTCTAGCCCCCAAAGCGGCGACGCCCTGAGCTTCAAGGTCAGCGTCCGACATGAGCACCATTTCCGTCCATTTCGAGTTTTCGAAGTTCGGTGTGTATTTCTGGTGTTTGGTTCGTTGTTGATTCAAACATTTAGATGTCGACTCGTCAGTTCAATAAGATAAGAGAGTAGAAGAAAGGGTAGCGAGGAAAAGGAAAGGACGAACATGTAATCTTAATGTCCTCAGCCACTGGGGAATGTCTTCCAACACTCTGATGTCCACATCTTCCTCTCCAGTCTGTGCCTGTCCGGCCTGTGCGTGTGCTCCCCATCCACCTCCACCGCTCTCTCGTCTACCAGACCCACCAGGCGACGGGCTCTTCAAACCGGCCGAACCAGAGACGCCCAGCATGGGGGACCGTCTGGTGGCGGAGTGTGAGCCGTTGTGCTGGCTTTTGATCGAGACTGATCTCGGAGTCTGTTGCGCTTGCGCTTGAGCCTGTGCTTGCGCCTGAGCCTGAACTTGAGCTTGGAGCTGAGCTTGTTGTTGACCTAGCAGACCAATCAACCCGGCATTATTCAGACCGGCGAAGGCGCCTAGGCCAAGACCCATTCCGGGGTTTTGCAATCCGCCTACGGGTAAACCAATGCCAATCCCTCCGAGGCCACCGAGACCTGTAATAGCCGAGCCAGTTCCTCCTGCTCCAGTGGTGTTGCCGGCATTGCCTCCAGCGGCAGCGACACCTAACTGCTGAAGCTGTTGAAGCTGTTGGATCTGAAGCTGCTGGAGTTGAAGTTGAGACATCTGGAACGCAAGGTCCGATGGCGAAGGTGAGGCTAGTCCGTTGGTAAGGATGTTTAAACCGGAAGGACCGAACGCATCGGCGTTACTTCCGAGGGCAGGGCTCTGTCTGGATTGGGCCCACGAACCAGTAGCCGGTCCTTGGAAGTTACCACCGACATTACCAGGCGACGAAAAGTTTCGACCGGACTTTAGATTGATTCCGACGCCGAGACCGACGCCGGACCCAGGACCGCTCGGCTGTTGCTGTTGCTGAGCCGGCTCGTCGTTGAAGAGAGACCTTGATGGGTAACCGGATCCGGTCGGGTTTCCTCCACCAGTCACTCTTCGTTTAGGAGCGTCCGATAGTTTTGGTACCTGGCTAGTCGGGGTATTGGCCATGCTGGCCCAGCCACCAGCGTTGGAGTTAGGGGACAATGGGAACGATACACCAGCTTTGGCACTGGGCGAAGATGGGAAGGGGCTTTCGTCTGCTAGGTTAGGCGTTGTGCCAGCAGGAGGACCGAGGCCGAGTCCTGCTCCAGAACCAGGCATGCTCATCCTTGAGCTTGATCTGGACTTTTGGTTATTGGCCGCGTGGGTCGAACCGGGGACGATATTCGCGAGCCCGGAGAAGTCTGCTGACTTGGGTCGGTCTGTTGATCGAGTAGAAGTAACGGATTCTCCACCGGGGGATGGGCCTCGCTCGAGAACTTGATCGAGTCCGGTCGACCCACCGGCTAGCCACGACGGTGTCAGCGAATTCAAGCCTCCTGGGGCCGAAATTCGGTTCGGCTTGTGAGACGAGCTGGCAGATGACTTTCGCTGGGAGCCAGCGGTGGCAGAGATGGTCCCAAGGGGCGGTCCATCTAGGGTAGATAGAGCAGACTCTGGAGTAAGGTAGGCCGAGCTGTCGGCAAAGGATTCTCTGACGGCCGAGGCAGCATTCCCACCTCCGAAGCTCGTTCGGACGGGTGATCGGTAGGTGTTCATCTTTGCTTCCACCTGAGCCTGCATCCCGGTTCCTACAGCTGGAGATAGTAGGGCGGACATGGGGTCTGATCTTGCCATCTGTTGAAGCACGGTCATAAAGAACCTAATCTGAAGCTGGGTCGAGTGCTGGAGTAAAGAATATAACGCGGCCGTTCTCTCCGCCTCGGAGAGGACTCGAAACCCTTTGAAGAGAAGGCCAAAAGAGTTAGAACTATGTTCAGAAAACGAGAGGTAAAGAGTAGACTAGAGAACGAACATTGTTCAATGGCACTCAGCTCTTCAGTGAAGTTTTGATCGAGCGAAGCGGCCGCCATCTCTTCCTGTGAATGAGGGGTCAAGGTGAGAGACGAAGGCGGATGAGCAAGATGAACACAAGGAAATACGAATAACGGGCGAGCAGAAAAGCCTTAAAAAGAAAAGAGACTAACCAAGGTAACCTCGTAAGACGCCAGGTCTTGGAACCAACGGTCAATGGCCTCGGCTGCAAAAAAAAGAGACAGAAAGAGAGTTAAATAAAATTTCAGGATCTCTGAAAGAACTGAGAAGATTCAGAGAAAGAAAAAGGACAGAGAGATTTACCTTCGGCATTCCTAGGTTCGGCGTTTCCACCAGTGTTACCAATCCCGCCAAGATGAGCCCCTCCTAAAATCTCTGAAGACGGTCTTCCACCGACACCGCCCGACCTGCCTGCACCGGGTGGACCTGAAAAGTTTCTGTAGGCTGGCCCGGTGGAACTGTTGGCATTGTTGGTGGCGTTAGGGTTGACAGAAGAAAGACTGGTGTACGTGGTGGCCGACTGAGGGCCACCTGGGCCAAGGGACTGTCTTGCATAGGGAACGTGTGAGGTTGTGCTGCTAGATGGTCTAGGCGGCAACTTTGCGCTAGACGGTGGAGGCGGAAGCGAGGGCGAGGGTGATCTCTGGGAGGAAGGCGAGGGTGATGAGGACATGAGGGGTAAGGTGTGCTCTGGTGTGTATGGGTGGAGTGAACTCTAGAAAGATGGACCAGAGAGAAGACCTGCAAGGATGGAACAGAAAATTAAAAAAAAGAAGAGAAAGAGATGAGTACGGAACGTGAAGAAAGAATATGAAGAGGCAGAAAGAGACACATGAGGAAGAAAAAGAGGGAAACAGAAATGCCTACTCACTCAATAGAGATGGAAAGAGAGGAGAAAGGAGCAGAAGGGGGAAGAAAATGAGACGACGCGTTCTCTGTGTCTTCTTGCGGTTATGAAGTTGAGATACAGGTGAGAGACCTAGAGAACAAGGGAAAGATTAGCTTTTCCAAAGAGACGACCCAGTCGAATCGATCGGGAGAGGAAGAGAAGGAGAAACGGAAGAGGATTGAATGGAGAAGGGCAGATGATGGAAGATGGATGGAAGAGAAGAAGAAAAGAAAAACAATCGACTGCCGGGCATATGACTATGAGAGTGCATTAGGCGAGGTATTACAAAAGGGACTACAGAAATTAGGCAAGCCTGATGGGAGACTATAGAGGCGTAAACAGTGAGATAGAAAACCTACGAGACGCAATGCCAATCGGCATACAAACACAGTAGTCCTGGCAGAGAAGTCTAAGCTGGAGCAACAGCTGAAGATTTGTTCATTTATCAAGGAGGTATAAGAATGGACAGCTGGAGAGCGAGGCAACTGCAACTGGGGACGATAGACAGAGACAGGAAGAAGGGAACTACACCCACAACATCGAATTCTTCAGTGTAGCCGCTTACAATAACTCTCTCCTTTGTATTTCTTTCTTTCTTTCAAACTCTGCTATTTCCTTGCTCAGAGTTTCTATGCAGCATGGTTCATGTTATCTTTCGGTTGTGAGAATCTCTATATCTAGTGTACATGACCAGTTGTGCAACATATGTTTTCCTCTTTCGCGCACGCGCACGTCACCAAGAGTTCTCATATCCTTGCCAGAAGAAAGCTTGTCTAGACAGACATTTGTCTAATGTTGTCTTCTGAATCATCCATCATGTTTTTTTTACCTGTTTATCACTATCAAGTGGGAGCAACGATCTATGGGATCTTCCTCTGAAAATTCAAGAGCATATTGTCATCTAGACTTGGTGACCCAAGAGAGATCCAAGAGAGAAAGAAGATGAGGGTTATTAGCCATCTTGAGCCCAATGTAAGGACCATAGTTGCATATGTACATATACGATGAGAACATCTTGTTCTCTAGATGTACAAGAGAAAGAGACTGCACACTTTGGCTCAGGAAGAGACTTTGGTAGACTACAATAGGAGACCAATCAGAGAAGGAACTACGCTGAACTAAACTACAGATAAGCCCACCTCATAATTCGGATTTAAGTCCATTAATTTACACAAAGGTAATCCCTGACGCGTTCACAGTGCCAATCAGTATGATATACCCAGTATGGTGGTGATGTGCGCTGATGCGGTAATCCCACTACAACCGTGGACCTCATCAGCGTAGTCAAACCCTAGCTCAGCCCTTCATCCTCTCCACCTTTCTGCTGGAGATCACATCCCAACTTCTCTATGGACATGTAAGATCTGTTCTCGCTCATCTTAATCGATCAGCCCTCTGTACGGTGATAGCGCTGATATAGCAGTGGTAGTCCGTTGACGGTGATAGTACTACTGTCGCGATGGAACATCCAGTGCTGAGTGTAGTTCTGCACGTGAAGTCGGCCGCACGTGACCCAAAGAACACGTGAGCTGTTTCTTTCGATTACATAGCACAGCCCGAATGACGTCTCCGGTCTGAACGGAACTGTCGCCTTCTTTTTTTCCTCCTCCTCCCTTCAGCCAATTAGTAAACACGAACGGCCATCGCTCTAGATCCCTTAAGAACCAGGTGCTCTTGCCTCGCTTGCTCTTTTCTTTCACTTTTACTACCACCACCCCTACATCTTTTAACCGAAACTGTCTCTGTTAAAGACTCTTGCTTTTCAAAGCAACAAACGGCTCGCACTCACCGTCACCCTTCCTGCTAAACACTCCTTCAACCCTCGGTATATCCACCGCTCCTCTTCGACTTTCTCCTCAGCTCATTCTCAGCCCACAGCTGCCCCTTCCCCTACTCCAATTCCCAAGCACTACTCCTCCCTTCCTTCTTCAGACCAAACTACCATGGCCCCTATCGCTGTCCCTAACGGAAACTCGCCTGAGAACCACGAGCTCGCCATTCCTGAAAAGGGCGAGCAGTCCACTAGACTTCACTCTAAAGTGGTCATCATCGGTTCTGGTCCAGCTGGTCACACCGCTGCTATATATCTTGGCCGAGCCAACTTGAACCCTGTTCTATTCGAGGTCAGCTCAGACTAAAACGTTTACAAGTTTCTTCTTATCGTGCTAATCATACGTCTTGCTCTGTCTTCCCCTTATTTTCCCTTTGCGCGCATTTTATCTCGTAATAGGGCATGCTTGCCAACGGGTTTGCTCCCGGAGGTCAGCTCACCACCACCACCGATGTTGAGAACTTCCCCGGTTTCCCGGATGGCATTCTTGGATCCGAGATGATGGACAAGTTCAGAGCCCAATCGTACGTTTCTTTCCTGTGTTTCTACTTTTTCTGTCTACAGCCCTCCCTCGCTTATCTATACCCACGCTTTTTCTATCTTTGTGTAGCGAGCGATTCGGGACGGAAATCATCACTGAGACCATTTCCAAGGTTGATCTCTCCAAGCGACCTTTCAAGTACTGGCGAGAGGGAGAAGAGGACGATGAGACAGCGTTTGAGACTGCCGACACGTAAGTTTTTCTCCCTTGCCCTTCGTTATCTCTTCTTTCGGTACCTTTTACTTATTTATTCATTTCTACATATATTGTCTTTCTTCCTCTTAGTATCATCCTTGCGACCGGTGCTTCCGCCAAGCGACTCGGTTTGCCCGGTGAGGAGACCTACTGGCAGTCCGGTGTTAGTGCGTGCGCAGTGTGTGATGGAGCCGTGCCAATCTTCCGAAACAAGCCGTTGGCAGTGATCGGTGGAGGTGACTCTGCGGCTGAGGAGAGTATCTACTTGACAAAGTACGCATCACATGTGTACACTTTGGTCAGGAAGGACGAACTTCGAGCCTCCAGGATTATGGCTCAACGATTGCTGGCTCACCCGAAGGTGACCGTGCTGTGGAACGTATGTATTATTTTCTTTCCTTTCTTCTTTTGCTTCGATCGACATTTCTCTCAGTTGAAGCTTACTCTTCCCCCTTTCCGCTTCTTTAAAACCAGACCGAGGGCAAAGAGTGCACTGGAGATGGGGAGCTTCTCACAGGTCTTGAGATCTACAACAACAAGACGAAGGAGACATCTAAGCTTGATGTCAACGGTCTCTTCTATGCAATTGGTACGATTTTTATTTCTAGAACATCCATATCGTCTTTCTAGCGTTTAACACTTCCTTCTCTCCTTTCTCCTCAGGTCACGTCCCGGCTACCGATCTCATCAAGGGTCAGGTCAAGACAGACGAGGACGGTTATATCGTCACCGTTCCCGGTACCGCCCAAACCTCCGTTCAGGGTGTCTTTGCCGCCGGTGATGTTCAGGACAAGCGATACAGGCAGGCTATCACCAGTGCCGGAACTGGTTGCATGGCCGCCCTTGAGGCAGAACGACTCTTGGCTGAGGAGGAGGAAGGCGAGAGCGCTCATATCGAGTAAGCTTTTTTTTCAAGTGTTTTTTCCTGTAAATCATTCGTTGAAAGTGTATGATTCTCTCCTTGACTGACCTGGCTGCTTCTTCTCTTGAACTTGTTTAGTGATAAGACCGCCCAGCGAGGTTAAAACCTTCCGGTCTTGGATTGGCTCTCTTCTCTTCCTTTTTAATCATCCTTGTTCTTTGTCCAGTAAAACACTAGACTATACAGACTGTTTCCTAGATCTTTCTTTCCCTCTTTATACATACCAGTCGATTGATTAGATGAAATGGTTCAAAAGAAACGAGTGAACTTATATAAGCAGACATGTAACCCTAACAAACCTCATCTCCCCCCGACGATGTTTTCACTGTTTCGGCTCGTTGTACTTTCCTCCCATCTCGTCTCTCTTGCTGTGTCTGCCTTGTGTGTTTGATCTGTCTTATACTCATCATGGTGAGACCTTCTATGTTCCGTTTAGTCAAACCTTGTGCTGTTCTTATGAGATTTTGTGTGTGCTTAACGCTTAGAAGACAATCTAACTCTCTTCTTCTTGCTCTCTCCTTCTACTCGTTCATTCTCCCCGTTACTTCAGTCCAATCTGACGCTATATTCGGCTACCTGTCTAATCATCCTCGACAGTGAAGGAAACAGAGTGATTGCAAAATACTGGTCGCCTCCTCACCAGCCAGCTTCGGTCGGTCAAGGAGTAGCCGCAGCTAGTACGCTAGGTGGAAATCCGTTCGGGACGTTGAAAGAGCAGAGAGCATTCGAGAAGAATGTTTGTGAGAAAACAAGGAAGGGACTTGGTCAGTCGACTCTCCTTGCCCCGTGTTCTTTTTCTCTCAGTCATGCTTCCTTTTCGTTTCTTAACGAGTCGTGTGCCAACGTGTCGTCTTATCTTTTGGCTTCATCTTTGTGTTCATCTCAAAAAACAAAAACAAAACAAAAGCCGACGTATTATTCCTCCCACCATCGTCAATCTGCCTAACAAAGTCCTCGACGGACCTAACGTTTCATCTGGTTGGACCAACATCCGAAAATGAACTCATGCTTCAGAACGCGTTGACCGCATTCCATGATGCTGTGGGACTACTCCTCAGAGGACTTGTCGAGAAGAGGAGCGTGTTGGAGAACTTAGATCTAGTCATGTTGGCTCTGGACGAAACGATTGATGACGGGTTAGTCTTCAATATTTCCTACCATTTCTTCGGGGTTTCTCCTCCTCCTTTGTGCGGTCTTTCTAAACGGAACCTTAATGACCTGATGGCAACCCCTTCTGTCCCTCCATATGCGCACATCCATACAGAATTATCCTAGAGACAGACCCAGTAGCTATCGCCTCCAGGGTTTCCCGCCCAAGAGCGGATACCGCAGGCGAGATCGTGATTAATGAGCAAACCATCATGTCTGCTTGTACGTTCCTCTGCTTGCTCTTCTTCGCTCTAGCCAGACATCGAGTGTGCTTCATGCTCAAGAGCTGACTCCCCCTTGTCTTCTATCCGACGGGATACTCACGCGTCGCGTATGTGATCCTCTTCTTCTCCATAGACTCGACTTTGAAAGAACGGCTCGGAAAGCAAATCGCTCAGCTCTAGATAGACATATCATTCATCTGTTCATTCACTCGTCCCTTCTGTCCTTCCAGCGTAGTTCTCGTTGTTGTTGTTTGTGTTTATGTTTCTTGTCCTTTTCATTTTTCGCTTTGGTGTTCAGTAAGATCACGTTTCTTCTTTCCCTTTCTTCTCTTCTTCTCTTTGTTTCTTCATTATTTGAGAAAACGCTCAGCGCTGGGACTGGAGCGAAGATTAGGAGAATAGAATATCTAAATCTAAGTCAAGAAAAAGAAAAAAGAAAGGAAAAGTTTGTTCAGGAATCGCGCCTCCTCATGTGTCTTTGCAACAAGAGGAGACATCATCAATGTTGTAATAGAACAGGATATACCACTAGATTTGAACGTTGAGTTGTCAATAGCGAAGCAGAGCAAAGAGAAGAGGCTGGAATGAAGAAGTGAAAGTAGAAGTGACAGTGATAGTGAAAGCGAGAGTGAAAGTGGAAATGTAATAAACCCAAGTTTTTGTCTTTCTGCCTTTTCTCTTTTTCATACTCTACTTTCCTTTCGTTTCCTTTTCTTTGTTCTGTTCTGGTTCGCTTCGATATCTTCTTGGATCAATCTTTCCTCCACCTTAGTCCTTTCTGTCTGTTTGCTTTTGCTCAAGGAAAGGCTTGAACAGAAGGGCAGATCCGACCGATGAATCGCCCTCCGTCCGTTTCCTGTCGGAAAGGACCGGAGAATGAGCATACTTCTCCTTCGTCTGGTACAGGTGTGGGTGCTAGTTCTAGTACTATCAACGGCGACAACGGGCTCGGAAACGTCAACATCAACGCCAATGGGGGTAGCAACGGGTCAAATAGGAGACAAGGATATACAGGTAAACGGTTTCGAACGATTCAACCTGATCCGTCAATACCCCTGTCTCTACCTCCACTCTTACCGCCTTCCTTTTCTAATTCTTCCTCCTCGTCCTCGGCAGTACCGATACGATCCAAACCACTATCATCGTCATCGATAGCAACGGCAACGGCAAAGTCAAAGATATCGGCGAACACGACGACGACGACGACGACTAGAGGAGAAGATACCCAACCTAATGAATCTGTTCATGCTAACCGAGCAAGGGTTGTTCCACTAGTGGCAGAAGTGATGACCCCTCGCTCTACCGGGTTTCCCATTCGACCTCCATATCCATTCCAGCATCAATCTCAATCTCGGACTCAACCTCCACTTCAGACTCGAATCCAGTCTCAACATAGATCCCAACCTCATTCGTATCCTCACGTTCCTATACCAGTCCCCACTAGACCACCGCTCTTTCCTGTCAATGGACCGTCGGGACGAGGATTTAATGGACAGGGAGTTCCACTTGGTCCAAGATCGCATAGGTCGAACGGAGGTTATTACCGAGCAGTAGCTGCTCCAGGAGGAGGACATGGTGTGGAGTGGGACAGAGCTGGAAACCAGAGAGACGGTAATGGTACTGGTAAATGGGAGAATGAGAGGTGGGACGTCCACTAGAGGTTTCAATCAGCGCTCTCAATCCTCTAGAGAGGATGGGAATAAAAGATCAGCTGTTCCAGCAATACCAGCAGTACCGGTGGCAGTACCAACGACGACGACGGCAGCGCCGGCGATATCGGCGGCAACGGACGATGAAAAGCAGGCCGCGTTAGACGCGCAGGAAGAGTTGGCGGTGAGAAACTCATTGATAATGGGTGAGGACGAAGAAGACGAAGAAAGACTGGGATCAAAACCGGAATCTGAACTGGAACCAAAGCCATTGCAGCCTGGACCTACACCGCCTGGGAACAGGACAATGACCAGAAGTGTTTCTCGTTCGTTGGCAGCCACTCCAGTCATGACATCACCGACCGCACACTCGAGCTCACCTTCTGTTCCCTTTCAAAAAGATATCCGGCAAGAAGCAAACCTAATCCTTGGTTCAAACGAGAAAGAGAGCTCGGTATTTAATGTTACCGGATCTATACTTTCGTCCCAGCCACCTCCGACTCTGGCTCAAGCACAGAAATCAACGTCTCTGGATGAAGATGTCAATCGGGTTTTAGAATCAGGTTCCTCAAGGTCCAAGACGGAAAAGATCAAGTTCAAACCAAATACTGAGTTCAGAAGGGATACTGTCCAACCTAGGCCACTTGGAGAAGACGCCCGGGCGGAGAGCAGCAACAAGCCGGTCAAACGGTTGGAAGGGTCGGTAAATAGAGCGAATACTGTCGATAGTAGGAAGGAAGGTATCAGATCGAGCCCTAGATTAACGGCAAAGAATTCTGTCCATTGTCAACCACCGATCCATCCTCTCAAACCGCTCCTCGCAATCGATCCGTGTTCTTCTCCCCACTCCAAGAATCCACCCCCTGCTCCTGCTCCTTCTACCCAATCGGCCAAAGCGAAACGACCACGGAATCGACAAAAGCCTAACCCGATGCTTGATCCTTCAAAGAAACCGACACCATCTGAGCCAGAAATTCAGCATGGGGAGATATCGGTCGATGATAAAGTTCCTATGGATTTGATCAAAATGGATACTTGCCCCGCACCAGCCATAGAGACCTTCGACATTCCTCCTGCCTCTAATGATGCTTGCATGACTCCGGAATGTCAACCCATGAATTCATCTGAGACCAGATCATCTTCTGCATCGATCGCAAAAAAGTCTTCTCGATCAAGAAAGAGTTCGGTGGCGGCACAGACTTCATATGTATCTCAGAAGACGGATCCTTTGGCTGCCGAACCATCTGCGCTGCTATTCCCTCCCCCAATACAGAGTCAAGTATCTGATCCTCAACCTGCCGAGGAGAAGATTTCCTCAGTTCTCCTTAATAAAGTCCCTAATCTTGTTCGTTTCTCTTTCTCTTCCTTCCTTCTTGATTGTTGTATCTTGGTCGCTGACGTTTTCTTAACGGGTATACATTTTCCTCTCTGAGCATTAACAGACTTGTAACGCTACTCCGACTACTGCCTCTGATTCTGTCAACTCAGAGTCAACCTCTCTATCCTCTCAACCCTTGCATGCGTCTCACAATCAACAACTTAATTGTCTGCCTCAAGATCCTCTATCAGCCTCCGCGAATATTCCCTCTTCTCTCACAGCCTCTCCTTGTCTTCCTACTTCCGTTGGTCCTCCGACACCCGCCGTAGAACTTGCTTCGAATCCGATAGATACACTTCTGGCACAAATCTCTGAAGACATCAAGCCTAATGTGTCCCTCCTTGCTATCCGTCCGAAATCACCTACTCCTCCACCCGTTCGACCGTTGAAGGGATCCCAACCCTATCTCAAAGACAAGCTTCCGCCGGATCTAGCACGGGCGTTATGGTCGAATGAACGACCGGAGGAACGAGCGAGAGCACGAAAGCTTTTCGTAGAAACCAAACGAATGGAACTTGCCAATACAGACAGGGTCGTCACTAGTAAAGGTACTTGGCGAGACGACGGGCTGGCACTCGACTGGAAGTTAAACACGTTGGAAGGGAAGTTTACAGTGTTGCTCTCAACCGAACCGGTCTCGAGGTCCGAGTTGGAGAGAAAACATAAAAAAATCTTGTCTGGGAAGGGTAAAGATGTCAAAGCGGTCGACTGGACAAAGGATAGGGTCGTGTTTAGCTGGTGGGCGAAGCAAACAGAGGAGGAAGAGGAGGAGGGTACAAACAGAAACTCCTCCAAAACTGACGTACGTGTGAAGGTTCGTATCTCTATGATGGTCAACTGCTGTTTGGTATTCTCCTCTAAGGAAAGATTCTAATGCCAATTGTCTGATTAAAAAGCAGAATCAACTTCTCTCTTCCCAAGTTAGTAATCCTACGACTCTTTTCCTTCTACTTCAATTCAAAATCTGATGTATTCGCGCGTGTTTCTTCGACTTTCGTACCAGGTATCTAAGCCTGACGTACAGCTTCCAAATGCTGAATCCGAGGTAATACCCACAACGGAGGTACGTTATATTTGCCATTCTTTGCTCGATAAACCTGTCTGTTCTGATTTGGATATGCGACTTTTCTTGCTTTCTTCAACTAGCTATGTCAATCAGCATTGAAAGCTGCAGCCACACCTACATCTGCAGCTCCAGCCCCCATTCCTACCCCGACTGCTCCAAGACTGTCTCGGAAACGACGAGCGTCTTTCAAGGAAAAGCTCGCTCAAAATGCAGAGAACTTCGGTGCGACATCGAAGAAGAATCAGCTATCGACGGTTCAAACCCGACAAACAGAAGTTTCTTCCCAGCTCCTCCCTACAGACATCTCTTCGATCAACCCACTGGATGAATCCGATTGTCAAACCGCCGTCTCTGGATCTGTTCTAAATCTTCCATTCTCTTCATCGGCCCCTGCCTCTTCAATTATCCTGATGAATAATCCTCCTAGCGAAACAACCGTCAATCCTCCTACGTCTCTATCTCTGGAAGAGGCATACATAGGGGATGATAACGATGTCGAGCGGTTACAGGAGGAACAGAGGGAGCTTGAGCAGAGACTTGCGAACTGTCATGAGAAGATTAGGCAACGGACTCAATCGGTTGCCCCTTCGACAGAGTTCCAGATAGATTCGCCCATCCCATGGCATCAGTTCAGTTCTTCTGACCCTCATCTTCTACCTCAACAAGTGATCGTCCGTGGTATGTTCTCAGAGGGTACAACAGGGTTGATGACGTATCTCGCAGAGACAGGGTTGAACGTGTGAGTCTATTCTTATGTTGACCTTGATTCTGTTGTCGTTGATGCCTGAATGTACACACGTGCAAGTTCTGGTTATAAAAACTAACACTTTTCATTTTAGTCTTGATTGTATTACGGTAGAAAATAAGGACATAGTAATGATCACTCTTTCCAACGAGGATGAGGCCATGTGGACAGTGGCAAATCTCAACGGACCACAGAGGGACATGCCCAGGATGTACTTCATCTTAGCCGTAGACGCTTTCAATCAGCGTGTAGAGAAGAGTCCGATAGAAGGTCCACCCCGTCCATTCAAGAAGCCCAAACTGGAAGAGCAAGCACCTGATGATACTTCTCAAGGGATCATCGGGACTATACCTGGCACCATTCCGGGTCCCAGAAACCAAACACGCCTACCAATAGGACCTCCTGCTGTTGTCTTGTCGGAAAAGTATGATTTTGGTGTAGGGCAGAGACCTAAACCAGACTCGGTATCGTGGTTTGTCGTCCAGGACAGTCTTCTCGCATATACTTCGATCAAGGGTTGAGTCTGTTTCCTTTTACAATTGTAGTTATATAATACGCTTGCTAACATGTTCTTATAATGTTTTAAGGCAAAGTTGGGCTGTATTCTACCAAAGCCAGATCGTTAGTCCATATTTATATAAGTTGTACATGGCTGTCGAAACAGGCTGTTGCTGATATGCTATTGTGTGGTTATAGCTGCCTGGACGAGGCTGAGATTGACGATCTTAAGCTCGAGGAGAGCGTATCAGATATCGTATTCTCAGGAAATCGAATCATTCTCTCTCGGAACTATCACAGGAATCACAAGCCAGCATCTAACGGGCCGTCCATCTGCCCTCAAATATCTTTTATCAATCTACGTTCCGATGTTAGTTTTTACCAGCATTTCCTCTGTAGCCTTCTCTTCCTTGAATTAACATAAGGCGCATTTGTTTTGAAAGATCACTCCTCGAATTCAAAGTTGTCCGACAGCTCCGCATGCTCCCAAGGGAATCACCTGTCTGGCATCAATTCCGGAGAGCCAGTTGTTTGGTCGATCAAACTTTGCCTCTGGAGGAAATGATGGAGTCGTTCAGTCAGTCACGACTTCATATTTAGAATTTCATAAGGACTCATGAATTAGATCTCACAAGTATGATTGGGGTTTATCCATTTTGTAGAAGTTGGTCGATCTGTCCTGAGGGCGTAGCTACCACGACACGACTTCCGGCAAAGTATCACCAGATGGAGATCAGCGCATTGTCCTATCAGCCTCGGAGTACGTCTTTCTAAACAATGTCCACAGCGTACTTGAGGTTCTGTCTACTGACCACGCGTATATGTCTTGTGAACAACAGATAGTCTGCTCTTTTCTGGTGCAGCAGATGGAACCCGTATGTATTCTGATTTTTTTCGATTGTATCTGCATAAGTTTGAAAGTTAGTAACGATGTTAATTTGACGTTGATACACTACAGTCTGTACTTTTGATCTGGCTCAAAATCGACCGGGATGGTTTGGAATTCCTAAAAGTCCAGGACTTGCATCTATCTCTCAGATCCATCTCAACGAGGATCCCAACTTGTTCTGCATCGAGGTAGAAGCATTTTTCTCTTCATACAATATCTCGTTTCGACCTGAACGGACGATCGAGCTCACACGTGTGCTTGTCTTTTCTTTCGCCTCGTTTAAGTACAACAACTCGGACCCTTTCCAGGTATATGATTTTCGGACTCGTCCCCAGGCCGTAATCGGTCTTCGGGATCCGAATGAGATGATCAGTATTGCCCATTCTCGAGGTCAGTTTACTGGTAACCTCTTTCTCAAAGGCACGAGGAATGGTCAGCTTAAGGTTTGTCTGGCCTTTCTTTCCTCCTTGCTTGACTTGACTGATTTAGAGCAGAGTGTTAGGGACTAATCCATCTTATCTTGTTCTATATGAATGAATGGGTAGGTCTGGGATATTCGCAAGCCCGATAAGTTGACTACTGTAAGTATCTGCCCAAATCAACAAACCCTGGTCGGTGAGATTTCGTATCTTTGACCATACCTTTTCTTTTCTCTTCACTTTCAGGTCCAACTATATTCGTCCAAGACGATGGTGCGTCAAGTGTTCCTCGCAGACGACCGTCAACTGTTCGATCTAGCAGGCAACAAGATCCACGCTCGCGCGTTCTCCCTGAGCTGAGAGAAGAAGACGAAAGAGAGATTGAGAGGCAACCCTTTCTCTTAATAGAGTCTCTTCCCATAGATTTCTCTCTTCGTTTTCTTGCCGCTACGGTCTCGTTCACAAACCTTGCCTTTTACTTTCTCTTGTTTATCCTTTTCCTCTTCTGCTCTAAATGCTTCAAAACAAAACAAAATAAAATATCCATCATTCCTGCATACAAAATAATGTACAACTAGCCATCTCCCGCATCTTTCATCCATCCCGTGCATGCTTTTCGGGTTTCGACCTTATCGTTATTCTCATTCTCGTTTTCAAGTTTATTACAAAAACATCATCTGTCCAAATCCAACATCAACAAAGCTCCTATTTCTGTCGAATAAAAAATCTTGCAATTTTTAACACTTCATCATTTCCATTTTCCTTTCGCTTTCGGTCCGTGCTTAGAAAAGAGTCCTTATCTACGTTCTATTTTAGGAGGGACCAGAACAAAAGAACTCCTTCTTTCCTTTTTTGTGTGATCCTTAGTTCACATTCGTCTTGTTTGAATGCCTTATTGGGATCTTTACCGTTGTAAACTATTATTTATGATAAACCCTCATGATGATGATGATGTTCGTGTTTGCAAGGACGACAGATCGGCCGGAATGATTTGTGGGGAGTGAAGTAGATGCAAATGTCGAGTATGACGATGTGACAAGGCGAAATGAAACTGGGAACCTTTATTGTCTAAGTCGGTATGTGGGTGGTTGTTGGCGAGGGATGTACCGAATGGGATCGAACTTAATTGTGATTGTATGAAAGGTGATGACAAAGGGGCTAGAACGGTTGTGTCAAGTGAACTGGAAACAAGAAAAGAGATGTGGGAACGAAAGGGTTGACATGGCATCCCTTCAGATCTACAAAAAAAAAGAATGAATCCACTCTCTCCCGCCCGCAACAGTTTTGTCTTTGTGCAGAATTCAATTTAAACCTCCTTGAGCTCTCGGAGTCGTCGAGTGGTGCTAAGAGAAGCAAATATGGGAAACAAGGGTAAGCAATGGCATGAGGGAAGAATCCGAGGACATAAATTTGCCAAGCGGTGGTGAACAGGAGCTTTTAAGAATACTTACGACTTGACGGTGAGAGCGGCGGTGGTCTGAAGCTGCCAAGCACCACCGGCGGTGGTCTTTCGGCATCCTCGGCACTTCCAGATACCAACAGCGGTTCGCTTGACGGCGTCCTGTGGATTTGTGGAGTTTGATGGAAAAAAAAAGAATGAACGAGAATCAACAAATCTGTACTATGCCAATTCTAACGATTTTTCCTTCTGATTCTCCCAAGGCTCCCACTGGCGTTCCTCCCATGAACCCATCCACTAAATCGTCCGTTGGATAATGGATCCCGTGATGTTGCCCTTACAAAACATTCACTTTAGGAAATGTTGAAACGTACCTTTCCGCAGAAGTCACAGGTGTAGGTACCGTGCTGCCAGACCTCCATCTTCTTGACGGTCTTTCGGAGGGAAGCTCCGTATCGGACTCCGTACTTTCCGGTGATTCCAACTTTCTTGGTTCGCTTGGACATGATGTGCTAAGATGTTCAAGAAAAGGAAAGGGGAGGGAAAGGGAGGGGTAGGACACGAAGGGAAAGAAGTGTCGAAGGGAGGGAAGAAAGGCGTGACCAGATTTGTTTCGATCAAAATTCAAGTCGGATTGAGAGTTGGAAGGGGAAAAAGGGAGGTTCAAAGCGGGAGAGAGAGAAAGGTTTTGTAAGTCGTTGGGGTTCCTTCACTTCTTGTTTCTCCACGATTTTCCAGGGAGAACAATCTAGAAAAGAAAAGAAAAACATACCCTGTGAGAGTTGAAGAAAAGAAGGAAGAAAAAAGTCAAACGTTCAAAATGTCAGAACAGGTGTTTCTTCCTTCTAAGCAGACACAGAATACATCCTCTCGAGAATGTTCTCCGAGCAGGCGACGTATCCTGTGCAGATACCATGCGAGAGACGACACATACGGTGGTTGATTTCTTGAGGGAGATCGACGACAAAGAGTCAAAGTCAGTCCCCTCCTACCGACAAAGCGTTCCCCTTCTGTTCGACGGACGGGCGGGGGGGAGGCGCAGAGGTAGCTGATTACGTAATCTCTCTCTCTCTCTCGCCTGCCGCTTGTTTGGAGAGAAAATCTGTGAGAAAAAGGTCATAAGGTCAAAAGGGGTCTGACTTTTACAGTTAGTAACCGTTGGGCCGGCTGGATCCTGCTTTGTCAGCAAATCCCGCACTGGCCACTCGCCGGGGCGAGGTCTGGTCAGCTGAAGGACGAAAGAGAAATCTTGGAGAGGTTTCTTTGACGAGTCCCCATCATCCAACATGGTGAGCAATTCTGATCCTTCCTTGTCGCTCCCTTCACTTCCGGCCCACCCTTTGCTCTCAGTATATGGTTGGGCCGTCCAGAGGACATCCTTCGTATCTTTATACGCTTGTACAAGGCGGGCATCCGGCAGGGTTCATCATACTCGCAGGCAGGCACCGACTTTACACGAAGGAGAAAAAATCTTTTTCCCTCCCCACGACCGATCTATCGATCCCACGATTCCATCCAGTCTTCCTAGGCTTTCTCGAAGAACTCCTTCCGATATCATTGGGATATCAGTGGCATGGTGCGACGGACGGACGGCTGTTGTTATAATGTGTAGGGAAAGAGGAGACAGAGAGCGAAAAACTTGCACCCCCCAAAAAATCTACTTTGCACAGTCCGATCATACGTCCCCACAAACCCATGCATCGACTTATCATCACAAACCACTGCTCGACTATGCCCATCTACCTGCCTGCTTGCCTGCAGTATCGCCCACCTTGTACTTGTGTTTGGACCGAATGGACTACCTGGTTGGGATTTATTAGCCGTTGACTGACATCTGAACGCCATCCTTTCTTTCCATTAGCCTCCCAAAGTCAAGGCCAAGACCGGTGTCGGTAAGACCCAGAAGAAGAAGAAGTGGTCCAAGGGAAAGGTGAAGGACAAGGCCGCCCACCACGTCGTTGTTGATCAGGCCACTGTTCGTTCCTTTTTCTTCTCTTTGTTTGTTGGGCGTTTTTGTGCATGGGCTTATCGTGATATCCACTGTCTTTCGCGTCTACAGTACGACAAGATCGTTAAGGAGGTCCCCACCTACAAGTTGATCTCCCAGTCTATCTTGATTGACCGACACAAGGTTCGTTGTTTTGTCTCGCATGTCTCGTTTTGGATGTTTTGCTTATCATCCTATAATACGTCACAACAGGTTAACGGTTCCGTCGCCCGAGCCGCTATCCGACACCTTGCCAAGGAGGGATCCATCAAGAAGATTGTCCACCACAACGGACAGTGGATCTACACCCGAGCCACTGCCGCTCCTGACGCATAAATCTGATGGATTTCATGGATCTTGAAAAATACTTGATTAAGAAAAGAACCAAATTCAGAGATGGTAACATTGAAATCAAAGCAAACACATAGATTCGGTGGCATCAGATGAGCAAACTAGGCCAACACAAGTGCATGCGATGATCAACAAATGCGCTTGATGAAGGGAAAAAAAACTTGGGGAAAATGAGGAACAGGGAACGATAGGAACAGGGAACGGCGTAACCTATGCAACAGCGTAACCTATGCAACACCGCTCAATAGATGTAACAAATTGATCGGCCATCGCGCAGCATCATCGTGACCAAAAACCCGGGGCAATCATTGACATCATTGGTGCCGATGACGTTTTGCGTGCTCTCTCTCTCTCTTTTTCTCTATTACCTGTTCGATCGGATCCTTTCCAGTCGGATTCGCTTGATCAGAATCAGACGGGCAAGGAACTCTTCAATCCTACAAAGGACAAGGACGGCCCATCTTTTGGCGTTTTTTTTTTCTTCCCTCTCCTTCTCTTTCTCCTTTCATACATTCATTCTATCCCATCTCTGTTTGATTATCTACCACTACTACCCTTACTCCTATCACAAGCATGCTTTCCAGGACTCTTCGCTCCACCATTCTCTCTTCCCGAGCTATCAGATCACCTATCCAGGCTCAACTTCCTCTTCTCAGACAGTCCATCGCTCTTCAGCAGGTCAAGCCGTCGTTCCAGAAGAGGTTCGTCGCTAACCCAGTCTCCGCTCAGCCAGGCTCAAAGACACTCGACGAGGCTGCTACAAACATCAGGGAAGAAATCGGCAGTGCTGCTGGAGAGGGTGAGTGATCTTGGTTTCTGTCGTTCTTTCTGTTCGATAGCGTCTTTTCTTGACCGGCAATGACGTCAAGATGTCCAATCAGACCCGTGGCGTTTTTCATCTCGTCTTCCTCGTCCTCTCTTACTAACATCTCGTACGCTCTTTATCTTTCCTCTCCCTCGGCCTTTCTTCTGGAATACAGCCGCCAAGGTCATCCGAGGTTCCGGACCTGGAAACACTGAGGGTACTTTGAAGGATGACTACGTCAGTCCAACCTCCCTTTCTCTCTCTTTTTCTTTTTCTTTTACTCGAGTCAGTCGTTTCATCTTCAGCCCAACTAACAGACACATCTGCTGCTCGTTTCAACATACAGAAAACAATCACGACCGACATGGTCGCCGCCGTCCCTAGGCCCATCATGATTTGGGGTCTAGCTGGTACCATTCCGTACGCCGTCACCGCCGGTCTCACCGGATGGGTTTCCCGAAACTCTACTCTTGCTATCGCTGGAGGTACGGACCATTTCTCTTCAGGGGTATCATTAAGAGCTCGCCAGATCTATTGTGCCTTACCTTCCATTTCTTGTTATATCAGGTGCCGAATCAAACCTTCAGCTTCTCAATCAGCTCCAGGAATTCCAAATCACCTACGGAGCCGTCATCCTTTCCTTCCTCGGCGCCCTTCACTGGGGTATGGAGTTCGCCAAGTATGGAGGTGCTCAAGGCCACAAGCGACTCTTCGTCGGTGTGTTGCCTATTGCTTACGCATGGCCTACCCTCTACATCGCCAACCCGGCCGTCGCTGTGAGTTTTTTGCCTACTCGCCTCATCTTCACTTCTCAATCATACTCTCTTAGGACCGAGATCATCTTTCCTGACAATTCTTCCCGATGTTCCCAGTTGACTGCCCAGTGGGGAGGTTTCCTCGTATCGTGGATCGTCGATCGATGGACCGCTGGACAGGGATGGAGTACGTTTGCGTTTCTCCTATCTTGAAGCCATTCCTTCCGTTTGACTAAAGCTTTTCGTACTGTCTTATAACTTCAGCTCCCAGATGGTTCGCCACCTACAGGTTCTACTTGACCTTGGTGGTCGGATCCTCCTTGATCCTTACCCGTTCGTCGTCTTCTCTGTTTTCCCGAGACTAACCCGCGTCACTCTGATGACTCCGTCGAGCCTAACTGACACATACAATGTTTCTCTATGGACGTATAGTCGCTGCCACTAACACCTGGGACCCTACCTCCCCCCGGCTTCAGAACCACGCGACCACTCCTACCTCCGGCATGAACAAGGGTGGTTTGACGATGACCAGGGCCCAGATTGCCAAGCTCCCTGTGAACATCTCTGGAAGCGATGAGGGTTACCTCAAGTTGTCCAAGAAGGAGGACGAGGTTGACGAGGAGGAAGAGGAGGAGCAGGCTCAGAAGAAGGCTGACACCGTACGTTGACCCACCGCTTCTGCTTTCGTGACAGAGTACATCAGACTGACGATATTCTATCCTTCGCTCCATTCTATGCTTCCGCAACAGGCCGAGGCTCAGATCCAGAAGGATGCTGACCAGGTCAAGACCTCTCCTGCTGGATTCAAGGAGGACCAGAACAACCTCAAGTAAAAAAGGAGACAACAATAATTTCTATACCCAACTTACTTTGCTCTTATTTTCGAATCTGATTGTTTCGTGATATATAGGCCTTTCTACTCATTCGGATGTCTGTTCGATTTGTTTTTATCGCTTCTTCGTTCTTTTGTGATTTATTATCTCTCTTCCCTTCATTCCGTCTCGTTCTCTTTTTGTGCTCTTCTTGCATACTGTAGCGGCTACTTGATCCAATGTATCTTAGCACTGTTTGTTGGCGGATTGATTGGTTGATAGAGAGCTAACCCTAACAGGAAGTCGACTGTTTATATCGCTAACAATGATGACGCCGCGGCGCGTAGGTGAAACTCAACAACTTTAACCGGTTCGCTCCCTTTGCGTTGAGCAACTCTTGCTTCGCAGAGAGGAAACACACACACACACACACGCTTTCCTTCCTTGTTCATTCGCACTCACAGATACTCACGTCAGTCAATTCATGTCATCGACCGCACATACACCTCAGGTCCTCCCATCACTAGCGGTGTCTCATCTTCAATCACTCTTCCCAACCGCGTCACCAAAGTTTCTTGCTTGGGCCGTCAGCTACTATTTCGATCCTGCTTTACCGATCTCTGGACATCGGACACGTACGGTAGATGGGGCTGTTGAGAGCATCAGCGAGAAGATACTCGATGGCCTAGGAGGTGTCTTTCCCACGAGAAGAGCAGAGGAGGCAGTTCATGAAAATATCAGTGCAGATAGACGGACAGCAGCAGCAGCAGCAGCAGGAGTAGTAGGAGGAATAGACCTTGCAGAAAAGAGGAGATGGAAAGGAAAAGGCAAGACCAAAGACAAGACAAGGTTAAGAAGCATAGAGGGAGATGAGATGGACAGCTTAGCTGTCAAACAGTTGAATCTCGATCTGTTCGTCAATCCTCACCTTTTATCCCTGCTCTGGGGAACTTCTTCTTGATCACGTACGGATCGAGTCTGACAAAGAAAAAGGAACTGATGCATATATCGATCGGTGACCACAGAGAAGCGCTATCAAACATATATCCTTCTCACCCAACGAGCTATCTTCGTGGACTCCTCAACCATCCCAACCACGCTCCTGCTCCTCTCTATCTATCAGCTCAAACTCTACTCCGTCCGATCCCTCCCAAGATATACGGACCAGCTCCTAGTCTTCTCCCTCATCCCCGACGGGCGCACGAGGGTGTGCATCCTCTGGAACGATTCCGGACGAAAGCATACAAAGAAAACGTTCTTCGACGGCTCACAGCAGAATTTCCAGCGATCTCACAGGGTAGTCTCAGAGGTCTACTGGGAGAGGAAAACTGGGGATACGAGAGAACAAAGAGGGCGTGTGAGCGGTTGGTCCGTCAGAGAGGGTTCGCCGGTAGACTATGGTCCTCGTTGACTTTGTCCTTGAGAAACAGCTTTGGGGGAGGAAGCATAGGAACAGGTGGAGGTGGCGGAGGTGATGGAGTCAACGCTCTGAGAGGGGAGACAGAATGTAGAGAGTTAGAAGATGAGATCAGGGCTCTGGGAACCGAGAGGGAGGAGAGAAAGAAAGAAGAAGCAATCAACGACATACTCGCTCGAGCTTGGAATTATGGCGTTTACCAATCCGAAGGACAGTTGATGGAGTGTCAGTGTTGTTTCGGAGAGGAGGCTTGGGAGGACATTGGCGCTTGTTCAGATGGTCACCTACTGTGTCGGTGTGTACCCCTATTTCTCTTCCTCTGCCCACTCATTCCTTATTTCTTCAGTGCATTCCCGAGACTCATCGTTCTCTTATGTTCTCCCTATGTGTCGTATGAACGAGAAGGTCCTGTATAAACACTCATCTTGTCACGCTTCTACCGACTCTTGCCTTCCCTCCCCCTCGCTTTCGTTCAGAAACGATCGAATCTTCAGACGAATCATCACCTTATCCTTCAGACACACTGATACCTTGTCCATCTTGCTCAACACCCAACAAACCATGTGCTGCTTCCCTTCCTCTGTCTACTCTACGACAACATCTTTCTGATTCGAATATGAAATCGTATCAATCCACTATAGAGGCCGCTTTCCATCGATGGCTCGCCCTCTACGCTTCTGCGCTCTCTAACAGAAGCCCCAGAGCCGAGAGTGTTCATGCTTGTCCATTCTGTAAATACATGGTACTCAAACCTCGGACAGCGAGTTCGGTGGATTTTCCTTCGACCGACCCAGCATCTTGGTCGATCTCGAGCCTTGTGGTCCTATTGAACATGATTGCCACTTACATCCTCGTCGTTCTGTTTTCTACTTCCTTCAACCAAATCTTTGCTTTCTCGGTTGACCCACCTCCACCGTCAACGCTCTCAGCTGGGCCAGGGAGACCGCTAGGAATATCAAGACCGGTTGAAAGTTTCGCTTGGATGAGAATATGGTTGGAGAGGAGGCTAGATGTTGCTAGAGAGAAAGAAGCGGGCACGGTGTTCAGGTGTAGACGGATCGATGGAAATGAAGGTGAATCCATAGTATGTGGACGAGATAGTTGCGTGAGGTGTGGTAAGGAGGTCTGGGAGGACGAAGCACCATGTGAATGTTTCGAAGGGACTGTGAGAAAGACTGAAGATGAAGACTCGAAGAAAAAGACCGACGAGGGAGAAAAGGGGGAACAAGGCAAGGAAGAGAAGGAGAGGGAGGAGTTGAGGTTGGCGATGGAAACTGCGATGTCTAGAGCTGCTATTCGCGTGAGTACAGAAGCTTAAGCTTCTTTGTTTGAACTAGAAGTCTTGTTCTAAACCTCATCCGTTCTCTCTCACCCGTCTTTGTGTTTGGATGTTGCCGGTAGACATGCCCAAGATGCGAATTGGGTTTCACCAAACTCGACTCTTGCAACAAAGTGGGTGCTCTCTCGGTTGAAATAGGTTCGTTAAAGATGGAAAGATTTATTGGTCTGACCGAGCTGTGGTGTTGAACAGATGACATGTCCTCGAGACGGATACAAGATGTGTTACATCTGTCGAGCGGACATCAGTCAAGAGGGCTATCAACATTTTTGCCAGCAGTAAGTGAACCCTGTTCTCGAGCTCTGTCCCACGCACACACAGCTTGATGCTGATTCTTCTGTTGTTTGTTTCCCTTTGCACGTTATCTCATGGCTGTCTAGCTTTCGGCACATCCGTGAGTGCTTTGATCATTCGAAGGTATTGTATATGTATTAACATAACAAATTTGATTCTGCTATGTCTCTTACTTTCGTTCAACACAGCTGGTCAGCCGTGTACCGAGTGTAACGCATGCGATCTGTATATTGTGCCAGATGAAGAGATTGCTGTCCAAGCTGCAGGCGCTCAAGCAAAGGAGCAATGGCTCAGGGCTAGAGACGCCAGAGCTGTTAACGGCTGGGCAGTGGATATGAGAGTCGGGCCGATGACTAGCCAAGATCAACGTTCGCCCTCTCTTTCTTTGTGTTCTGTGCTAAGCTCAATACTCTTCGACTTATGCGCTCTTGTTATGTCGTTTTTTTTCTTTTTTTTTCTTCTCTGGTATCAGGCGCACGAGCTCAGCTTGTGCGGATTAATATGATGCAAGAAGAATTTCTACGGAGAGTGATGAGTGTTGATCAGGCTCAGCCGATCATGGGAAGTTGGATTCCTATCGGCGGCCTGATCTTTGTTCTAATAGTATATATAATATTATGATTTTTAATCATTGAAAGAATTATAATCGTTGTCGTCGTTGTTGTCGTCGTCGTGGTGTATGCAAATGGCGCGTAGAGGATGGAAGAGCATGAGTTGAGCACTTAGGTAATTCTTACATATGTACTAACACCGTTTTTTGTTCCTCCTCTCCTCCAATCCGTTTTTTGGTCCATCCCCGCCCATCATCTCTCCGTTCGTGTCATTCCATTCTCGATACAGAGACCTTCGTACATCTCTCAAGGCTAGTACGGGAAGACCTGAGCTTGCTATCTCGGCCAACATCCTTAAATCCTCCATCATGTCTTTCCTCTTTCCTTCAACCTCTCGCTTCTTTTCCTCTGCCTCGGCTTCGTCTCCCAAACGGCTTCTTCCATTCACTCGATCCTATAGACAACCATTCATTAAAGGTCCTTCTAGTAAGCCGGTCACACCGGTGTACAACCCGGCAGTGGAAAGAACCGAGGTACCCGAATGGTCTCCATTGTCACACAGGTCGGGACTGATTGCTATCAAGAAGGGAATGACTTGTGTTTGGGATCAGAATGGTGTAAGAGTCCCCGTCACGATCCTCCAGGTATGTTTCTCTTCTTCAAGGCATCAACTCCATTCTTTCTCCATTTCTCTGCTCTCATCTTTTTTGTAGAGTGTTGGAGAAAGGAACGAGCTAGGCTTGTGAAGGTTTATGCAGTATCCTGACTTGTATGAAAATCATCCTTGATTCTCTTCTTTTGTCCCTGCCTATCAAACATCCTATCCTCGAAATCGTCCATCAATCTCTCCTTTCCCACCCAAAAGGTACAAGACTGCCAGGTTGTCTCTGTTAACCCTCCACCTCCCTCTAGACGCGGTAAACCGGCCTATCACACTGTTCAGATTGGAGCCAAGAACTTGAGAAAGTACATAGTCGATCCGATCAAGCGACAGGAGCTTGGATTAAAGCCTACCCGAAAATACAAGGAATACAAGGAGTCGGTCCAAATGCTCGGACACTACAAAAAACATGGAGTTGAACCAAAGTCGATTATTAGAGAGTTCAAGGTGACGGAAGATGCTGTCCCGGCTGTCGGTGCGTTCTTTCTTAGAGTTTGACTAAAAGTTACGAGAGGAGAGCCGGTTCTAGGAAAGAGTGGAAGAAGGCAACAGGACTTTTGAGGTGAACGCGACGAACACTCTCTTATTTGAGTCTACTATTTCTCGAACAGGTTCTACCTTCAGTGCCTGCCACTTTGTTCCCGGTCAGCACGTTGACGTCCGATCCAGAAGGTTTGTCTTTTTTCTTTCTTTTTTTTTCTCTCACTCATTCACTCACTTGATAGTTCCGCTTGGCTTACAACCTATCCGTTGTTCTCTATCTCGAACTGCGCGACTTCTTCTATCTTCTATCAACTCACTGTAGTACTGGAAAGGGAACGGCTGGTACGATGAAACGATGGGGATTCTCTGGAGGAACGATGTCCCATGGTAACTCGAAAGCTCACCGATCTGCCGGATCCGTCGGTCAGAACCAAGTGAGTTTTTTTTTCGCTCTCTATTTCTTGATACACGTTCCTCAAACTTCAAGTTCTATCATTGCTTACATGGCTCTCACCTCTTGGTCACTTACCTGCTTCCCGTATCCACATTTCTCTAGACGCCTGGTCGATCCTTCCCCGGTAAGAAGAAAGCCGGTCGACTGGGATTCGAAATGACGACCGTACACAACCTGCTCGTCCAGCGAATCGATCTCTCTCTCAACCTAATCTTCGTTAAAGGAAACGTCCCTGGTCCGGATGAGAGTTTCGTGATGATTAAGGACGCTCTAAAGAAAGTTATCCGAGCGGCAAAGAAGAACTTGCAGAAAGGTAACGATGCATACGTCAAGGATGTCGAGAGCTTGCCTTTCCCGATCGGGGATGTAGATCTGGCGGAAAAGTTGCCGATGGTAGTTGATGCGCCGGCTAGACCTCTGCCGCCCGGACAGGGTCAGCTCGTTTGAAGATAAAGGAAACAGTGGCCAAAGATATATTTCATGCGATTTCTCTAATATTCATCTTGTCACCGCTCAAAGCAACTTCAAGTAGAGAAAGACAACTTGAATTCAGGTTGATAAAACGGCTTCGGTCCTAACATAAATGGTATACAAACACACTGAATCAGGTCAAAAAGGAAAGGGAACACAGGTAGCAAGAGCAAGGAAAATAAGAGCAATCTGTTCTAAATAATGATAAAAAAAGAAGAGAGAAAAGAGTGTGAATGACGGACGAGTGAATGGCTATACCGATAGAGAGTTCACGAAGAAAACTTTTTTGAGAGCAGAAGGCAAAGTGATGTAAAAAGAGAAGAAACAAGACGAGACAGAATAGGGAACATGGTTGAATATGAAAAGTACGCTGTAACAAGCAACAAAACGCGAGAGCAGACACAAAGCAACAAAAGAGAAATGAGAACGGATGAACAATAGACATTCCGAGTTGAATGACAAGGAAGAGAGGAAGAGAATGGCGGAGTCCTTTCTATGACTACTCAAGCGGAATAACCTCATCTCTAAGCTGATAGCCCCTTACCTGACGGCTCGGTTTGCTTCCATCAGGTATAAAGGTGATCTTTTCTAAATCTTCATCCTCTACTTCTGCATCCGCGTCCGTTTCTTCCTCTTCTCTCTCACCTCTCCTGCCATTCTCATTCTTCCCGATCTTTGTCCTCGGCTCCGAGCTAGAGATTGACTTAGATTTGGACCGATCGAAATCCTTTTCTTCTCGAGGATGTCTTCCAGCGGATAAGATCGCGTGGACTTGTCTCCTAATCCTTGACCTCGTAGGCATTGGTTCTCCCTCCTCCTCCCCCTCATCATCGTTCTCTTCTTCATCCGAATAAGCGGAGGATCTGGTTCGGGTGGTATACGAAGATCGATCTGTTTTTGACCTGTCGAGTTTATGTATTAGGAGAGACCGTCTAGACTCTTTGGGAGTCGAGTCCACCGGTGTGATAGACCCAGCCAGGTTCATCGGGCTCAACGGAGGGTTATCTTGCTGACGGGGGCTTGACCGAGTAGACGAAGAACCACCTGCTCGATGCACAGACCTTAGAGTCTTCTGTGGTAAGGCGGTAAAGGACGTATGAGTCGAATTGAAAGAGTCTCTTGGTGGAATTTTCTGTTGAGAAACAGGTCTCTGCATAAACGCAAGAGGCGCAGTGGGTTGTAGACCGGTGAAGAAAAGATGAGGTTGAAGTGGAGGGGAAAGAATTGATGCAGCGTTGGAAGGAGATGCCTCGATAGGACCGGATACCGTCTTGGGAAGTCTAGTTTGGGCACGGGGTCCAAAGCGAGTTTTGTTCGGAGAATTCGACACATCAGAAGAAGGCAAGGTGGCTATGTCCGGTTGGTCTTTATGAGGTTGGGTAGTTCCGAATGATTCGTCAGAAGCAAGTCTAGCATGTCCCGAAGAAACCCTCCGACCAAGAGTCCCACGCTTGATTCCGTTGAGCGCGCTAGCAGCCGAAAGAGATACCTCTCTCATGAAAGACTCACGGCCTCCTTCAACAGGCTCTCCCTTGAAATTTCCTAACAGGCCATACGTCTTCTTCTTCTTCTTTTCCTTTGAAGGTCGGAGAACGTATCCTCCTCCGTCGGCTACCGTGACCTTGCTTTGCCAGGTCGAGTATCGGCTTCCAGGCGTGCTCAAAGGCCCGTTTAGGACTCCGAGATCTTCATAAACAGAGGGCGTTCCAACAGGCATACCGACGATTCCACCTCCATACTCGTACCGCATCTCCACACCGTCATAGTCTGATTCATCATCCCACTCATCGAGTGCTTTTTCTGATTTAGAAAGATAAAGCTCGGATGCAGGTCGAGTAGATTCATATCGAGAGCCGAAAGGGCCGGGGTGAACGGGATGGTAGCTTTCTCTGAGACCTGGGTATTCGTCCTCACCCTGTTCTTCGTCCAATCCAGGTCGGCGGGAACGGATACAGCATCTGTAGAGAGTGTAAATCTTGACCAAACCTATGCTTTGTCAAGATTAAACCAATGAATAAGAAAAGAGGAACCGATTAACAAACGGTTCAAAATGCTGACCATTGACAAGAGTGATGAAGGAGAACAAAGACGTACCGATCGCAACAAAAACCGGGGTAAGATAATATAAATGAAACGAGCTTCCTTTGTCCTCTCCCTTTTCCTCTCCCTTTCCTGTTTGGGAAGGGGTTTCTGAACTTTCCCCAGTCTTTGATGAGGCGATTTGTTGGGAAGAAGATCCTACCATCATACTGTTCAGCTCAGTTGACAGTATTTCTATGACTGAACTAGGCATCGTCTCGGGCGGTGTTGTATCACTCGTGGGAGTCGTTGTAGGCAAGAGGGTAGCAGGATCATCTGTGGTTGAGGTGCTATGATAAGGCCACCAATCAATCGTCGACATGACCGGTCCAGCCAATGGTACAGGAGTAAGAGTGGGGGAAGAAAGTGGGAGACCAGCTCCTGGAACAGGAGCCGGGGAGGTATCAACAAGTGCTTGTGGCGTTCCATGCACTAACGTTGCAGCAAGCATAAACAAGAGAGAGACATGACCAAACGTCCCCCCTGAGAAATATGAACGGGCGGAGCGTGATCGAAAACAGTTCAATCTAAAATATTCTTCTTGATGAGCCACTTGTGATTGTGGCGGTAGTGGTAGATATACAGTGGATGGTGATAAGGAGGATGGACGATAATTTACTCCCTTCAAACGCTTTCCCTCCAACTCGAACGCCGACCTGTCCTCTCGTCCTTTCGACTTTCCCCTGTCCCTTGATTCCTGCACATCCGACAGAGAGTCTCTCACAGGAGCAGTTTGTCCACCTTGACTCGCTCGCCCCAAACCTTGCCTTCGCATTGCCGAAGAGTCTCTTCTTGATCGGAACATTCGTCAGGACTAGCTGCACCAGTATTGATCAATGAACTGCGACGAAGAACAAGTGAGGAAGGCGATGAGAGCGGAGAATGTAAAGCCGAACGAGAGGTATGCCTCCAGAAGTTGGTCGGGCGAACTGAAGGTTCGTCAGAGGCCACGTAAGAGTCAGTTCAAGTCAACAGAACGAACACGGCAATGTTAGTCCAGGAACACGAGTCCTGATTATGATGAAAGACAACATCAACAAAAAAAAACGTACGGATAGGGGATCGAAGAGGGGTCAGATTTCCACTATTCGACGTGGGTACTGCTAGTTTCGAATTAAGGTTCTTTGAAAGTGGAGATGATGTTCCAGGAGAATTGGCGAGGGCAGAAAGAGCCGGCGAGCTAGCTGATATTTCTGATGGTCTTCGTTGGATCGATCGAGGATGATCCGTGCTGTTTGTGAATGTGTTGACCACAAAGGACGGAGCAGGGGTTAGGATCGAGGAGGAAGACTCGGAAAACGAATGATTTGGTGGAAGCGAGTGACTCCTTAACCGAGCCTGATCAATACTGAGACACAACGGAGGAGGAGAGTCCGAGCGAGGCAGAGGGGAAGGTTGTCCTGGAATATCTGTGTGGATAGTAGGGGAGGTAGAAGAAGAAGGAAAAGTAAGGGAAGACCGACTGGCTTCCTCTAGTCGAAGTTGCAAGTGAATTTGGGACGGAAGCTGAGGGAAAGAAGCTCTCCCTTGAGGTGACGCTTTAGAGAGTGAGGTTGGGTACCGCTGTTTTTGTTGTTGTTGTTGTTGTTGTTGTTGTTGATAAAGAGAAGAGGACCACGACATCGAACTTGAGCCCGAAGAACGAAAAGAGCCATCTTGATCGGGCATGCCATCAAGCTCGGACGATGCGAACGAGAGGGACCCAACGTCCTGATCTTGGTCCTCCTTCATCTCCTGATTTTCTTCTTCTTCTTGGTCCTGTTTTGTAAACAATGACGCTTCAGGCTCGAATTTATCCTCCTCCCTGGTGCCTCTGTTCCTCGGAGAATCCGGGAACCACACCGATGTGCGCGGTGAGATATCTTGGCTGTCAACCGAATCGCTTCCTCCAGAAGAAAACTGGACAGGTGAGAAAACCCGCCCGGTTGAGATTGAATGATCTCCGATCGACCCTTCAGAGTTAAACGTGGGCAAAAACGGAGAGGTAAACTTTGAGGTCGGAGATCGGACCGGTTGAAGTTGACCGGTGATGAATGATTGGAAAGGGTCCTCCTCTGAAACAGGATCATCCGCCGACAAAGAGAATTTGCTAAAGTTGAATGGCGGGGGTTGCCATTCGTCGTCCGCACCATTGGGTTCGATCACATCGGGCGTTTCAAAGTAAGCAGAGGACATGATGTAGGGTAGCCTTCCTTAAAAATAGAACAGAGTGAGGAAACAGTTGGCAATCTGAATTACACGAGAAGTTGTAGAGGATGGGAATGCTTCGAAATATTCTTCAATCTGTAATCAGAAAACAATTAGGCAATCAAAAGTCGGAACGAACACGCAGAACAGGTTGCAGAGAGTACAAAAAGAGCATGTCAGTAAGTACAAATGAGACGAATGAATCCCAGAACAGCCAGGTCAAAGCGAATCCCAACAAACAGGAGGAAGCCCTAACGCTAATCAATCCATTCAGGCAACGCGGCAAAAGTATCCTACAAAATTCAAGTGAATCACTCACATGTTCCAATATACTACAATATCAGGCCTTCGCCAGAAAGAGAGAGAGAGAAACAGCGAAAGACAGAAGACAGATATACAAAAGCAAAACGTGATGAATAACAAACAAGAGAAGAGTAGAAGTAATGAATGTCTTTATTGTATGTAGTCGTCAGCTGGGTTTATTTGGATATCATTCACGTGATGCACATTCATACGAAAGCAGTACAAAATCCCTTATTGATCTGGCCTACAGTTTAGCCAATATTGACAATGCCAGAAGGATAGAATAGGCCAGATGGACCACGGAGCAAAGTATAACGACATTAATCACATAAAGAAAAATCATCCACAATCCCTCGACATATCACCCACAAGAGCCACTTCTTTTATTTTCCTCAAACACTAGGTGAAAGAAAAGGAAGGAGCCGATAATTCAGCCACCGACCGTTCGTTCGTTTGTTCGTTCGTCGGAACAGAGAAGCAAGGAAGAAGAACAGCAAGAACTCACATCTCGGCAAGGTTAAGAGGCATCTCATCAATTTGAGTCTGTGGTAAAGTGCAATTCAACGTCAGTCAAGACAGACACATATCTCTTAAATATCTTGACGCTCAAGACAGGACGCACAGAGTAGTATTGTTCTGTTGAAATGCATGTTTCCAGAGTTGTAAGCTTGTTAGTTGTTTGATACAGAGGAAGAAGCCATCAAAGACTCATAAGAAATCGAAAACAAACCAATATCTCGAAGAATTCGAACGTCCTCCACAGAAACGAACTGAGGACACCAACGAGTTTATCAAAAAGATAAAATAAATCCTTGTTAGAATTCTATTCGCTTTCGTTAACATTGAAAATGAGGGAAGAAACCAAAACAAACGTTAATGGCCACACCCTTTCGACCGAACCGACCGGATCGACCGATTCTGTGCAGGTAGTTTTCTCGGTTGATGGGCAGATCGTAGTTAATGACTAACGAGACTTGCTGGACATCGATTCCTCGTGCCCAAACATCGGTGGTGATGAGCACTCGGCTAGAGGTAGACGATTAAGAACGGTAACCCTTCAATATTCCGAGATGACAAGTTTAGAGCGAGAATAAGACTATGAAAGATAGACGAACGAAGATCCTCCTCGGAATTCACCCATGATAGAGTCTCGCTCCTTTTGGGGCATCTAATAAAAAGAAACATTAAAAGCACTACCGAATCAGACAACCAACGTCCAGTCCAGTCTAGCCAGTTCTGGATATAGCCAATAACAAAATGGAAAAAAAAGTGGACCTACGTCTCCGTGCATAGACGATACAGTGAAGTTGGCCTCTCGCATCTTCTCGGTCAACCAGTCGACTTTGCGCTTGGTGTTACAGAAGATCACGGCCTGGGTAATCGTGAGCCTGTAAGATCATTATACAAAGCCATATAGATGAATCATGTGATGAAAAATGCTCATCAGATCAGATGTCTAAACAAAGAAAAGCGACAGAAAAGAAGTAGGTAAACAGCGACTTACGTATCGTAAAGATCGCAGAGAGTGTCAAACTTCCAGTCTTCCTTCTCGACAGCGACAAAGAACTGCTTGATTCCCTCGAGTGTCAACTCATCACGCTTGACAAGGATTCGGATGGGATCGGTCATGAACTTGGTCGTCATCTCGAGCACATCATAAGGGAGAGTAGCGGACAAAACGACCACCTGTGTGGCAGGAGGCAAATATCGGTAAATATCGTAGATCTGATCCTTGAATCCTTGGTTGAGTAACTCGTCGGCCTCATCAAGAATGAGCATCTATAAAAGCGGTTCGTTAGTATTGAAAAGACAAACAGAAACATGATATTGCAAAACGAGAGAAAAACTTCGAGCAGACCTTGACATTTCTGGTCCTCAAGTTCCTTCGTCGGATCATATCGAACACTCGTCCAGGAGTTCCCGAAACGATGTGTTGTCCATGATCAAGCTTTTTAATGTCCTCTCCAATGGAGGTACCTCCAATACAGGCATGGCACTGGACGTTCATGTAATCTCCCAGAGCGAGAACAACCGACTGGATTTGGGTAGCCAGCTCTCTGGTGGGAGAAAGGACAAGCGCCTGGGTGTCTCGAATAGAGGTATCGATAGATTGAAGCATCGAAATAGAGAATGTTGCAGTCTTACCCGTTCCAGACTGAGCCTGCGCAATCACATCTCGGCCAGAGATGATGGGCAGAATGGCTCGCTGCTGAATGGCAGAAGGCTTTTCAAAGTCTATTTCATTATATTCGAGTGAGGGCGACGACATGAAGGTTGATGAGTTCGAGGTCGTGAAGCGTTTGAGAGATTAAGAACAGAAAACACTCACTGTACGCGTAGATACCCCTGAGAAGGTCCTCCTTGAGCTTGAGAGCGTCGACTAAAGGCAGATTGAAAGAGAAATGAAGGCAAAAGCAGCAGATTGATCGAGTTGTACGCGTTTCCGTTCAGGACGAGAACAAGAGCAGGTGGATCCGTCAGTGAACGGTGTCTTCGTAACAAGACTACAGGGGATGGAGACTCACAAGTAGGGGCCTAGATCGAGAAAGACGTGCAGCACACTCATTGAAGAAGTAAGCTACCCGTCTTTCTCACATATAGCGGATCATTTCTCCACTTCATCTTCCAACGAGTTTATCTTCGTCCAAGTTGGACCAGATAAACTCTAGCTGGCGATCGATCCAAAAGAGTAGTACGTACGACTTTGACGGTCTCTGAGGACTCGAACACCTACTCCATGTGTTGAGGGAGGGATTAGACGAATCATAAAAGAAATAAGCACCATGAAGGTCTATCGCTAGAAAGAAAAGCTATAAAGATAGGACGTACGATCTTGTCGTCTCCAGGTTTAATTCCCTGCATCAAAGGTTTCACCAACCATCGGATTAATCAAGTTAAATGATGTTGGTAGTATTCAAAAGAAAAGAATCAGAACGTTTTTTGAACTCACAGACATTGTTCAGATACAAAAGAGCGAGAAAAGGGAAAAGAAAGAGGGAAGAACGAAAAGAGGTTGTGGGTGGGTGAAGAAAGAGAGAAGGCAAAATACTAATTTCGAAGAATTCAGGCGGTTTCATTTCTCCCAGCCAACAACTCTTTCTTTCTGCTCATCATCTATCTACATCGCCTGAGGGTCTGCTCTTGCTCTCTCGTCTCTCTTCTCCTCTCTCAATCCAATAGCCAGCCTCGGAAGGCACTTTCAGATGTCTTGCCTGCTTTTTAACAAGTACGTTTAGAGCTCACCTTCTGAAACTTGATACCACCCTTCTCCTAGGTTGTTCGTGTAAAGAGAGCTTCCCTCCACCCTCCACCCTGCTCTTTGTACTCCAAAGAGAGACAAACTAGAAATATAAGAAAAAACGAGTATCAGTCGTGCTGAATATCGAGAGCGACGACGGACCTATCTTTGATCCTTCAGCGTCGCTCGTCTTCGTCCTCGTTTCAATATCCACCCGCCTTTTCCTTTCCCCCTGGTCGGTTCCACTTCGACTCCTTAGGTCACGATGCAGTCCCGTATAAAAGACAAAAAATGTCCAAACTGTTCCGGATCGTCTTTCACCCTGTCTGATACGTACGGAGAAACTGTATGCGAGTCCTGTGGAACAATCGTTGGCAGTTCAGCTGGAACGCTCGTTCATCGTGAACTAGGCGAGGGTGAAGGCACATATTTCGAAGGTACCAGCCGAGTTCAGTTGGGTTCGGTGAGCAGCGTCAGCAGGTTCACGGCTCAAGGAGAAACAGCAAAACAGAACAGATTAGAAAGAAACGTGAGTAATTTGTCTTTTCTATGTTCAACAGATGACAAGCACCCTATCTTGCTGATTGCTTTCGTAGACTATGCTGAAGAGCTGAACTTTTCTCATTATCTTTTCAATAGACCGCATCGAAACACTTGATCGAGTCTCTAGGTCGACAATTCAGAGCCAATAACGTGGTCGAGCGTGCTCAGTTCATCTACCTTGCCTCGGATGCCATCAAGCCAGTGTACAGGATCAAGAATTTGACGACCTACGTAGCATGCGCTGCCTTCGCTATGGCTCTTCGTGAACGAAAGAGAACAGAAACGTTGAAGGACATAGCTGTGCGTTTTTCAACTCTTTTATGTAACTCTGGACCGAGATTGTCTTGCTGATATGTCTGTTATTCGTTCGCTTACGTTATGTATAAATCTCTTCAGTATGCGGCCGACCTCAAGCTGCTTAAGCTGAATAGAGTGTTTATGAAACTCCAGCGAGAGCAAGCCGTTAACCTACTCGAGATAACACCGGCATCCTTTCTACCACGCCTGGTGGCACACCTCTCGCTCATATCTTCTGATCCGTCCAAAGCGCTCACTCATTCCACCTGGTTAAGCCGAGTGAACAAGAACGAAGTCGACCGAACAACTGTTGGATACCTTAAAAAGGTCGACTGGTCCTTAGTGTTCGAACTCGCCCGAGCACTCTTTCATTGGTTCGACCGAATCCATCTCTACGCCGGTCGAGCAGCTATGGCGGTATCTATCGCTGTGATTATGGTTGCTATCGAAGGAACATGTGAGGCTCCGATGCCTAAAGCGACAGATGTTGCCAACGAGCTCGGTAAACTCGAAGCTGTGGCAACGTTCACCATAATGGAGCGTTATCGAGAAGCGGGTAAAGCCTTCTTGGATTGGGCAGAGTATATCCCTGGGTATGACCTCTCCTCCAGACAGGTGGTTGTGAAAAGCACGGTTGCACGACGGGTAGTTTCGAAGAGAAAAGAGATTGCGTCGCTCGTGAAGTTGGTGTTGGAGAACAAAGAGTTGGTTTGGGCACGTAGATTGGAACTCGGGGTTGAACAGGCTAGCCCGAGCCAGATGACGGATGAGGTGTTGAATAAGACCAACCACGACCAGAGCATATCCAATCAAGACCTGGAACGATGGAAAAAGGAGGCGGCTATTGGGTCAGAGGTCGAAGAGATCTCGACGTGGGACGATCTCTCAGACAGCGATTCGTCTTCTGATAGTAGTGATGGAGAACAGGAGAAGAAGGATAATGCATACGAGAGTGTTGAAAAAGAAGATCCAATGAAGGATGGGCTTAAACCAAATCCAAGATCGGATGTAGGTCAAGGTGTAATCATTAAACCAACAGAGGCTCGGGGAATTCCAAACAACCCGGTCCAATCTATAGATCTCTATATTCAAAAAACTTCTGAATTTGGACGAACAGGCCCTTTGAGGTGTCTCCGAACAACTTCAGTTCCGAGCGCCTCTGAAAACGAACTCGATTTAGTTGACTCTCAGCTTGTTGATAATCTCGCCGACAAGATTTTCTCGCCTCCCCCGCTAGTATCACCTTCTGAAGCGCCATCTATTGGCTCGACATGCCTTGCATCTTTGGACGAACGAACATCACCTCCTATGTTGACAACTACTACTGCTAGTCCTGATAACTGTTCCACTCATGCCACCATCCTCACCCCTGCCCCTACCATCATCTCTACTGAACAATCCGCCCGAGAAGATACCCCTATTGCGTTTCCACCTATCTGGCCTCAATCCTCCGAAAACGAACATCCCGTTTCAAGTCGACCGGAATCCATCTCGGAGTACTCATGTTCAGATCACCAATCTGGTGAGCACGAGGGAACAGAGATCTATGTGGACATGTTTTCCTTGCTTCCTTCCGTCCAAGCTTCATCTACCTCTCGTTCTTCCTCTGCATTCCGGCCATCACCTCCACAGGATTGTACGCCAAACATAAGACTGTCACCTTGCTCCTCTACGAAACTGCCTTCGTTGATAGACATCGCATCTCCATTCTCATCCAAGCTTAAAACCTCTCCTGCGGCCACCCCCTCTCTAGGTTCATCCAATACTGAACTTGTTCGTTCCAAACGGAACTCCTACTTGTCCTCTTGCTCATCATCGAGAATGTCAAGAGCTCTTGCACCTGCATCCATCAACTCGTTGACAAGCCCTATTCCTTCGGTAGTTGGCACAAATTCTGTTCGTGTAGCCGAGTCATCATCAACTTATGCTACTCGCAAAGCAAGTACAGGTATGAGACCAAAGGCTTACATGCGATACCGACCTTCGGACTACCGTAGAAAGAATCCTTACAGTCATCTTAATCCGGATATAATTCGTTCCGTACTGGACGCCCAAGATGACTCGACCGAGCTAGGTCGATATATCTTGAACGGATACGGTCAGAATGGAAGACCGCTTCCTGCTCATGTAGCACCGAAGAGTACAATAGGAGTGCTGGCCGCTCTACGTCCGGGTGGAGTCGAGGACATTGTCGATGATGAGCTCTTCTTAGATGGCGAACTTGAAGGATATGTGAGAGATGAAGAAGAGGTCGAGTTCATAAAACGGTTGTGGGATGAAGAGGGCAAATTCGATGGTGTGGATGAACTGGAAGTCAAGCGAGCGTCGAGAAGACGAACCGATCAGGAACGAGAAGCGAGAAAACTGGCAGCTGGGGTGGAATCTGTGTTGGGCAAGAGGAAGCTCCGGGCAGGGGTAATATCGAGAAAGGCCCGGGCGACAAAGGCATCTGCGAAACTCGTCGCGTTTGTTGAATCGTTGCAGAACGAAGAGAAGGAGGATGTATATGATCTGAAGGATGAGGAGATGGAGATTGATGAGTTAGCGCTTGATTTTGGATACGGTCCAGAAGCGGCGCAGTTGGGCCGGTTGATTATGGGTGACGGTGGTCCTGATGAAGAGGAGGAAGAGGACGAAGACGAGGGTGATAGAATCGAGTATGGCGAGAAGGAGAAAGAAGAGGAGGAGGGAGAGCGAGATCACGTCATGTTCAAGAAGCTTAGGGGAGAGGTAACACTTGGTTCTGACGATGTCTGAGTGTGTCTTTGTTTTGCATATCCGTTTATCCTTTGCTTCTCTTGTTTCTTTGGCCTATTCTCTACATTGGGCTTTTATTTGCTTCTCAGTTCTCTGTCACTCCTATGGGGGCGCGGACGACCAGTGCCCATAGTTTTTCCGTTTTATATTCTGACTACAAACACATCCTTCCACTCTGCTTCATATCACACATTGCATTGCACCTCTTCCTCTACAATTAATTTCACACTACATGAGATATAATTTTATACCCTTTTGTCGCTGTGCCTTCGAGTCTGAATGTATCGCTCTGTTTGCGCTAAGCGTGTGGGTCACGTGCTAAATCATTTGCTGCGCAGCCCGCCAGCTCACCATCGTCACCTTCCCCAGACAGCCAACAGGAAAGAACCTCCATCTTTGATATTCATACACCCTCGTCCTACAAATAATCGACTCACAAGCATCCATAAACTGTGACCTGTTCCAGAAGAATTCATGGTTGTCCTTCACCTCCTCGAACCATCAGCGACGGCAAATCAACTTCAAATAAGAGCATCACCCACAGACTCGATCAACCACATCCGTTCCCAGATCGCACTCCGTCATCCCCTCTCACCCTCTCTGGATGATATTCGACTTGTCCGAGCTGGTCGACTCTTGGCGGACACGGAAACTGTCCAGGACGTACTGGGTGGAGTGATTGGTTCTGGAGAGGAGGATACCGAAGGGGAGACTCATACAATTCATTTGGTTTTGAGACCTGATGGGAGGGCATCGAAGACGACCCCAAACAGGACAGGAGCTTCGTCTGTGGGAGTCAGTCATTCAGCTAATATGGGGAATGATGATGTGTCTATAGCGCTCTCTGGACCTAGTAGCTCTGAACTGGCAGCAACACCCGAGCTATCTACTGGTTTGCCTCCCTTCGCTGCCGATTCATATCCATATACATCGACAGCACCCATCGACCCATCGTTCTACCGATCTATAACGGACGCTCTTGCTTTCTATACGTTTGAATCTCAGTCGGCCCTCTTTCAGTTTATCAATGTGCCAACACAGTCGATGAACAAATGGGAGGATCTGTCTCCACCACCGGTCGTTCCGTGGGATGTGGCCAGACTGGTGGTGCATGCGCTCGTAACCAATCTAGGAATTGAGAGTGGTTTAGAAGGAGCCGGAAGTGAACACCGAGGTCGTCTAGAGGAGTGGATAGGTCCGGAAGGTGGTGAATGGCCGATTATCATCGAGTAAGCTTCACCAAGGGTCTATTGATGGAAAGAGAGACTGCGTGAGCTAATTTAGGTAACTTCATCCTTGTTCCTCAAAGCGATATGCCCTATCAACTCTCGGTTCCACCATTATCCACCTTATCGACCGCTCAAAGAACGGCGCTTCATTCGTATCTACTTTACTCAAGCCGTCAAGACATTCTTACCAACCTGTTGGCCACCCATCTATACCCCTCCTTCCCTCTTTCGTTCTCCTCACATATTGAGCCCACACCAACTATTCCAGCAGCTGCTCCGGTAGCCCCGGGTGTCTCTGCTGAAGTACGGACTCGGATGATCAAGGCGATGATCTTACTGGGAATGAACTTTGTAAAGTACGCATTGGTGTGGTATGTGTTTACGAGGGAGGAAGATACAATGGAAAGTATCGTTTGGGCTGTTGGGCTGTTAGGTTGGTGGATGTACGAAGGCTTTTTGGAGATCAGACGTGCTCAGGTTGGTGGGGATGAAACAAGAGGCGGAGTCGCTGGGGGAGCCGGGGGAGCCGGTAGAGGATCGGCACCGGAGACGAGATCTGGATCGGCGGATGGTGAATCGCATACGATATTTGTGTTGCCAGTCCCGCCGACACCGTTGCATCGAGTGGCGCTCATTGGACTGGAACGCGAGTCTGCCTTGCTGAGATTTTCCTCATCGTCGACGCCGTCAGAAACAACATCAACAGAGATGCTGACGAGCAGCGGATGCCTCCCTTTATGGTTGAAAGTTGTGTTATTTCCGGTCTTATTCGTCACATCCGCTTTACCACCTCTCGACGCCTTCAGACGATCTACTCTTCGGCGAAGGGAGAATCTGATTCGAGAACGGGTAGGTAGTCTTTCTCCTTCTCCATCTTTGGCAGAGTCGGCGCCGGCGCCACAAGATGCACATGGTCAAGGTCAAGGACAAACAAGGAGAACTCTCCCGGCAGGACTAAGCGCACAAGCAAAGATGTTCTACCACAGGGTCCTGGACAGAGGTGACCGGGTTGACTGGGCTGAAGAAGAGGAGGCGCAGAGAGAGATCCTGGAGAGAGAGGATAGAGAGAGGAGGAATAGGGAAGGAGACGGGGACGGTGGGTTTTGGAACTTTTTGCTCTGAATCCCGTTTTCCTTTTACCTTATAGTTTCGCAAATTCCAGGTAGCTAGCTAGCGAGTCAGTCAGTTAGTTAGTTAGTCGATTCTGTTTTTCTTCTCAACAGAAGAAACGTCTTATACATATGTGATCTCTCTTGTCTGTTTCTCAAGCTGATGATAACGTGAATATGAGACTTATGTGAGAAAATGGAGGGTATACAGGGGATGACGTCTGTCTGAGGCAAACATCCAACGAATGAGGAAATTCGTAGAACAGATATCTGGCGTGTCTTGATTTTAGCCAATCGAGTCGACAGTAAAATCCCAAGGCGGAAAATAAGGAAGGAACGGAGAAAGGTCTTGGATAATCTGATTATCTCGTCTTCTTAAGAACCTTTCCTCTTCTTTTTTTTTCTTACAAAATACCCCTTTCTATCCTCTTCGAAGAATAGATTCAAACAGCGCTGCATGTAGGTGATAAATTGCGAATATTTATATATGGAAGAACAATCTGAATCTTCTTTCTCTATACTCTAACAACAAGAAAAGAACATAACCAAAGCCGCAAGAAAATGAAGAGAAAAAAAGAAAACAAAAGAAGTGAGGTAAGAAAGACGGAGAGAAAGAGAATCAAAGTGTGTATTATGAACAAGGAGGATGATGCACGAGATGTAAGGATGGGCCGACAAAGATCCCTTTTTAAATGTGATGTGATAGGAAGTCGAGAGATTCTTATGAGATGAACCGAAAGTCGATACCTTGAGTGAAATGAGATGCGTGTTGATGAGAGCTGATGAAGAGCTGATGGAAACAAAAGACAGAGAAATGAAGGCGAAGACAGTAGAAAGAACATTCCGCAAACGAAGATAATTTCGAGTCTTTCCTGTTTGAAAAGCCAAGATATAGACCCCAAGAATTTGCAGGCAAGGATTTACTAGATCTGGAAGTCGACGTTAACGTTCCTCCAGAAACCCGTGTTTCAGTCTGGCTAGCCTCCTAGCCTCAACCACTCTCTCTTCCCAGGATTCTTGGCCCGTTCGGTTTGATCCCGATCGTACCCTACTTGAGTTTGATCCGACACCTAGACCATGTGAGAGTTCCGAATCAAGCTGGGCGCCAGATCGGGACGCTGACGGACAAGGGATCGCCACGGTCGCTACCGAGCCGAGAAAGGTGAGGAGAAAGAGGGTAGAGAGAACAGATCGTTTGTTCTGGTTGAATGAGTGTAGGATTGGAGCCATGATGGATGATTCAGGGTGGCTGAGAATGATTAAATAGCGATTCGAAGAACGCCAAGAAAGTTAGTATAGAGGTAGAAAAGAAAGAAAAAACCAGCATAGCAAAGGCGGTACATACCTCTGGCACAAGTTCAAGAAGAGAGAAGAAAAGTAAGGAAAAGCGCGTAGGGCAGCTTGAGGTTTTTTGGGTTTCAAAACCAACCGAGAGGGAGTATCAATGTCACGAGAGCCAAAGAGGAAAGAAACCGGATGAGGTCGAAGGGCACAGGTCGAGGAGAATGAGGTGCAAAGAGAAACGGAGGAATAAGGAGAACTTGATACCGAGTAGTCTGCTTATGTAAGTAGAGCCCATAAGAACCCAAATTAACCCCAGATCAAACCCCTGATTTGCCCCAATGTCGCCATCGCGGATCATCCGGATCACGTGACTGACCTGTCTCGTAGCACCCAAGTATTTCCTCACCTTTCCTCACCTTCTCTTCCTTCTCACTCCCTCACACGAGCGACAAGTTGAAGACATCAGTCTAGTCCAAGACCACTTGTTCTTCTCTCTCCGCATTTCCAGATGGCTCCTACTGAGTCGAACTCCCTGTTGAATCCAGCGTCAAAGAGAAAGGCTGCTTATCTACCAAAACCAACGACGATGACGACGACGACAAATAATCCTTCGCACCGGTCACGCATACCGACCTGGTTCATCACGCTTAGGGAAGCATGGAAGGATGAGGCTTCAAGGGATTACATGACCGGGATTGTCTTATTACTCTGTGTCGTCTCTTGTACGCGTTTCTTTCGTATCTCTTCTTTCTCGGTAGTTCGTCAGAGAGTGTTTGGGGAATAGTGTCCGATCAGACGCTTTATGCGCACAGAGGGACTGACTCCAAAGCCTTCCTTATCTGTTGCTGCTACCACTTCTGTGTTGTCCTTGGGCCTCGGTCATATCGATCTGATCACTCACAGTATGGGTCATTTCAAGTTTCATCACTTCTGTAAGCCGTTTGTCTGCTTCTGATGAATGTTCAGTGCTTCCAGTCCATTCAATAAATATTCATGCTCACTTGAATATGCCATTTATCGATCTGCCTATCTTGCTATCTCTTCTGTACCTTGTAGGACCTCTTTGGTTGGTTCAACGTCTATGTCTCTGCCTTTCCACCTCTTTGGTGCACATCAGATACTCAACAAAATCTTTTTTACTTTCCTCTTCCATGTAGCTGGAGGGTTCAACAAGCCCTTTCTCGTTACATATATGAACACTTCGGCCTTCACGCTCTACCTTCTTCCATTCCTCTTCAAACGCCGGTTCTTTCCTCCTATGGCTCCTCTTTCCCCTCCATCCTCACCAATATACCACCCAGCCCCAAGAAGTAGAACGAGATCACTCTCAGCTAGAAGAAGCATGTCTCTTGATGGAAGGAGAAGTTTAAGTCCGATGGCGACCCTTCATCCGCCTTTGGCTCACTCCTCGGTATGTATCTCTGCAGAGGTCAACGGAGGGGAAGGAATTGATAGATTAAGTGTTAGAGAAACGGCAGGGCTCGCAGTTTTGTTTTGTGGAGCTTGGGTGAGTACCTTACTTGTGGGCTACAGAAGTGCGGTGTTTTTGCGTTCGCTATTTTTCCTCTGATTCCAATCTATCTTTTGATATACTATCCGGGGTTCATCTAGTTCGCGGCCAACTGGAGTGTCAACAAGTCACTGGAGTGGACTTCTGTCGGTTCTTCGTGAGCCAACTCTCTACTCTCTCTTCAGAATGTTTCCATGTAGCGCGATAGATTCCAACCTTCTACTATGCCTTTCCCTCACAGAACAATCCTCGCTTCGATGTCAGGCTTCTTTACTTTAGGAATTGGTCGTCTTTTCAGGGTGGAGACCTTTACACTATCAAAGATGATCGCGGTCACTATCTCGTCCGTCTTAATCCCCTTTCATCACTCGATGTCTAAGTTTCTGACCTAACATCTTTCAATGGATCTGGATAGTTTCATGGGCGTCCTTCTAGTCTCTCTAGCCGATACTCTTTCCTCAACCGCTCGCCCCGCTCTTCCTTCTTCAGCTCCTTCATCCTCTACACCAGACAATTTCACTTCCAATGCTTCTTGGATCGTCTCATCATCACCACATACGTACCGGATGTACGGCGACGCGCTCGCCTTACTCTCTGCGTTCTTCTACGCAATGTATGTTGTTTTGCTAAAAGTTAGGATTGGAGAAGAAGCCAGGGTGGACATGCAGCTTTTCTTTGGGTGGGTTTCTTCTTTTCTATGTTTATAATCTTCCTTGCTGAATTGCTTTCATTCGACTCGCGTTCGGTCAACAGTTTTGTCGGTTTGTTTAATACCCTTCTCCTCTGGCCAGTCGGACTTGTCCTCCATTTCACAGGCTGGGAAACCCTTGAGATCCCCTCCGGCGAAATTGCTTGGTTGACAATGGCAGCGAACATGTGTATCACTCTTATATCCGATTACCTCTATGTCATCGCCGTGCGTTCTTTCGCCTCACTTTTCTACCTTTTTTCTATCTTGGCGAGACTGAGCTAATCTTCAAACTTGGCGGGTCCCTTAGATGCTCAAAACGACGCCGCTTGTAGTGACAATCGGCCTCTCACTAACTATTCCATTTGCTCTTATCGGAGACTATTTCAGAGGAACCTCAACTGGAGGTTGGCAGGCTATAATGGGAGCTGTTCTCGTTCTGTTGAGTTTCTCCTTTATGGGCGTTGAAGGTTGGTTTCGCTATATCTTTACTTTTCCTGATCTGGTGTTCATCTAATTCTGACTATTCTGTCTTCCTCTTGTTTGTGAACTATACGAAACACAGGAGCAAAAGAGGTCGAACTAGACGAACAGTTTATGGAAGAATATGAAGAAGATCAAGACGAGCGATCACCCTTTCTTTCCTCCCCATCCCGGTCTCCTTCTCCTTCTCGTTCCTCTTTCCCGCCGCCATCATCGTCAGCAGCACGGATGTCTTCGGTGCCTGTCAGACCAAGCTCAAGTAGCATGACGAGAGGAGGTCCAGATAGAGAACGGGGAACAGGAGGCAAAAGGGGACGAGAGAGGAGGGCGAGTGACAGGGCCGGCTATTTCGTCAACTAATTTGTTTTTCTTTCACGTTGACTTGCCATTTACTTTTCTCAATCTCTTTGTTAACACGCCTCAATGTTTTTTTCTCGCTCTGCTTTCTTATTCATTCCTGAATCATCTCTATTGTTCACTCTCTTCTTTGTTTGACTTTTGGATCGATAGAAACACATCTCTTAGATTGCCCTCTTTCACTTCCCTTCCTCCTTTCCAATGAGCTCTTTAGCTCTTACCCATCGCTTCCTATTTTGCTTGATACTTCCTCTTTTCCATGCCAATCCGTTCTCTTTCCCCCACGATCTAGGAATTCCTCTTCGTCTTTCTTTGGTTTCTTTGGATTTTCAACAAATTGTATTCTTCCCTCTTCATTTAAGGTTTTCCCTTCAACACCTCAATTAGATGAACGAATCTGGCTGAAAACCGATACAAAAAAAAAGTCACATCAAATCATTTTTCGATCATAATTTTCATACATTCAACCGTCTTGAAGACCTTCTTCTAGACTCTGATCTTGACCGTGATGTTTTTGTCGTCTCTTTTGGATCAATGGGAGATCCAATGCTGGAAGGATAGGGTGATTCGGGGTCGAGAGGCGTCAAAGGCTGAGATAACGGTTCACTCTCGGGTTCGTCTGGACTTGTCGCTTTCGTCAGTCTGATTCGTGAAGTGGTTAATTAGAACAAGAAACAATGATAAGAGAACCGTACACAAGAGTAGTAGAGAAGCATACAAGGGTGTGAGAGAGACTTGAAACCAACCGTCTTGGTTCTTTCTGAACACGCGATTTCTGTGGTCGCGTTCGAGCTCGAGCATCACCAGAAATCAAAGTGTCTTGACCTCCCACGATCTTGTCGACCTTTTCCTCCTCATCAACCTCCATATCCAGATCTTCATCTTCCTTATCAGCTGAATGTCCCAACGGGATTTTAACACCTCCTCTTTCTTCAATCTTCACCGCCTCTGTCTTGAAATTCTCTCCATCACTCCTTGCTTCTCTCTCTGTCGACTCCGCATCCGGCTCCAGTGGAACCTCAATGTTCTCCATCGCTCGATTGTAAGCAGCTACCGTCCTTGCTGTTACCAGCAGCTTATCGAACTCTTTGTCTTCACCCAATTTGTAAAGATCATTCGGTTGAGCCCATCCAAAACTCATTTGGGCATCATAAAATCTGACCAAATGGGCGATATTGTTTTTCGGTCGAGCGTTGACTACGGAGGTAGGTATCTGATCTTCGTCCGGATCGTCAGGGTCGATCTCTTCCAAGATAATCAGATGAGAGGGGTACAGTTGATACCCAGGTACTCGGGCCCAGACAAGTTCTCCGTGTTCGAGATCAGGACGAAGATCAGGCCGGGAAGGTATTCGGGCGGTTTTGTTCTTGGATCGGAAGATTGACTTCCGAGGCGCTTTTCGGTTCTGCTCTGATTTCGACTTTGGTTTTGAGTCTGACTGGAATTTCGACTCGCCCTCTGTTTCTGGCTTGGACTGGCTAACAAGATCGCCAGTCGCATCAATCCCACTGGCATTCGATGACCCTCTTCTTGTCCTGAAGGACATCGCCCGAAAAATCATCGCTTCGTTTGGTCTGATGGCTCCTGCAGCTCCTTCAGCGACATTTCTTCCCAAAGATGAATGCCGGTCTCCTTCCGGAGCAGAAGGTGCCGAGGGATTTGGATATGTGAGGGATGGCCTCTGTCGAGTTGATCTCATCGGTCTCGAGGCAGAATCCGACGACGTCTGAGGAGAGTAACGACGGACAGGGGAGACTGGTTCAACGATCGATCGATCACCAACGGTCAATGTTTGGTGTAAGCCTCCTCGAGAAGACCGTCTCTGACCACTAGCGGTTGAATCCGAGTTCGAAGCGATTTCTCGAGTAGACAATTGATTACCAATTTTCGAAGCACTCTCCAATCCCAATCTTGGTTTGGAGATCAATGTATGTGTCATCATCCCGTCGGGACTTTGCACTAGACTTGGATTCAAAGGAGGTGACCCAGACGGATGAGATGTTGGCGAATACCTAGATTCAGCCTGCTTCTGAGAACCGAATCGATTTGATGACCTTGGTGTTTTAGACTCGGTTAACATTGTTGGCTGATCATCAACTTTCGCCTCTCCTTTCTTTCTCCTGGAGGAAAGTTCATTCGTCCCCATTCCCTGGTCCTCATCTTGATCGACATCCATCTCGTCGTCTGATTCTCCGAGCCCATCGAGATCATCCGCCGGAGAAGATTCGTTGTCTGACGATAGATCACTCAGTTCACTATCGTTATTCTCAAACAGACCGACCGCTAACTTGTTGGAAGTTGACGTAGGTATCGCCGTCGAAATAGACATTGGAGAAGGTTGGACAGCAGATCGGGCTTTGAGAGGTGAAGATAGGGGGGGCGTATGTGAGGGCGAGGATCCAGAAGGCTTTACAGCAGACAGAATCGAGCGAGGATTGGATGATGGCAGATCCTTTATAACTTCAGCACCACCTGGGAAATTTAAGAGGCATAGAACTCAGCAAACCAACAGACCGACAAATAGAAGTCTATGGGAGTGAAAGAGAAGGAGCAGAAATGGAAGAGGGAGAATCATCTCACCATGTAAGGGCTTGGTTGAAGAAGTCTGACCTCTCTTCAGCCTTGTGGAGGAAGCTTTCCTCTCAAGTCCTTCTGCGGCTGCGACGGTTGAGCTCTGATTCATTCTCGAACCAGTTGCCGTTCTTTTTCTTAACGAACCAGCCGGCAAAATCCACCCAGTCTCAAAGTTACTAAACGTGCTCTTGTTGTCGAGATCGTCCGGATTGATCACTGGAAGGTCCATCGTTTGACCGATCACCGTTGCCTGCTTTCGATGACCTTTCTTTGACACAGGTGTCACAGCTGGCTTAACTACTTCTCTCTCACCGTCGTCGTCACCATCAGCAGCAGCCTCTGTCGAGTCGGTAGGGTGTAGAGGAGCAGAAATATTAGACGAATCGGGCATAGGAAGGAACGCGACATGGCTGGCTCTACTCCGTCTGCTGCTCTGTCTAGCGATAGGCGCCACTTTTTGTTTCTTTCTTTTGGGTTCCCTTGCCGTTTCGTGCTCAACATCAAGCTCAGGTGAAACGGACAGAGGAGGTGGCGGCGGAGGTGAGGGGGAAGGTGTTCGCTCAACGGTGAATTGGAATAATCGACTTAATGATCTTGACTCATCTGAATCCTTCGATTCAAAAAGTTGAAGAACCTCAGTAGGTGCATCGAGGTTGCCGACTATCGTTGGATCTACAGGGACAGAAAAGACAGAAGGTCCAAGAATAGAAAGTAGCTCCGATTGAAGATCAGCGAGAAGTTTTTCCGCGTACTTTCGCAGTCGGATGGAGAGCTTGTGGATGGGCGAGACTGGAGGATTATACAGCACGGCGTTATCGAAAATGAGATTCACATCGTCCTTAGGTGTTTGAATTAGAGAAAGAAAACTATCAGTAAAAAGAGTCGATGCCAGTCCTCGAGGTAAGCGTACACACCTTAATCTCCTGGAAATTGTGATACGCATGATCCTCGATCTTTCGCTCAATCACCTCAAACGCCATCGGCGTCTTGATGATGTCGTAGTAGTCGGGTACTTCCACTTTTGACACGAGTACTTCAAAAAAACGGGATCTGTCTTGACTGATAGGATGATAAGAGACCACAAGTTCGGTTATAGCAAATTGTAAACCACGATCGTCGTAAGATACACTGTAGTCAACAGCGATAGAGAAACGCATGAGTAATATTACCTTTTGAGCTTCTTCAAAAACACTTTCAACGGTTCCTCCTGAGAAAATAGGATTGAGTAAACCACGTCCCTGAGAATCTCTGATTGTCTGATTTTCTCTTTCTCCCTTTTCCGGACCATCTCGCATAAGAATCGAGCAGATTCAAGGTCGTTTCGGAGTCGAGATAGATACTGTCGTATGTAAATACACCATGTTAATCGAAGAAGGATTATGACAAGTTGAATGGGTTGATGGGTTAAAGAAGATGAAAGAAAAGCAGAAAATACAGTACCTCGTGACGCTGGGCTTTCTCAATATCGGTCTCTTGACGAGCCAAGTCAGCCGCTGTCCACGGCTATATATGGAAACGTTTACCAATCACATACACAACAGGTTAGTAGTTATGAATCTACTCTCTGGTCATAACTGAAAGCATTTGAGCGAAGTATCAACTAACCTCCATATGCAATCTCTTCAAAAGTGGAGCCCCTCTTCTTGACTCCCTTTTCAAACACCAATACCTAATGATCGACTCAACTGCTTCTTTCTTCTTTCTCAACGAAACTTTACCCACATAGCTTAGGACGTCATCCCGGACTTTTGCAGGTACCCGAGGAGCAGGTGGCCTATATTTATTGGCATGAGCCTGAGCAGACTTTTTCGTCTTGCTGGATGACGCCTTGGGATATAGAGCGAGTTTTTGAGCGTTGGATTCAAGAAGTCTGGCCTGAAGAAATCACATTGAACATCGAAAGAGAAAAAAATAGACGATAGGAGGTCAACGAAAGACTGAATTCATCAGAGAAGCAAGCGTCAAGTAAGAATAGAGACGAACGGGAGCATGCTTCTCACACCAAGCTCTCAGGATCCCTCCTGAGCCTCCTGAATAGCTCCCACCAAGGTCATCTCCACCACCGCCGTACGTCTTCATGCTGCCGAGGAACCCAGCCTCTCTAGCACATGTCACGTGAAACGCAGTGAAGCAATTCTTGTTCTCACACTGGATGCACGCTCCTGTCTTGAGTCTGCACAGCGAACAGTTCTTGTTTGAGGTTTATACCAAATGAGGGGGCCCGACCCAAACCACGGAATAAAGGCGTAAGTCTAGCGTTCAGACATGAGCTGACACGGACGGTCTGTTCGAGAAGAAACTTACCAATTTCCATCTTTGTCTTGAGATCCCTTCGATACCGTCTATGGGCTCCATCCAGACGGCGTTCCCGACTCCAGCCTCGGGAACCCAAATTGCACATAACAGATGTGCCCAATGTCCCGCTGATGTCTGTTTGAATGCGCCACCCTCCGTCGGGCAAAGGACGCAAGACTTTTCGATGATCGAAACCAGAGCCGTAAGACAAATATACCAAAAATCGAGATTTGGAAGGGAGTTTGGAGGATAGAACTTACAACAGGATGTTCGGGTGAAACTGTACACTTCCTACAGAGCCATTGTCCCTCCGGAATGTAAGGTACCCCATAGCAATCTAAAGCGACAATGACAACGCAAGTTATATATGGAGTGCTTAATGAAGAAAGAGAAAAACGGAGAAAGAATAAAAACCTTGATGAACGGCAAGATTACAGCCATCACAAAAAACGATTGCATTTGAGTTTTCGCCCTCCATATCGTCACAGATCGCACAAGGCGCGTCTTCTACTGGAGCCGAATTACGAGCATTCGGAAGGTTCTTTGTCTGGTTGAAGACGATACGGTTGCATTATAAGACAGCGCGCAGAGTTCAGTTTGTGTGAGCATCCAAGCCTCATGTGTAAGAGAGTTTGAAAGAGAAGGCGACCATGAAAGGACTGACGAGATCCCACCACTCTTTTTCAAGCCTGTCAATGACCACCTCGAAGAGAGGAATAGAGATTGGATCTGTGTTCGCCTTTCTTCTCTCCTCATTATAAGCATTGACCCAGTGAATATCTTGATTAAGTTTTTTTTATTTTATTTTTTTTTAATGCACATTTATCAGCTCAATCAACGTTCATCCTGTCCAAAGTAAATCCGGTTTAGTAAGAAACCCGACGGACCTGCTACATCGACATCATATTCAACTTGATTCTTGAGGTCTGCTTCGATAGGCTCTGGGTTTATGGTGCCGAAGTAGACGAGGAGTAAGAAAGACATGATCTTCGAATGCTAATATGGAAATACAGAAAACGGCTCCCGTACGAACCGAGGTAACTGATGTAATGCTCAGGTTTCATCCATTCAGACCCATCTCTGACTAAGTTTCTCCAAACAATCGCCCGCATGGCGGACATGGGTCAGCATTGTCTGCGACGGCTGAATAGTACGAGAAAATCCAGACTCACACCCGAAGCTTCTCAGGGCTGAAGCATCCTGAGGAACTCTGTAAGTTTCATAATCGTCTTCTACAACTGAGAACGAAACTCTCGGCAAGTTCATCTTTGATTTGTCCGGTCCGGTCGGAGTTCTCACCTCGGCTCTAGCCGGTCGTTCATCTGAGGTTTGTGATTGTTCAGTTTGAAGGGAAGGATAACCAGCATTTGTAGTTTGAATGGATAGAGAGGACGTAGAGGAGAATACAGAAGGGGTGACGACAGCAGAAGCACTGTTCAGGATCGGTTCTTTGCTGTTGAACGATGCTGGCTGCGAATGAGGTGTAGGAAGGACAGAGGAAGGCCTCGGCGGATGAGTCGGCCTGGGTGGATGAGTCGGACGTGCTATCTGAGTTGGAAGAGGCAGAGAAGACACGGTTGACCAAACTTTCTGGAACGAAGGAGTACCACTCAAGGCTGAGGATAGGTTTTGTCGAGTGATGGCCGGATTGACGACAGAAGTAGAATTCATCATGAACGCGTCGTCTTGTGAGTTGTGATTTGGGATCACCTTTCCTGGTTGGGCAGATCCCATTGAGGCACTGCCCAACGCAACCTGTGGTATCAACGACCCGACCAAGGGATTAACATCAGAGATTGATGGGTTTGATGTTAAAGTCCGAACATCTTGAACAGCTGGTACCTGGATGACTGGAAGATGGACGGCGATCTCTGGTGTTCCCAGAGACGCGTCGAGACTGGTTGCCGATGGCAAGCTGTTTGAGGCAATGGCGTCGACCTCGGCTTGAGATGTGTTTGAAGCAATGTTTATATTCATATACGAGCCCATGCTATCATGGAGAGAGAAAGAAAGACGGAAAGAAAGAGAAAGACGAGGGTATATATTGATGTATGATGATTAGGATGGGGTATATGCTGGATGGATGGTATGGAAGAAGGAGGAACAGGCATCGACAGAACTACTACAGATCGAACTACAAACTCGATCTCGACTGACTAGGTTGATTCGTAATGCGAGACCTATTAGACACGCACACTATGAATCACTACAAATGACTACAGAACTTTTCTATTGTTTTTTCAGAGGACTACGAAAGAATTTATCTAAGTCGTCTTCTTCATCCTCAACCAACAACTTCTCCCGTTTTCGTCCAACACCACCCGGACTGCCATCCATCCACGTCTTGTTCTTCTCTCTCTTGTTTCTTCGTCTCTCTGTTTCTATTTCCCATCTAGCATGCGTTTCTGATCGTCTACTTAGCATCCTTTTCAATCCGAACACTTTCTCTTATTGACGTCCGGACCAATGCTAAATCCATCGACCCAACCGGAGCTTCATCACTCCGCGTTCGGTTCTTCTTCCCATCCACACGTCCAGACACATCATCCTCATCCACCTCCTCCACCGTCAACATCGCCAGCTGCACCAGCCATACTTCCCGCAGGAGCAACCAATCCGTCGACAGAACCCATCTCGGCTTACTTTAAGCTCGAATTCCCTGGGTTTTCTTATTACCTTCAAACTCTGTCCGTTTCTATCGGCAGAAGAACTTTGGCAAGTCTCTTTCCTCCTTCTTTTCGTTTCTTCTTTTTTTTCTTTCCCTCCGTCCTCTTTCAAACGCGTCGTTTCCCGTCAGAATACCACGTAGACGCGGAAAAACAACTGCTCAGCTCGAACCTTGCAGGACATTTCAGCTAACCATGATGGTGAATCTCGCTTTCCTCACGCGTCGTACCCCTAACGATAGCCGCCAAATCCACCCGCTCCTCCGCCTCTACCGCCAAGTCCACCGTTGTCGACATCGTCCTCGCTTATCGTTCCCACGGCACCTTCCTTGCAGCCTCCACCGACACCACTCCTTCCCTCCCCCTTCGAGTATACCGGACAGGATGCCAACCAAGGGATCGACGTTGATCTAGGGGCTATCAAATCGGTGTCTAGATTACACGCGAGGATCAGTTACGACGACGAATCCGGCTGCTTCGTCCTCGACGTGTTCGGTCGGAATGGAGCATGGGTTGAAGACGAGTACTTTGCGAAAGGTCAAAGAGCCGTGTTGAACGAAAGGTACGCTTCTCCTTCTCTCTTTCCGAATCATTCGCTGGGTTGGCCCTTGACTGAACGCGTCCATATGTCCTATCGATCTGGATGCATTTTGGTCATTCTTGATGGTCATATAGAACAAAAATTCAAATATCCATCCGGACATTCACCTTTGTGCTTCCTCCCTCACCTTCACCACCTCCATCGACACCTCTTGGTCTTCCTGAATTCACATATGCGGATGACTCTGGGCCGCTCTCTCCGGCCACGTACGCTCTCCTCGAGGCGATCGCTGAGAACCCCGATAATGCCTTGCTAGGAGAGCTCGATGAACTCGATCTCGGCGTTTTTGCAACCGCAAAACCATCCAAAGGAAAAGGAAAGGCCTCAGGTGGAAAGATTTCCGGTGGGAACGCTTCGGGAGGCGGCAAGTCAAGCGGAGGAAAAGGCAAAGCAACTGGCTTCGGCGCCAAAATGTCTGGAGGGAAGATCAACGGAGGCGGGAAAGCGCCAAGTAGTGTTCGCCCGCCTGTCGGGGTTCATGTCGGAGGGGGGAAAGCGTCTCATCATGCTGTCCCTCCGAGAGCAAGTGGCGGCAAGAGGGCAAGTGCGGCCAAGGAATTTCACCATGAAGACAGCGACGGCTCCGCCTCTGCTTCAGACTCGTCTATCTCATCTGGTTCTTCCTCTTCTTCCTCTTCTGCCTCTTCTGCTGCCGCGTCTTTGTCGAGGAAAATGTCTTCATCCCGTCATTCATCCGGTTCATCTTCTTCCGCCTCTTCCAGTTCATCCCTATCTTCTTCATCACACTCATCCTCATCTGGCTCTTCATCTGAAGATGACCAACCGCTTGCTCAAGCGAGCCTGCTCAAACCATCCTCAAAGACAAATCGGCCACGCGCGACAAAGAGCCCATACCTTGCTGGGCCGTCACCTATACCAGTGCCGACTCCATCACCTTCAATTCCGTCAGCTTCTTTACTGCTGACACAATCTTATCCACTACCTCCGCCCGTACCGATCACAGCTGTAGCCCCTCCGCCTCGCTCACCGCCACCGTTACCACCGACAATGCCGCCTTCGACGAAGACAAAGACAAAGACGAAAACAAAATTAAAGAAAGAGCAGACGGACAAGACAAAAACAAAATCGAAAGCAAAATCAAAAGCTTCGAAAACTACTTCCGGTCTGGACGCAGCCAACAATTCGTCTTTAGCGCTATCTTCCATGATACCTTCCATACCACAATCACAACTTGAAGAGTCTGCTGTAGAAGAAGACATCAAACCAACGTTTCTCCCGGTGCTCACTCCTGATCCTGGGCAAGAATCTAACATGTCTACCTCGGTATCAGGTCAAGCTTCTCCTTCAGCCGCTCCATCCTCAAGTACCAAGACCAAAGGCAAAGTGGCTGCTTCTGTCGAATCGTTTGGATCTTTTTCGTCACCTATGGACGTGGATTCTCCAAATAAATCAAAAGGTAACTTATTTTTCGTTCAACGTTTGACGTTCAGCCTTTCTTGTCAGGCCACGTTGACTGACTGTTTGATTTATGTGCTCTTAGATATGACAGTCACGGCTTCTCAAAGTCAACTGGCTTCGACAACAACTCCGACAACAGCTGGCAAGAAGCCTCCGGCAGCGAAAAAGACGCCAGCGCCAAGACGCTCGAAAACCAGTTCCACAGGCTCTATATCGATTTCTACACCAACCACAATAGCGTCTTCAACGGGACAGTCGGCAGATGTCAAACCGACTCTCCCTATCCTTTCCTATCCTTCTGACGCTCAGACCCCGTCGCATTCTAATCACTCATCGGTCGTTCAATCTGCACTCTCTACAATCACAAAACCATCTTCTCCATCGCAGAACCCTCCAAAGACACCGGTTTCTACCAGTATGCCTCCATCTGATAGACCAAATTCGACATCCACAGATTCTACTGTTGTCATTGACTCGGCAGGTAACACTTCGACAAAACATATCGCTTCCAGTGGTGTTAGTATGGGAAGAGGAGTGCCTAGTCCTTTGTCCCAAAGTTCAGGATCTGGACCTGTCAAACAACTTTCGCAACCTTCAGCTTCTCTGGGTTCACCTCTGAATTCTGCTTCAACAATACATACAAACGTGTCGACGGGTAAACCGGCCCCTTTGACAGGTCCTGCATCAAGAGGGGTACAACCTGCATCAACTGGTAAGCCAGGTCAGATCGCTCCGTCCGTCCTATCAAACGGGACTGGAATATCGACTACCCCAATGACCGCCAGGTCTGTTGGTGGTCCTGCGGGCTCGAGCGTAAATCTACCCAGCCGAGTAACAAGCGGCTCAACAGGAACAAATTCAACAGTTGGTACTGGTCCGAATAGGTCTGTCTCTGCGCTTGGCGGTGGAGCAAAGCCTCTTGTTGCCAACACATCGATCCTACGACAAGCTGTCCGACCTCAGTCCCTTCCTTCTTTAACGAACCATCCACATCCTATATCACCATCTATCACGACAGGGCCAACTTATCGACCTCAAGTCCCATTGACATCAGCCGAAATTTTAGGTGGATCAACATCACATCGACCAATCCCTTCCCATACTCATCCTTCATCGAATATGTCATCAACAGGAAGATCAGGTTCTCAGATGCCGATCTCGTCGTCGACAATTCTCTCGCAGCAAGCGGCGTTGCTGCATCATCATCAAATCCACTACGGTTCTACCTCTGGATCCAACTCTGGCTCAGGTTCGGCGTCTGCATCTTCTACAGCTGCTCATATGTTATCCGCCTCGACTGGAAACTTCCAGTCCCCCTCGCCTACAGCATCGGCGTCTGTCTCTCCTCCTTCAGGTATCCGTCGAACGAATAGTAACTCTAGCTCCAATCTTGGCCTACCACCTACCCGTCCTCTCCACGCCAATCCACTCTCGGCGCTCATTCCAATGGGCCAGACAACAGAAGAAGGTGAGGCTGCGAAACCGCCATTGACGTACAACACAGCCATTCTGTTGAGTCTCCAAAGCTTTGAAGGCAACCAGGGAACGTTGAGAATGATCTGTGATTGGATCATGAATGAGTTTGAGTGGTATCGGGTGAACAAGAACAGTGGTTGGCAGGTTCGTTCTTTGTCTGTCTTCTAGGCTTATCCATCCCTTGCCGTGTACGACTCTGTTATCAAATTGACATCTGCATTTGACTTTTGGGCCTCCTAATTCATCGGCGAAACAGAACTCGTTGAGGCATACGCTTTCCACCAATGAAGCCTTTCAGAAAGTCCCTCTTCGCCCAGATCAACCCAAAAATGCAGGTGCCTACTGGAAACTCGACCCTGCTTGCGAAGGAGCCCTCATGGCGACTGCCGAATCAGAAATCAAAAACCGAGTATCTAAGCAGGAGAAAATGCGAAAGGCGAAAGAAAAGGAGATGGGCAAAGATGGGAAGATCGGGTCTTCATCCACAAGTGGAGTCAACGTCGGACAAGCAGGGCCGGGAGGAATTCCTTCATTGGCTGTACCGGATGCGTATCCCTCAAATGGTGTTGGAAGACTGGCTGGAAAACCGATTTCGGTGGGTGACAATGTGCTACACAAACCGTTAGCAATTCCTTCGTCCCTTGGAAACCAACCCAGTCGACCACTTCCTACCACGGCAACAGCAGTAGGTCGACCTCCTCCGGCAGGTGGTGGGTCCACCGGAACTGGGGGCCCACCCTTGAACGGAGGTCGGACACTCACAATCTCTCCGAATACTAGACTTCCGCTACTCGTTTCGCCTATTCCAGCTCATCTTCAAACCACACCTCCTCATCGATTGTTGGAGTCTACTCCTATGGCGATGTATCAAGGAAGTCTATTGCTTGATCCAGCAATCTTTTCTCATGTTCCAAGACCTCAGTTGGATTATTTGGAGAGTCTGGGTCAGGAAAAGGCCTTGAAGATCCTGAGGGCTTATATTGTCGATCACCTGAAAGCAAAGTTGGACGCTCAAGGTAAATCCGGGGGTGCTGGTTCTACGGCTGGTGGTGGTACTGGAGGTACAGGGGGTGTTCGACCAGGTGGAACACCAACAAACGCTGTTGGAAGACCGCCTCCGATTCGTCCCTCCGTAGGAGGAGCAGTTCGACCGTCAAACCCAACGAGCACAGTTGGCACTGGTGCCCGACCCCCGCTGTCGGTCCGACCAGCAGTTGGCCGTCCAATAAATACCCGGCCTCCTCCACCTCGGCCTGCAGCATCCACTGTCCGACCTGTCTCATCTGCAGCTACAAGTGCAACCACAGTTCGGCCCCTCGTCCAACCTCGCCCGGCGCCTACTTTACCAGGTGTCCCTGCTGACCCGCGAGCAGCTCTTTCGGCCTACGCGTCTAATCCTCAACTAGGTCTCGCCGGTCTAGGCCCTCATGCAGGTGCTTTCTTCCAGTACTTGAGTTCCATAGGAGACAAAGCAGATCTGAACGTGGCTGCTCAGTTGATCAAAACGGGTCGAGCGCCAGGTGTGCCGCTCTATGTTCCACCTCTGTTGCAAGGAAAATTGACACCAAGATCCAGTGGAGTCGCCACAACAGCGGCAGGATCAGGAACGAGAACTGTCGGACCTTCTGCAGGAGTTGGAGCGGTAAGGCCGGTTAGGCCTGCTACAACTCAAGCAAGACCACCTGGTCCCTCTGTTCGCCCTGTTGGATCTGTTGCGGCTCGGCCTTCTCTACAGCTTCCGTCCGGCTCTGCGATAGTGACACCTACAAAAGCAGGTCCATCATCGACTTTGAACCGCGCTCCTGTCACTTCTACGCCTATTAGGCCCACCCAACCTGCTACGTCTACAAACATTTCCAGACCTCTTCCCAAGAACCAAAGTGCTCCTCCACTCCCCACTTCCACTTCCACTTCCACTTCCACTTTCACTTCCACTTCCACTATATCCTCAACAACCTCAGCGATTACATCTGCGACAACTGCTACTGCTGTCGCCGGTGTTGGCTCAACACCGACGAGTTATGTCCCGAGTTTGGACGACCTAGCAGCTGTTCTGTCAATGTCACCTTCGAGTGAAGCTCCCTCTCCTGCTCCTACACCTACACCTACGCCCACGTCTGCATCTACGACCAAAGTGCCAAGTGCTGCTTTGTTGTCGTCGACGAACACTCTCTCGTTAGACAAGATGAAAGTGGAGAAGATTGATACCAGTGCTGTGGCTATGGTTGGAGCTGGAGTGGGGACAGCTGATGGGCAGGTAAAGAGAAAGGCGGAAGAAGAAGGGGCCGGGACGGAGGAGAAGAAGCCCAAGGTTGAATGAGTTGTGTAGGAACAGTGTGAGACTAAGTTGCGAGAGAGTGAGGACGGAGGAGAGGCGAAGACTTGAAAGCACATCCATTTATTCATTTCATTCTGTCCTTTTGTTTTAATTCGTCTTTTTCGAATCTTTTATTTTGTTTTCTTTTGGTTTATGTTACTGGATGGGTCTTAATGGGTTTTCTTGCATCTCCTTTGCATCTTTCATTCTTCATTTCATCTTTTTCGTGTCTCCTTTCTCGTTCTTCGTTCCTAGGGAGATATCCTTTTGCGCAATATATGTTGTCTCCATAAATAATGATGTTATTCTATCTCTTCCTCTTGATCTCAATTTACCACTATATTCGCCATTTCAATGCAAGTTTTTCGATGAGACAAATGACTGAATGAAAATTGAAAAGACAGCATCTGAAAAACAAAAATGTATTAGATACGCTAAGATTCTAAGCTGTTAATCCATCCTTGACAAGAAGAGCGAGCATCGCTTGAATGATCTCATCGGACGTAGACGCCGTTGGATCATCAAACTGTGCATCCAGCTTTATAGGAACAGTAACAAATAAGTCAGGATACGAGTTGAACGAAATTCAAAGATCGGATGTGATGAGAAATATCAGTAACTCACGGAAGCATCTAAGAGTCGTCGAAGTTGGTTCACTAAAACTCCGATCCTCGTCCACGCCTTGAGTTTGACCCAACCGTTTCCTAACATAAGCATTGACGAGAAATGATTTACTGTGACTTTACCTCCAAACAAAAGTAGGCCATACAACGGAACTTCTGTCGCGTCTCGGAGAAAGACCTTGGTTGTTTGATTCTTGGCCCAGTAAGCGAGGAACCCGGATGGAATTTTTGCCTCTCCGAAAAGGACAGATCCAGGATGAAGGAAAACTCGTTCTTGCTGGTCAAAAAACTTGACCTCTTTTGCGAGGTGTTCCTTTTGTAAAGTTCCCGATTGCAGTTGCTCGAACTTTGCTTTGGGCATGGATACTTTCTGTTATATCATGCCATAAACATAGACGTTGGATCAGTTCTAACATCTTTTTATTTATATATTTACCAAATGAGATGAGAAAGACAAACAGCCAAACGCGGGTACAGCCCTCCAAGCACGATCTAAAGCATATATTCGGGAATTAGACTTGAGACATGAATACAGACGTGAACAACAGTGACTAACAGATTTCACGAGATTCTCGTTGCAACTATTCTGTGAATGGTAAACGATATACTTTCAAGTTAACAATCTGCTCGTGCTAACTGTAGATCAATATAAAAGCATATTTACCGTATTTAAATGGGGAAATGAAGTCCGAGACGATCCAGGCGGCACAAACCCAATATCTTGAAGGGCCCCGATGAAGTCTGACTTAGCAGTGGTGATATCCCGAACACTAGTCATCGACAAAAAGTTCTGTGCAACAAAGACTTAATTAACAACTGATGAATGAGAGTGGAGTTCAATATTCAGTTCACCCACCTCTTCACAAAATAATCTTTGACCACTGAAACCCTTGATATCGGCACATGCTGTGTATGCTTTCGCATCGGTCAACAAATCGGAGTTTGCGGTAACAAATTGAGCTCGAGCTCTTTTAAATATCAACAGAAGCAATTCCTTTGTTAGTACACAACCGACTCTAAGAGAACAGCTGATGGAGAAGGTATGTTACTTCTGAGCTTGATCTCTTTTGTCCATAGGGGATAAGAACAAAGGTTTCGAAGAAAGGATGGCTGCAATAGTCACAACTAGATATCGGATCTTGAAGTCAGAATGATGGTATATATATATATTCCAAGATTTCCACGCAAAAGATAACTGAACGCACTTGGATCTAAGCATTTGAAGATAGCAGCTAACACAAGCATTTTCGCAAGACGTAAATCTACAGGAATAGAAGACATCTGTCAAAGATTGGACAACGCATAATTGTCAATACGCTGCATAACGACGTTGTGTTCTCATGAGCTGAGTACGTACATGTCTTCCTAAAGCTGTCAGGTTCGACGTTTCGTGTTCCGCTTCTACAGCGCCTAGATCAATCAACGTCTGCCACGCCACGTTCATGTTCGGCATCGACGGAGGAGAAATTGCTTTGGACAAGAAAGCTTTGACGTCTTCATCGCCTCGCATGGCTTTGACTTGAAGAAAGAGAGCCTCAAGTGGAGTACGTAGAACTGTGTACGTCATGTACAGATTATTAGTATCTGATATGGGTCCTTTTGTGAGTCATGGAAGGTCTTACTTTCGGGAACAGGGAATGAAGGCATCTTGTTGTTTTCCATTCGTCGAGTGAATACCTAACATAGAGAGAAACAAAATTATCAGCTATAAGTGACATGACATGATGCTAGCTAATACTCACTTTATAACACTTGATGTAAGTTAGGGTAGCGCGATGTTAGTTCATATCGAAACCGAGCAAAAAGATTACAAGTGAGGATACATACCTTTCCGGGTTTCGTTCGACCTGCTCGACCTTTTCTTTGACGTGAAGCCGCTTTACTGTAGATAGTCATTTGTATGTATGTAAGTCTCAGTAATGCGAAAAATCAAAGAGTCGATGTTCCTAACCTTGTCAAGACTTCTACCAACAACTGCATGCCTCTCTCAGCTTCAAACTGTGTTTCCTTTACTTTACCGGTATCTACTACGACAGTGATATCGCTGGTAAGATGAAGGAAACGGCTGTAAGCAAACCCGAACTGGGATAGAAGGTATAGTTTTTAAATAGAGGAGAAAAGATGAATACTCACTCGATTGTGATAGAGGTCTCAGCGACATTAGTAGCAACTACAATCTTTCGGATTTCAGCTGGAAGTTTGACGAAGACCCTCTTCTGCTCCTGACTAGAGAGTTGAGCATGAAGAGGCATAATCTCAACTTTGCCTAAATTCATCGATCGGAGAGCCTGGATTGTCTGGTTGATTTCCATCACACCTGCGAACAAAAGATAGCCATAAGAGTAAGTTTTGCATCCTTGTGAATGTTATCACTCGACATTCGATGCAGAGATTAAGATGTACCAGGACAGAATATAAGCACACCACCTCCATCAGCGTTTGGCTCTGTGATCGCGTATGCTGCCACAGCAGCTACCAACCCTGGATCAAGCTTGTCGGATCTCGAAACAGTATCCAACAACTGAATTTCACTCGATCCAAGGCCTTTACTCTCATACTCCGCTTTGAATGATTTGAGTTGTTCTTCTGTCTGGCGCTCTGTCGGTCGCACATTATTGGATGGACGGTATCGGATCTGTCCGATAACATCCTCGAGGTAGTGGTCCTCTACGGGGAAAGTACGGCCATGAATCTCAAGAAGGGGAGCAGGACCAGTTGTAGGGGACTCAAAGTAGGTGGTGAATGTTTTGTGGTTGATGGTCGCACCTAGATACATGAATTAAGAATCGAGTCATCAGGTGTCGGAAGAAATTAGACCAGTATGTACGATAGATAACTTCACTGACTCATGAGGATGATCTGATTGTAAGAACAATACAAAACATTTCAGTTTCAACACAGAGTAGCCATGCACAATGACTGAGTGAACAAGTGATCTCACCTTGATGGTACTATTGCGTTTTAGTAGCTCACGAAGTTCCAACAGTAAGAAATCGCCATCCACAGATCTTTCATGAACCTTTTTAAGTGCGTTCAAGATTTATCTATCAGCATCTCGCATTTGACTTTGCATGAGGCGCATATCGATAAGAAGTAAGAAGGACAAACCTCATCGACGATGACATGACTGACGCCATCTAGATTTGTATCACCTCCGCTGCTCAGTCTCCTTAACAAGACTCCTGTTGTACAGAACAACAGTTTCGTGTCTGGGCCGGCTCGTCTTTCACCTCGGATAGCGTATCCAACTGAACCTGAGACTCTATCTACGTCTTCTAGTCGTTCTTGAGCTACACGTGCAGCGACTCCGAGAGCAGACACTCGTCGAGGCTGAGTGACAAGAATGTTTGTTGAACAACCTCTCAGGGACGCAATCTCGTTATCTTGAAAAGACGCATAACACTCAAATGTTAAATTTGCTTCTCTCTCATGATGCCGAAGAACGGTACAACACTTGATCCATCGAGCACTCACCAAGAATGAATTGGGGAAGCTGAGTAGTCTTTCCAGAACCAGTCTTGATAGCAGAGACAAAAAAGAGCGCGTCAAGAGATCAGAGAAAAGTAGACGGCTTCATTACGCTCGATATCTTCATGATTGACGTACCTCTCCAATGATGACCACAACTCTGTTTGACTCAACCCCTTGCAGAATCTCTTCCTTGACTTTCCAAGCAGGCAAACTCATTCGTCCCTTCATCACGCTCTTAAACTCTTCTCTACCTTGCCACTCCTCGGTCCGTTTCTTCAGCTTTTCGTTTTCCTCCTTCGTGTAAACCCGGAGCTTTCTCCCTCCGGTTCCTCGCACCTTTACTCTTCCTACTTGGCCCGCTTTAGGGCCTTCGGACGTAGGCGCAGGAGACATTTTTGGCAGGAGATGCAGTGTGACCTCTCCTACGCCTGGAGGATGCTCTACAGCTTCTTCCCAGATCTCTTCTAAATGATCGACCAATCCTGAACCGACTCCTCCATCTCCCGATGCTAAAATGGATGCAAAGTCCTCGCGATTGGGATCCCGGAAAAGATTGAGCAGAGACGCATAGAGATGTAATCGAATGTAGGAAGGAAGAGTTGTTGAGGTCAGATAGAATGGCGGAATTGCAGTTGGGTAGAGGGAAGATGGGTAAGGGGAGGAAGCCGAAAACAGGATATGAAGCGTCAGGTCGTCCTTCGATTCCGAGGCATAGCGAGGTGGGATCGAGATAGAAACCTCTGTAGCCGAGTTGAGAGAAGAATCTCTTGGTAAAATCTTCAATCGGTCTCCAAAAACAGCTTCCAGGGCTTCGATCTCTTCTTGTCGCCTTTCGTCCCTCTCGGACCAATCTTGCTCACTTACATCCGTGACTGCCCGGTCCGTGATAAGATCGATTCCCCACTCGGGATCTTCGTCCCAGCCTACAAGTTTTCTACTCAGAATTTCTAACATCTGACCTTCGTCAAATTCTCCATCTCCTTGGAGTTTAAGAATTTCAAGAATGATTGAGCGAGGAAATCCGATTTTGTGAATTAGTTTATCAACGAGCCAAGACTGGTTGATGGATTGTTTACTCGAAGACGCTCGGGCAGAGGAAACGAAATCTGCGACAGACGTCGATGGGCGAAACCTAGAATATAAGATTTGACCAAGATGAGCGTTGGATCATACAGCGCAACAATCTATAACTGAATGAAAGTCAAGGCTAATAGAACGAACCTCTTAGGTAGATCGTCCTAATATATCGATCATTCAAGCATGTCAATTCTCTCGCGCACCAGGATATCTAGTCTGATAGACATGGAAACACTCACCTCTGGCAAATGCAAGATCAACCACTCAACTGCGGCCTCCTCCTCTGACAGTCTACTCAATGCCAATACCAACGGGTCCAAGCCTTCCCCATCGGCGATCCCTTTATGAATCCTCTCTCTGGCACCTATCAAGAATCCAATGACAGAGATTACATGACTCTTTCTGAAACCAAGTTCTAGCAGATTCTGCTCCAGCTTAGCGGTATCGAACGTTCCTGGAGTGTTCGATCCAGAAGGTGTAGAGGATGATTCTCGAGTAGCAGTCAAGATGGCTTCTGGATAATTCAGCATCTGGTTCTTGATTGTCTGCTCGATAAGTTCTCGAAGAACAGGCGCCATTCTGACTTCTGGGATTTGGGAAGCCTCTGCGTTCGATAATGGACGGCCCGAAGGTCCGAGGACGATAGCAGATCCACCGCCTCCTATTCCATTGCTACCCCCACCACCGGAAGCGGCGGCACGAGCCTGGTCGACGGCTTGCTTCCTGACTTGTCGATCTTCTACAGCCTTTCTGGCGTTGAAAGGATCGTCAGCCCATTCCCAAGCTCGATGATCGGGCGCAGAAGCCTTCTCTTTGAGAAGTTCCGTCCAGTATGGTCGGAAATGAGGTGGAAGGGTCATCGAAAGAGGTTGTCCCTGATGTTTGAAAGGGCAAGTACAAGGGAAGCGTTCGATAAGACCTTTTTCGATATTGATAGATAGATAGATAGATATAGATTCTCTTTTAACGTACCGAGTTGAATCTAAAGAGCGCATACACCGCGGCCATATGTCGTGCCTCCAAAGCGGTTGCACTAGTTAAAGGAGGATGCGGAGCCAACAGAACACTCTCGATAGGAGAATTCTGAGATTTCTTGATATGTCGCTTTAAATTGACCGCGCAAGAAAATGTTGAGCCCGTTTGACGCTAAACATATATGTGATTGTATTGTAATGAGAGAATCGAAGAAAGGCAAGAGAATAAAGTAATGATTGACGAAGGGCTTGTATGAAAGATTGGGTTATAACGTACGGTCATCAAATCAGGTCGTTCCCAATTTAGTCGTTGACACCTCTCATTCTGTCAGAGCCATACAAACAGGATGAGAAAGAGGATGAGTGACTATTGAGCATTCGAGATTGTTTGAGCTGGTGACGACTGGCTGAATATGTCTTGAACAAGATTCTTTCTGTGTCGGAGACGCGACCCTACATCTGAATGATGAGCACATACAAGGATGGTGACCGGAGTCTTTTGGGACGATAAATTTATGAAACAAGTTCTTCCAACGGACCATTAGCATCTCTCTATAAGACTCTGTAGACAATCGAGAGATAAATCAATGAATGAACAAACAGACCTTATAACCTGGTCGCTTTAGCTCTCGATGGATGAGTTCTTCAGGTGTCAAAGGAACAGCTGGTTCCTTTGCCTTCTCTGGCAAAGGTGATGCCTTGGAGGACACTGCTCCAGACTTGACGATTCCTTTTCCTGTCTTCCGGGGAGCCATATGGAACGAATATAGGAACCTGAGTGTATGAAAAAGTATTGGCCAACGGAAGAATTCCGACGATGATGGGTCGTCTGGCTTGATTCTTTGGAAGTTCGATCATAGGCCTCTCAGCTCTATCTATTATCGGCCGTAACCATGGAGATGACGACTTAAATAAGGGCTGTATATCTTTTTTGATTTTCGCGGCTTCCGTCCGACGCGACTTCAGATTGCAGAATCTGGAATACAAAGAACAGCTCAACAGATTATTCTGGAAAGAACAGCACCCTCGAGATATGGACGATACCATGACAGTGAGAGAAAGCGAGAGAACCTGTTCCGAGTAAATATGATGTCTACATTCAAACAAACACACACGCATACTGTATGGGAAGTGTAGAGAGTGTGGATTAGATGAGTGGTTTGTATAGTTTCGAGAAGGCGCTGGAATTTTCGGCGAGGATGATGTCAGTGGTTCTATGCTCTATATAAACTTGAGTTGCTTCTTCATCTCACCTCATCCAACTGATACTCCAACACACCTAAACCACATATACACATACAGATACATACACGCACTGACACACATTTCACATTTAATCCCACCATGAGCTCTTTCCAGTTCACTGAACTTTCTCAACAAGCTATCTCGTCAGCTCTCGAGGTGAGTTGATTCATTGCTAAATCTCGTTTGTAACCTCTTTTGTGAATTCACGACATGCTGATCATCGAACGTTTCATTGTTAGATCGCAAAATCATACGCATCATCTCAAGTCTACCCTGTCCATCTCGCTCTCGCTCTTCTCGCAGATCCCAATCAAACTGCAGAGTCTCCGGGCGCAGGCAAACAAAGCGTCCTTTGGAGCGTAGTGGAAAAAGTTGGAGGGGACCCAGTAAGTTTATCACCCCTATCATCCTCATGACCTTTTTGTATCAATAGAACACTCATCCACGACTTCCGATCCGTTGATGTTGTTCACCTCAGGTCGCTCTTCAACGAGCTCTGCAAAAAGCCATCGTTCGTCTTCCCGCCCAAAACCCTCCGCCGGACGATGTGACTATCGGACCTATCAACAAGCTCCTCAAAGATGCTCAGTCTTTGATGAAGACTCAGGTACGTCTTTCTCCGAGAAAGTTTTCAGGGTACTTATTTACGGCAATCACTGACTCAGATGTTTTTTGTTTTTTGTTTTTCATTCTGATACAATCACTAGAATGACACCTACCTTTCTCCACTCCACCTGCTCCCACCACTCATTCAACACTCTCAAATGACTCCTGTTCTTGCTTCTCTTTCTCTTCCTGCTCAACCGCTGCTCGACGCTCTTACAACCCTCCGCGCAGGGAGACGAGTAGACTCCAAAGATGCCGATAAGGCCGCTGCTGGAGGAGCCGAAGTTGGAGAAAACCTCGCAAAGTTCTGCGTGGATCTCACAAAGTTGGCAGAGGAGGGAAAACTGGATCCCGTCATTGGGCGAGACAATGAGACTAGACGGGTCATCCGCATTTTATGTAGAAGAACGAAGAACAACCCAGTTCTCATAGGAGAGGTGAGCTCGGTTTTTCGTGTCGCCTGTACTGGACCGTGTTACTTAATCTCTCGTTCTTGTTGACAGCCGGGAGTTGGAAAAACTTCGATAGCAGAGCTTCTTGCGCAACGTGAGTATCATCTTTGTAGGACGAAATCCTCAGATTAGCAACCATGCTGACAGCGTTCGTTTCCTTGATACATTAAACGATACAGGTATCGTTGCAAGAGATGTTCCTACTTCACTCTTCGGAAAGATCTACAGCTTGGACATGGGAGCTCTCATGGCGTAAGTCTCTCTGCTCGTCTCTTGTCTTGCAGAAAAATCTCTGCTGATTACGTATTGATCGATTTTACTGAATTTTCTTTTCAGTGGAGCAAAATACAAAGGAGAGTATGAGGAGCGTGTTAAAGGAGTAATGAGCGACATTGAGAAAGCTGCCGAGCAAGGTCAAGGAATCATTCTGTTCATCGACGAGATGCACCTCATCATGGCTGGCCGAGGAAGCGACTCTGGAGGTATGGACGCCGCTAACCTTCTCAAGCCGTTGCTTGCTCGTGGAAAACTCCGATGTATTGGTGCGACTACTTTGAACGAGTACCGAGAATACGTGGAGAAGGATGCTGCCTTCGAACGACGATTTGCCCAGGTTCAGGTCAATGAGCCTACCGTTCCCGAAACGATCTCCATTCTTCGAGGAATCAGTGAAAAATACGCAATCCATCACGGAGTTCGAATTCTTGACAGTTCATTGGTTTTGGCCGCTCAACTGGCAAAGCAGTACCTCACCTCGAGAAAACTTCCGGATTCGGCTATTGATTTGTTGGATGAGGCAGCATCGAGCGTGAAAGTCGCACGAGAAACTAGACCAGAAGAGCTGGATCTATTGGAGAGGAAACGTCTGGAGCTCGAAGTCGAGGTTCATGCGCTTGAGCGAGAGAAGGATTCGGCTTCGAAGGAGCGGCTTGAGATTGCTCGCAAGCAAATCTCGGATCTCCAAGACGAACTCGAGCCTCTCAAGGCCAAATATGAATTTGAGAAATCTCGAGGAGACGAGATCAACACAGTCCGAACCAAGATTGACGAGCTAAAGGCAAAGGTTCTTGATGCCGAGCGACGGATGGACCTTGAGACCGCGGCGGACCTCAAGTACTATGCGATCCCGGACCTCCAGAAAAGGCTACAGATGTTAGAAGAGAAGAAAGCAGAGAAGGAGGCTGCCGGAGAGGTGAGTGCCGATTTTTTATTCTCGCTTTGTGAAAAACGTGTTGGTACTGAGTTCTATACTCTAATTTTGGTTACAACAGGTACCAGAAAGTGATATCGTGACTCCCGACCAGATTGCTGAGGTCGTGGCCCGTTGGACCGCGATTCCTGCTCAACGTCTGATGTCCACAGAAAAACAGGTAGGGAGTCTCATTTTGTTATGTTTCGTTTTGGTTTATCTTTCTGTTATGAAGAGATAGTAACCATCGGCTTCGTTTTGGTATGATTTTGTCCAGAAACTTCTCCATATGGAGAAAATCCTTACCAAAGCAATTGTCGGTCAGCCCGATGCCGTCAAATCCGTCTCAAATGCTATCCGATTGTCTCGAAGTGGCTTGGGCAATCCGAACCGGCCGATCGCAAGTTTCCTTCTGTGTGGACCATCTGGAACTGGAAAGACGTTGCTCGCCAAGTGAGTATCTTCTGTATTTCTTATTTGCCTTGTTGATATCCAGTCGAACGAAAGCTTATTGGTCGTCGATTATTTCTTCTCTTACCAAACAGAACGCTGGCAGAGTTTATGTTCAACAGCGCTGATGCAATGGTCCGAATCGATGCATCAGAATACACCGAGAAGCACTCTGTTGCCAGACTTATTGGTGCACCTCCTGGATATGTCGGATACGATCAGGGCGGTCAGTTGACGGAGGCCGTCCGACGAAAGCCGTACACCCTCATTTTGGTGGACGAAGTTGAGAAGGCCTGTCGAGAGTTTTCTGCCGTTTTCCTACAGATCTTGGATGATGGCCATGCGACTGATGGAAAAGGCCGAAAGATCAACTTCAAGAACACCATCTTTCTGTTCACGAGTAATTTGGGTGCTGCCTATTTGAACGAAGCACCTGAAGGACCGATCTCGAAACCGACTAAATCTCTGGTGATGGGTGCTGTTCAGGCACACTTCCCTCCCGAATTTCTCAACAGACTGGATGACACGATCATCTTCAATCCGCTCTCCCGATCGGACATGATGTCGGTTGTTGATATCCGACTCAAAGAACTGGAAACGAGACTGAAGTCGAACAAAAAGATCAAACTGGACATCCAGCCGGATGCAAAGGAATGGTTGGCGAGTGCTGGATACAGCCCACAGTATGGAGCTCGACCATTGAACCGAGTAATGCAGTCCGAGATCCTCTTCCCACTATCCCGATGTGTTCTTGATGGATCCGTTCGAGAGTTAGAAACGGCAGTGGTTACAGCTGATCATGTCAACAACAGGGTACGTTTTTTTCTTCTAACATTTTTGCTCTCTTTCTCGGCTTGTCTTGGCTATGTCTCTTTGTGCTGATATCTTCTCCTTCCTGCTGTTTCTTTTTGTGATGATTAGCTTACGATTCAGCCAAACCATGCACCAGAGGTCGAAGTTGACGAAACCTCGGATGAAGACATGGACGATTTGGAGATCGAAGAGATGGATTGAGTCGAGATATAATCATAATATTCTTTCGTTTTATTTAAATATGTACATAATTGCTTCAGTATATGCCAATCTAATGCCAAATCTGATATTTTTAAAGAACTTTTATGACTGCTATTAATAAAACTGATCGACATTGTCTTACTTCAAGTTAAACGACCGAACCCAACACGGCCTAGTCAAGGGATGCGCAGTCACTGAATATCTCTACCAGACTGGGAATGACTGCAGAAGCTGAGACTGGTTCTCTATATACATTTGAAACCAGTGGGCCACGAGATTGTTCAATCCTCCTATTCACTCTTGAAGAGACCATAGAAGTCTATCGGAATTGTCTTGGTTTCGACGGACCGTTGACACATGATATGATGAAGCAAGAACATATACGTATCAAGGCAAAATGGCCAAGTTATCTAATTTGATCAGCCCGACTAATAAACAATACACAACCGCGCGTTTGATTCAGTTAGGGTTCATGAAACTTCAATCGCCGGTCCTAACCTTCACTCAGCATCGCTTGGGTAACCTTCCATTTTCGACCATACATTTAACCCAAGTTGCCCTCTCCTTTTCTTCTTCTGTTTCTCTCTTCTTCCTGACGGAGAGATAATAACAGTTTAGAGCGAAGAAAACTACGACAGAGGATGAGCGTACCCGATTACGCGTCAAAAGGGCTCTCTCAAATAGATCTGAAGACTGTAGAAGACGGCCAACCAGTTCATTATTCGTTATCCGGTCGTGCCCTCTGGGAACCGACCGAGGATTTTCAGGTCTTGGATTGGCCCGGTCGGATAGACCTTCAACCTAGGAACAAACCGCGAAGAGTCGAGTTTTTGTATGTTTGGTTTTATTTATCCTTGATTATTCTTCTGGGGACAGATATGGGTAGTGAGAAGTAAGGAGCATTCTGAACGAACCATCTGACACATTGACTTGCTAAAACGACCGCTCGAAGCTTCACATATTCATCGCATAAAGAAGGTGTGATCGATCTAGAGTTCTTGACTGCAGAGTTTCTCGTATTGATTCTTGATCGCTTCTCTGTTTTAAAATGACATTACTTAGGGTCCCTATTGTTTCAGAGAAACAGAAGATTGTTTAATCTATTTGCCCAAGAAAGACAATCCAACACATATAGTCACTCGGGATCAGATTCTGAGCCAGATACCTCAGGTGTTCTCGTCACCCGCAACGCATCCAGACGTTCCAATACATCTGTTAAATCTAGCATCTCTGGAACCTTGTCGTCTGATAATAATGTAGCCACGTCCGGAGTCTTCCTTCCTTTTCTCAACAGCATCTTGGCTTTTTGGGAGGATAGTGAAGGCTTGTGGATGATAGTGGATGATGAACATCGAAACTACGTGACGTTGGAAGAATATTGGGTTGGAAGTGTTCAAAAAAGGGAGATACATGAGGTCAATGAAGATGAGGAATTATCATCTGGAGTCGATAGAGATACGTTGGCCAAAGCAGGACGAAGATGTGCTTTGGCCTGCGAGGTGCTTTTGAAAGTGGCTGAGGTTTTGATAGTAAGTGAGCTTTCAACATGTTTTTCGAAATGCTCTACTTCGAATCATTGTTTGGTGTGATATTGAACTTTCTTCATCCCCAGACACTACATGAACGGAAAATATCTCTGCCGGTGTGCCGAGCCGAGTTTTTTCGAATCAGACTGGAGACCATGTCCACCGAGGAATATTACGAAATCAAGCCCAGCATAAATAACGATCCCATAAAATACCAGGTCGAGCTCATGGATCTGTCCACTGCAGTCTTCCTTCCCGGATTTGATCGAGATGCTTTCCTTTCAATTTTTCCCGATCGAGCAAGCATGGTGGCTCCAGTAGTCTCATCTACGGAGGTTGGTGCGACCGAAGTACCGGCATACCTGGTCGCACAAGCAGAGGATGAAACACAAAGAGAGACAGGCGTGAAGGGAAGAGCGCTGGCGGAGATTCTGATGCATAGGCACTTGAGGTTCCTTGGACCAGAGTTTTTATCAACGAGAAGAGCAATCATGCCGCAAGTCACATTGGATGGTTCGTCGATCTTGTTGCACTTCTCTTTGCTTCCTAGTTTGTCTTGCTAGAGCTTAAAAGAGTCTCGGTTTATCACCAATATGAAACAATGGAAAAACCCGCTCCAGTTTACTCGTTCGGTGTTTTCTGCTACGAGATGGTGACAGGCGTTCCAATTGAGCCGATGAGTTCATCCGAGCTGGACATGTTGACAGATGTCCAGTACGTCTTCCGTCTTGCTCGTCGTCTTTTTAAACTCTTACTCAATATCTCGATCCTTCACTTTAAAGCCGTCATATCACCCGGAAAGTTCAACCACCAGATATTGTACCACCCTCTCTTGCTGAAATCATCATGTTGTGTCTTGAGAAAGATCCTACCGAGCGCTATTCAAGTATAAAAACGAGTACGTCACGTTCATAAAATCAATGTAGACAAGGCAAAGGAGTTTCGTTCGTTCTTACGGTTTTCTTATATCTTCACTTTAGTGCTTTACGACTTGAACAAATTTACCATCCTCTGCTATCGAGGAAACAGCAAGGAGGAGATCAGCCGATTGCGCATCGGCGAAGCTAATCGAGCGTCCAAATTTCAGATTCCTAAGAATTTGATAGATCGGGAGAATGAGATCGGGATGCTCGACCGAGCTTTCTACATAGTCTGTTCCGCATCGGCCACTCATACTATTGCTCGCCGATCAACGGTCGGCACGTCGAGCCTGCCCGCAAGTGAACTTATGGAAGACGGACCTAACATATCAAACGTAAAGGGAGTCTTTGTCTCAGTGAATATTTATGGAAATAGTGGATGTGGGAAAAGCAAGTTGGTAGAGGTCTGGGCGAAAAAGGTGGTCGATATGGATAAGGGGAAAAGTTGTCTTTTGGGTTGGGCCAAATTAGATTGTAAGTTGGCTGTCATATGTCCTTCTCTTTTATACGCGTTATGTCTAACTTGTCTAACTTGGTTCCGATACTCCGTTCTATTTCTTCTATAGTGCATATGAAGAAACCATTCTCTGGATTTGTGCAGATTTTCGAAGGTCTGCTCGACAGGGTTTTCACAGGTCAATTTAAGTTTAATCAAATCATACGATCTTGGCCTGCCAGTGGCTTACCTTCCTTGGCAACTCTTATATAAACATATCAGACCCCAAAGTCGACGCTCGTGAATGGCGAAAGAAGATCCTAAACGCTTTACCTGCTAATCTCGTAAACACCTTCCTCAGCCTGATTAGTGCAGAATGGAGGGATTTTCTGCTCTTATCAGATCCTGATCTGGCCTACACCACCACAGAGGTTGGCCAGATCGATTGGACACACTTCACGGAGATGTTTGAGATCTGGTCCAAGACGCTCTTGCAAGTATTTGCCACACATGATCGGCCATTGGTATTGGTGTTGGACGATATCCAAGCTCGTAAGACTCTTTTCTTAATTTCCTCTGATTGAAGCCCAGTTCTTAAGTATCTAACCTAGTTACCATTACGTGTTTATTTACATCACGATAGTTGCTCCCGAGGAATTAATATTGTCAGTTTGGCAGTAAAATAGTCTGACAACCGGTGTTAGCTTCATGGCCCGCGCTCTAACTCTCAATTCGTTGGCTTGAGACAGGTGGAGAAACATCAGTCTTCAAACGAAAAATCGTCTGGAGCATGCCCTCCTGATCACTTTGTACCGAACGGAAAATCTTGAGCCTCCTCCAGAAGCAACGAATATTCCATCTCCTATGATGCTGCACATTACTAGGCTGAACGAACAGGGCGTGGAAAAGTTCTTAAGTGCATGCTTTGGTTGGGATCAGGCAAGCATTTCTGCGGTAGCAAACTCGCCGTACTTGGTTTCTTTCCTGTATAGTCAAACAGACGGAAATTTATTGTTCTTACGTTGTGAGTCTTTCTTTTACCAACGATGTGATCTAGTAATAACGATTCGAGCAATGTCATTCTGTGTGATAGCCTTGGTTGCCGCTTTGGTTCGAGAGGGAGTCATCTGTTAGTAATACCTTCGCGTATACTGCTCACGAATTGTCGATTTGCTCTCTCGTTCCTAAAGCTTTGCTCTCTTTTAGTCTTTGCTTTCGACCTTTTCCAGTGGAAGTTTGATATATTTGCGCTTCAAGATCATTCATCCGTCGGAGTTGATGAATTCCTTGATTCCATCCTCAAAACACTGCCAGAAAATGTTCAGGAAGCCCTTGAGGTAAATCTCTTCAATCTATCTGTCTTCGATGATAACTGTTTACATGAAGACAACTTTTCATCTCTCCCGCACCACAGGTTTTGTCCTGCTTGCAATCGAGAGCGTGTAAGATCGAACATCTCGCGATGATTCTTGGAAAGGAACGTCATCAAACAGAAGTGATGCTACACACTGCGACACTTTTAGTCAGTTGACATAATCCGTAACCTCTTCTTCGCATTCAAAGACTGATGCTATATCGTCGCTTGTCCTTAAGGGTATCGTCATTCTTGATGACAAGACAGTTCGATTCTCTCACGATCGTCAGCAGGTGAGTACGGGGTTTTCTCTCCCTTCAATCAGGACTGCTAACAAAGCTCGGTTATGATTCGATTTCTCAAGGCCGCCTCATACCGTTTGTTATCTTCTGGGTCTTCTATGGCCAACACACACTTTCGTATTGCTAGCTGTTTCCATCATTCAGATTTCTCAGTCGACTTTATATATGACAGTAAGTTTCATGGCTTGATGTTCTAATCTCTTTCCATTATATCGTTTTTGATTGAATTTTCCTTGCAGTTGTCGACAACTATGTCATTGCTACCAAGCATGGCCGAAAAATAGACAACGAGGATGAGCTCGTATTGCTAGCTTGTCAAGCAGCACAGAGAGCCAGCCGCTCGGCCTCAATCCGGATATCAATGGACTACCTCAAATTAGCAGACGACATTGCAAAGTTTTCCGAGCCTGAAGCTTGGATTCGGACGCGAAGTGTCTGTTTTTTCTATGCCGAAGTTTACTCGGACGTTGCAGCACTCATGAACGATCAGGTTTCCGCCATCTCAAAGGTTTGTCTAGGTTCTGAACTAAGAATATCTGTCGGTTCTTTGAGGCCTAATCTATGCCGTCGTTTGTCAGATGGAAGAGTTTCTCAAATTCACGTCGAACACAATCGAGCAGCTTAAAATTGTAACTATCATCATTCGATGTCATATATCGGCCGGTTCTTAGTAAGTTCAGTCATCTATCGACTTCGCTGATGAGAGTTCACTCATCTGTAAACATTTAGTTTGGTCGCCGTGGATGAGCTTGTCGCTGCTGTTCGTATGGCTGGTTATGAAGATTTTGGTACCAAGCTTTTTATTCCTTCGCGCGATGAGGATTTCGCTCGAGTCTCCGAATGGACGTTTAGACCACCTCCAATACCGGTACTAACACCAGAGGAAGAGATACAAGCTCTTCTCTGTACCCTGATAGGTCTGATTTTTCTTATTATGCTATCTACAAAGGTGAATCAAACAACTGAATGAAGCGTGACGTTGTCATATATCTAGCATCCGTCGGACCGACTCTCTATGTGAGAAGCACACATTATGTCACAGACTAACGGCGGAGATATTGATCTTTTTTCTTCTCGTCGTACAGGTCACGCTTAGTCCTCATGCCGTGCCATTGCTGAGGCTTGGTGTTGGTCTTTTGAGCCAGTCGGTCGCGATATTCCGCAATAAGCTGGGCGTAACCGTGAGTCAATTGACACAGTTAGTAAGATATACTGTCCATAGTGATTCAACGGTCTTGACTTTGTCTTTTGTGTTCTAGACATATATATTCTCAACTTATTCTCTCTCTACAGCCCTGAGCCTCGGGGTTCACCAACGAAAGAACTTTGTCGACATTGCACGAGCTATCCTCCCTCTCATCAAAGGGACATTTTTTGAAGGGGTTTGCAACTCTCCTTGGCTATTCTTCCTAATCATCTTACAGCATTTTTTTTTGCTAACCCTATGTTTGCTCTCTTTTCTGACTCAAAGCCTAGTGTTATCGTTATATATTGTCAAAGCCTCGTATTCGAGCCGTTGCCTTGTGTGATGTACGACCCATCGTTCAAGCTATCATCTGACATGGGCAACACAGACGTGTTGACGTACGCAGTTGCGTTGGAGTTCTCCACTCGATTCTTCTCTGGTTATCGGTTTGACAAGTGGTTTCAAAAAGTCCGTCAATCCTGCTTGTCTTGGTATCAGACTGATGGCAACACGCTTACACAAATAATCATAGATCATCAAATGGTACCCCTCCGTCGATGCTACTACAAAAGAAGGTTGGTCAATTGTTTCAATAATCATTCTGATGTCAGTTCACTCACTCTCACGATGTCTTCTAAATCGCCTAGCCCGAGTACTCATTGGTAAGTAAGAGTTTCGCTGGCTGTTTGACTGGTTCCCATGGTGCAACTAATCAACAACATGCGTTTTATTTCTGCGTCTATAGACACTTCGATCCAAGCTGCTGAGAACATGTGCCATCCATCAAAGCCTTGCTCAGAATTGAGTCGTACGTCGGTTTTGACAAATCTTCATTTCTTAGTTGGATCCTTTCATTCTAACAGTGATTTGTTCTTAGGCTTGAACGGCGTATACATCCAGGAAGCTGACTATGATCTAATCAAGTCTTTGCCTCTTTACAGGTGAGTTTCACAACTATATTATGGACTTTTTCTTGATGTGTGTTAAACCAATTTTCGTAAATGACCCTTTCTATTGGGTTTCTCTTTGATCTAGTCTGGGTTGGATAACCACAGAACTCTCTCTTGCGATCCACTTTGGGTCTTCAAGTGAGCGTTTGGTTGAGATTGTCCAGAACAAAGGCAAGGTAGACCCAGATGAATTTCCATCAATGGTCTACCATCTAGAATGGTAAGTACGCCGTTTCCCATATGCACAAGTAGAAAATCCGATACTTTGTGGCGCTGACATGTTTCTTTTAACGAAGGCTCTTCTACACGAGCTTGATCATTGTATGGTACGGAACTGACGAAGAACAGGTTCAGGTTCAACAACACCTTGATAGACTTCGGAGAGATACGATGTGTGAGTGATTGAGAATCATGTGCTCATCTATCACCATATATATTAACCACCCTGTCTTTTCAATAGCCATCGACTATGAGCTTCGAAGAGAGATCATCGTTGCTTTTTCGCTAGTTCGAAAGTCTGCAGATCTACACAGTGTGTTGAATGTATTGGACGGGGTGATTGAGCAATGCGAGCAATTAGAACGGATGGCTTTATTAGGTAAGCCAACTCATGTTACTAACATTTTCTAGAACACAGCTGATACGCCTCATTCTTTTGGTGAAAGGCTTGATCAATCGATATGTCGCTCGCTGGCTTCAAAAGGCTGGTAAACGGACCATATCCGTCGGTAAGCAAACAGGACAATCAGATTCAAGTTTTTAAGTAAAGAGAATATTGACCACCGAGCGAGTTTTACAATTTTGTATTTATCTCAGGATATGCAAGAGCAGCGAGCAACGCCTATAACTGCTTGAAAACAGTTGCTCTTTCTAGATCGGTCGCGGAAGAGTTCCCTTCAGCATTCCAGAGCATGAAGCAGTTCAAAACACCTCTTCCTTTGCCCAGTGGCACTATGCTTCAACTGCTTCCTACACATCGATTGATATCACCTGGACAACTTCTGCGTTCTGAATCTGACTCCACGATCAACAAACCCTCTTCGACCTATCTATCAAACTCGACAATGAGCACAACAAGCTTAAAACACGAGGATGGCTCTTCTCCGGATAATCCTGAAACAGCATTGCCTGCGGAAAATAATAACATTGATCATCTCACATTTGTCCGGTCAAGCTTGGTCATAGCTGGGGAAAAGGTTTGAGTTGTCTTTACAGTTTAATATCAAGGTTGATCGCCAAGCTAACCATATACTAACCATCATACTCGTTCCACAGGATCCAGATGTGATAAGTAGGTCTCTCTTCTAAAATACGGAAACATTCTAGATAGCAGAGTCGCTGTTGGCTGACGGTGTCTGTTTATATGGTATAGCCGTGAAAATGATGGATATCTTGCTTCAGGCAAGTAAATTTATTCAATTTGTTTTTGAATTGATAAGGTTGTCATGCTTATAGGCCCTCTTGAAATCGTTTAGTTTGTTCGAGGAGATTATGGTGCCCTTGCGTTGATAGACTCTAAGACCTCAGAGCTTCATCTGAGAGCATCCGGAGAATTTGGAGCTATAGCCCCTTTTGTAAGTGTATTTTGCATATCTGTCATATCTCAAGTACTGATCAAGTCAACCATATGAACTGCAGAATGTCCCTCTCAGTGCTGCCGAACAACTGTGTCCCGCATCTACTCTCCTTCATGTTTTCCGGACTAAGAAGAAGATCACTAGTCATAGCGCAACGAGCTCCCTGAGGCAGGATAATTTTCTCAGTAACCGAGTATGCCGAAGCCTGTTGGCATTACCTCTGACGAATAAGAGGAGGCTGGTTGGAGTAAGTGTGTTATTCATATGATCGTGGCAATCAACTATGATAAGACTTCTGATGTTTCTCTCATGTTCTTTCAGGTTATCCTCCTTTCCTCTGCATCGTATGTTGCCTCTGCTTCTTTGATCGACCAACAGATTGACATGGTCTCTTCTCTAGCTAGTGAGTAGCTTATGATGTTGTCGCAGAGAATATCTACTTGCTGAAAATAAAGTTTTTTTTAACAATGTTGTTTTTACAGCCTTTGCTGCTATGGCGGTGGAGTCTTCGCTTCTGACCCGATCTCTGGAGGGCGAGGTCGCTACTCGGACTCGGGATCTGGAAGAAGCTCTCGCAGCCAAACAGAAGTTTATCTCTCATATGAGTCACGAAATGCGAACACCTCTTTTGTGAGAACCTCTTTCCGTCATCTAGCATACTTACCGGAAAATATCTAGTTGCTGAGACATACAAATCTTTTGCCCTTCCTAGCGCTATTCTGGGATTATCGTAAGTCTCTTCAACTCTTCACGCTGCAAGTTCCAGGCTGACCATCAGTCATGTTACCAGTGCGGTCTTACAAGAGGCTCCCGATCTCTCGCCTCTGCAACATGAGCACCTCGAGACAATTCGAAGGTCTGGAGATGATCTGCAGGTACGTATGATATTATGTGCTTCTATCATGATTTTAGTTTCTGATCGTTTATCATGCATTGTTTTAGACCATCATCAAGTATATCTTATATGTCTTCTTCACAAAGCCCAGTAATCACATGACTTATCACAAATCAATTATCTATCTTTTTAGCAATGTTCTTGATTTGAGCAAACTACAAAGTGGCTCTCTCACACCAGAGTTCATTCCTTTCAATCTTCGGTCCATCATTGAACTTGCGGTACGTCTATCTCTATTTGTATTATTGGGATGGTTTGTCACGGAAAACATGCTTATTACTGCAAGTTTTACAGGTCGATTCCATTGCGCTATCAATTCAAAACAGGAATCGGATCGAGATTTTTATAGGCACGGATGTTTCAAAAGACCCCCCGTCTTTACTAGGCGGTAAGTCTCACATTTCGTGATACCTGTGTTTGCGAGCTAGAATCTAATCAGATTCTCACTGGTGGTTACACTTAGATCCATATCGAATTCGGCAGATTGTAAGTTTTTCTTCGCTGCAGAAATACAAGTGCAAACCTAATTACTGACATGGTTTCCTCAACTAGCTGCTGAACTTATTATCGTACGAACCTCTCAGTCTTTCTATATGTAACAATCCTGGGTGATGATATACTGATGGCTGATGTGATGTTTTGTGTTCACAGGAATGCGTCGAAGTTTACCGAGTCAGGTTCCGTGATCATCCGATGTGAGTGGCTTCTCATCAACTCTATCGGTCAGCTTGACAAGACGCACTGATTCGTCTCATTATTCTTCGATTGGTCTAGGGCAAATTGAGGACATGAGTGTCGAGGAAGATACTAAAAGTGTAACGGTCAGCGTAGAAGATACTGTAAGTTTACGAATTTCTACTCTTCGGTTTTTTTTCCATTGACAAACCTCTAAATTTCCGTTTGCTTATCTCATCACCACCCTTAGGGATGCGGTATTCCCGCGCAGAAGATGGTGAGCAAGTGTCTGTCTTCTCCTACAAACTTCCTCGACTCATCCCAGCAAATTTCGTTCAATCTTATATCACAGGATCGTATTTTCAAAACGTTCTCTCAGGTCCGTCAATCTTGAGAAACTGATAATTCTGATTGATACTGATGAACACAATCCCATTTAGGTAGACGCGAGTATAACTAGATCGTATGGTGGTTCTGGTCTTGGCTTAGTCATATCACAGAGTCTTGCACGACTTCTTGGTGGGGACGCTTGGGCGACTTCTACGCTTTGGAAAGGGTCCACGTTCTACTTCAGCTTCATCTCTAAGGTGGATCGATCGCCTCCAGTTCTTCCAAAACTTTCGCCTCCATCACAGCCATTCACAGCTGGTCTTCTGTTTGAAGAATCGGTCGCAAGGGATGTTTTTATACGAAAGTAGGTGTTTCCTGTACTCAATGTACAAAACAATCACACGTTATTCTTATGTTGTGGGCGCTCAGCTGACGATATATCGATTATCAGCCTGAATGCATATGGAGCCGCAACAGTGTCGACGTTCTCTTCATACTCATCAGCAATCGCTTCTGAATCTTTTCCCAGTTTTGCCAACACACAGTTTTGTTCGTCCTATCTAACCTATCTTCTATCATTTATGTGGAGAAGAAATTCGGTCTGATGTCCTGTTCTGATTATATCTCTACCGAATAGCATTCATATTCATCGATTCTCGGCTAGTGACTAAAGATGAGCTGGAACGGCTCTCTATGTTACAACCAAAAGCCACTGTAACTCTTTTGGTCAGGACCTCTGAGTTGGTTCAAGCATCTGCAACGTTAGGAGTATCGCAGGGTAGCATCTTGACTAGACCAGTAAAGGTTCAGAGTCTGCTTGGAATTCTCACTTCTGCGAATAAAGCCTCAAATGGCTCACCTCTACCCAAAGCAAAGAAGAAGACCGATATTGATAAGAACTTGGGATCGGTATGTTGACGGGTTGTGCATTGTTGGTCATCAACGAGTCTGTACCTGATTGACTTTTCATCTTTCTACCCATTGCATCGATAGAATAATCCGCTTAAGATTCTGCTGGTGGAGTAAGCTGGTTCAAATCTATCATGGCTTGACGTGTTTCTAACATCATCTATCTATACCCTCTGAAGCGACAACAAAGTCAACACGGTCGTTGGACAGAAGATTCTACAGCGGTTCGGATATCGGTAGGCCGCACTCGTTTAGACTGTTTCTCTGATAAGTATGATCTTGACATTTCATCTTACCCGGGCCTTCAACAGAGATGTGGATATAGTCTTTGATGGAGCTCAGGCGATTGAATCAGCCGAGAGCTCCAGATACGACTTAATTCTCATGGTCAGTCTTGTTCCATTATTGGTACCTCTCAGAAATCCGCGTCCGATATTGATTTGAACTCGACGCACGCGAACCAACATAGGATCTATCGATGCCAGTTTGTGATGGGCATACCGCTCAGAAACGGATTATGGCGAGTCCTCTGACAGGAAATCCGCCTGTTGTAGCCCTCACTGCCGTAAGTCTTTGCCCTTTGGTTCTACACAGAGGGAAACACCCAACTGATTTGCATTTTATTCGGTGACCCTGTCTTTTCTAGAACACGGATAGCGTATGTTTCTGAAAACTCTTGTTTACTCTTTTTTATGATTATGGTTTATTCCGACACTGATCACTTTTTCTCAATTACTCCATTCCTACCAGGATACCCAAGCGCTCTGTCAGGCCTCTGGGTTCTTCGCGTACCTATCGAAGGTGAGTCATTCTATTTGATTTGGGCGGTTGATACAACGAGATTATTCTGATGGCTTGATACCTCTTGAATCGACCTACATAATCGGGAACTTAACAGCCCTTGGTAAGTCACTACGATGATCACAAGCCAAGCTAGATCGTCCAAAGAATTCATCGACTCACCTGTCCATCGCTGTTTATGTGGGTTTGATATGGGTGTGGGTGTCACAGAACATATCCGCTCTAGCTGATGTATTGGGCCGTGTCCGGAAAGAACAGTAGTCTATTGACCTGATGACTCTTCAATCCTTCACTGTTCTTCTGTTTTATTTATTCCTTCCTTTTCTTGTTTTTCTCGTTCATGTTTCAACGAGTCTTGTTCGATTATTTGTCCATTTAGGTTTGGCTGTGTTTTATCCTCTTTTTTTGTTATCTTTTATTCTGGATTCGTTAATAACTTATCTTGCCAGCCTATGTTACATGTTCGGAGCCAATGTTCATCATCATCGTCATCGATGTCACCCACGATCTTCAGAATATCTTTTGTTTTCTCATTATATCTCACGACACGTCGTCGCTATCTCTACTCTTTTCTCGTGCACCGTACGACATATACAATCTTGGTCTCCCTTCTACTTCCTATCTTCCCTTCTTGCCCTTTCACTGAGCCTTTCCTGAACTATCTTTCAGCCAGAAGACTTCCAAGGGTCTACGGGGAGGACGAAGTGCACAATCAGAAGCAGAACCATGAGCCCAGAATGTGCAAGATCGAGCCAGAAATCGAGACCGAAACAAGATTCATATAAAATTATAAAAAGCAGGGAGCAACAAACAGGATGAGAATAGAGAACGGGCAAGATGAGGTATTGGAATTGAAACTGAAGGAAATTTAAATGAGAGGTGGGGTAGGGAGTACACAATTTACACTGAGAAGGAATGGAGTCAAAAGTCGATAGTCGATGATCGACGGTCAAGTCATGTGTTCAAGATTGAGTCAAGACAAGAGAAGAGCAAGAGAGAAAGAAGGTGAGAGGGGTATAGGGTATACGTATCTATGGTGTTGTACATGATCTGAGTTGAATGGGATGAGCCCGAGTGTGTTGAGTTTCGATTGTGGTGATGGCAGATGGATGATTGAAAGAAAAAGAAGAAAAAAAACTTGATGGAAAAAGAGAAATAGACAATTTGAGAGCAGAAGTAAAAGTCCAGACACGGAAGAAGAGAAATGAAGGGCCAGCTTTTTTCCCTCCCTTCCTGCTGGAAGTATGGTATTGGATTGTGGGTATATGTTGGAAGTGAAATGGAAAGTATGAGTGTGTGTGAACATGCAATTTTGTTTCTGATGAAACAGTAAGAAAAGGAGGAAACAGAAGAGGTGTTCACATGTTCCCGAACGAGCAGAACTCTTCTTCATCCTCGTCTTCGTCTTCTTCCTGCCCGGGCCTCTCTTGCTCGCGCTTTTCATCCCTTCCTCTTCCTCGTCCTCTGCGACTACTCCCATCGTTTCTCTCCCCTCCGTCCGAGAAAGAATGAACGACCTTCTGTCGTCCGAACTCATCGATCTGGTCGCCATCATCATCTCTCTTCTTTGAAGCTCCATCCCAGAAACTGGATCCTCTTTTTGTGAACCCACCAAGCAGACCAGCGAGGCTCAGCGAGCTTCTGCTTCTCGTCTTTCCTGTCGCACCCGATGTGCCTCCCGTACTCAGGCCGGTTTCCATGCCCGGATCGATAGCCGTCATGTTGACGGATGGGTCGTAGTTCCCGATAGCAAAAGAGGAAAAGCCGGAGGACGAACTCTCACTGTCTATGCTTAACGTTCTCTCCATCTGTCGTACACTCGGGCCTGGCCCTCCTGTGGTCTGTCTTCTGTCTCCTATTCCCGGTCTATGGACGTTGAAGTTGTAATTTGCGGCCGATTGCCCTGCGCTAGACCGTTCGGAAGAGATAGGAGAAAACGCAGTATGAGAGGAATCCAGAGGTCGACTTTTCTCAAACGGAAAGACTTCCTGCCGAAGGGACGAAGAACTCGAATGGGAGCCCCTTCTATCTGCCCATCCGGCCGGAGTGGAGATTGATCCGAACCCCATCTCATGAAGGTGGCGGTGGTGATTGTGTCCAGAGTCAGACACGTATCCGTTCAGAGAAGGTGATAGAGACCTTTTTGAGGAATGATCTGATCCGTTCGAGCTTTCCAAAGGGAACATGTAGACTGGAGAAGAAGAAAGCGCCGTTGACGATGAAGCAGAGTTCGGACTCGAGTGTGATCGTGAAGATCCAGTGTTCGTTTGAACAGATATTGTTTTGCAATTCTGTAAGGAATATGACTGTGGATTTCGAAGTTTTGCTCGATTCGGATGTCTGGATGGGACTGTAGGCGGCGATAATTGTGAAGGCCCCTGTATGTGAACGATCGAATTTACAGTCATCGACCTCTTTAGCGTCGTCCGTGATGGTCCGGTCAGTGCGGCTAGAGATAAAGCGGTAGAGGATAAAGAGGTAGTAGAAGAAGAAGAAGAAGAGGTCTGGGCGATCGTAGTCGAGGTCAAGGTAGGAGCGGTGGAAGAAGATGCTAGAGGAATTGTAGGCACTGCGGAATAAGACTTGACGTTCGGTCGGGCGGTTGTTGCCTTTGAGTTCAGCGCTCGTTCCACCAGAGCAGTCGGTTGGCCGCCGACTATCGATCGTCTGATCGATCGAGGCGGAGGGACCGGTGGGGGAAGCATCAATGAGTTTGACGAGGACATTGTGGACGATCGAGAGGTGGTTGGAAACACATAAGATTCCAGCGGGGACAGCACTTTGTGCTTTGCTGCCAGAGATTCTGCTCTGGCTGGTGGAAAGTCCCAGGATGAGAACGTCGAGAGACACGCCATGCTGGCTGAAGAGGGAATCTGTGACGGAGCTACTTCTGGAAGGACACCTTTGAGAGATGTTGTTAGCGGTCTGGAGAAAGTTGAGTGTGTCCTCGGTCTGGGGGTGATGGTAGATGTGGACGAGGATGGTGATAGGGCTGCACTGGCAGCAGCGGCAGCGGCAGCGGCACCTGATGTCGAAGTGGGCGGAAACGTAGTGGCTGTCGGTGTGACTACGTCCGCCTCGTTCGGTTCGGCCGGTTCGATGATCGACAACGCTAGATGAGGCTGAAAGGGCAAGGAGAGGGTGCGTCTGGATTTTGGCTTGAACGTCACTGTCGAGCCGGTCAGAACTGATGGAGGAGAGGTCGTGATGAGAGGGATATTTCGGATTTCGAGTTGATTGAACTGTTCTCTTGAAGAGGAGAGAGCGAGGTTCTTTGATGACGCCGTTGACGGGAAAGGAACCGAATGAACGGTCGATGTACGTGTCGATTTTTGACAGGAAGGAATCGGATGCCTGGTGGTGCGGATGACGCGATCGATATAGATCATAGAAGTGGTTGCATTGGGGCTGGAGGTGGAAGTGGAAACAGAGGTGGTGGTATACCCTCTGTTTCCTATTGGTCTTCTTCCTTGAAGGGACCTGCCTGAGGGTGAATCTGCTCGGAAGCCAGCCGAGCTTGAGGACGTCGAGCTTCCAATTTTTAATCTAGGTTGAAGTTCCTGATTAGGTTTCATCGTGGATCTGTCATCATCGTCCTCGTCGTCCTCTTCGTCTCGCTCGTTTTCGTCATTCGGTCCATCAGCTCGATCGGGTCTCTCTCTCGCAGATTCGGCTAGGGCATCGATAAAGCTGACAGGCTGATTGGATGTGGGAATCTTCGAGAGCTGCGTGGGTGAGACAGGCGGGGCGGTGTTTGATCGAAGAGGAAACGGTCTGGTCGCCGAGTTAGATCTTCTGAACTCCTGAAGGGGAGAAAGTTGTTTCATGTTGATGGATTGAGGCGTCCCGATTGGTGTTCCAGCAGCCGACGTTGAGGCTGTTGGTGTACCGGCTGCTGCTGCGTACTCGATCGATCTGGTCCGTCGACGAGAGACTGAGGAGCCTAGAGAATCGACTGAGCTGTCTCTCTGAGAGTTGGTCGAGTGGCAGGCTGACATCAGAACGAAAGAATTCCGTCTGGATGATGTGGACGAAACGAGTGGAACCTTCTCGGTGTTGCAGGCTATCTCGAGAAGAAAATCGGATCGGGAGCGGGTCGAGCCATCCGGGGAGAGCCAGGTTTGACTGGACGAGGGGGTGAGCACATGAAACGACTGTGATCGTTGCTTTCTTCTCGAGGTCTTTCGCTCAAGGCCGGCTGATCCGTTTGGGGTGACCTGACCGGAGCTGTGTTGTCTGTCGAAGCTGGTGCCTCTGGACCGGTAAGACATGTGATCGGTGGTGGTAGTTGACGCCGGGTAGAACACAGCTGGTGGAGGAAATATGAACTGTTTGGGGGACGCAAAGAATGCGCGGAGCGAGCTGGACGACGAGGACTTCGGCAAGGGTGTGTTTGGCGAGACGGAGGCTGAACCTTGGTAGGAGGTGTCGCTTGTGTCTGCGGTAGAGGCGTAAGAGTCCGTTGACGAACGGGACAGGGCGACGGAGGACGATCCAGAGTCCGAGGTGCGATGAAAGAACCCCATGGATGTCTGTGTAGAAGAGCAAAGGGGAGAGGGAGGGAGAGAGAGAGAGAGGAGAGAGCAACAAGGCGCGAGTATATTTTGGTCAGAAAAAGCTCGTGGCGCGCGTCGGGGTAAGCAGGAAGAGAACAAACAAGACGATTTAGAGTTGAGACCAAGACCTACAGCAGTAGGATAAGGGCCGACAGAGGAAAGCTAACGGATTGTCCTTCAGGAACGCAGCAAAGAAGTATATGCTGTGTATTCACTCAACAAAAAGACAGACACGGAGTTGAAGAGGAGGGTGTCGACCGAGACAAACGAAGTGAAGGCTAAGGAAGGAATTCGGGAGACGATAGAACGATCAATGGCATGGACGACTGTATGCATCAAAACAGACTGGAACTCACGAGCGAGGGCGGGAGAGGAAAAGGGAATATTGTTGAATGAACGTCGATCGATTTCCAAGTGTACTTTCTTTCTGCTTGACCCGGAGACAAAGAGGAGAGAATGGTTCAAGGTGATGGTCTGACTTGTCTGTGTTGTGAGAGAGATAGAGAAAGGACTAGATATGAAAGAAGGAAGAGAATGAAAGAGAATGAACGCCTCGCTCGTCTCGATGGGTGATGGGATTCAGGACAGAGTCGGTGAGGCTTGGGAGAAGGAGGAGAACAAGAAGAATGACGAAGGAAGAAATCACAACAGCCGGCCGCCGGCGTGTCGGCAGAGGGAGCGTTGGGTGTTTGGGGGTATTACACAGTGTGTTAGGGATTGTATTCGAATTGTATTTGAATTCTTTTTGGGACTCTATCAGGGATTTTGTTAGGATCGTATTAGGGATTGGACTAGAGCTGTACTCTACGGTGTATTAGGCATAGACACACTAGAGAATACGCAGAACATTTGATGGCAAACAATACAATACAATACAATACAATACAATACAATACAATACAATACAATACAATACAGTACAATACAGTACAATACAGTACAGTACAGTACAATACAACCAGTCTAATCAATAGAAACTTGGCAGAACAGACACTAGACACCGGACACTATATGATACATACTGTACTGACGTCGTCAAGACTACATCAGACATCACACTATACTCTACTCTACTCTACTCTACTCTACTCTACTCTACTCTACTCTACTCTACTCTACTCTACTCTACTCTACTCTACTCTACTCTACTCTATTCTACTCTACTCTACAGGACGGATAAAAACACACAACCAGGAATTCAGGTTACTCACCGCCCACCGGTTGGATCGCCAGCGTGCTGCGTTATCGGTGATGTCTTATCAGCCGAACCCGGTTAGTAACCGTCCGCTCTCCGCCGCGGTGTGCCCGGCCATTTCGAATCGTCAATCGTTCGTGTCCGAGTCAATCCTCTTTTTTCCCGTTCTCCCTCCCATCCTCAATACCATCCTTAGTCGCTCTCGTCCAAACAGTCATTCTCTACTTGCGTCGTCCTCAATCATGCTCAGAGCTAGCGTCAAGAAAGCGTGTCCTTCGTTCTCCCTCAGAGCCATCTCCCACAGTGCCTCCAGGCTCGCCTCGGCTTCCACTCAGGTCTGATCTCTTCTTTCTCTCACCTCGCCTTTTCTTTTCTTCCGTCCCTCCTATCTTCGTTCTCAGCACCTGCTTAACCCTGTCGGCCGTTTTTTCCCTCTCTTAGCCTAGCAGGGCCTTCCTTAAGCCCACTCACCCGGACCACCCGGTTCCCCCAGACGTTGTCAAGTTTCTCGAAGCCCAGGCCGAAGGCCTCCTTTCCACCTACTCCCGACCACCAATCGTGTTCACCCATGGAAAGGGAAGCGCCATATTCGACACTCAGAACAGAGAATACCTCGACTTTTCCGCCGGTATCGCCGTCAACGCGCTCGGGCATGCCGATTCCCAGGCAAGTTCGATAGCTAATCTCTTCTTCTTTATCGCCGGTCGATTTGTATCTCTAACTCCAATCTTTCGAATCCTTTAGATTGCTACACTGCTAGGTGAGCAGGCCGCACTGCTCGTCCATTCGTCCAACGTGTACCACAACCAATGGGCCGGGCCGTGCGCGAGCCTGTTGGTCGAGCTCACAAAGACACACGGTGGTCTCGGCCTCACCGCGACATCTACCACCGCCGACTCGAGCTCTGCCAAAGTCTTTTTCGCCAACTCTGGAGCCGAGGCGAATGAAGGAGCTCTCAAGTTTGCCCGAAAGTTTGCTTCCGAACAAGCTGGCGAGGGTGTTGAAAAGTCAGACATCGTCTGTTTCGAACGAGCCTTTCACGGACGAACCATGGGCGCGTTGAGTGTGACTCCAAACCCAAAGTATCAAGCACCGTTCGCGCCTCTCATCCCTGGAGTGAAGGTCGGAAAGATGAATGAGTCTGACGGACTCGAGGATCTTATCAATGAGCGCACTTGCGGTGTCATTGTGGAGCCCATCCAGGGTGAGGGTGGGATCTTTGAGGCAGAGACCGAGTGGCTCACAAAGGTTGTCAATCGAGCCAGGCAGGTCGGCGCCGTCGTTATCTTTGACGAGATTCAAGTAAGTCTTCTCTCTTTCTTCCTATTCGACGGGTTTCCTTTCCTTTTGCTCACTTTCCGCGATGCTCTTTCTTTCTAGTGTGGGCTTTTCCGAACGGGTACGATGTGGGCTCACTCAAAATACCCTCTCGAGTGCCAGTGAGTATCTTCCATCTTCAGGTCTACCTCCTTTCTTATCTCATGTCCTCCCTCGATGCATCCTGGCCAATACTCATCATCTATCGTAATCTATCTTGCAGGCCGGATATCGTGACAATGGCCAAGCCTTTGGCTAATGGAATCCCAATCGGGGCTATCATGGTCCGAGACAATGTCGTCAAAGCTGTCACCGTTGGTTCGTCCCTCTTTCTGCTTTTCGTTTTGTGATCTTCCTCCCTTGTGGGGATGGAAATATAAACTCTTGTTTGTCAACGCTTTAAACCTACACAGGCTCGCACGGAACCACGTTTGGAGGAAACGTGCTATCTACCCGACTAGCTCACCATGTCCTTACCCGACTTTCCGCTCCATCCTTCTTATCAAACCTTCACTCGACCAGTCAAACCTTGGTGGACTGTCTATCACGATTCCCTTCACTCTTCCCTACACTTGTCTCCCAGACCCCCACGCCTTATGATCCTTCGCCTTCCTCGCCCTCATCTGCTGCCATCAGAGGAAGAGGCCTCATCCTTGGTATTCCGTTCGTTCACCCTGCAATGCCAGGACGGTTTGTTGAGTTGTGCAGAGAACGAGGAGTCTTGTTGTTGACGGCCGGGACGGATTGTGTCAGGTTGTTGCCCAGTTTGAACGTCACTATCGAGGAATGCAAAAAGGCAGTGGAGGTTATGGAGAGCGTAGGAGTGGTCATGGTCGAGGAGGGTTGGTCGGTCGATGGACTTAACAAGGCATAAACTCCCTTCTTCAGATTAGATATATACCTCATCCGTCTCTTCCCTTTCTGTCTCTTTTTATATCGTCATCCTCTTTTCTTGTTGTTTCCTATCAAAGTATCATCTATCAAATATTAATCTCTTCTATTGCGTTCTCGCTCGCGAAAAACTAAGACTCCTTTATGTCCTTGGAGCGCTCGACCGAACGTTTTCGAGGTGGAATGAACGGGCTATGGAATATTGTCAACCCAGTGCCTTCCAGCTTTTCTGCTTCGTCTTCCCCTTCCTCCTGCTCTCTGTCCATCTCCTCCTCCTCTTCCTCTTCCTCTTCTTCCTCCACCTCCTTATCTTCAGAGTTTAGATCAGAGTCTTCATCCCTGATATCATCAGAAGAAGTCGTGCTCTCTTCGGATATCCCTCTCGTTCTCTTCCTCGCCCTCCGGTCTGTCTCCGTACTTGCTCTAACAAGATTGCTCGAGCCAACCGATCCAAAACCCTTAGAACCTCGAGAAGAAGAGAAACAGGAAGACACCGAGAGTGGACGGAGGAGAGAGGTCGGAACAAATTGTTTATCCAAGGTCTCTTGGCTCTTGAATCTTGTCTCCTCTTGTATCGACCTCTCCTTCTTCGTCAGTACTGTTCGCGCACAAGAGTCCGTTCCCCAAGATTTGGAAAAAGAAAATAGAATCCCGCTATGTTAGACATCGTGAGAGAACCCAGATGAAGGAGAAGGTGGAAGAGAAGAGAAGAGAAGAGAAGAGAAAGAGGACATACGAGGAGCATTTCGTTTGTGTCTTGTCTTGTCCCTTCGTTTACTCCGCCCTGGATTGAGGTCTGAATCATTAGCCAATTCATCGATTTCATCTGCATAGTGATCTACAGATTTTCCCCCTCCCGCAAGAAGAAAAACATGAGATAGAAATGAACGGAACAATATGAGTCTCAAGACGAAACGAGAACGAAGAGTTGGGCAGAAGCGAAAAGGAAAAGTTGAAGATCGCTCCGAGTCGGGTGTTTTCTCTTACCTAGAGAATTCCGTTTTCTAAGTCCATAAATCGTTTCCAGACGCGCAATCGTCCGTTCCTTCACACTGAAGTCAGAGAACCTTATCAGCTATGATCGTCTCTATCGAGAAGAAAGAAGAAGAACTGGCTGATAGATAGCGCAGCGCAGAAGAGAAAGACTCACACTGGATCCAATGAATCCTGATCTAGTCCACTCAACACGTTCAACACTCTCTCCCATCCCGACTCTGCTTCCCTCAGTTTCCTCTTCTTTGCCCGAGCTGTGCCGAACGTGTCGACGGGAGTGACTTTTGATAAACCATCCAGGGTGACAGCTAGTAGTGACCTGGTTGTGTGGATGAGTTCTTTAGATGTTATACTGGATGTTTGAGAGCTACTCTTCGGCGGACAGTATGGCTGATAGTGGTGAGGAGAAGTAGGAGGAAACAAAGAAGGCGGTTGGGAAGACAACGAAGGTGGGGATATTGGTGGTTGAGGTTGGGCTGATGGAGGTTGACATAGCGAGCTTGTTGGGAGGGAGGGTTCAACGGTTTGGCAAGAGTCCATTGTGGCCGGTAATCGGGTAGGCTTTACCTTCAAACATCGTTTCCGGTCCTGTTTCAGAAACTTTTTCGCGAGCAGCAAGATCTCGTCTGCCAGAGTCTCAAACGGAGGTGGCGGGAGTTGGGAGACATACAGCGGGAACAAAGTTCTCTCATCTTCTGGTGGGATCCTCGGAAGGACTGGTCGAGCTTGAAGGAGAGGAGGCAGTGAAAAACCAAACACGTCACTGAATCTTCCGTCTCCCTCTTCTTTATCTTCGCCTTTGATCCTCTTTCTAACGCCGTCTTCGATCACCCAGGCCGCTTCATCGTCTTTATCTTCATACCCATCCTCGTCCTCCTCTCCGATATCCATATCGCTCTCATCCTCCAAGCGCGATCTTTGCTCGCTCGCTCTCGACCGAGCCGGTTTCTTTCGGGTGTATCTAACAAGAGGCGAAATCAGACCTTGTCGAAGGTCGAGCGTGTCTTGATGTCGAAGATTGAGTAGAAGCGATTTATAATCTCGATGTTCGTTCTCCAAGTTTGGTTGATGATATCTCATTGAGTCAGAAGGACCGGGCCAAGCAGGAGAGAAGGAGAGGATACCGGCCAGCCAGAGTCGATTAATGATACAGATAATTTGAGTGTTCTCTCTGCGTCACCAAGATAGAGGCGCGCAGTAGTATTTGAATTGGATTCAAATTTTCATCTACTCTCATAAGCTGAATAAGCTTCGGAGTTGAAAGCCGCGTGACGCTCGGACCTCCCTCCGCCCAGGGTATAAATTCGTCAGTTTCTGCCCAATCAATTTTGCTTTTCTCCATTGACCACGTTAGTTCACTTTCTTCCCTCTATGGTTTTCGCTTTCTTCCTTCAATAGCTGACCTTATCTCGCTTTGATGCACATCTTCCTTCCACTCTACAGACTCTGCAGGATTCATTTCTATAGAGATATAACTGGTCTTGCTAGTTTACACTAGCTACACCACATAAAGCGAGATGCTGATACTCCACCCACACCCCTTCACGGAGGACATGCGGTCTTTTGCTCTTGATTCTCACGAACTAAGGCAGGCCGTCGATGAAGTGGATTGACTCTTGACGCTCTTTGCTTGCAGAGTAGCCGACGGACGACATCGGGGCTGTGGGACGTATCTGATCGCTTTCTCACCCTCTGGAAACTGCCTTGATTGTTCTTTGAACGAGAAAGAGCGTTTACTAAGGCAAACTATAAATAGGACATCGACGGCAGTCATTCTTGTCATTCAATTTCACACATCAAGGCATACAGTTGGATTTGTTACTAGCAGTTTCAGGCAAGACTCAGTCGTGTACATAGATAAGGAAGCCTACAGAAAATTAACGTTGAGGAGGAGGTCTGTGTTCTGAACTAAACATCTTGAAGTCGCTCAGAGGTACATGATTCAAAGCGTCAGCCTGTTCTCGTGTATACGATGAAACATAAGCCCGAACCGTCAGTAAACCAGTACTCGCATTCAGGATGAAGAAATAGAGAACAAGACAAACATGAGTAGCGGTCAAATCGACCCTGTCAGATTGCGAAGTACAAACAAGACCAGGGTTAATCCAGGTATATAAATATATATAGCAGGACGATCATCAACAAATGAGACTCACAACGGTACAATCTTGTCTCCATATTCTGTTCTGGCAGTGAAGGCTTCTTTCCATCGCTGTAGTCGTTGTAGAAAACGTTCTCTTAGTGCTCTGATGATACAGTTGTTCTCCTGTAAAGGTCAAGAATAATGAAGCATCACAAACCTCTACGCAAAGACACCACCTACAACCTTTCAGAGCAAGCGCCCGCCCACGTGATACGAAATCAATACGTGTATCGGAACGAATCAAACCTAACCACCCACCATACGATCAAGGCAGATGCGATAGTAAAACAAAAGAAAGATGCCTACCTCCGGTCAATCCAGGGAATCCAGGACGAGGCGTAGACAAATCGTTCCCTCGACTTTTTGAAAACTCAAGGAAGGCAGGCGTCAAGATTCCTGCAACCGTATGCTTTCCGTAGTCCTTGGGATCCGATCTGACAACAGATAGGTTGTTATAAGTTATATGCATATTGCATCCAGTGGATGTATCAGTCTGAGCCAGATTGTCTGGGTATACCACTTCATCTATGAGAGGCTATGAGCCTACGTACCGACAGAACCCGTCTCGAAACCATCTAGGAGAGAAAACAAAGGTGGCAAGTCAGAGAAAAAGATCCGTCAGACGAGGAACATTTGGATATGTTTGATTCGACGGATGAAAACAAAGCAACGAATTGATCAGTATATGAGACAGCCTCATAAAGAAGGGTCCAAGATCTTTCCCACCCAGATACTGGATCTTCTGCCCTAGTTGAACATTTCTGGAGAGGCGTTCGAAGAACGTTCAGATCTTGTTGAGTGGACATGACGGCGTAAGAACGAAGTGCTTTAAACATTCGATGGATAGAGATGGTATCTATACAACGATCTCCCGACACGAGGAAGGATCCAAACAAACTCTGGGTCTCCAGATCTGTTCGACCATTCGATCTTAATCGTGTCTGATGGTGAATTCAGTTGGCTCACGGTGATGACGGCATTTATTATGTAAGCATTTACAACCCTAACCAACTTACATACCACGTCGCTCTTTACACTGTTCTACTTTGGTAGGTGAATAGATTTGAGACAGTCGATTGCAAGTCCGTTTCTACTGATGGTCGGTAGCGCAACAAAAGGGTTGCTACTGTTAGTAGATATCTACACTAGGTGCTGAAAGAGAGGTTTGATTTGACTCTCAGGCACTTTTGGAACAAGAGACAATCTTCATTAATCTTACACCTTAGCACAGTCTACATCATAGACACACACACATATACACGCCTACAAAAAAGATCATAGTCTAGATCCCCAAGCTAGATACAGCTGCCTCCCAGTCTCCAAATTCCTCAATCTTGTCTGCTATCCAGATCCACTTGACCGTTCCATTTTGATCGACAACGCAACCCCCATGAGCGGCCCAGCGATCACTTCCACTGGCCGTCGCTCTGTTGACAATCCCTCGTTCCTTCAATTTCGAAAACTCGGCCCACATCCCCTTGGAAAACATCGTTGAATAACTTGGCAAGCTACCAAGACCGTAAGCCTTGGAAAGGCTCTGCGAAGGACCTTGAGGAAAGAGTGAAAAGTGTTGTTGGATGACATCGGAATCAGGCTTGGTCTTTCCTTCAGCCGGCTTATAGGACTCGTAAGCAGCATGTAGGACAGAGGCGAACCACTCTCGGGATTCGGTTAAAGGGGCATGAGTCACGATCAGGAATTGGAGCTTGCTCCCAGACGCCAGAGTGTATCTCTCGGGGTCGTCAAGTACTTTGTGGAGAAGAGTATGGACTGTGTCCTCGGCGAACGGACAGCCACAATGCCTGACAAAAACTAAAGCGATTGGCCGAGGAGGCTTTTGAATCAAAGTAATCATAAAATAAATAAAAAGACCGGTCAGACGATAGCCAGTGATATTGCACGTGAGAAGCAGAGAGGACGTACATCGAGAGGAAAGTTCAAACGATCGTTAGGGTCCTTAGGTGCGGGGGATCCAACAGTCGGACGAGGTGCGACATTCGAATCGGACGAAGGGAGTAGGGAAAGTAGATCAGAGACAATGAACATCTTTCTGACTTTATACAGATGGTGAGATGATATGGAAGAGTCGTGTGTGAGAGTGTGAACGGAATGAGCAAGCGATAAAGTGAAGGTGACGAACTTAGTTTCGTCCAGCGTTGTCATGGAGACATAATTCAGCCAACTCTTTGAGACGAATCCTTCCTATCATCATCCGCTCTCTTTCTCTCAGCAGATACATCATGGGCAAGAGTTCGAACGTCGATTCCAGAGACATCTACTACAGACTCAGTGGGTAGAACCTGACTGTTCTTTCCTTGTACTTATTAAGACTATTATTGGAGCCTCAATCAGCTTACTTCTCTCTTCCAACCGGTAACATCAGGTAAATCCGAGGGTTATAGGGCGCGCTCGGCATACAAGTTGCTTCATATTGCCGAAGAGTTTGATATATTTCCTCATGATCTTCGCAATGCAGGTGATAACTCATTTCTGTCTATGTTAAATAGTTGTAGCACCGTTCGTATTGAACTGACCTGGCGCTTATGGCCATCTTATTCTTTGCTCAACTGCCAGTTGACCTTTGTGCAGCCCCAGGAAGTTGGAGTCAAGTTTTAGTCAAGAAACTCAAGTCGGTTCCATCTCTTATCAGGGTTTCCTATCACCTACTACCTTACCTATCAATGACTGTATCTTTGGATGCTGTTCCTATCTTGTTTGTTTCGGTAGCGAAGTACCTAATCAGATGCCAGCAAAGATTGTAGCTGTAGATCTCCAACCTATGGTCGGTTCATTTCGTGTTACGACGCTACTTGACCTCTCACTCATTGGATTGTTCACCCTCCTTGTCATTCTTTTTCTTATAAAATCTGGCAGGCACCTCTGGAAGGTGTAGTTCAGATCACCGGGGATATCACGTCTCCCAAAACAGCGGCTGAAGTTATCTCAGCTATGGATGGAGAGAAAGCTCAACTTGTCATTTGTGACGGGGCTCCTGATGGTGTGTTCAGCTCTTCTGTTGTCGTCTTTACTAGCGCATACTGATTCATGATATCTTCTTTCTGTCCTATGGAATCAAAAGTTACTGGCTTACATACACTAGACTCGCACCTCCAAGCTCAGTTACTTTTGGCAGCATTTTCGATATCTGTTCATCTCTTAGCACCAGGTGGCACATTTATCGCAAAGATCTTTAGAACGCCTCAAGATCCCGGAGCAGAATGGCTAGTCAGTCAACTGAGAAGCTTCTTTCCGGAGACTGACAGAAAGAACAGAGAGACAAAGATGGGTGGGGTGTGGGTGAGAAAGCCGAGAAGTAGTAGAGAAGGTAGTGGAGGTACGTCTTCTCATTCTCTCTTTCTCATCATTCCACGCTCCGCTCTTCATTCTCAAAAGGATTTCGAAGAGAGATCAACTAACGACATCCATACGGTCTGCTTGTCTGTTCATGCGCAACAATATCAGAGGCCTTCATAATTTGTCGAAACTTTACACCACTTCCTGGCTTGATGACCGATTGCAACTCCCGTCCTGGAACGTCCCTCTTGGATATCTTCCGCTCAGTTTCACTTTCAGATCCGATATCCAATCCCATAGAACAGTCGGACACGCGAGAGGCCGAGAAAGTTGAAAAGATGGCATTGGGCTGGACTGGAGGTGGTGATCTTTCGTGAGTTTCTGTCTCTTTCCTTTGTTCTCACCAAACTCCGAGTTTATTCTCTCTGCACAACTTTTTATTTAACCGGGTCTGGGTTTATACCGCTTTGGCTCTCTTTTAGAGCATGGGATTGATCAAATGTCGACTGAGTCTAAGAGAAGTTTACTCCTCTGCCTAATCTATCGGTCCATCTGTCCCAACAGGCCGTTTGAACTCCACATCTTGACCACCCAGTATACAACATCAGCTCTCGGCTGGAATTTTGAAGAGCAAAATGACGCTGAACCTGTAGATCTTATGGGCGAGAAAGATGAAACTCGTATCATCATTGATCAATCATCTAGCCAGTGTTTTCTTTGAATATCAACATGCTTTGTTTTAGTAGTCCAGCAAGAGGTATGCCGTTATGTCCACCCGAGAGTTATCAACAGTTTCATCTAGTCGAAAGACAGTGCATAGACACTCAATTCGAACTCATTCCTACTTCTTGAAAGGGGCCAAGATCCAACCTTCGGCCACTTTAGCGCTCGAACCCATGACCTCACAATTGACTAGTTCTCCGTCTTTAACGATGGCCCTCCCAGTCAACTTTGAAGGGCGGCCCATCTCGACGCCTTGAGAAACGTTGTACGTTGTCGAACTTGTAGTAGATGGCAAAAGGCCGTGTGCTTGGAGAGCAGGGGCGAGACTGATGAGAGAATGAAAAGATCAGAGGAGTAAGAAGTCGTTCAATTTGAACAAGCGAGTCAGAGAGAGAGGAACATGTACCCGACACAAGCACTTCCCGTCGCTGGATCCTCAGCAGTATCTGTCGAAAACATCCTGGCATGAACCCTGAGATCTTGAGACCCTTGTAACTTCTCTACATAGAAGAGGTAAACTCCGAGTGGCTGATTGGCTTTCTCTACAGCTTCTTTGTTCTCTTCACCTAGCTGGGAAAGAATCTGGATGATTACCGAAGTTGAGGGAACAGCTCGTTCGACATCGGACTCGTTTTCCAAACAGACGTAATAGAATAGGAGTCCGGCACTAGAAAGATAACCAGCCTTGCCCACAACAGCGGTATCTGTGCTCAAACCAAGTCCTTCCACGAGCAAGTTCTCCGGCAGCTCAACTGGTGAAGAGATATACATCGGAGCGGATGATAGCGAGATCTGAGTAGGCGAGTGGATCTGAAGGGGAACGAGGCCCTTAGGGCACGACTGAACGGCCTTCTGGGCATCTGAGGAGATGATAGATCGTTGAACAAGTGAGAAACATGTGCCTAAGGTCGGATGGCCTGCGAAAGGGAGCTCCTATGGTGTTTTGATTGAAAAGATGGTCAATCAGATTTGAACGATCCGAACGAGATAAACAGACACGAGCTCACTTCTCCAGGAGTAAAGATCCGAGTATTGTACGAAACTCCTTTGGCGGCATCTTCTTCTGAAGGAATCACTGGAAACGAGGTCTCTGAAAGATTGAACTCTAAGTAGATGAGGGGCGAAATCAAGTGAGATAATTGAGAGAGCAAGAGGGAAAGAAGAAAAAACAGAACGGAAAGCAAAACGAAACCAACGTGTAGCGATCGTTTGGAGCTGGGCAGTGGTGAGGCCATGTGACTCATGAATGACGGCCAGAGGGTTTCCACTATAGGGTTCGTCTTCCGACGTGGTAAAAACGTTGATAATATCGAACGGAAGTTTCTTCTGAGCCGTCATATTGTGTAATGGTGGTGAGAAGCGAGGAAGATGATGTGTAAATGAGTCCTTCAAAGATGGGATCCGAGTGTCTCTCTTTTAATACAGGAGCAGGAAGATCCCTCGAACCGATTGAACATGACTCCATATATTCGTTCAGTCTTATCGAAGGATGACTTGTATGCCTGTGTCGATTTTCTTCCCTTCCTTCGCAATCCTGAGTCATCATCAACGGGAATGGTCGATGATGTGCTGTATGAGCAGTCAAAGTCCACATACTTATCTACTTTGTTGTGTGATTTAGAATGAGTACCATTGGACACAACCCATGAACATACACCTCCAACCGAGTTTCCATTCTTCCATGCCCATAGAATCTTTTGAAAGTGATGAAAACCATACATGAACACAAATACATACACCGTCTCAATGCGATCTACAGGATCATACCTACACTCACACTCAAGAGACATAGTCAGGCGAGAAAGAAAATCTCGGAAGAGTGACTCACCTCGTTATCTAATCGGCTCCCCCATATGGCCTCTCGGCTTACACCGGCCTGTGGCGTTTGACGGTGGATCTTTGTAGTCATCGATTAAAAAAAGAAGTTATCAACCGGCCAAGTCTTCATTTTCCTCTCACCTACTCTTCCGACTCTCAACGATCATCAATCTTCAGTTGATTCTTCTCTCTTCTATCTCTTCTCCGCTACTCACTAGACTCGATAAGAGATATCCGAACGTCCTTCTCAATGGAGATCCTGGGCTGCGATAGCAGTCAACCGATATGGACCGGGTTGGATATCAACCTTTGTTTCCTAGATAGGTCAGAGTTTCACCCTCTCTGCCAGATCAGTCGTTTTTCATCTCCGATCCCGTTCTTGTCATGCTGATCCGAATCTGTCTTTCCCCTTACATCTACACAGGTTCCTGAACCTAGTCCTTCCTTCCTCATTGGCAATCATATCAGGATTGTTCCTGTTAACATCCATCACAAATCAATACCTAAAAGAAAAAACTGGCAGCCCAGCTATCCAGCTGCCCCTGACGGATGGTCATTCAGTGACACCGTCCCCGGTTGCACTTGAAAACGAAGTCTTAAAGTCGTCTGCGCTGGATGTCTATGGTGTCGAACCAGAACTCGGAAAGTCTGTGCTTGAGCGTATCAAAGACTGGGTTCTTCTGCTCTTTCTCTCCTCCCTTCTTGGACTCGAGATCTTCAACGGACTTATGGCTGTCCTAGATCACACCGTATGGGCCATCTGCGGATGGGGAATGGTCGCTCTTGCCGGCTATTTGACCCTTCTCTCTGCTATCGCCTTGTTTGCAGAGTCTAGTACCGGTCGCAAGTACGGGTTGACTCCATATGGAGCATCAGCAGAGATCCACCGAACGACCCTTCTGTTTGCGTATCTCTTACTCAAACTTGTCAACTTTCGACATGCGCTTATCGATCAATATACCGGTAGTCGATGGATCGTCCTTCAGGCTATCACTTCGTCCCTCGTCCTTGTTCTCGTCCTTCTTGATATCTTTACCCCATATCGATCCAATCTGGACGGAGTCCTAGAAGGTCATCGGTCTAGAGGACGGTCCTCCTTGTCTTCATCGAGCGCAAACATCTCGTCAAAGATTGAAACCAAGGCAGAGATGATCGAGGAGCCAAGCTCATTGTTTGCTAGGACGTTCTTTTCGTATGTCAACAAGCCAATCTTTCGGCATTTCTATACCCCGATTAAGATGTCGAATGTCCCCCAGCTGAGGGAGGATGATCGGACCGCAGTCGTTGTCAGCGGCTGGCGAGACTTTAGACAGAGACAGAGAAGTGAGCATACAGATAGCGAGAAGGAGTTTGGCAAAGGTGGACTCACTTGGAACTTGGTGGTATACTTCAAGAGCTACCTGTTACTTCAGATGGTGAGTTTTGATATGCTTATCCAGTCCATACTTGCATGTATTCTGACCCCCTTTCTCTGTTCCTTTATCCTTATGTTTCTTGAAACGCAGCTTTGGGCGGTAGTTTACGTGTTGGCATCATTCATCGCTCCTTGGACTCTCAAGCTTATTCTAGAATTCGTTGCCTACCGAAAACTCTCAAGCTTAGATCCAGACACGTACCCCCCTCGACCGATGCATTTGGCCGTGTTGTATGTTGTCGCCATGTTTTTCGGTCAGGTTGTTTCTGTAACATCTCAGGGCTATGCACTTTGGATCGGAAGAAGAATCTGCGTGAGGTTAAGGTCGATCATAATCACTGAAGTTTTCACAAAGGTCGATATCACAATACTCTTCTCTTTCTCCCCTTCAATGTACAATTGAAACGTCTGGACTCATGCTGCTCATCTCTCTTAATCTCATTGCATAGGCCCTCCGACGAAGTGACTCGGCCAAGATTGCCAAAATATTTGATGAGAAGCTCGACGAGACTACAACCGAGCCTGGATCCGTCAACACCAACGATGTCACTGATATAAGTGGAGATGAGAACAAGGACGGAAAGGAGACTGAGGGTCAACAGGAAGAGGCATCAGAAGGAAAGATCATAAATTTGATCTCAGTTGATGCATTCAGCATCTCAGAGATTGCTGCCTATCTTCTTTGTAAGGCTCCTTCATGCATTCTCGTCCCATATATTGCCAAGGCGAATAAGCTTTACTCACTGTCCTCATATCGACTTGCTTCTCACAGTCCTCTTTCCCGAAGGCCCATTGAGTATAGTTCGTTTCTGTTTAGTTCCTCCAGACCCGTCTCTAGACTAGTTTTGACATTCTATCTTTCATATACACCAACACCTCAATGCACGGTACATGATCTCAGATCCTATCGATCGTCTTCTTGTACCGCTTACTAGGCTATTCTTCTCTCTTCGGTGTAGCCGCCTTGGCAGCAGTCACGCCGCTTCAGATTTTCCTGGCCAGGTTGTATGTCAAGGTTCAGGACAAGGTAAGGCTTTTCTTACAGAACCCACCATTTTATCTTCTCTGATACGATGTATTCTTTTGAGGGAAGCAACACTGAACGATGCTTGGAGGATTTTATGGCCGATGTAGCTTTTACTCGCAACGGATGCGCGATTGGATTTGGCTACTGAGGTCTTGTCATCTATCCGACTTGTCAAGTTCAATGGTTGGGTACGTGTAACTGTATTTATTGCCCCTAGATTTGCTTCCCGAAACACAACTCATGGGTCCATGTTCTGTGTGAATTGTATATACCAAAAACAGGAAGACCGGTTCTTCGCCCGTATGAAAGACACGCGACAAGCCGAGCTCAAGCTTATCCGTCAGCGATTCATCGTTTGGATGCTCCAGGGAGTCGGAGCCATTCTCGCTCCATCGGCGGTGACATTGGTGACATTCGCGGTTCACACCAAGGTCTTCAAGGCACCTCTGCCGACCGAGACGGCGTTTACTGCTTTGGCTCTTTTCAACATGCTTCGGTATGTTTCCTTATATTTTTTTCCTTGCGATTGCTATTTTGTAGCTGAACTCGTACACAACGGGGTTTCTTTTTTGATTCAAACGATATGCAGATCTCCGTTGGAGGGAATGACAGATATGGTGGCTCATGTCCTAGCCGCCCATGTCAGTTGTAAACGAGTTGTACGTCAATCTTTGTCGTTATCGGTTGTTCTGATATACTTGAAAAAGAATATGCTGACCAGAGGGACTTCTGTCTCGCGCAACGTTGATCAGGAGGATTTCTTGACTCAACCAGATACAGATAAATATTCGAATCTTAGTGTTCCTTCCTCTACTAGCACTACCTCGGGCAACGAAGACGAGCCAAAGATTGGTTTCAAGAACGCTACGCTTACATACGCTACGAAAGAAGAGTTCAACAAGAATCCTTCAAACTTTGGTCTGAAGGACTTGAGTATCAAGTTCCCTACGGGAGAGTTGTCTCTCATCGCTGGTTCTGTCGGATCTGGAAAAGTGAATCCTTTCCTACCCGTTGTCCGTACTTTGGATTGTGCTGACTGATCAATGTATATCTCTGCGGCTATCAGACTACGGTACTGCTCTCGCTTCTTGGAGAAACGACTTTGATCGAAGGCAAAGTCTTCATGCCCGATCATTTTTCGAGACACACCGCACCTATCGATCCGTTGACCGGATTCTCTGAGACTGTGGCCTATTGTCCTCAGCAGCCTTGGTTGATTGGAGACTCAATCAGAGAAAACATCCTGTTTGGGTCGCCCTGGTAAGTCCATTATGGATTAAATGATCTGGTCTTCTTGTCCTTCCTTCTTAACTGCATCCTCTTCTCCTGGTCATCGTTTCAAAGGGACGAAGCACGGTATCTCGAGACTATTGCCGCATGCCAACTTGAAAGAGATCTTGACATCTTCGAACTCGGAGATGAGACCGAGGTTGGTGAGAAAGGTACAACTTGCAGTGGTGGCCAGAAAGCGAGGATTGCACTTGCCAGGGCCTGTTACTCGCGCTCATCTATTGTTATTCTTGGTAAGTTCCAAATGTCTTCCGATGTAATGACCTTTTCACAAACCCATGTCTGATGATCTTCCCGCTATTCAACTGAATCTCCGGGGTACTTCAGATGACGTTTTATCGGCTGTGGACGCACACACGGCTAGGTTCCTGTATCAAAACTGCCTCAAAGGGCCTTTATTAAGAGGAAGGACGGTTATCCTCGTCACGGTATGTTCATCATGTCATCTCTTTATTCTTTATTTTTACCTGCCATACCAATAAACTGAACCTTCTGCTGTCTTGTGGTTGCTGTTGGGAACGATATCGTAGCACGCTGTTGGACTTTGCTTGACGGGAGCAGCATACGGCGTAAGTATCCTTATGCTTATTCTTATAATCTGTACACTTTCTGGCCTTGACGTTTCATCTTTGCTCGTTTCTTCTCCACTCTTATCACCAGATTGTCCTTGATCAAGGCTGTGTCATTGCCCAAGGAACAGCTGCCCACCTGAAATCACTCAATGCTTTCCCTGAAGATGCCTTAGCAGACGATGCGCATGACAATGCTCACCACCCCATTGCCAGCAGTTCAAAGATGCCGATTGGCGAATCCGGAATCGGAAAGACCGAGGCGACGATCGAGCAAGATTTAACAGATGACGAAACTGTGAAGGTTGATCTGGAAGCAACGAAGAAAATCCTTGATGAGACGAGATTGAAAAAGAAATTAGTAAAGGAGGAAACAAGTTCTGAAGGAGGAGGTAAGTATTTCTAAACCTATTATCTTATCTGTCCCTATCCTGTGCGGTAGGTGGTAGCGATGCTCATGGATCAAGTTTCTTATCTGGCGAGTTGTGCAGTTTCCAAAGAGGTCTATAAACTATATATGGCTGCTATGGGAGCTGCAAGTGAGTGGACTTTCCTCCCTAACAGACCTGTCATATCTCGATTAGTCTTCACAACTCTAATCCTGTCTCCTGCATTGCTACAGTTTTCTGGATTATGCTTATCCTGGCTTACCTCGGCTCTCAAGGTGTTCAAATCTGGACCAACTTGTGGCTTCGAAAGTGGGCGGCTCAATACAACTCCTCGGAAGTCGACTTCTCGAGCCTCAGCCTTGTTGCCTTCTTTGTTGGTCCTGTCAACGCTGTTCCTCATCGTAGTCTATCGAGTCAAACGACCTTCTCAGCGGCGCCTACTCAGCCTATAGACCGATTCGCTATCACTGGAGCGAGAGCACCAGCTGAAGACACAACAAATTACTATCTGGCTGTATATGCAGCAATCACAGTGCTTTATCTTGTTGCTATTGCCATCAGAATGGCTCTCCTATTTGCGGGATCTTTGCGAGCAAGTAAAACATTGTATGAAAATCTGCTGAAACGAGTGTACGTGCTTTCAAGCTCTTGTTGGTGAACCTCTTCGTTTGTGTGCTTATATATCTACCTTCGAATATCTTTCTGTCAACCAGGCTACATGCTCGAGTAAGGTTCTTTGACTCTACGCCTTCTGGTCGAATCATTAATCGATTGTCGAAGGACGTTGAGAGCCTTGATCAGTTCGTTTCTCCATTTTTTTATACTGTCGGTTGAATTACTTTGTTCGACACTGAGCCAGAACTGTTGCGCATCTACAGAGAGGCCGCGCCTGTTTTCCTTTATCTGTTGGTCTCCATCATGGTAATTTCCTTTATAATTTTCTTCCTCTACTTGAGGTTTGTTTCATATGTTGATCATGTGTTTGGATGCTCTTGCTAGTCCTCCTTCGCCGTTCTTCTTGTCGTCACGGTATCTACTCCACCGTTTCTCTTTGGTGCCGCGTTCATCGTTGGACTCTACTGGATTATTGGCGCTGTCTATTTGGCATTGTCGAGAGAGCTCAAAAGAATTGAGAGTATCTCGAAGTCTCCCATTCTGGTCTGTTTCTCCGAGGCTCTGAACGGGATGACATCCATCCGGTCGTATGGAGACACTGCAAGGTTCACGAAACAGGCTCTGGACCTGATCGACAACAACAAGTTTGTTGCTTCTCTCTTTTCTCTCTTCCGAACCCATTTCTTCTCGGTCGATAGAGGCTGATCTGCTCATTGTTTCTTTGCAGTGCTCCATTCTTACTGCTTTGGCAAGCGAACCGATGGCTTTCCGTATGCTGTGATTGCACAGGCGCATTAGTCGCCTTGTTCGCGGCGGTACTAATTCTGCTTAATCCTTCGTTGGATGCGGGAGTTGCCAGTTTGAGTTTATCATACTCGATCACTTTCACCGAGCAGGTTCTGTGGGTAGTCAGGTTATATTCCGCTCTTGAGATAAATCTGAACAGTGTTGTAAGTTCTGCATCTGTTCCACATGGTTATCCAAGTATAGTAGGTGTTGATCGAAGTATTTACTGGGACTCCGTTCCTGTTTCAGGAGAGAATCCGAGAATACCTCACACTCGAGAGTGAAGAGGAAGAAGACGCTAAAGGAATCGAGCCTCCTGCTTACTGGCCTAGTAAGGAGGGAAAGATAGAAGTCAAGTCCCTCGAAATCAAATACTCCCCAGAGTTGAACCCGGTCTTGAAGGACGTATCGTTCGAGGTCTTGCCCCATGAGCGAGTCGGGATTTGCGGTGTGAGCCATTTTCTCTCTTTACATCTGTCGAAAATCCCAGATGGTATCCAAGATGCTGATCAGGTCAGGAGTCTATGTTTGGGTTTGTTGAACAGCGTACTGGATCTGGAAAGTCTACGTTGGCCCTTACGTTCTTCCGGTTTATGGAAGCATCTGGAGGGGCGATCTTTATCGATGGAATGGACATCAGCAAGATTTCGCTCGCTGCGCTGAGGAGAAGTCTGACAATCATCCCTCAGGAAGCTCTTCTCTTCAGTGGCTCTTTGAGATCGAATCTTGATCCGTTCTCGCTCTACGAGGACGCCGAGCTCTGGGAAGCCCTTGTCGCTGTTCAAATGGCATCTTGGTCCACGCCAGCTGCGTCACGGATCGCAAGCAGAGCTCCAAGCCGAGTGCCATCGACTACGAGTCTTGCCAACATGGGAAACAACGAGGAAGGTTCTGCTTCAGCAATAGCGGTCGAGGAAGAAGGCATCAGTCAAATCACCAGTCTGGAGACGCCTGTAGCTGCTGGAGGTACGTGCCGCGCATTTCAATTTTATACTTTTCGTGCGCCATCTGATTGACAGTTTCTTGGCAAATATCTGCTGTATCCGTGATCGTGAAGGGAAAAACTTTTCTGCTGGTCAACGTCAACTCCTCGCGCTTGCTCGAGGTCTTCTCAAGCTAAAACAGTCGAACATCCTTCTGATCGATGAAGGAACGGCTAACTTGGACCACGCGACAGACAACTTGATCCAACAGACGATGAGAGAGTCTTTTGTTGGTGTAACGATGTTGATCATTGCTGTATGTTTTCTTCTAATATCTTGTTGGATTCTTGCGGATAATTGCTCTTAAACTGAATTTGCTTCTTTCCTCCTTGCTTTCCGTATTCAGCATCGGCTTCGAACGGTTATCGATTGCGACAAGATCCTAGTGCTCGATGCAGGGAACGTAGAGGTGGGAAACATGAACCTTTGCAGTTAATTCTTTCGATCGAACATGAGTTACAGTCACTGATGATCTCTCAAATATCTCTGTTTTCAATCTTCAGGAATTCGGATCCCCCGTTGAGTTGTTGGCCAAGGAAGGAGGCAGTTTCAGACAGCTGTGTGAGAAAAGTGGAGAGGTTAGTCTCACGCGTTGATGTACCGCAGATCAGGACGATAAGCTAATCGATACCCGTTTTGGACAGCTCGCGACGCTTCAAGAGATGGCTGATGCCGCTCATCAGGCTAGATCAGAGCACCCTCCTCCATATGATCAAAACAGCAGGATCTAAGCTATGTCAAACACGGAAGGGATGGCGTCCATAGAAGGGGTTATTATATGGCGTATTTAGATGTCTGTTTCAGAACTAGATGTTTCAGTTTTGTTGATCGCTTACGTAAACAAACAATCCCTCACTCCTTCTCTCTTCTCTTCTCCTTTCAGACATCAGAGTTGTCTTTATCCATCCAACGACAACCATCATCAATCTAATCCATATTATTTCGCTGCGACTGTGTCTGAGCTTGACTCAGTCTAGCTATGTCTCTTCAAACACGTCCAAGCCGACGATAGAATCAACGCTCTTTCTGTCTATTATCTGCTCTTTTTTTCGATTCTCGTTCTCTTCCTCGTCCTCTTCTTGCGGTTTGACCAGTACCTGGATCAGCCCAATATCCTCCCAACATCAGATCCTATTCTGTCCTGTTCTCTGTATTTACTCATTTTTAATAACAAGAAAAACAAAAACAAACACTCTTTCTTCTGCTGCCCAAGGATCACATCCATTCAGTCACTCTCCACTCAATACAGCCACGTTTCGACCTCACTGTTTCTCTATTCTAGTACCAGCTTGCGGATCTATCCTGGTTGTAATCCTTCTTGGCCTCTATCACAGCCGCCCCGTGGTTCGTCCTTGTGGATCTTTTAGCGTCCTATCATCTCAGGCTGTGCCCTCAGCGCAATTTCCTGGCAATGCCGACGAAACAAACACATGATCCGAGCGTCGCTCGACATTTTAAAGATTCGGGTTCACGTCTAGAGGAACCCGCGTATACTAGTTCAACACTTTCTTTGATCAGTACTACAACGCCCTCTTCCGAAGAAACCTCAAAGCCCACTCAACGTTCGATGTTCGACCGGTTCAAATTGAGGAGACCTGTATATCTACATCTTTCGTCGGAGAATCCAGCAGAGGGGTTGCATATGACTCGCTCGAACCGCGAAGGTTCAATCCTACCCTATTTAAATAGCCAACCGCAACTTGAGCCCCCTTCCTCAAAATACCTACGGACATTTTCACCGTCCCATCCGCCAACCATACCTCTACCTCCCACTCCTTTGTCTCCTAGTACACCTAAGGAATCTTTTGACTTCAGCTCGATAGCTTCACCCAGTTCACATATGATTGAAAATCTTGATTTTTTGAAGCGATCGCTGCCGGGTCCTTCACCTTCCGCTCCGCTACCACCTATTCCAATCTCCCCTTTGGATTCAGCTATACGTTCAAAAAGCTATACCTCTTCTGAGCCGAATGCGCTTTCCTGTGACCCTGCCGGTCTTCCCTTTCCGTCCAATAATGCAAACCTCCCTTCCGCATTGCCCCTACGTCGTCCGTCGTCCACTGCAAGCTTAGTATCATCAACTTTCCGCCTATCCACACTTTCATTTCAGTCCTCCACGACGTCTCTACCGTCGTCAGACGGTCTCGTATCTTCTTCGATGTCAACGTGCTCGTTCTCGAGACAAAGATATTCTGGACGAAGCGTCGTTACTAATCTAGCGCACTCTTCAGAGAAGACGCGAGATGCACTCGACGAGACATCTAGAGCTATGTCTTCGACCGAATCAGATGATAATTCATGTGACAAGGAGGAAATCCACAAATCCTACGAGTCAGGCTCAGAGGTAGGTTCCGCCTAAATCGAGTATCTTCTGGTCATATGCTCACTCTTTATCTTTCGTAGTCCGACATCGATCTCAATACTTCGCTCTCGACGTTTGCTATGAGATCGCGCATTATCTCACCCAGTTCACGTCTCCTCATCAAGAAACTACGGTCGTCTCAGTCCACCGAATCCACCTCAAACTTCCCCCGAAGACCCTCACTGCCTTTTCTACATCCTAAACCTTCCATACAGAAGCAAAGGGCTTCCTCGATCTCTACATCGGCCGAAATTCTTTCATATGAGGACGGCTGGATGGCCAGCGATAGTGAGGAGGAAGTTATGCCAATATTCAATTCATCCTCAAAAACTCAGGAGCCGAATAAAAGAGATAGCCTGACGCTTAATGGGCCTGGACCGGCTGTCAAAAAGCGAATGCCAGCAATGGATTTGATCCTGTCTTTTCCTTCTCCACCTGCAAAACCTTCAGCTTCTTTCCAAGCATCAGAGGTGCCTGTTCCCACCTTCGTTCGGCCTGAGAGTCTGTCCCACTCGACGTCAGTCACTCCCGCTGATAAAACTCGCGGAACACGTCTTGGTCCACGGTCTCTCTTGGCAGGTCCACGCTCAGAACTGTATCTTCCTCACGACGCCCAGATGACGATTACCGGCCAACTTTTAAGTGATGAGCCTATTTCTGATGGATCTCTAGCGGCTGATGTGACGTTTGGGTCACCCACGACGCGTTCTGATGTCTCTCGCCTGAGCCCGTTATCTTTCACTGGAGGCGGATCTACGCCAACCGTTGGCATGCAGGTTCTTCCACCCCCAATGCGCATGTCGGATGAGGATGAGTCAGTATGGGGAGAAGTCGAGGTCGCGTTTCGTACACCACAACAGCCAAAAATGGCCACTAGTCCAGTCCAGTCATCTTTTTCGGAGGAGGACGTTTTTTCGAGGAATGACGAGCTACCTTATTCCAAATTCAAGGAAACTAATAATATAATGGCCTCGTCGACGGAAATAACTAGTCTGACTCAAGAAGCTGCCTCGGAAACAGGCCTTGCACATCAGAGCCATTCGGTCAAGATGCGGTCGGATGCATCCCCAAATCATCCTGGCCGGAGGATCGAGTCCTCATTGATTCGTACAGTACCTTCGAATACTCTTCTCAAAACGCCCGTTCGCCCTATGGATTCTCCATTCCTGTCCTCCCTTCCTACAAAGCAAAACATAACTCCCGAAGCGACAATAAACGGGGGGACTTCGATTTCATCACCTCCAAGAATCTCACCTCATTCGAACACAGTATTTGCCAGGTCTCCAGAATTATCAACTGCGAGCAAAGCTTTACTGTCTTCGAAGGTTGTGGTTCCGAATTTAAATAGTCGCATCCCGATAGCTGGAAAAGTTCCGTCCACTTCTAAATTGCCACGACGGATGAATCCTAAACCAAAATCACCACCGTCATCGTTCAAATGGAGTCCTTCTTGAAAGTCACTCTCAGTCTGTTTCACTTGATTACTTCTGCTTTATATCCTGACGATAACAACAATCCAAAATTGTTCTCCTTTTACCCAATTGATTTATTCGCATTGCTCATTCGTATCTTCAAGCTCCTTTTATTTCTTTAGTCTTCTCTCAGTTCTTTCTCTATACGTTCTCCGTTTTTCTTGCCTACATATACCCATTGTGACTGTTCATACCCATCCTGTCTCTGTTCTGTGTAGATCTGCTCGATTGCTTGATTGGTTCCCTTCTTCTTCAAGATATGAAATGTCTCTTATTGATACGGTCTAGTTCGCGTCCTTCCCGCAGGCAAGAAAGAGAAACCCCATATCGAATATATATCAATGCCACAGAGGTTATTAAGCAATAGCGCTAATCTTGAGCGTAATGGAATCTACGACGTGTTCTGTATCTGCGTAACCCAGAATTTCTGAAATTCTTGAACTATCCGGTTCAAAACGAAAGACAGGACGTTCATGTATGATTAGAAACAGGGTGATCCAAAGGCAAGACGAAAGTATGGAAATAGTTCGTCAATTTTTGTTTGGGGTTTGATACATGCGATCAGGTATCTGGAATGAAAAGAATGGAGAAAAGAGAGAAGAACTGGAGAAGACAAACCTCTTCATTCCTTTGATTCGATCGATCTCACTGGAGTTGTAGTTCGCTTGGCCTTTTCCGACCTCGACGTATTCCCATTCGTCCTCCTCTGATGTTGCAGCCACAACTGCAGGGACAAGAGCCGGCGATGCTAGTGATGGTGAGACTGAATGCGGAATGGGAGAGATAGACACCGACGTAGAAAGAGGATCCAACGAGGCGATAGATGAACTCAAAGACATCGACGGGAGTAAGCTTGGGGTGATGGGAGCCACTTCAGGGGAGTTTACTGTCGAATTCGATGTAGAGGCAGAAATAGAATCCGATCCGTGGGTGAGACCGCTCGCAAGGGGATTCCGGTGCGAAGAAGAGGGTGTATGTGAACGGGAAGAAGGTTGAGTATTGTTGTTGCTATCAGGCTCAGGATGATACGACGACAGAGACGAGCGAGAAAGTCGAACAACGATCTTGACAGCTTGTTGTGATGCAAAGACGCCTTTCACTTGAACAACACCGGCAGCGAGAAGTCGACCCCCGGAATGCTTCCTAGTGAGCGCTCGGTAAGCTCCTTCGTCGATGACGATCTCTCCAGAGGTGTGCAAGCCGTGAAGGATCCACCATTTGCGGCTGATAAGATACACAGAGGCTGAAATTAGTCTAGCTAGAAGAAAACAACAGAAAGTACCGCAACATGAACAACTGACTCTCCCAGAGGCTGATCTTTCCTCAAAAACCTAGTGTGTTGTGGCAAGGTGTTCTCATCGATCACCGCAGTATCTGCGGCAGCGATAATCGGGAAGATGGACGAGATCTTTTGGGAGTTTAGGATAACAGTCGTCACTCCTGCGCCCATCGCTAGCTCTGCGGCAATCAGCTTGGTTTCCATCCCACCCGTACCCAAAGATGTTCCTAGCGTGGCTGTGCTGACTGTTAAGGATAGGTTTGATCAAAATCTATGCGCGCATGCACGTTTCAGCCTATCGTGAACAAGAATACTGACCTTTCTGTCGGATAGACTCAATGTCATCGACTACTCGGACAGGCTTTGCATCCGGGTTTTTCCTAGGGTTGTCGGTGTACAGGCAATCTACATCGGTCATTAGGAACAGATAGTCGGCGTGGACCTATCAAGCGTGTAAGATTATCGTAAGATTGAGATAGAGGGGAAGATGACAAAAAGTTTTTCGCGAAGATCGGAAACGGAGGACTCAGAAGTAGCATACCATGTTACTAGCAATGGCTGAAAGGGTGTCGTTGTCACCAAATCTAATTTCCTTCAAGTTTGCAAGAAGCCACCCGAGACGAGAAATCAGATTACTTTGATCGAACAGACATAATCAGACAATAGCATACGTACCGAGACAGATACAGTATCATTCTCGTTCACAATTGGAACAACGCCCATTGATAAGAGCTCGGTGAAAGTATTGACTGCATTGAGATATCGAGTACGCTTTCCGAGCGTGAATTGAAGATAGGTAAGTACTCTATCTGTTTTCGTATCGGCGCGGATCTTCCTATCAGACGTTTATATATATGAGACCAAGAACTCACGTCAGAAATGTCTCCTCTTGTGAGGAGGACCTGAGCAATAGGTTGTTCAAGCTGAGAGAAAAGATTATCGTAGAGGGCGATCAACCGGCCTTGGCCGATAGCGGCGAGAGCCTAGAAAGCCAAAATGAGAGGGAATATGGTTGAACAACGCAACGAGGGACAACTAAAGAAGGTTGGGGAAGAACACACCTGCTTGGTGCTCAGACTTTTCCCTCTCTCTTTCATGCCCATCCTTTTGAGCCCTACACCAATAGCTCCGGAGCTGACCTGAATGAGATTAGGATGAAATTGTCAATCTGGTGACTGTATGAAAATCGTTCTCAATGTCTCTGTAGGATTCGATTGGTTTCCTGTTGTTCCAATCTCGACGGGTATATGGCTCGAATGTAAAAAAAAGACTCACCAAGACAACTCTGTGACCTAGTGCTCGAAGTTTGCAAATGGTCTCCACGATGCTCGAAAGTAGAGACAGCAGCGGTTGGTGAGTCTCTGCGTCGACGATAGAGGATGTGCCGAGTTTGATAACTATGGTGAGAGAGGTCGAAGACCCGATATGCAGCGGATTTCTCATTTTTGAAGCCAATGACAGAAGCGAGCTGTGACAGTATCCTTGACCGACAGATGAAGTAAGATAGATTGGAAAGAGAGCTACAGCTGAACGAGACCGATGGCAATGATGGTGATGATGGACGAGAATGGTATGGAATAGATAAAACAAGGCGAACGGGAAAAAAAGAGTCACTTCTTGATTAGTCAGCATAGAAACATTTTTTGAACAACTTTGTTCTCTTGCTCTTTCGTTTCGTTGGTGTCGACCATCAGATTACTTCATAGCATCTGGCTGTGTTTCGTCTCACGTTCTCTCTTCAGCCTAGTATTCGCGGACGATCAGTGCTAATTCGATATCTACTTCAATATGGCAAAAAGAAAATCTAATGCCAACGCGTCAACCGAGCTTTCGGACGACTCCGGTGCATCTTCCGGAAACGAATCCGACGATTCGACTCCTTCCCTCATCAACGTAGACTTTGACTTTTTTGCTCCTTCACCGGATGTCGATTTGATTGCTCTCAAACGTCTTCTCCGTCAGCTTCTGTATTCCGATGCCGATCTGTTCGATCTTCACCCGGTGGCTGAGCTAGTGCTTGATAGCTCCAAGGCTGACGGTGTTGGTAGTTGTATCAAGGTCGATGGAGAGGAGAGCGACCCGTACAGTATCATCGCGGTTCTCAATCTCAATCTTCACAAGGTGAGCTACTATGTCATAGACGAGGAGATCTTTCAAGTCATATAATCTTGGAAGCCTTTGATGGACACCTGAATGTTAAACATCGTTGCGCCCGCCCTCCCGCCGTCTCTATTGTCATCTCCATACTATTAGGACTCACCCACGTTGAAACCGCTACTACAATACTTTATCAAAAAATCCAAATCCAACTCGGACCTGCATTCCATTCTGTCATCTATTCCTTCTGGCTCAATCACCTCCGGCCCACAAGTCGGACTGGTTGTTTCCGAACGGCTCCTGAACATGCCTGTGCAGACTCAAGCACCTATGTATCGAATGCTCGGAGAAGAGATGCAGCAAGCTGTTTCACAGGTACGCTCCTTGCATTTCTGTTGCTATTCGGATTTCTCGGCCAATTTACTGAATAGACCTTCTGGTTGACTCATCACTGTGTCATTATTCTAGGGCAAACCGTACAAATTTACTCACCTCCTCCTGCTCTCAAAACTCTATGTCGCGCCTTCTATCTCGTCCAACCCGAAGGGATCGAAGAAGAAGAAAAAGAACGGAAAGAGCGCTGCTTCAAGAGATGCAGACGACATGGATGTCGATGAGTTGGCCGGTCTTAGTCAGGCCGGTTTGCTGCCGTTCCATCCTGAAGATAGCTTTATACTGCGTGTATGTTTCATTTCCGACTTCTTGACATACGCGCCCTGTATAATGGCTGATCAATTTCACTGCCTCCGTTTGTCCGTTCTGATGACCTTCGTCCAAATGTTCTGACAATCTATTCAAACACGAAATGAACAGCATGCGCTTGCATCTGTGACATACCCATTTGACAACGCTGCAAACCGAAAGCAGGATGATCCGTTAGAGTTTGGTCTTGACCAACGCGGAGGAATGATGTTGTTTGAGGCTAGCAAGCTAGAATCGATGGTCAAGACCATGGAGGAATGCTGTATCTAATGGTTCTGTTTATCTTCTTGTGAGCTGTGTGAAAAAGTGAAGAACGGTAGTTGTCGGATTGAGATATAAGATCTTAATATGCAAAGCATGGTTACTCGGCTTTCGGCTTCTGCGTTATACCCGGGAACGAGCAAGTAGCGAACATTGTCTACACAACATACATACATCTACTCAACCACCATCGTTGCCATTGCCAACATTTCTCGTGTTCAACACAGCTCAAGACGCACAAGAGTCGATATAGATACTTCGAAAGCAGGACAGAATGACTTCCATAATCCGTAGAGTAGGAATCGTAGGAGGTGGTCAGATGGGCATGGTCCGTTGAAGTTCTTTTAGGTGTCTGCCCGACAGGAAAGAGTCTTGCCCATGGTTCAGCTGTTGCTGACTTGTACTATTCAACCATCTAGGGCATCGCGTTGGTCTCTGCTTTGAAAGCCAAAGCGGATGTGACTCTATATGACCCATCTTCCCCTCAGCTGCAAAAAGGTACGCATATCTCGAGTCAAAGATCGGTTGTCCTTAAGTTTTCTTCTAATCGTTCTCTGTCCATTAAACCTTGATTTCGACCCAACATCTATGCGCATGTAACGTCAGGCCTCAAGTTCATTGATAGTCTATTAGAAAAGGATGTGAACAAAGGTCGGCTTACGAATGAGTTGGCAACTCAAGCGAGAGCCAGGATCTCAGTAATCGATAACATGAAGTCGTTTGATGATGTAGGCTTGGTGATGGAGGTACGACGTCACCTTCAATCTATCCAACTTGAACAGGTCTCTGGTAAATCTGACTAGTTTTATTTCGTAGGCTGCACCGGAGTCTCTGAAATTGAAATCCGAGATATTTGCGTCGCTTTCTTCGATACTACCAAAAGAGACGATTTTGGCGACCAACACGTCTTCCATCAGTATTTCTAAGATTGCATCGATGGCAAGCAACCCGGAGCGAGTCGTCGGTTTGTATTTCTGGCTAGTTCTGCTTTGTGGTCAGGAATCATATGCTTCCTTGTTGATATCTCTTACGGCGCGATACAGGTATCCATTGGTTCAATCCGGTACCGGTCATGCCGCTTGTTGAGCTAATTCCGGCTCTACAGACAAGCGAACAGGTCGTCCAAATCTCCAGACAGTTTGCCGAGGCTTGTGGCAAAGGTAAGTCTTGATATGTTTCTCGTTCTCTCACAAAGTTCATCTTTTTCTAGAGCTAGACGGAAAACGTTTCGTATCTGATTGGCCAGGTTTATGTTCTCTTTGGTTTCTGCAGAGGTGACGGTATCAAAAGATGTTCCTGGATGTAAGCACCAAAGATCGAGTCTTGCATGAAACAGCCCAATTTGAAGCTCACCTTCTTGGAGTTTAATCAGTCGTCGGCAATGCGTGCGTATCTTACCAGAGTGGCCTTCTCCAAGCATTTGCGTTTTTGACATTCAACCTTGACGCTCTTTTTGATCTGTCATCCTGCTTCACAGGGTGTTGATCCCTTTTCTCAACGAAGCCATCATGACCCTTGAAAGGGTGAGTGACTTCTGAAAGAGCTGAGCCTCTTCTTTTGTTTCTTTGTTTTTAAAGCTCTTTTCTTACCGTTTGCTATGGCGAATCTTTGACATGTATGTATGTTTGACCAGGGTGTGGCCACGAAAGAGGATATCGACAAGACCTTTATCCTGGGAATGGGTCACAAGATGGGTCCCCTTGTGAGTATCTTTGTGTCCTCGTTTCCAGTCAGGCGATCCGAGAGAATTACGAGACCGATTTTATAGAGCTGAACAAGAGCTGATCATTATGACAATGATGGAATACATACACAAACAGACACTAGCAGATTTCATAGGTCTAGATACCTGTCTGGCTATCCAAAAGACAATGTACACCGAAACGGGTGATAGCAAGTATAGACCTTCCATCCTATTGAGCAGGATGGTAGATGCCGGTTGGTACGGAAAGAGTATGTCTTATCTTTTTCTCTTCTTTTCTGCTGTGAAAATTTGGGAGTTCGGTTGGTTGATGGTAACCTTCCTCTTTTATGTAGAGTCTGGGAAGGGATTCTATGATTACAGTACTCATAAAGCTTGATCGATTGGTTAATCTTCTCGCATCACTTTGTCGACCATACGAAAAAGGATTGTGAGCCTTAGGTTTGGTGAGAGTCACCTCAACCGATGGTAGTCGATACATGGCCCCTTTGAACTTGAATGTGCTCAGACCGAAAGCCGTTAAAATTACATGATTCGTGAGTCTAGTTTGTCCTCTTTGATGGCGCAGCTTCAGTGGCAAGAGTAGCAGAAGTAGCAGTGACAAACATCAGCGTCGCTGATGAGTATTTAGATCACCCCCGACTTCCTTTGTGTCTTGTCAGTCGTTGAGATTGATGTCTCCTTGTTTGCAAGAAACCTCCCTTGATCGATTCGACTTGCCGTCGGTTATGATGAACGACTTAGTGAAGGTCGTACAGTCCACAGACAAAGACACGAGGTGACAAAGAGACAAAAAGAAAGCAACAGACAGACGAAGAGACAGATGCAAAGAAGATGTGTTCAACCGGGCCACAGTAAGTTAACATCATCAGTATTCATCCAGGTTCCCGGTGTTAGGTATACAAAGAGATCATCAAAGTAGTCGAACTAGCCAACGGTCTTGCGATCGTTTTCAGCCTCTGATGTGTATAGGCTAAGCTCAACATATACTAGGATGCTTGACTTGCTAAACTTTTCTCTTCTTCAGTCTGACTCGCTATCTCAATTTTGCCAAGTCTTGTAAGTATGATACACGTAAAACACATACACACATATATATATCTAGATAATTGAAGAAAAGATTCAATAGATGATCGACCAAGGTACAAAGAAGCATGAAAGGTCGAGGAAGAGCCAGCTTCCTCGGCCTTGGGAGTGATCCTTTGTCTCTCTTTTCCGATGGAAGAAAGAACATCATACAAGCCGGTACAGAACACAATTAACCCTCTATTTCGGCTGATAATACTTGACAGACGCAAACTCCCAATATGCTTCGTGAAACTTGTCTCCATTGTTGAGGACGTAATCCGAGCATGAGTTGTATCCAGTCTTTGCGGCGCAAGATTGACCGTTTCCGGCCGACCCAGCCGTCCACCAATCTGAATTGGCCCAGTCTCCACAGAACGTGGTGTTGATGATGGTGTGGTGATCTTTGAAGAACTTGAATGGTTCGCAAGACGTCGATGGGAAGTTACCCATAGGAGTTCCCCAAGTTTCCGGCAAGGGCACACCCTGGGTGATATCGGCCGGGATGGCGTTTCTAGGGAAGAAGTAGACAGAGATCCCGGATGTATCCCACTTCATGGCGTACACACCGCCGCCGTTCTGATTGAACGGCTCGCCGTAAGCCTGGTGGCTGGCTGACTCTCGTTGGCCACACCCTTGGTTGCTCGTTGCGTAACTGGCGCAATTGGTGTTCACAAAGCTTCCGGTCGTCAACACGGCCGAGGCTCCGTAGTTGGAAGGGATCGTACATCCATCACTAGTGTGAACAGAAACCTGATTTCTGTCCCAACTATGGGTACCCTCGAGGATGTCGATCTCACCTTTGTTGGGCCAGTCAGGTCCGTTGGACCACCAAGCAGGCCATGTTCCACAACCGGTGGGCATGTGAACGATATCGGCAAGGATGAGTCCTCCGTTGAAGATGTAAGACGAATGAAGTCGAACAGCCTTTCGGCCTTTCTGGACATTCTGAGTGGTGTCGACCGCCAAGACTATGCAAAGTGCCCGAGATGCCGAGATTAGTAAACTGCGAGGACAGAGCGCACAGGCGAAGGCTTTCAAAAGACATACCAGCATTTCCTTTTCCGTTGACCGTGGCTAGGTTGGACTTTGTAGCCTCATCTTGACTGACATAAGTGACGGTCCCATGTGTGGGGTCGTCATAGGCCCAGAAGTTGAAGGTGTCGAAGAAGGAATTTCCTTTTGCTTCGAGATCAAGCTTCCATTTCGAGCTGGAGGTCGCGGCTGCAGTTGGGACAACGGCTGCTCCGACAGTGATGGTAGATGATGTTTTGGATGATGTCGCCGGTGAAGAGACTCCGCACTGAGCCCGTTTACTGACCCGTCTACCGGTGACTGGTGAAAAGTCATCTGCACTAGCGCCAGCGCTAGCGATTCGGTTCGTCTCGTGCTCGGAGGAAGAATTTGAAGCCTTGATGGGGGAAAGCGCTCTGCCTTTGTTGTGACGACGTCTGGCGGGAAGCGCGTGTGCCGAGTGGGAACTAGAACCAGCCAAGGATTCTGTAGCCAATAATGACACGGGAAGAAGGGTAAGAAGGACGTTGGCAAGATGCATTGCAGTGTTTGCGAAAGTGCTAATTCAGGCGAGAGGTTTGGAGTGTGTGTTTGGAAAGTGTGGTTTTTGTTTTGTTCTTTGTGGACGATATAACGAGACAGGGTTCTTTTCTTTTTCTCTGCTATCAAAGCAAGTAGAAAGGCGAGATATCACAGATACTCTGGAAGAAAAGCTTGGGAAAGAGAGAGGGATGGGAGAAACGAGAGCTGGCTGGCAGACACTTTTCAAGAAGAGCAAGATGAGGATGATGGAAGAAGATAAAAGAGAGATTGGGCTCGATGGGTTGATATATAAAGAACATCTAGCATGGCCTTGGCAACTAGAATGTAACCTCAACCGATGATGATCGATATCCAAACGAGAGTCCGTCAAACGAGACAAGAACAGCCGAGTTCAGACAAAGGCCGACGCAAAGGGAAAGAAGCGCCTTACGTTTGGTTATGGCTATATGCGGTCTGGGTTATGGCTGTATGCGTCTCTCTGTCACCACGCTCGGCACTTGCGCTGACGCTTTCGTTGGCTTGGCAGAAAAAGAGAAGTTTCAGTCAACAAGAACCCCATCGGTGACATTGCTTCCCATTGAGTTCGTTCTGGCCTTCCTCCGGTATGTGTTCTGCTGCCCATCTTTCTTCTCCTTCCTGTTTAGCATACTATCGTTTCCGTCTTTGTTGAACAAGGATGACGATGGAGATTATCTCATCGAGGGCGTGGTTGTATCTCGAGACTCTCCCTTAGGGTCCATCTAAGCTTGAGAACCTGCTTCTTCGGGCCAAGGATGAGAGAGGCCGGAAGAAGAATGCCAAGAGAAAGACAAGCTTGATTACGGCACTAATTTGATGACGTAACCAGCTAGCCAAGGAAGGCACAAGTGATCTGTATACATTTTCCGGCTTTACCTAGCCCTCTATGTCACTGCTTCATCTACCACCCGTATACGTCGAAAAGACAGACAAACTTTCAAGATAAACGGCAAAGTTGATGAATACAGTGATGATACAAACGATGCAATCAGACAGAACACGTGGAGATATCAGGGGATAAAAGGGAACAAGTTATCGTGAAGACTTTAACAGAAAATTCTGCCTTCCCCCCTATCCTTCCTGTACGCAGAGCAAGAAGACGGAAGGAAAGGTCTAAGAGAAGGCTGGGAAAGAAAGAAAAACCGAAGATGAAACAGGAAGAAGACTTGTAAAGAAGAAAACGAGAGGGAATGATAAAAGAAACTGATAGAAAGATTATGTGTACCCTCGGAGTTGCACTCTACGAGGCGTTTTATTTCTCTATATGATTCTATGTAGAAGTGTCATTGGTGTAAGACGTGGTGGTTACACTGTTGTCGGCGCAGGAGAAGGGACTTCCGATGGAACCCTCAGCAAAGGCGCTCTTGATGTTCTCAACCGAGGCATAGAGTCCGAGAACGAGAAGGGAGACCCCGGCGATCATCATCATAACGGCGTTCAAGTATAAAAGCTTGTTCTTGAGAGTTCGGGCTCCGTTTTGCTTCTCGTCGCGGTTATCGTACAGCCACATCAGTCCCGGGACAAGGATGGTGAACATGGAGGAGAAGACGGCACCGACGAGGCCGATGAGTTCGTCAAAGAACGGAACAACCTCAGCGATGACAAAGCAGAAAATGACGATGGAGGTCACCAACCCAAGCCAGGTAAACCAATGGACAGCAGTAGGCTCCTGGAGATGTCGGGTGCCTCTAAGGATTCGAACGAAGCAGAACTTTGTGGAAAGGTCTGTGTTAATAGGTGAGTAGGGCAGGAAATCAGCACAAAATTAGTTCTCACATGCTTTGCCTAGTTCCACAGAGCAGACAGCTTACTTACGAGCGTAGATGATGGGTCCGGCGAGCAACCCAGGGATGGCAATACCGTAAGCGATCTTCTTGATGAGAGGACCAGCTGAACCAAGGGCGGGAGAAGCAATGTATTGTCCACAGTAGTACCATAACACGCAGGCGATGGAGACGTAGAGCGCGGTAGAGAACGCCTGGCAGGTGAGCACGGCGGAGGTGTAACCTTTGGGGTTTCGCATCTCGGAGATGACGGGAAGGAAACCAGCGGAACCAGCGTAGGCAAAGAGGATGTTGACAATCGCTCCAAGGCCTTCGACCAAGGTGCAGTCTCCGAAAGCCCGGAGTCGCTTGTCGTAAGGACCGGCAGGGGCATTCGGCGGTCGATCAGACACACCGATAGAAATGGTGGCGATGAAGATGGCAGGCAAAAGAGAGCAAACTCCGATGTATCCAAACCAAGAGATCTGTTTGAACGTCCTCGGGCTGGCTCCCAGAGCAATGGCGATGGCGGCGACAACGACGAAAACGATGGTGCATGTTCCGTGGTCACTGACGGTGTTGAGGGCGATAGAGGTGGCGAGGATACCGGAAGCAGCGCAGAAACATCTATTAAGGCGAGCAGAGCGGCGAAAGAGAGGTGAGAAGCAGTCTCGAGTACTGATCTTGCGCGCGGGAATATAATAATAGAGACGAACTCAAGAAGCCAGAAACCCCAACCAAAAAGCTCACGGCCAGCGACTCCGGCGATGATGAAACCAACATCTCCCATGCTATAAGGGACAGGAGGAACCAAAAATAAGATGAGCTTTGTTGTGCCTTTCCGTAGCAAACATGAGGAATGAACATACGTGTGAACACCAGGATGAGTTTGAGCAAACTTTCCGATGACAACACTTCCGTAGGTAGCTACAGCGGCGATAAAGAGAATAAGAATCATGCCAGGCTAGACAGAGAGGAATGTGTGTCAAGAGAGCGAAGGGGAGAATGGATCCGGTTAGTAACCATTCCAATAGGCTGAAGAACTATGGACATAAACAAATACGTAAACAAACTCACAACCATGCCCCTAGAGTAGGAGAAATGAAAACAGCAATCGTGTTGATTTAGCGCTACACTCAATATGATACTAGTACGCGCAACACTTACAATGTATTCAACACTTTTAGCAACGAAAGTACACCAAGTCCTATCTGTTGCTTGGTGAGAAGAACGACAGCCCCAAACCAATTCACGCCACTGTGGGAGGCGGAACAGAAACAAGAGGGAACACGACACAGGATGAGACGTGTTTGAATCGTCTGGGCTTTTGACAGGTGACTTACCGGAAATCGGGTCCAGATTCACTGACTTCGAAGACGTCGTGAGTGCGCATGTATGCAGTGTTTTTTTCTGTATCCCCCTTTGCGGTCTTCAAAGGTGTAGGCGGGACCGAGCCGTCGTCGCTGTTGGTGGTGTATACGATAGGAGTCTCGATAACCAGAGGGAAGTCTTTGAATGTTGCCTTTTCCATATCTGGTTGAAAACTAAATTTGGGTATGTATGCGTATATGTGTGTATTTGATGGTGACTAGATAATGTAGGTATGGGTGACTATGTGTATACGTGGGTGATGTTAGGAAAGAAAGAGGGAACCGAAAAGAAAAGGAGAGAAGGAAAGCACCGACGGTCAAGCAGAGTCGCTCTTAAACGCGTTGGGAACTGCATTATAAGGAACGGAAAAGGAAGCGCTGAGAAAAGGAGTCTAGAGGGAAGAAAATCATCAGAGCAGAAGAAATTGCAAATAAAATAAAATAAAAAATTGATGGTTTAGGCGAAGGAAAGACAAAAAAAGATGCCAGTAGAATTGTGTCTTTGCCAGAGTATCGACTTACTGGGTGTTGTACTCTTCGTCCTGTCTCTTGCTTCTTTTGCTCGTTCGATTCATACAAGCGCGTATATCATATACACGCCCATCTACACTCTCCCATATACTCATTGAAAAGTGATACACACCCATACGCACACTCATACACACCCTCTACATCTCGTGACCATAGGATGCCGAAGCAGTCTTGGCCCTCGAATGCCAAAAACGAACACCGAGTCTAATCAAAAGCAAACAAGCGCGCGCGAATTCGGATAGAAAGTGAAGGATCTCCTTGATGAAAACTTAAATGATCGCCAGTAGATCTGATGGCTCAAGTCACGTGATGTATCACAACTCGTGTCAGGATCCGGGTTCAGAGGGTAACGGGGAGGTTGCAAGAATGTAACCAGGCAGGGAATAGGGCTGGCAAGAAGGAAGTTCAGGCTCTCTAGCTTGGTGACTGTGACGAGAGCGCAAGGCAGGGAAATCGTATGAATAAGGTTGATACAACAATGGAACCAGATTACTCGGGAACAAAGGAATGACAAAGGATTCAGGTTTGGTAGACTATGCTATGGGTGGCAAAGGGGGACCCGTCTTATATATCATCCTTAGACTCCAATGATTATGCATAATAGAACAGATCATAGAAGGTGTTAGAATCACCTGCGCTGGAAGGTCATATACCTGCATTTTGATATAATGAGAGAGCATAAGGAATACCGAGGCAGGAGAAACAACAGAACCAAAAGAAGGTTACCGGGGTGTGACACTCAGGTCACATCCCTGACAACTCGAAAGTAACCTGGTGTAACCATCGATGAGATCACCTCGCTTTCTTCTCGGTACTCTACATCATTTTATAGAGACCTCCATCCAAGAGAGCAGATACACATAGCTCATCTATTCAGCCTTGGTCATGGCTAACCCTCCACCGTCGTTTGAGTCGTTCCCAGACTTGGATTTCCTACAGCCTTCCGTATCACGTCAAACAAGTCAGCCTGCCGGCTCCTCCCGGTACGCGTCTGACCGAGGTTCTCCATTCAGAGAGATTTCATCCAGGGATCGGAAAGACAAGTCTGAACGAGATCGTAAACGGGACAGATCTATCAGTGGAGATAGATCCGAACGTTCCGACCAGCATTCGCGCTCTCGCAAACATCATGAGGACAGCAGGCGTAGGGATCATAAGAGAGACAGAAAGAGGGATGGGCGAAGAGAGGATGAACGAGAGGTGAAGGAACGCAGATCACACAGGGATCGTCGTCGGTCAGGATCACCTCTAGGATCGACTTCTGAACACCGTCATATCATCGCTTCAACATCGTCGAGTTCAAAGTACCATGATACTTCGGCGTTATCCTCCTTCTCCAAAACAACAAGAGACAAACAGAAATCAGACGTCCTGTCTTTATCTTCCTCGCGCCCAGCTCACTCGGACAACGAGCCATTCTACATAGACAGGAGGGGCGATAGAGGAAACATTCAGTATGGATCGATGGACCAGAACAAACTAGCCCGGTATAGACGATCTGGTGGTTTGTACTCTCTATTCTCCCTTTTGTCTTTTCTCGTCGTATGATGCGCAGACTGAAATCAGACTAACTATATGCACTATTCTTTATGTCTTCAGCTGGAGAGATCGTTGGGTTTCCAAAAGGGTTCAAGATCACCCAATCGTCTGCTCGGAATGGAACCAATCGAATAGAGGTCGAGTGGCATCGAGGAGGAGCAAACAGATTGGTATGACTTTGACATCTTGATCTCCAACTGATGGCGTGCTCTTGCCTTTGGTCGTCAACCTGACCAACTTTTCTTCAATTCATTCAGTCGATGAGATACTCTGACAAGACAGCGAGATCACTCCTTTCTCTTCCCTCCCACCTGATAGTCAAGCCGTCAACGGACACCAATCAATCCATTCCAACCCAGCTCCCAGCCTACCTACCGTTCTCAAAAAAACCCTCCAAACGGTCCGCGCCGAAGGAGAAAAATCAAGACGATTCGTCAAAGCATTATAGATCTATTCTTTCTCCTAGTGCAGAGGATTCAAGGACAAGCTCCGAGGATGAGTCAGAAAACGATCAGAAAGAAAACGTTGAAGACGCCCTCCAACATGGAGTGTTCGGAAAACTGGACGACGCGCGATCTGATGACCAGCCCTCTGGTGACGAAGATGAAGACAGTGAATCCGATCCATCAATGTCGTCCCGGGAGGCTCTTTATAGAGAGAAGAACATCTCATTCGCCAAAAGGCTGAAAGAAACTCCACTGGTCCCTTCCCTCTGGCTCGAATTCGCCAGATTCTCGTCCGAAGCAGAGATAACGCCTCCATCTTCCTCATTTCTGTCTTCGTCATCAGCCGCACTAGCCGATAAGAACAAACTTGATCCTTCCCTTCCGATTCAATCAACTACCACCCACCACTCTAGACAGACTGTCATCCTCTCCCATTTGACAAAAGCTCTTGATCAATATCCTGTCTTGGGAGACGACCTCGGCTTCACACTAGCTTTGATGGAGGCTGCCGAAGAGGTCGAAAGCGCTCGTAGAGTAGATAATAGGTGGGACAGAATACTGGAAGGGCCTTTGGCAAGGAGGGTCGAAGTCTGGAGAAGATGGGGTGATTGGCGGATGAGAGGTTTGGGAGGACGAGGAGAAGAGGAGGATCTAGGTGGCGGTTGGGCGGAGGAAGGACTGAGGAGGGTTAGAATCGCTTGGGAGAAAACTCATCGAAGAGAAAGTACTCAAAGTAAAGGGTTCAATGAGAAGGAAGACTTAGAAGGAATCATGGTCTATCTCGTTCTTAGAGGCTGTTTAGCTATGAAGGAGGCTGGTATGTCATATGCTCTTTTTGTTTCTCTTACATTTGTCAACTATTGAACATCTTGATGTTGTTTATCTTATTGCTTAATAGGATATATCGAACAAGCTACTGCAGTTTTTCAAGCGCAGATGGAGCTGTACGTTTCACCCTTGTGTTTCCGTCACTTGTTTTGGTGTTCTTCTCTCCCGCATTCTAATCATCTTGCGGAGGTTGTTCTTCGAACTATAGCACCTTTTTCACGCCATCTCACCTTCAAACTCAGACTTTCCAACAAAAGTTAGATGCTTTGGCTACCTTTTGGGATTCTGAAGCACCCCGCTTTGGCGAATCCTCGTCTGTTGGGTGGGCTCATACGCCCTCTTCCCCTCCCCTTCCTCCTCCGTCACCAAGTCCACCTTCTCCTCTTCCGGCATTCGACTCCTCACAGGACTCTTTCATCCGATGGTCTACTGCTGAAAATCTCGCGTCTTCATCCTCTTATATCTCCGCCCGACTCGAAGACCCACCGTGGCAAATCACGCAAGACACAACGGACGAAGCTGACCCTTTCAAGCCGGTGTTGTTCCAAGACATTCGATCGTTTCTTGTACCTATCTACCGAGAGGCTTGTTCGGTTGATAGGCAAGTGGATCTAATCTATGCGTTATTTGCATACCTAGATCTACCATTTACACCACCCGACGCGTCTACCTCGGCTGCGTTCTTCTCGGATCCTTTCTTGGCTGCTAGTACAACAGGCAAGGCAGGGTCGTCGAGGTTCTGGCCGGAGCATCTGACAGTCGATAAAGAGACGAAAAAGAGAAAACTGTTGGGCGATGGTGGAGTCGAGTTGGAAGTCGAAGGTGGAGTAAAGTCCCCTTGGGGGTGTCCGGTTAAAGTCAGACCAGTTGGAGTGGCTGATCTGTTCAGAAGAGAAAGCGGACAAGGCGGTTTTCCGATCTTTGAAAAGGCCGAGTTTAATAGCAGCCAAAGGACGCTCATCAGGTTCGTCTGAATCTTATTCCCGACCGTTGTTGATAGTGCCTTCCCTATCACTAGGCTTTTTTGTTGACTCGATCCTCTTTGTGATCGTGCGTTTTTAGTAATATCCTATTCCAAGTTCGAACATTGAATCCCGATCCGATCTTTTCTCTATATGCATTCTCATTTGAAGCTGCTCACAACGTCAAATCGTAAGTTTACTTATAAACACTCAAACCTATATCTCATAACATCTGATGCGCTCTACACTTCAATTCGAATAACAACCATTCAGAGCGATCAAATTGGCGAAACCAATCTTGGCCGAGAACCGAGATTCCCTACCACTATGGGACGGGTATGCCCGCCTAGAACGTCAACGGTCTAAACCTGATGAATCTCGAAAAGTCTACCTGACAGCTTTGTCGATGATGTCCAAAGAAGTGGTTAATCTCCACAAAGCGGGAAGAGGGCAGAGTTGGGTTCTATGGAGAGGATGGGCGGAGTTGGAATGGGAGTGGGGTGTGGGAGGGAAGAGATTGATTGAGGTGATTGCTTCAGCTACCAATGCTATATCTTTAGGTCTGTTCCATCCCTCTTCTTCATGAACATAATCGTGCAATATATTTCTAAACGTACATATGATATTCTTATGATGGCATCGAACCATCAGAACGGTTGTCTACACCACCTACTGCTGCTCTTGACTTGACTTCTATCGAGATCCTCAAGACCCGTCAAGTAGAGATTTCTTTCTTTGTCTCTCTTGGCTCTGATTGATAAAGAACTCACCTGACCTCTTCAACCCCTCTCTCTACAGTTTTTTAGCGGAGTGATCTCATCATCCTTGTCCCCAGAGGCACCTACATCACTTACCCAAAACACGACCCATCTGATCTTCCTCTCCGCGCTTTTCGAGTACTTGACCATAGGTTTGGAAGCCGCAGCAGATGTTTTTGAACGACATCTGGATTCCTCCCTCATGATGTCTGCTTTGGAGAAGGAAGAGATCTACTTGGTCAGTTCTTTTCTGTCTTTCTATTGCATCCTGGACCTTTTCAACCGACACAGGGCTGATATCTCTCCGATTTCTGGACATAATAGCTTTATACCGATCTACTATACAAACACACACTGACTCCCTCTCCCTATCGCCCAGCTCTAATTCGATCCGTCCTCGAACGGGCGATCACCATATTCCCACATAATACTTCTTTCCTAAGCCTTTATGCTCTAACCGAGATGAGGCTCAAGTTTTATAATCGAGCTAGAAAGATGTTGGAAACTACTGTTTTGAGTGGACGTGTCGAAGATGGAGGAGGGGATGTAAATGGGTGGTTGTTCGCCATCTGGTTGGAACTGTCGATGACTAAAGGAAGGCATAATGAGCATGCTGTGAGACGATTGTTTGAAAGAGCGTTCGACAAGCCTGGGTACGCGCTTCTCTCTTTCCTGTCCTCATCTTCACTCCCACTTCACTCTGTGCTCGTTGGTTGATGACTTATATCGTCTTTGGTTTCCTTCTGCTTTGAGTTAACAGGATAAATTCATCTGTCACTCTATGGAGGCTCGCAATCAATCATGAAATTCTCCTTGGACAAGGATCTAGGGGGAAGGCATTGTTCTTTAGAGCAATCAACGCCTGTCCTTGGTCGAAAGGTTTGTCTTATTTCTCATGTTTCTTCCTGTGTCTTGAATTGTTCACAAAACTGATCATCAGAAACGGTGTTCTACTCTACTTTGTTGCATTCTCCGAACAAACCGATATAACAGAACTTTACATTTTACCCTTCGGTCCCCTTCGATCCCATTTTACGACAAGAGAACTCGAAGAAACGTACGATCTTCTTCATTCTCGTAAAATCCGGCTTCGAATACCTATCGAGCCTTTCCTCGTTCCTTCGGATTTCCAACATGATCAGAGTAGTGATAGTGATGGAGGAAACGAGGATGATGTGAAGATGGAGGAGGGGCCTCTACCGCGTGTCGAAGAACGGTTTGGAAGTGAAGAAATGCACTGGGAGAGAGAGGAAAGAGAGTATAAACACGCTCGGATAGGTAGTGGTCAACGAGAGCAGAGATATGAGATTGGAGAGGATGAGAGACGGTTGATCGAAGCTCAAAAGGAGAGAGAAAGGCTTATGCCGTATTAGATGAAAATCTTGAAGTTCCGAGAGCCAGATGATTCTTCGACTTAATGCCATTGTATCTTGATCTTATGCTTTATCTTGTGCTATCCATTTTGTTGATGGAAGATTTATAACTATTTGATCTCACTTTTCGCGCAAAAAGAACGATACACCGTCAGATTCACAGGAACTGATGAGAAAGACGATCTTCATGGCATCGAACCTCATGATCAACAGTGCTATTCTTTCTCCGTCGAAGGACAATCTCCCACCGTCGTTCACGTCACTTTCCCCTTTTTCTTTTTCTTCTTCTTGACAACCCTCTTCACGACGACCTCATCCTCATCAGCCTTCTTGTTGTCCTCCTCCTTCGTCTCCTCCTCTTCTTCTTCCACCGGAATTAAATCAGTCGGAGTTCTTGTTTCTTCTTTTTGCTCTCTACGCGCAGGGCTTTCCAGAATTTCTTCCAAAGAGGAAGGCGCGATTTCAGCACTACTAGTAGCAGCAGCAGCAGCGGGTATAACTGCAGGAGCAGTAGGAAGTTCATCAACCCGTGTGTATTTCTCTCCGCTCGGACTTCTACCTCCGCCTCCGCTTCCACTTCCACCGTCACTTGAGCTGGCGGAACCTTTGGGCCCAACTCCTGCTGTCAAAACTCTCAGCCAGCTATCCCCTACTTCGGATCGCATCGCTTCGAGCTTCTTCCTGAAAGCCTCGCCTGACTCCAACTCGGCTAAAGAACCAGTGTTCAGCTGAGTCGGTTGTGGTGGTGAATGAGTGTGACGACGTGGGGATGCGTCGATTGTGGTCGAGATACCTGGCTGGCGGGTAGGTTGAGACGACCGATAAGGAGATGAAGGTGAAGATAATGAAGCATGAAGAGCTGATATAGATGAAGAGCCAGCCGAGGTTGACGAAGGATCACCAGTTTTAGATCGACCTCTCCCTCCTTTTCCACCTTGCCGGAGTTCGTCCTCACTCTTAATTTGGTCTGTCCCTGTCGAGTTCTCGCTATCGTCCCCTATGATTCTTTCTAAACCTGTTCCGACACCAGATTCGGGTTCACCGGATAAATTGACGATTCTTTGACGTCGTCTCTTCGTCCGGGCGATCGAATGTGCGTGCGCGTGCGCATTCGAACGAGACATCGAAGCCAGAGCATCCCGTCTTGCAGGAAAGGATGATGAGTTTCGGATCGTTCCGGTATGATGATTCGGTCGAGCCGATGAACGGGGTGTGGGAGGCGCTGAGGATACAGTCTTGGGATTAGATGGTTTCAGATCGTTCAGAGACTTTTGGTTTCGTAGCCCTTCTGTGCTACTGACGTTAAGAACCTCAGGGTTCAGTGAATATCCGGTCTCACCACCATCACCAACAACGACCGGCGCTGACACCCGCCTGTTATTCGTCGAAACGACCGTCCCTACCGAAGCCCTCATCTTTTTCTTTTCGACCCACCCGCACCCAACACCGTCCAACATGATGTCGTCCTCACCTCTACCCTCCTTGATGAATGCTTCCCACACCCCAACTTTCCAATCGTCCTCCGCCGGATTACTTAAGAATGGCTGTGGGAGCACGTATAAATCTTTGAGCACAGGAAGGGTGACGAGCCGAGTGAGCTCAAGAGACTCAGTGAGTTGGTTGCCACGGAGAGATATCCGTTCAAGAGTCAGGATGAGGGATAGGCCGTGAAGGTTGGCAAGCCGATTGTTATCTAGACTGATCACTCTCAGTCCAGAGTACGAGTGGTGAGAATGAAGAGAAGGGCGCGGCCTGCCAGCGTATGATACGCTCGATTTAGGTATTTGGGAAGAGCCAGGTAGAATTTTGTCAATTCCGCGAAGCGAGTCGATCATATTTCCTCCTAGATTGAGACTCGTCAACCTTGTCAATCCTTTCAACGACGCAGGGACCTCTATCAGAAGATTTGAGGATAAATCTAGAGAGACGATCGATGGCAGGTCGGCCGGAAGAGTGGGGAACGTGAGTAGGTTTGTTGAAGAAAGTCCAAGATGGGAGAGATATGGGAATTTAAGAGGGCTGGATTTTGCGGAAGACGATGCTGTTGGTTCGATGGCGCCGACCTTGCTGCTTCCCTCCGCGTGTCCTTCGCCTTCAGCTTCATCCTCTTCTTCCTCCAAAACCACATCTTGATCTATCCTTTTCCTAGAGTGCGAAGTGCCTCCTTCTTGTTCGGGCCCAAACAGAAGAGGCAAGATCCACAGCCCCTCGTCATCCATGGAGGATGAATTGAGGGATTTAACAGTAAGTGATCGAAGGATGGGTGAAGGAGGTATGAGCAAGATCGAGGGTGGTATAGAGTGAATCTCCAATCTGTATCACATGAAGATCATTCGACAGCCGGATGAAGCAAATAGATTTCCGAGAGAAACATGTTATCCTGGAGAAAATACTGAACGAGAATGACGATAAAACAAGACCGAGCGGACGCACGATTGTAGGTTCTTGAATACTTTCAAAGGAACTGCCGTGTCCAACGGCCCGCTTCCTGCCATCTCCTCAATCACATCGTCCTCCCAACCAGATGAATAGACAACCAAAGAGGGCAACTTTGTGAAAGCCGAGTAGATGAGCTTCAAGTCGGTGTCTGTATTTGGATGCCCAATGCGCAAATCGATCTCAAACACGTTGGTCAGCTCCGTCTTCTTGTTCACCTTGAGTTGATGGATGGTTCATCATCGAAAGACTCCGACCAAGAACTTCAGGACGATTCATATTGTCGTAGCTTCCTTCGATTTTATGTTCTCTCAACAAAGAGACACAAAATCGAAACAAAGAAGAAGTAGATTTGAAGGAGAGACAAGAAGGAGAGAAACGTACCTGGATCCCGAACTTTTCCAACACTCCACCAACCTCCCAGGCTTAGCGTACTCACGGCGCTGACAGCGCTCATGAAGCTGCCGGTTTCCATCCAGTCCGATGATCCTTTCCCTCCCTTTCTATTCGCATCACCTGAGCCTTTACCGTTTCTGTTGCCGTCTCGACCCGATGGTTTGAACGATGTTTCGCCAAAGACAACAGCATCTCGAACGCCGGCCTCTAGTAGCTGATCGAGTTCTCCAACATCCAATCCGATGGCTTGAAAACGAAGTAGCACATAGAACAGGTTCTGAGGGGTGATACGGAGTACGAGTGGCTTAGTTGAAGAGAATGAAAGTGACGGAAAAAATGAAGATGAAGAAGGTGGACGACGGGAAGATGAGGACGAAGCGGCTAGACGGGTGGAGTTTGACTGGATGAATGTTGCTAGATTGTGGATATATGTATCTGCCGGGATAGAAAGCATAGTCAGGTTGTGTGTGTGTGTGTGTCACAGACACTACAGGGAACGATGAATTTCCTTCGAGATCTGGATTGTGAGCGATGAGTTGAAAGACCTAGGTTGGGCTGGGTTGGATTAATATGTCGGTGTCCCGGTTGAAGAGGTGATGATGGCAATGGTGGTAGTTAAGATGTCTTCTCCATCTGCCGCCCAGCTCGCGTCAAGCAGCCGGCTGTTATGCAGTCCTCATTGTCTGCACTCCCTGAGATCTGATCATTCATCTACCTGCATCTCAAGGTTTTGCAATGACCACAACTTAGCTTCAATGAACCTCGAAAATACATGTATATAAGGGATCTTGTGTTTCATAACATTCGTGTACAGATGAATAGGGCTACAAGCAGTAATAGTAGAGGCAGCGGGAAAGACAGGCAACTAAGCATATAGGTAGATACTTAAATGATGTTCTTGATCTTCTCCATCAAGGCTGTGGGTCAAAAGAGAACTGATGTTTAGTACGCAGATTGAAGTGTTCTTGGAACGAGTCTTGGTTTCACGTACTGGGCTTGTGGTCAGTGGTGTCGGTCGCTGAAGTCTTGTGAAGTCCACCGGCCTCTCCATGGTGAGCACCAGCGACGGCTCCGGTTGTACCAGTCGCTCCGGTAGGTCCGGCGCTGGAGGTCCCAGATCCGGTCACATTGTCATGAGTGTTCATAGAAGGAACACTCTTGGTCTTGCTGTCGATCAAGTCGTTCGTGTTCTGGGTTCGCCTGTCGATCGAGTTGTCGTCGTGGATGGCGTCGTTCACCCGGTGGCCGTAGCCCGCGCCGGCTGAGTAGGTGAAGAAAGATGAACAAATGAGCTACGTTCCCGATACAACACTGCACGCGTCTCTAAACAACGCTTACTGTTGTCCTTTCCGGCTCCACTCTCGGCCAGGGGCAATCCAGATCCTCGCCCATAGGCGGTTCTCTCGGGCGCCTCGGAGCCAGTCTAAAAAGCAATGACAAAAGGAAACCATTTAAGCTAAGCTATCTGAGAGCTTGTTGCAAAGCTGGCCGTTGAACGTACGTGAGCATGTCCAGCCGTGATCTCTGGACCGGTAGCTTGGCCAGAAGCATACTGGGCTCCCTCAGTGCCGTGTCCGGTAGCGTTTTGGTAGGGAACATGCTTCTGTTCACTTCGGTAAGTGTCAGACCCAACGCCACTACCAAGGGATCCCGCGGCGGCACCAGCTCCCAGACCGGTACCAGCAGATCCAGCGTGGTAGTGGTGAGTGTGCTGGTCAGAGACGCCGCCAGTCAAAGAGGTGTTAGCCTCACGAGGAACGCCAGTTGCGTGGTGTTCGTGGGTGTGGTGGCCAGTCGTAGATCCGACGGTGGATCCGGTAGAGTATCCGGTAGTGGAACCAGTAGAGTAGCCGGCAGTAGATCCGGTGGAGTACCCAGCACCCTGGCCAAGTCCAGAGTTGTGAGGCTGATGTTGGATACCTTGACCGGCAGATCCATAGACGTTTCGATCACCGTAGTTAGTCTCCCCTCCGGACGACGTCTTAGTAGAGTCCGAGGTTTCAATAGGTCTGTCGGGCCCGGGAGTAGTGGTGCTATGTGGTTGTGAGATGGCAAGTAGAAAGGAGTGTCAGTCATAGCTTTCAGATGAGCGAGGACTAGAAGAACACAAATGTAACAAACTAGTTGGTAGAGGACATGGTTCAAACAAAAAACGATAGGTTGGAGGTATGGATATGGAATATGTGATGAGCTGCTTTGTGGATACAAGAGTGTGCAGAGAAGGTGGGGGAAAGAAAGCAAGAGCGAGATGGCAAACGAGATGGAGGCTTGGTTTAAGTATCTTTTTTTTTCCTTCCAGACGAGAATAGACTGGTGTAGTTTAGAATCCGACCAGGCGATTGCATCACACGCACAGGCCTCCCGGTGTCGACGGCTGCCGGATCGCATGACATCTTTTTCTGTTCCTGATGATCTCACCGCTCTCGGTGCCTGTTTCTGGGCGCCCTGGCTGTGCTCGTGCCTCTGACTATGCCTGCTTTCGTGCCTGCGCTGCCTGGATCTCTCCCGCACCCATCTCGTCCCATCGGTCCCTCCTGTGGGTCCGCAGGCTGGACGCGCCATCCGTCGACGCTTCCCTTTGTGTAGGCTCTGGCCAAATGATGTCATCCGAATCGTCCATCGATAGAGTTCGATGAGCTGACGAATGATTTGTTCGATGCCAATCTAATCTAATCTCAGAGGTTCTGACATCATCAACCACAAGCCTTGGGCCTCGTTTGGACTGCTTTTGGGGTGTCGGCCAGATCATGGTTACGTGTCAAACGCAACAACACACGTGACCTCGCCACGCACGAGCCTTCCTCGCTTACCCGCTCCCGGCCGATTCCGTCTAATCGAAATCCTTCGCTCATTTTCATCGTCTTTGCCGCACTGTCGACTCTATCTTGTCTATACTCAACGTTCTTCTTTCTCTTCCTTCCTCTCTCTCTTCTTGTCCCATCCCCTTCCTCCCACTCCTTCCGCTAGATGAGCCCTCCGGTTGGAATTCCAGACGAAGTATCCCTCACTTGGCTACAACGATCCCATTCACGCGCAAAAGCAGATAAAAACAGCTGGGATTTTGGTGGGTTCATCCTATCTGTGCTCATTCGCTCAGTATTCCTCCTCGCCTCTTCTTTCTACCAAATCAGTTGTTTTGAACGAACTATTTGACTTTCTCTCCAACTCTTTATAACCTCAGCCGTTAGAAGCGGAATTGCTGGTGGAATTGCAGGATGTGTAGTGAGTGTGTCTCCTTTGGTATTTGCACCACCGTTCGAGTATACAGCCTCGCAAAGGTCCATTCCACCATCTTTCGCTTCATACGCTCATTGATCAACCTTTTGATCTGCTTCTTCTGACGTACAGGCTAAAACCGCCATTGCTCCTCTTGATCGGGTGAAGATTCTCTTTCAAACGTCAAACCAGGATTTCGAGAAATATAAGGGTACTTATCACTTGCTCAGATGTCTCTGTCTCTTTTCGCGCCTAGTCAATTACTCACCTATCCAACTTTCTTGGCGGACATAGGCTCTTTCAGAGGGCTCGGTCTTTCAATACAAGATATCTATCGAGGGCACGGAGTCAGGGGTCTTCTTCAGGGTCACCTTGCCACATTACTCAGAGTTTTTCCTTATGCAGGCGTCAAGTTTATGTTGTATGACCGGGTTCATCATGTCAGTTTACACGTTCGCTTAACGCATCCGTGAAAGACGCCTAACAGGCTAACCGACCTCGTTTTTTCCTCTTCTCGATCCTCTCTCATCACTAATAGTTTCTCATGCCCACAAAAGCGCAAGAAACGAGCGCACTTTTATTCGCAGCAGGCGCCACTTCTGGTTTGTTGCTCATTCATCGTGTTCAATCGTCTTAGTTTTTCTTCTCTCTCCTAAAAATGTTTTATTCTTCGATATGATATCAAACCCTTCCACAGGTGTAGCAGCCGTGTTTTGTACATACCCTCTAGAACTCATCCGTGTTCGAATGGCTTACCAGACGCGATCACTAGAGCCGAGTTCATTAACAAAAGTCATCCGAACGATATATAACGAACATCCCACTCCCAATTCGAATCCATACCCCAAATCGACACTTACAGCCGGGAGCCTTTCATCATCCGCCAACCCTAGTGCATCAGTCGGCCATCGATTTTCAGCCGGCATGAATAAACTATTCGTCTACCACCCGCTCGCTCCGTTCTATAGAGGATTCACCATCACCGTCCTCGGCATGGTACCCTATGCTGGGATCTCCTTTCTCACCTATGGTCGTCTAAAGTCTGCTGTACCTACTTGGCTCCGCGAATCGTACCGGACATCAGTCGACCTGACGTGCGGAGCAGTAGCAGGTCTCGCCAGTCAAACGGCTAGTTATCCGTTCGAAGTCGTCAGAAGACGGATGCAGGTCGGTGGAGTCTCGAGACCTGGCGGACTCTTTGGCTGGAAAGAGACTGTCAGAATGGTGTGGCGGGAAGGTGGCTGGAAGGGGTTCTATGTTGGGCTTGGTATTGGCTGGTTGAAGGTTGTACCAATGACGAGGTCAGTGCCTCTACTCTATCTCTTCTTTATGTCGTCTCTTCCTTGCTTTGTCCGGTTTAGATTCGGAAAAGGCTCACTGTGGTATACTTATCCATTCTTCTTTTTACCACCTTTTTATTCCTTTTCTTCCTTTTTCTTTCTTTTCTTTTTTCCTGGGGGGGTGAAACAGTATATCATTTACTACCTGGCAACTTATGAAGAGAGGTTCGCTCTTCTTCTACTCGTTGGCTTTCTCTTGCTCGTTATCGATCTTCATCCTCGTCTCGCTTTTTAGCTAATCGCGATTTGTCTCTCTCCTTTTGTGCAATCCTAAACTACTCAATCTTAGCACTCGATATCTAGAAGACTCATGTAATCCCATCAGGAAAACTATTCGACTCCCGCAGTCGAATATGGTGGAGATGGATGGACGATCAAAGGTGGAGGACTGGAAGGACCACTTGTATTCTATTGTATTCTCCTCAAAAACTACCAGAATCATGGTGAAAGCATGATCACCAGATCACATGTCGTCTACTTTGTCAAGGAAAAACGAGAAAAAAAAATTAAGACCATCGAATGAGAAGGAGGGCATTCATGAGAATCTCTTTACTAAACACTAGATCATCGTAGGGAGAACAGCAGTCGATGTTAGGGTTAACGCGAACGCGTCGACGCGTGGTTTAATGAATGACGCGTCTGTCATTAAATCACTACACGTACATACACCGAAAACTATTTTCCCTCTGTCACCTCCTTCTCTCTTCTCATAGTTTCTTACATTCTTTTTTCTTTTTTTTCTCTTTTCTACTTGTTCTTTAAGCAGCTCGGAGTGAAGATATGTCTAGCCACTCATCCCAAGCGTATTCGCTCAAGTTCAAGGATGTCAGAGGGTTCCAAATCCGTCAGGTCATCGGTGGAGGTGGATTTTCAAAGTATGTCCAGCCCATCTTTCTGTAGATGAAGTGTCATGTTTCCTCAGGGCTGAATTGTCGATTGTTGGACCGCTGACGACAAACAGAGTATACCTAGCTATCAACCCAAAGACAGAAACTTCTGCTGCCTGCAAAGTCATAAACATCTTTGCTTCTGGATCTTCTGGAGATTTCCCCGGTCAACCAAGACCGTCGAGGAAGGAACTCGAGAAGGAGGTCAAAGTTCATCGGATGATGAAACATGAGAATATCCTGGAGTTCATGGATGCAGTGCTAGTAGAGCAAAACGACAGATATATCCCGGGATTATTCGTCTTGCTCGAGCTGGCAGCTGGAGGAGATCTATTCGATAAAATTGGTTAGTTTTAATGAGCCCAGGTAGAGAGACTTGTTCGCGATACATACGTGATCTCTAACGGAACATAAGTTGACATTATTGAAAAGCACCAAACTATGGAGTGGAAGACAATCTTGCACATTTCTTCTTTTATCAAGTTCTTCAAGGGCTTGTACGCATCAAATAATTCTCCTTGTGTTGCCAGCTTCCATTAATTGACCAAATCTCACAACCTGATCCTTCTTTCAATATCGTCGTGCGTTTCTTTCATCTATCTAGAACTTTATCCATTCGAAAGGAGTCGCACACCGAGATCTCAAACCAGAGAATATCCTTCTGGATAGTTTCGGTACGTCCGTTCACTCTTTGGTTTCCTCGTCAACAGTTTAACTATGTATCTTACTAACTTGCGAGACTATGACATTTTGTCATATACTCTTTGGATTTTGATCAAGGAAACGTCAAGATATCTGATTTTGGACTATGTTCAGTCTTTCGCCTGAACGGACAAGAACGAACGCTCTCAGGAAGATGCGGCAGTCTGCCCTACATTGCTCCCGAGGTATGTCCATCAAAAAACTTTTCTTGTTTGGTATGATACTGGGAAGACACTTGCCGTTTCGGTACTGACCTGAGTGGTTGATACAATCGGACAGCTTAACGAACCGGGAAACTACCGAGCAGAGCCTGTTGATATATGGGGAGCAGGCGTTGTTCTCTTCACTCTTCTATGCGGAAGTACGGGGCCGTTCACTTAATCATCTTTCTGTCGGCTTTGTCAATTTGAGTCTCGCCCTGATCGACTTTATCCGTTGTTCTCTGTTTGATGTAAAAGACACTCCATGGGATGAACCGACTCGTCATTCTCCAGAGTACAGCGCTTATCTTACCGGAGAGCTCTGGAGGGTCGAGCCGTGGAATACCCTACATGGAGACGCGAAAGGTTGATCTTCTACGACTTCTTCTCTTTCTCTTGACACGTGGGTTGACCGTGAGTTTTATCCGAAATGCCCTACAGATTTGATCTCTAGGCTTCTCGCTGTGGATCCCAAGAGACGGATCACCATGCAAGAACTTTGGGTTCATCCGTGGTGCCAACAACGGTCGGTGGTTCTTCCTCAGCTTCTATCTACATGAATCGCTCTTCTAACAGATGGTTCTTGTGTTTTTGGGCCTTGACTTTCGTCATGTCGTTCGGCTAATGTAGACCGAGTCAGATGATGGGTCGCGCAGAGCTCGCTCAGAGACTTCTCAAGGGTCTAACTGACGCAGGCGAGATGGAGATCACAGAGCCTGCTGTTCCTGTTGGGTAAGCCTTCTTGCTCTCTCATTCTTCGCTCTTTCTGATTGTCTTGCAAACATCCTGTTCTCTATCAGGCAACGATAAAGAAAACAAAAGAATACTAATTGGTTTACGCTATTCTGTGACACACGATACATTCACTAGTGTGGCACTATCTCAACAAAGCGGTCCTAGTCGACCAGTCCCTTCCTCTCAAAACGCCGACGTCCGAATGGACGACGACGAAGAAGACTCTGACGGTAGTCCAGCCATTCGAATGCCCGCTACGATGCCAGCCGGGCAGTTCACCCAAACAATAGGGATGATCTCTCAATGGGCGCCTAATGGTCAAAAGATTCTTGTGCCAGAGTTGACAAGATGTTATTCAACGTATCCACCTTCTAATATCCTTCCGATCTTACTCGAAATCATTCGGTCAATTCCAGATTCAAACCCTACTGTCCAGTACTTGAACCCTCCTCCATCATCTTCTTCCGGCTCTCTTGAAACAACGCAGGATCCGGCAATCGTTCATCTCCAACCAACACAAACATATGTTAATTCACCGATGAACGGAGGAGAGACATCAGAAGAAGGCGGCAGGATCAAGTTTCTATTGAGGGACTCTAGAAAACAGTTGTTAGATGGAGCGTTAGTGATCACTGCTTTGAAAGACCAGACGTCGGGCGCGGTTGGATCGTCGATCATCATGAAACGAGCTCGAGTAAGTCGTTATCAAGGAGTTTTTCTATCTCTACAAGTTGCGAGAAGTGAGAGCTGACTAGAGTCTCGATTGTTGCATTCCAATAGGGTGACCCGTTAGAATGGAGAAAACTTTGGTACAAAGTGAGAGATCATCCTACGATGAGTCCAAAAGTTTACAGGCCAAGACAAGATCGGTCCGACTCGACTTTCTTTTAGATAGTCCAAAGAGCTCTTTCTTATCAGAATGTTAGGTCTAGAAAGTTCATAGATTTATGTTCTTCCAAACGAGTGGTAAACATTTAGCTTTTCAAGAGTTGTAACAATATTTGTACATATCCGTCTAAAACACAAACAATTCCGATAACCCAAAAGATTGCAACACCTTTTCTTGACTCTTCAAGCAACGATTCAGGCCATCATCCTCTTTCCTCCATTTCCTATCTTCTTTTCGATCTGAGAGAGATCCTTTAGACTTGAGCAGGCGCGGCCTCAGAGTGGGGTCGTCCTCTTCCACCCCTTCCGCCCCTTCCGCCACCTCGGCCCCTGTTCCCTTGTTGCCCGGATGGCCTTGTCGAGACCGAGGGAGGGGGTACATGCGAGTATGATGATGCCACAGGTGGTCGGGAGACGTTGTCCTGTTGGCCCTGATGAGACTGATTGACATGAGGTGAAGGTCGACCCCGACCACCTCTTGAAGCTCCTGAGAAAGAGTTCAAGGTAGCTTGCATGTTCCTGAATGATACGAGACAGATGAAAGCAGAAGAAAAGATGGAAAATTAGTATGCAAGTCATCTGAAGGAACGAAAATGAAAGGACGAACTGTTTGTGCGACATGGGGGTCTCAGGCACCTGAGATGGTCTTAGCCCTTGAGCGACGTTGGTGTAGGGCACATCAGGGGCTACACGAGCTGCCTCCTTGTTTGGTCGACCGAGAATTGTCACAGGAGCCTTTGCGCTTCGAGGAGGAGCCGGCTTGAAGAAGCTGTTGGGCCTTGCCATGTGATGAGGAACTGCAAATGGGACTTGAGGGGCGACAGCTGGCTTAGGATTCTTGGACACGACGAACTGGGGAGTCGTCAAGTTGAGGCAGGCATAGAAGGGTATGTTGGATCCTTTGAACTCGGAGCATCTGTGGCCCAAATTGGATCCACCCAGGAAACCGGAATCCCAGACAACGTCAACCGTAGCCGTATTCACACTGACAATGATTCCTTTCAATCCTAACGGCACTCCACCCGTTCCAGCGACGTCAACCATCACAACTCGATCTCCAAGAGCGAACTTCTGTTCCTGTAGTCTGAACCTAGAGTGATCAGGTTTAAGAATTGACTGTCTCGGAAGACCCTGAAGAATAGCGGGCTTGATGGGCTCGTTCACTCGCTTCTTGTTTAGCTCGTCGGCCAAATTCTCGACAACTTTGATAGTTTCCTTTAGGAAAAAGAATAATTGACATTGTTGTCAATCATATGTAGTGACGGACGGAAAAGAGAAGCAGAAAATCTAACATACCGACTCCATTTGTTCAGCCAACAATGAGACTGGCTCCAAGTTATTTATCTTCTTGGTTGCAAACCACTTCTTGATGTCAGCCACAAGCTGATCGGGTTCTCTCTCTCGAGGGAAAAATTGCGATGCGGTCGGGAATCCTATAACAGAAAATACAAATGATTAGAAGAAGGTTATTGAAAAGAATTAGGCGAACGCAAGAGCATATATGTAACCTCATGAACGTACCACCATCATGCCTAGTTTCCAAGTTGGCAAAAACTTGGGGGAAAGCCTCCTATGAAATCACGTTTTGGATAGTCGAGCAGTGGTTAGCATCGAACACCTGATACTTCACAACCGACACGATAAGCGTCCAGTAAAACATACGAACCATGTACTCTTGAATCAACTTAATGGCTTGATCACTATATTCCCATCCGTTGGCACTCTTCCTAGAGTAGCCAAGAACCTTCATTGATTTACCCTCAAACTTGAGATTTAATCCCAAGTTGGCCTTGTTACCCTGCGAATTTACAACAAATAAGCTGGAAGTGATTCTGGACAGGGCAAGTCCGCTGATACGAAGCTGTCGAGATACGTGATGACTCGGGTAATAGTTCCCACTGTGACGACGAGCGACAGCATCCCGGAACAATGCCACATCACGGGTCTCGGAGGGGAAGTAGGCTAGCTTCAGAGAAACGGTCGTGTCTGTGGTCTGGCTGACTTGAGCCGGGGATCCGTAGAAGTGCTCGCCCAAGAAAAATACTCGTTCTCCAAGAGGGAATTCATCCTGAATTCTTACGGGTGGTTTTTCCTAAAAGAAACGACAGAGACGAGAAGAGGAAAGCGGTATGAGTCAGGCGTATGATACCAAAAAACTCAACTTATACAATTGTACGCACGGTGTATCGCTCATCTTCACACTCAACCTCAGGAACAGAAAGTTGAAGGGCCGTCTCAATCTCGTTGTCTTGATACTCTTTGACAAAAGCGCCGTCTTCCGTCCGCTTGAGACCTATTTACATCATCCAGGTGTTAGAAGTGATTACGTCAACACGAAAGAGAATGCGGAATGATGGACGCAAACCACGCACCTTTTAGGGGCCTGACATGCAATAATACGTCGATATCTCCTGTCAAAATTCCGAATCGTTTTGAATACCGGTGCTCAATACCATCCGCCTTCCTCTTCCACGACATTCTTGCTGCGCCATCTTGCGGGGATGAAACCACTTTCTTCTTTCCTCCAACCGAGGCTAAAGTGTACCTGAATAACTCGTCAGATACCGCTACAACCAGCCCCTCCCTAAGGAACGGCCAACCGGTGAATGTCCGTTTGCCGATCATCTTTCTGGCGACGTCTTCAATCTTCTGTCCTTCCCAGACATTCTCGATCGAGATCACCATTGACTGGTTCTTACTATCCGAATTGTGAACGTTGACACCATGGAACCCAAGTTGGGCATGCTGAGGAAGGGTGTTGACGGAAGGAAAGCCAGCCAATGCGGAAGCTCCGAGCTGGACTCCTTTCAAAAGTCCTTCGATGAGCTCCAGTCCGTCTAGGCTAGGCATGGTGAATGTCTCTGTGCGAGATCGTGCTCGGGCGATGATTGGGAAGAAGCCGGAGAGGGAGGAAGGGTAGGGAGCATCGATTGAGTCGTCATGGATGAACCTGAAGCTTGATCCATGAGTGTTTCTAGCCGCCTCATCTGGGGTAAGCCGGTGCTCGCGGGCTGATGAAACAACGAAACCAAGCAATCAAGTCATTAATGTCGATATCTTAGAGTTAGGTTGCAGCGAAGCAGACGCAAAGCCAATCAACAAACTCACAGGCCATGGCCTTCAGCAACCTCGTCTCATCGATGAAAGGGATTTTGACGACAGCCTCCCACTCTTGTTTCTTTCCGTTCATATCAGCCTCAAACTCTGTTGGGTAAAAATCTAAGATAGGGGAATTGGGGTCGGACATCAAATCCTATTATAGGAATCACCGAAACAAGCAAACGAGTAAGAGGTTCTGATAGTTTTATAATGTCAAGCTTGAGAAAAGAAAGGTAGTATACATACTCTATAGGCTTCTGGAAGATGAGATCTACTAGCATACGGTAAAACTCCCATGAGCTGCTCGAAAGGCTTGAAGGGCTTTCCATAATCGAATTTGAATGACATCTTGTCGACATTTTTGAGATCTAAGGAGACAAATGGATCACCCGGATGGGAAAGTCTCAAGAAGATTAGACATGGGATTGACCTACCAGGCTAAGGAGGTAAGATAGGACACATCGAAGGACTAACCAGAGATCCTAGGCGCATAGTGATATTTGTAGTACCAACCCCAACTAGCTACACCGGCATAATAGTAATACATGACCCACTGAAGACCCTCCACATAATTGTAGACTAAATCGTCGATCTGATGGTGGTCATCCTTTAGCGAGAACTCGAGCTTGTCCTAGAGCCACGATGATAATACCGAACGGAAACCCCTGTTAGAGAGCTTGTAATCTTTACAATCAAGTACAGAAACGAGACGGACCCTGTAATAAGCTAGCTTCCATTCGTCCATCTGGTCTAGTAACAGCTTGTCGTATTCTTCCTCATCAGGTTGTTCGGGCTCCTTCTTCGCCTTCTTCTTAGATTTCTTTGCGTCCTTCCCACTTCCGTTCTCGAATGAGTTGGGTCCTCCTTCAGGATCGATCACCTCAGCAGCCTCCCATTTCTTGAGCACCCTCTCTATTGCCTCTCTGCCTTCCTCATCCGCGTCCAATTCGATCTCAGACTCTCCCTCGTCCGCTGCATCCTGGAATGAAAGCACAACACTAGGCTCGCCACTGAGCTCAACCTCGGAAGGATCCCAGTCAAGAGAAAGATGAAGAGAGTCGGCAATGTCCTGAAGGACTTGTCGATCGGAGATTGAAAAGAAGGGGAGGACGAGGGTGAGTTGATCTGCTGATGAAGGCTGAGGATGGGATCGAATGAATTCCTTGATCTGATCAAAGAGTGTCTTTTGAGATTTTGTCAGAACTGTTGCAAAAAGCATCGATGTTGATTAGTTGATGATCCAAACAAAGTTCTCTAATGAACGGGAAGACGAACCTAGACCACCTCTGTTGCGAGCCATCTCGAACGCAACAATCTCCTTCTTTGCCTTTGGCGCTGGGTGTCGTCCGCTCTTCCAGCTTGCGTCCGCGTAATGCTTCTCGAAAGTGTCGATCTCGAATTTGGCGAGCTCATCTAAGACAAGCTGTAGCCGCTGAACGTTGATTTTTCCAGATTCGTTCATGTAACCTCCTATTGAAATTAAGTGTAGTATTGGTCTACTCATCAATCATCTTGATCGATGTGTACAACGACGATAAGGGCGAAAACAAACCTGCATGAGGCAAAACCTTCTTATAAATTCCCCAAATCAATTCCATCGCTCCCTGGTTGATGTGCAAATCTGGCAGATGGGGAAGGAAATCGTTTCCAACGAACACGGCCATCAAAATGAAATCATCAATGATCTTTTCGAGGTCGTACTCGAAGGGAAGGCTCGGATGTGAGGCGTTTCCATTAGTAGAATTGCCATCTGTTAGGCGAAGAGATGAAAACTCTAGATCGAGGTACTCTCGCAATAGTGACAAATGCATCAAGTAGAAATTCTGGGTTTCAAGTCTAGTTATTTCAGCAAAGAAGGACGTTAGAGGTTGCTTGTTCAGTATTCCGCTGAGGACGATGATACACATTGACTTACCCTCCACTCTTCTTGGACTTTCTACCAAATGTCACTTCTTCACGAAGCAAACAAAAGTGGGGATCATGACTCAAGAGTCCCAGCATTATCAGATCAGCATCCAACCCGTACAGACAATGCCGAGTATTAGGGTTGCTACAATGACAAAAAGTGAATATCAGTCAAACTTGATGTTTGTACGTGAAGCAGAACTCGAGCGCGATTAAAAAAACTGACTATTTGGGTTGAGCTTTGCTTAATCGAATGTACTCCTGAATTTTATGTTCTCCCTCTCCAGGGACCTGTTCAATTCACAGTAAGAAAAGCCGGGTCAGAATTCCGATTTTAAACCTGACAGGGGCGCATGATAGAAACTTACATCATGACCACTGAGGATAACTTCAACTCCTCTCCATTCAGTATCCTCAGCAATCTTCTTATTTACAAAGTACTGCAAGTGCTTTGAAAGTCGAGTCATAAATGGGGTTCCTAATGGGCATGCAAAGACGGATCGAAAGCGTCAGGTTGGACTGAAGACAGGAACGATTATGGAAAGAGGGTACTGAGAGAAAACGAACCAGGGGTAATACAGTTACTGTCGAAAGCAGGCTCTTTAGGCATCTCCTCTCCCTTCCTGAGCGCCTTCTCTTCCAACTCCTTCGCTTCTTGGGCAGTTCTGAACCGTCTGGATCGCTGCTGGTTCATCTTGGCTCGAGGGGCCACTCCATCAACGGCCATGAAAAAAACCTGCGTGGAAAGATGCATACAGAGATTGGTAAGAGTCTCTTGCAGATGTCTTTGGAAAAGTAATTGAGCTATACTGACCTTTTGAGGCTTAATTTTTGAAAAGAGATGCTCGATGTATGCAAAGATAGCGACAACCATCTGCTCCTCTGTTAACCTGAACGAAGCGTCACCTTCAGATGAAGGAGGGTGGGTACAGTTATGAATGATACCATTCATATCAAGACTATCATGTCGAGTTTCAATGAGTCTAGCTGCTCGTAGAATCGATTAAGCGAAACAGGGCAGATGGACGAACTAAAGGTTGTCAAACATCGGGATTGACTTGTCATCGATCAGTTCGGACGTGAGAGGATATCTCTCTCTGAATTGTAAAAGGGCAATACGACATAAGAACCTCGTTCATCATCATACCGGAGACATGATTCAAAGGGAAAGATAGAGATATCGACGAACGAGATATATCGGAAAAACTGAAAGCACGATCAACAAGGAAAGCCAACGATCAAGACACTTATGTCAGATCGAGAACTTCAGACATCGTCGATCCCAACCAGCAAGGATTGAGATACACGACCATTCTATCTGGTCGATTGAATTGGTGTACTATGGCAAAATAGAGGCTGACAGACCTTGGGAATACCTATAAGATAGATGAAATGTATGTTCAAATGGACGATCAGTATGTGCACAGACGGTAGTGGCGGTGATGGGCAGGGTGCTTCTCTGGCAGGAACCGTTCGATCACAGCACACACGAGAAAGAAAGCAGGAAAGATGGGAACAAAGAAACTCACCCATCTTGAGATTACAAACAGAAACAGGAAGGAATGTATACGATACAAGATGCTAACGAACAGAATCCGACTAGAAAGAGGGAAAGAAGACGAGTATGTATGTAGTAGTGGTGGTGGTGGTGTGGGCAGAAGGGAGAACGCAATAGGAAGTTGAAACGATCTGGAAATTGGAAAGTGTATTACGTAATGATTTCACCGCTAAAGAGTGCCCCTAGGAATTTCCACCTTCCCAAAAGCACACACTCTCTTCAGCACTCATCCGTCCAACACTCATCCCCTTCTCTCTCTCTGTTGACTATATCTCACAATGAAGGTCACGCCAGGAACTTCAGATAGGAGCTCTCGAATCGCCACTCACTCTCACATGTAAGTTCTCCAGACTGTTTCGAAGTCTCCAGTCGCGTAATGAATGACTGCATACTGATCTACTCAAACGCGTTCACCGTTCACCTTATGGCTGGTTCTTCTAAATCAATATCCATCATTTCTCTAATCCAGTAAGGGTCTTGGTCTATTGGAAGATGGAACTGCACCCTCAAACTCGGCAGGTTTTATCGGTCAAGTCCAGGCCCGAGAGGTTTGTTTTAATCTCATGATCACTTTTTTGTATCTTGCATGTACAACCGTACTCATCTCCCTCTTTTTCCATCCCTCCTTCATCTCAACATATGACTAAAGGCATGTGGACTCGTCACCTCTCTCATTCAGATGAAAAAGTTCTCCGGAAGAGCCCTTCTCTTAGCCGGTGGACCAGGAACAGGAAAAACTGCGTTGGCGCTGGCTGTTGCTCAGGAGCTTGGAAGCAAAGTCCCGTTCTGCCCGATCGTTGGTAGTGAGGTCTACTCAAGTGAGGTGAAGAAGACCGAGGTCCTTGGCGAGAGCTTCAGGCGAGCTATCGGTTCGTTTCAGCTTCCCTTCTTTCCTACCTTCAGAGATTTTGACGAACTGACATCACCTTGTCTCTGTTCCCTTGACACTATCGTCAGGCCTGCGAGTCAAGGAAACTAAGGAGGTATACGAAGGAGAGTTGACCGAGTTGACGCCGACAGAGGCCGAGAATCCATTGTCTGGTTACGGAAAGACGATCTCCCAAGTTGTCATCGGACTCAAAACAACTAAAGGAACAAAGCAGCTCCGCTTAGACCCTAGCATCTATGAAGCCATCCAGAAGGAGAAGGTTGTTGTCGGAGATGTTATCTATATCGAGGCCAACACTGGCGCCGTCAAGGTTTGCAATCATCATTTCCGCCTTTATCTTTGCGGTCTATGCTTAAGTTCTCAAATTGACTTATTCGTCTATGAACACCCGATAAATAGAGAGTTGGCCGGTCGGACGCATACTCATCGGAATACGACCTCGAGGCTGAGTCTTATGTTCCGCTTCCTAAGGGCGAAGTTCACAAGCGCAAGGAACTTGTACAAGACATCACCTTGCACGATCTCGACATGGCCAACGCTCGACCTCAAGGTGGACAAGACATCATGTCCGTGATGGGTCAGCTCGTCAAAGGAGGCAGGACAGAGGTTACAGATAAGTTGAGAGCAGAAATCAACAAGGTCGTGAATAAATACATCGAGCAGGGTATCGCAGAGTTGGTTCCAGGAGTCTTGTTCATCGATGAGGTATGTCTATCTTCTCTTTTTTGCCGTTCTCTTTATCACTAGACTTTTCAAAAATTCACTCCTCGGCCTTTTTGACATCTTGAACGCAACACAATCCATCCAGGTTCATATGTTAGACATCGAATGTTTCACATATCTCAACCGAGCTCTTGAATCACCTATTTCCCCGCACGTCATTCTCGCCACCAACCGAGGACTGTCTACCATTCGAGGAACCGAGTCCGAGCCTGGAGGATCAGGAGTCGGCATCCAAGCTCCTCACGGAGTACCGCTCGATCTATTGGATAGATGCATGATCGTCAGAACGTTCCCATTAGATAGGGATGAAGTTAAACTTGTTCTAGGTATCAGAGCAGAGGTCGAGGGTTTGGTCGTGGCTGAGGACGCGTTAAGCCGATTGGCCGATGAAGGCGAGAGAAGCTCGATGAGGTCCGTCTCTTTTCTTTCTTTTTTTTTCTGTCTGCCTGTTATCACTTTCATCTCTGTAGATCAGGGCTCGTGTCTGACATCCACGACGAACCATGTTTTGAACGCAGATATGCTCTTCAACTATTGGCACCAGCAGCGATCTTGGCAAAGTTGGCAGGTCGAACGCAAATCGAAGTTGAGGATATCAACGAGATGAATGAACTTTTCCTAGATGCTAAACGGTTCGTTCTCCGTTCTCTTCTCTTCTTCACTCTCGCCTCAAACGATTATGCTGATTTTCCCTTCGTTTGGGGGGTTTCATCATATCTAATGTTAAAGATCGACCACGGTCATCTCGGCGGCGTCCGGCATGCTCGGCCAATAGGTTAATAGATAAACAAACAACTATTCATCGGAAATGGAAAATAGGGAACGACACTGATACAAGATAGTCACAAATAAAAAAGAAATGAAAACCCGATTCGTGAGACTGAGCCCTGACTGTCTATATGATCTATTTTCGGAAGAAGAGAATATCGACGCGCTCGCGCAGAGGAGATCACCATCAAGAAGATGGGAGTCAGAAGAACAGACAATGGACGATGAAAGAATCCGCAAGCACAAGGACACTTCAGAGTTTGCTCTCCCTTCGAAGGCTCTTTCCGTTCTGTTCTTTCAACGTCCTGAAATATTTATCCACACTGTTCCAATTCAAATTCACAAGCTCTCATCAGGCAATGTCGAGAAGAACCTGACACAATTGGACGATATGTGATCGGTGATGGCTGACTTACAGATCAGATGCATCTTGGGCCATTCCCCAAGATGCTTGGTAGCCAGCCTTTAGATCGCACAAATGCAACGGGAAGGCCAATTCAGAAAAAAACTTGTCCGTCTCATCTGTTCAGAGAGAGGATGCGTTTGTTATTACGTACCGGTCCGATACCGTCTTGAATGCCGAATAACCAAACAAGCTTCCCGTCAATTCCCTTATTCTAGGTAAAAACATAAAAGGCGGGTAGACATACAGGCATGTACAACTCCAACAGTTTCGACATCATTCCCTCCCGGGACCCAGGTAGGATCTGACATTCCCAAAGATCCTTGTCGAGGAAGCCTTAACGTCTCGAGCTCTAACCTCGGACCTCCGTTCCTTCCGGGTCGCAGACCCACTGTGTTGCGCATATGGTGTCCAGAAACGTAAGAGTAGGAAATTTGCGTAAACATGATTGAGTGATGGTACAAACCATTGTGAGAAACGACCTGAATCCCATCAAATTTGCCTGTCTTGGAAAGCTCTGGCATCACTTTGAACGCATTTCTCAAGATCCGATCCGCGATCTCTGGGTCGACCGAGGTGTCCCAGCTGTTGTACTATCAACACCCGTTCAAGTATCAAGTTGGAAGAATTTTTGGTTATCATCCGGCCAAGTTTGAGATAAAAATCCAGAGAAGAAGGAAAGAGGGCCATACAGTCATTGTACCACCGAGAATGGCGTTTCCATCCGGTCGAGGAATGATGTAAGTGAAAGTACCATCTTCAAAACCTGTAGGGCGCAAAAAAGACAACCAACCTCGAGTCAAACGAGATTGCATCGGGATGACAGAAGAGCAAACGAACCATCCACTCCAAGACCGTTTTTTCTGCACAGAGAAGGGAAAGAATAACGAAACAATAAGACGATGTGTACTTGTCGATAGATGGAAAATGTTCATAAGTTGTAGAAGATCTCACAGCCAAGGGGCTTTTACAAGCACTGTTTGCCCTCTGATGGGAACAACGTTTTGGTCGAAAACGCCTCCCAAAGAAAGAGCGCCTGGAAGAGAACAAGCTTGGGTAAGTGAGGATCTTCTTCAGCGCTTATCATCGTGGCAAGTCACATACCAAGTCCAGTCGCATTTACAACACAGCCGGCCTTCTCGCCTAGGACCCTGGCGGCCTCATCGATTGACTCAACTTTCTTTCGAATGAATCTTACGTTCTTGGCCTTTAGTTGATCGTAAAGATACTTGAGGTAGACGGGAGGAGCCAGTGACAATGTCTATTGGGATAGTTGAATCATTCCAATACGAGTATTGATACTTTCAAGATAAGCTTTGCCGAGTAGGACGCGCTTTTTGAGGAAAATTGAAAGACGAACGTACAGTGAGCGAGGAGCCAGAAAAGTATTGCCTGTTCGAGTCATGCAGAATCAGGATATGGGTAAGTATAGAGTCACCAATATTTCAGTATGGGATTTAGATAATCACATACTTTGGTAGTTGATTCTTTGGAGTGATCTTGTGCTGAAGGATGATAAACCGCTCAAAGGTTAATTTCCTCACATTTTCAGCGTATGGCCTGACGCGAACTTACGTCAGGGATACTGATCGAGCGGGTAGAACCGGGTGAGCGTTTGTAGATCGAGGAAACCATTCTGGAACATAACAGCAGTAAACATGATAGCTCACAAGCTGTTGTAGAAGGCGTCGTTGACCCAGCTGTTGTCCGATTCTGGGTCAAGACTGTAATCGATCCATTTAAGAGGACTTGTCAGGCCAAGCTTTCCCAGCTCTTTGAGCTTTGGGTACGACATGGTTTCCCATCGTTTGACCTGATCAGTACTTCCATTGAAGGGGTGCCAGTTTGCGCTATGAATTCAAATCGATGAATGGTTTGTTAGACTTGGTCCATTGATGATGAGACGACCATAAAGAAAGTATAGGCGAAGCGCACCCAGCCCAAGGGCTTGCGAAAGATTGACTGAGGGCATCCGTTGGGAGATCTCGGGCAACGATTGCAACATCATATCCCTTTTCTGCCAGAATGAGAGCCGTCGTGCACCCGATGACTGTTTGTACAAAGAGAAATGAAAGAGAGAGTTGGATCAAAGAGTTCGTCGAGTCTCGCGCAACCGACCAGATCATCGATTGAATGATGGATGTCGATCAAGACTTTGAATCAATGAAATCTGACGTCAGAATGATTACTGACCACCTCCACCAAGGACAACGACTGTTTTAGATGGTTGAGTCATGACAGATTCTTTGTGTGTTCCGGTGTGGTCGTCTGATAAGAATCCAGTTCAGAAAAGAAGAAGACGAGTCGATAGAGGCTGAGATCCTAGGCTTTATAGAAGAAGCACGAAGGACGTCTCGGCCTGGCGTTCAGCGCGGCCAAGTACTGCCGCGGTGTGTGGAGAAGTAGGCACAACTTCCTTGATCAGCATTGCATGGTTCCCTCGCTCTTGCTTCTTCTCATCTCCATGCATTCCTCCTGCCTACAGGTATACCAAATACAATTAATACGCCATGCCAAAGAATACGACCCTCCATTCTGGCAATCATGGGCAGAGTTTATAGGGGAATGGGAGTGAAATAAAGGGGAGCTTGAGATCTCTCGGCGCTCAACTAGTTGGGTCCGAGCAGCTGGGCCAGTGTATTCAGAGGAGATAGTGGAAGGGCGAAATAGCCCGGCAACTGTTATGTTGCAACTTTGTTGAATGATGGGTTTTGTTGTTAGGAGTTGTTTCGAAGCTTAGGTTCTTGACAGATCATGGGCGCGCCAGAGATAGAGGCATTGTAAGGATAACAAACGAAGGCATACCGAACGAGGGTGACAAAATCCAAACTTAAGGGAAAAGAGAAAAGAGAGAAGAAAAAAAAGACTACGAAGAGAAGGAAAGCGATGAAGAGATACAAGTACTTGGCCGCTCGGGCTTGGAAGCAAGACAGTAAGGATGCACACAGGTACTGAAAGTGGGAAACGTAAGAGACACATATAGTCAAGGTTGTATACAAGTACATACAAGGTATATCATCCGGTTAGATTTCTGACTGGAGTACAATGTAGGCTCCGCATAAGTGGAAAGCTATCTTTTCGAGAAGTGCAAAGGGGAAGAGAAGATACGTTCTCCACGTCTGCACGATCATCTCGATCTATTTTTCTACTAAATTCATGATATCGACGTCAACACGAGAAGTTTCGAACAAACTACTCGGCCGCTACACTTTGATACGAAATACTCTCTGACAGCAAAGACACTCTTGTTCAGAAGACAGAGCGTTGGCGAACGAACAAAGTGTAATAGCATGATGCTTAAACGTATAAGAAGGACTTGAAGAGCACAGCAATGACCATATCAATGAACGTGCCACACATGACGTTTCTATATAGAAACATCCTGCTTAAGCCAGCTCAACATCCCATCCTGTTTCATTTCATCCTTTGATCCTCACAGATCGACAATTCATCTACACGTATAATATCATTGCTCATAAAAGAGAGACATTAGATAGCTCCTCAGAGCTATTCTGTCAGGATCGCATTCAACGACTGAATTTGATATCTGTTCGGAAGCTCCATCGGTCGGGCTCGACATACCTTACAGGCCCGTAAAGCCCAGACAAGGTGAGTGACAACTCGGGTTGAACGTCGCGTCCGAAAGATCAAGAGGTCTTTTGAATTTAATTTTCTCATGATACCTTTTCTTCTCATCTTGTTCTTGCTTCCCGTCATCTCCTACGAAACAGTAAACTGTCATGTCAGTTTCTGAGCCTGCAGAGCTACCAACAGGGCTAGACTCTTCCCCAGGCTCACCTTCGTCGGATCTTAGAGACGAAACAGCACTGCCTCCTTCATCAGAACAGCCTACCCGGAATTTAGACATCGGTCGTATCGAATCACCCTCAGTAGACTCACCTCTGTCTCTGGTTTCAGATCACTATTCGGCTTCAGCTTCAGCCTCAATACCAACGTTACTTGGTTCCTCAACGAGCCCTCGGCACGCGATCTCGACTTCGGCGCAGATTGCATCTGTAGAGTGAGCTAGTCTTGTACCTAATCTCCTCGAGAAAGTCTGTATTCACAACGTGTCTTTGTTTCCGTCAGACCGTCCAGTCATGACTCTCCCATGGGATCATTCTCGGCTGAACGTCCCTCTTCTCCTTCAACCGAAAGTCAACCACGCGATTCGCCTCCGGTATCCCCTCGGCTGCCTTCGGAACTGTTCTCACCGTTTCATCAGGATGGTCACCACTCATCACAGGATGAATCTGGTTCATCAGGAGAAACATCTGTTGTGGATGAAGCTCGCATACCGCTTTCTCCTCGTACTCACTCGAGTCATGCCTCCAGGTTTACAATCTCACCTCGCCGGAATCTCCCTTCTGGATCTCAACATCACCATCCCTTCACGCCTGACCGTTCACCGAAAAGAGCACAGAAACCTTCATTGTCGATACCGAGTTCATCGTTCCAGACGAGCTCGACGCTGAGAGCGGTCAGTCGAGGTTTCCGAAGGGCTTCTTCCAAGGTAGTCAATTTGGACGGAAGGAATAAAGCAGACTATATATCGGCTTCGGACGGAGCCGTGCAGCTTCGGGACGAGAACGATCCATGCGAGGATGAAGACGAGGACGACGAATCTATCAGACGTAGGATAAGAGACACATCGGATGAGGTTGACAAGAGCCAAAAGAGACCCTGGAGGTCGAACAAGGACGGTAGACTCGCATCTCCAGGAATTGGGGACGGGACAGCAAATTCGACAAGAAGACCCAGTTTCGCAAGCTCCGCTAGTAACAACTCGAACCCGGCGGGGATGACGAATAAGGCTGTTCCAAAGTTAATCGGATCCGGGCCTTTGGTTGGAAAGAGCTTGGGAATCTTTCGGCCGGATCACCCGTTAAGAAAGGCGTGCTGGAAGGTGATGAGCAACAAGTCTGTCGATCATTTGCCTCTACCCTTCTTTGTTCTCTCTTGTTTCAAGAATTTCTGATAATGGCACTCATATTCAACTTGACGTTGTTTCTATCTGTCAATCAGAATGACGGAACCCATCATCATCGTGTTGATCATCACCAATGCTGTAGTTGTCGTTCTTCAGGGAGCATTGACTTCTGCTCAAGCGATCGGGATGCAGTGGGAAGATTGGTGTCTGCTTGCTCTCTTTCTCATTTTTACTCTCGAGATGTTTGCTCGCATCATTGTCTCCGGCCTGATTTTCGACCCGTTCACCGCTCATTCGCTTGCTGAATCTAAGTCTCTTGCGCCCAAGGAAACCACACCATCTTCCATAATCCCTCTTGCAGCCGTTTCTTCCGATACCCGTCATCCAAATGACGCTCCTCACAGTAACAATATTTCAAACACCCTCCCTCTGGCTTCCCCCGCCAAAGAAACTCCTCGAAACGTAAGATTCAAGAGCGGAGTCATCAAGGTCCGGGCCGTGTTGGCTCTGACGGGAACAACTTCTGAAGCTTGGAAAGCTCGAGAGGAGAAGGCTATGGGGGAGCGGAAACAGCGCGCGGAGCAGGAGCAGGAGAGAGCAGACACCTACGAACAGGTTGAAGATAGCGACGACGATGAGTTCATGTTTAGTATCATGCCGGAGATCGGCCTAGATCAACAGAGTCTGCAACGCACAGACGGAGAAATTGGTTCTTTTGGGCTGAGAAATCGACGATCACCGGGGACGATCACTGAAGAACCGTTGCCCATCACTCCGACGTTCGACATCGAGTCTTTACCATCAATCTTACCTAGTCTGGGTTCAACTACATCCTCGCAGTCTCATCAATTCGGTTCCCGTTCGGCTTCTGGTTCCACAAGTGATACTCTTTTCCTTCACAAATCAATCAAATCCCGAGCTTCAACTCTTGAACTCCCATTTCAAGATTCACTCAAGAAGCAAAGGGAACTAGCTTCGTTCGGGAGACCTTATTTGAGACACTCATGGCATCGAATCGATTTACTCGCCATCATATCATTCTGGATCATGTTTGGCCTGAGCGCATCGGGTAAGGAGGCTCAGCCGACGTTGCACCTCTTCATTTTCAGAGCTTTGAGTGTGCTGAGGACAGGCAGACTGCTAGTCATCACGAGGGGAACAGCGGTGAGCTTCTTATTTACGAGGCTCTCTGAAAGCTGTTACTCGTACTGATTGCTCTTTTCTATGCATATAAACGGATTGACAGACTATCCTCCATTCATTGAAAAGAGCAGGGCCTCTCCTGGTGAACGTTGCTTTCTTTGTGATGTTCTCAATCGGCATATTCTCGATCATAGGTGTGCAGTGCTTCCAAGGTTCCATGAGAAGATCATGCTACACCGTCAGTAAGTTTGAATACCTCTCTTTTCAACTCTTCGTGTTACGTTGTCATGAACGGACGTTCATCCGTATTCTCGCTCAAATCGACGATCTTACTCTCTGAATAGATCCTACAAACTCGTCTGATTTAACGACTTTAAGTCATGCTTGTGGTGGTTGGTACGATGCAAGCTCGAATTCCAACAAAGGGCCTGTCTATATAGATGATATCGACTTGCCCATTGTCAATTTCGCAAAAGGATACATCTGTCCCAGGGGCCAGAGGTGCATTGAGCAATATGACAGCGTCGAAGTTGGACAGACATTTGATAATATATTGGGATCAATGATGCAAGTCGTTATCATTGCTAGTGCTAACTCGTGGTCAAGTGTCATGGTGAGTTTCTCATCTTCAACCTCGACCATGGCATAGTTGCTTTTGATTACCATGCATAACTTTTCTGACCACGTTCATGTCTGTTTCAATGGCGATAGTACCAAGTCATGGAAACGGACTATTGGTTCGCCTGTGTATACTTTATCCTAGGGTATGTATGACCTCATCCGAATTCCTTTAGATACTTTAGTTTATCGCTAAAATCACTGTCTCTCGATTCAGAATCATCATCATCAACTTGTGGTTTTCGCAGTTGTTTGTCGCTGTCATCGCAAACGCCTTCTCAGACATCCGTTCAGAAACGAAACGCAGCGCTTTTGGTGCAACAGAGTACGGCCTGACTTGATATATTCCTTCCAATTTCCCAATTGTATATTTGTTCTGATCTCGCAAACTTGGTTGAACAGTTCGAATATGACCGGAAACCCGGCCGATGATTGGAACGCGAACGAGAACAAAAGACGTCAGAAGAACAACCCGATTATGAAATGGTACAACCGAACGTCCTTCGTTTGGGTCGTTGGTATCATTCTGACTCTTGCAGCTCAGGCTACCAAGACAGAAGTTGATCCGACATCATACGACAATCGCATGAGTACGCTGTGTTTGTTATCTTTGAATACTTTGAACTAATTTATCGAAACTCATCACGCATTTTATGGCAATTTGATGGTGACGATAGATATCGTCCTTCTTGTGTCTGCCATTGCATTCGACGTGGAAATCCTTATCCGGATCGCAGGCCACTACCCTGATTTGAAGTCCTTCTTCACAAACGCTGTCAACGACTTTGACCTGGTGCTCGCCTTGGTTTCAACTATCATCGAAATGCCGGGCATTCAGAAGACGTTGGCGCATGGATGGTTGACGATATTTCCTTTGGCTAGATGGTACCGAGTGATCTTGTAAGCATCTCCTGATTCCCTTGATTTCTTGTCTTGTTGTCATTCCAAAAATCCCGCTTACATACAACTTGTGTGGGTCCATTCTTTGGCTATAAGAGCTGTTCCAAGAATGAAACCTCTTTTGGTAAGTTCTTGATCATGGTGAATTGCTTGCTTTCAACGTTGATTTTATTGCCGGTTTCATTATCGTCTCCCCAGATCGCCGTGTTCGGACACGTATCCGGTCTTCTCAATATGACGCTCTTTTTAGTTTTGACGATCTTGATTGCCGCTATGTTTGCCTTGCAACTGTTTCAAGTAAGTGACCCTGCGCTCAAACCATAAGCACATACCACAGTAAGCCTAACATAATTCTGATTGTTCCTTTACAGAATGATATCGAACAAGATGGGCAAACCATGATCACTTTCGATCAGATTTACAACAGTTTTATAGGAATGTATCAAATCTTCTCATCAGAAAACTGGACAGAGCCCTTGTATACAGTAGTAGGTCTTCATCAAGATTATATTACCAAAGTTCTAGCTATGGATTTTCTGCATGCCCAGAACTCATTGTAATTTGAACTCGATTTGAATAGCTGGATGCTGAATTCGGATACAAACAAGGAGTAGTTTCTGGAATTTTCTTGTGTCTATGGTTCATGTTTTCGAATTTCATCATGTATGTTCTCTTCCATTCTGATGGCTGTATATATATCGTGCTAGCAGCATGAGTTGCTGATTCATTCTTAACTCATCTCATATATAGGCTTCAGCTTTTTATCGCGGTCATTCAAGAGGTTAGAACATTCTTGTCTGCTTTTGCCCAAACGAAGCTGACGTCTTTCTTTCCTCCTTTTTTCTTTTTCTTTCCCAAGAACTTCGCCGTTGCCGAAGAAACAAAGAAGAACCATCAGATCGAGGCATTTCTGCGGAGGACCGAGCCCAGACGACCGCAAGATACTTTCTTGGACAAATTCAATCCCTACCTCCTTTTCAAACCAAAGCAAACAATCGTTCAACGGAACCCTGGCATTCCTGTCAAGAGAAGCCTCACCGATGGAGATTTTGGTCCAACAGATGCCGGTGTATGTTTACATCTGTACGAGTTGATGTTTGATCTCTTACTGACTCACATTGATTTCACTTTCGGCTTGTATAGATGAAACAAGAAGGAATGCGCAGTTTTGTCAGAAACATGTTTGGAAGAGCTGCTGAGAAGTCCAAAGCCGAGGAAATAGCTCTCAAAGATCTTTCCAAAGGTCGAGTAGACAACATCACGCCTTCAGCTCAACCGACGGGGTTGAATAGGTACCTGTGCGCGCTTTCATTCGATCTTACACCTGATTTAATACCCCTTACTCAAAACTTGTCTTCAACATGTTGTTGGACAATCCTCTCGACAGTGATTTTGCTCGATCAATTGAAACGACTGACGAAGCCGCACAAGCTATTCGCGAGAAACGTGCCTACCAAGTAGAGTTCATCGCGGCCTATCCTGGATTCGATGTCAGCTTGTGGCTTTTCTCTCAGAGTAATCCTATCCGGCAGTTCTGTCAGAGCATGGTTCCCCCTGCTGATGGTCAGTCAACCTGATTTAATATTTTGCTCGGATTAGAAGTTATTGTAATCTAACCGCTAGCTCTCTCATCATCTAGGTGATCGTTTGTTCGGCAGATCTGCTCGACCTAGTAGGACATTTGCTCTTAAAATTGTGATGATATTAACTGTGGTCTCTGGAATTGTTGTTGCGGCAGTAGCCACTCCCATCTATCGTGAGCATCTAGCAAGTCATTCTCGCAGTTTCAAACTTTGTTAACTGATCCATCTATAATTACGCATAGGACGAGTATATTATACCACACATATCGCTGACAGGCAAAGCTGGTTCGACCTGACAGAGATTGCTCTAGCATGGGTGTTCATTCTAGAATTCATGATCAAAGTGATAGCCGATGGCTGTAAGTACAGTCAATCAGTGCTTTTCATACGATCTACATCAGCTGATTTAACTCTTGTTTATTAGTCATGTTCTGTCCGAACGCATACCTACGTTCTACTTGGAACTGTATCGATTTTGTGATCTTGATATGTTTATTGGCAAACACGACGACGAGTGAGTCGACAAGACATAAATTACCTTTACAATTCATCTTTCTCAATAATGATGTTGTCCTGCTACTTTCCAGGTTTGATGACCTATGGAGGGTTATCCAGATTCACTCGAGCTCTCAAAGCCGTTCGGTCTTTGCGTTTGATTACGTTATCCGTACGAGCACGTGAAATTCTTTACTCCGTCGTATTTGCTGGGGGAGGGAAAATCATGTGTGTTTGTCTGTTATCGTTGAATGTGCTCATACTCGATGCGATCTGACATCAAAATACTCATATCATCACAGAGATGCGTCGATGCTGGTCCTCCTCTACATGGTCCCTTATGCAGTCTGGGGTGTGAACTGTTTCTCTGGCCTGCTCTATAGCTGCAATGATTCGAGCATAAGTTCTCGAGGCGAATGTATTGGCGAGTATCTCGCGACTCCTGTCGATGGCGTTGGTTCAGGATTTCTTACTCCTAGAATCTGGACGAATCCTACTGTTGATGCAAGGTAAGATAAACCGCATGACTCCATCATTGTCTGTAATTGTTTCCTAACCTGCATTGTTCTATAGCGTTTGGTCGTTTGATGACTTTCAAAAGGTACGTGAAGGAACAACAGCACAGAACTATCAGTACAAGACTAACTTTTATGATGTGCACGCAAAATGAATATCTATTCGAAATGACAGTCCATCTTGATTCTCTTCGAGATTGTTTCGTTGGAAGGCTGGACCGACGTGATGGCCTCGGTCATGAACATCACGAAAATTAACCAACAACCTAACATCAACGCTTCTCAGTGGAATGCGCTATTCTTCTTATTCTACAATCTTGTTCGTCACTCTCTGACCTGTCGACCGAAATAGCTTGGACTGACTGGCCACCATTTGCAAACAATTTTCGACGCCATATGTTCAGTTTGGCGCTGTCATTATTCTAACGCGTAGGTTCAGTCTATCAAGCTCATAGCCCTTGTGTATAACTGACATCCTGCTGAACATCTTGCTTCAAGTTTTCGTTACTATCATTATTGAGGCGTATGGAAAGCGTTCTGGGTCCGCTCTTCTCTTGAATGACCAAAGGCAAGCGCTTTTCATATCTTTTGTGTGTAAATGTTTGTTGTATATTGACAGTCAGTTCTACATCGAACAGGCAATGGATCAATCTCAAGAAGACGATAGCCAGGCAAGGACCGGTAAGTCATTTATCTCGTCTCATGTCTGGTTCGACCTTTTCAAACTCAATTGTTGGTTATCTGGCTTTGTCCTCATAATTTTCTTTGGCTACTTGTACAGGCTAAAAGGCCGCATCGTCGACCCAAATCAGGTAGGTTGAATTAGACAATCTTTGTTATTCGCAGATGTGTGTTGACTGTTTCTCATACATACATATATCTAGCCCTACGATCTTGGTGCTTTGATCGAGCGGTATCTAAACATGGCTGGTGGGCGAACATGATGTTTGCAAGCTATATTCTTCACACGATAATCATGGCGTAAGTTTCTTTTTTTAAAGCTGTAACAAACTTCTTTTGTCGTCTTTCGATTTGACCTTCGTCTGTCTTATATGCCTTCTTTGTGCTGTGTCGGGAATCCTGTAGGACTAACACCTATGACTCGAGCAAGAAAGGCAGTACAGGAGCGCTTATACGAAGTCAGTGCATAACTTTGCTAATCTATCTTGATCAAGAACGTTACTGATGATGTCTCTTTTCGCTCGACTCGTGTCTCACCATTTGTAGACTGCCTGTTCTTGGCCTTGTCCGTCTTGTATGCTATTGATATTGTGATCCGTATATACGGGTTAGGCTGGAAGAGTTTCAAGTAAGACAAGATACATCTGGTTCTTGATCGATCTCACTTGATACTAGTAGCGCATGATGACCAAACAACTTCCTCTTTTCCTCTCGCAGAGATAATGGCTGGTAAGTTATGTATGATTTTATTAACGAAACGGCTTCTAACTTCATCTCGATTGTTTTTCTAGGTCCATTTTTGACATGGTTACCGTCTGCGGAACATTTGCAACGACTGCTGGTTCCATCTTCAGTAGTCCTTCGGGATGGACTTACTCAGGCCAAATCCAAAAGGCTTTCCTGATTCTTATAATTTTGAAGCTTGTTCAAACAAGTAGCAGTTTAAACCAGTTATTCAAAACTGCCATGTGAGTTCTCTTCTTCTCAATGTAGTGGTGCACAGCATGAACAAACTGGCTTCTTGCCTCTTATATTTATCTGACAAACTATCATAGAGTGAGCGCACCAGCTATCGGAAATCTCTTCCTACTCTGGTTTTGTTTCTTCGTGTTCTTCTCCATCGTTACACTCGAAGTTTTTAGTCTCACCAAGTGGTCGAATGGTGAGACACAAAACGCCAACTTCCGGGATTTTGGAAACAGTGTGGTCATGTTAGCATTCATGAGTACAGGCGAGGGATGGAATGGGTAAAAAACTCTTCACTTCGCCAAATCTCAAGATACAAACAAAACACTAACATCTACCTGTTGAGTCTTCATCATAGGTTCATGCACGATTATGCTTTGAACTATCCGAGATGCGTTGAAAATGAGAATTACCTCGACACAGACTGTGGAAGCACAGCATGGTCTTACGGTGAGTTTCTATTCATTACCAATGTAGTATCAAATCCTTCACTTGTTCTTTTATTGACATCTGTCGACATTTTGTGCACAGGAATCTTTATTGCTTGGAACGTAATCTCCATGTATTTGTTTGTCAACATGTTCACTGGTGAGTTTGTTAGAAATACACGTATGTTCTCGTCTGTGGGTGGTCATACTGAGTCTTGTATCGTCGAATAGGTATCGTCGTCGAGAGCTTCTCATATGTATTCCAGGTTCCAGGAAAGGCGTCTTTAAATCGAGAGGAAATCCGTTAGTTCTTTCTTCTCATCGCCTTTCGATCTCGATGGCTAAAAGAAAACACAACTTCGCAACATCTATCAGGTGCATTCAAAAAAGCATGGGCCCTATTCGATCCAAACAGAACGGGTTACATCATAAAAGAGCAATTTATTCCGTTCTTTGCCAAATTGTCTGGAGTATTTGAGGTAAGAATCTAACCCGATGACATCACTGAGTGTTCGTTGAATAGAGGACTCAGATGTGGCTTCTTCTGCTCTGCTTGACAGGTTCGGACGTATCCGCGAGAAGCTTCCGTTACCAATTTGCTTCCACTTTGCCAACCGACAGCTGATACGCTTGAATCAGATATCATCATCGGTAAATTTCACACAATCGATGTCCGAGCTTTGCGAGTCCTCTTGTCCAAGATTGACTTCACTCAGGTCAGACAGAGGAAAGCATTGAATGTTCGGTTGTACCACGAGGCTATAATTTCCGAAGAAGCTGGGAAGGGAATCTCTTTCGCCAATATGCTTATTCTTTTGTCCCACTACAAACTGATCGACGACGAGCATGCACTTCTGTAAGCACATGGAAGAATATCGACAGGGATCCCTGAAGTATTTACTTACCACCATATTCTTTTGGTTGGTAACGTTTACCAGGGTGGACGAACTTGTCCGTAGAAGAAAACATGTGCGCAAAGTCACTGAATCTCTAAGTACCGAACGAATTCGATCTCTCTTCCTCGCAATTCAAACTAGAAGGCGGTACCTGCAGTATCAGAAGGAAACTAAATTGGCTCTTCAGAAGCAAAGCAGATCTGGTAGGTCGATCTCTGTCTTTCGACCTCTATCGTTTTTCAAAACGTAGATCAGCAACTAATACCGGGTATTACTTAGATATTCCATTGATTGTGCTCGATTCAACAGGAGCAACCTCTTCACCCGATCTTGAGATCGATCCCTTTGACACTCCCTCACCCCAACAACTCCAACCTTTCGGTCTAAACTCTCCCATATCCCCCACGTTATCGCCTCTAAGTAGACAATCTAGTTACACCCTTTCACACGGATTTGCCGGTAGCAATGCCGATTTACGAGAAGCTCAGGATGATGGAGAAGATGACTGGTTGATAGGAGATATTGAAAGGAGAGGTTCATCTCCAGGTGGTTGGGCGGAAAGATTGACATTGAGTAGCGAGAGTTTGGTTAGCATGAGTGTGTTTGATAGAAACCTACCACCTTCAAGCCCGTGAGTATGCTTATTTCTTTTAGTTTAAATCTTTTCTCTAGTTCATGAGATATGAATATCTTGCTTCTCGTTCTTACAGATCGAATTCAACCTCCATGAACGATGTGAATTTTTGTGATTCTCAATCCAAAACTCGTAGACCTTAAATTATAGATTTCTCATACACTTACACTCTTTTTCCTTATATGGTTCAAATCTTTCTTTGTATCTCCCCTCATCATTTGACGCTCTCGCTTTGGTCTTTTTTCAATATTCTGTTTACGACCTCCTTCTGATTTCCTTTCCTTTCCGTATACTTGACATAAATATACCATTGAACAAAGCGTCTTGAACTCGTATTATTGTTATTTGTTTTCACACAGTTAAATGCCCTAAAACCCGATGCATGGTTTTTTTATTGAAATATGACGAATATGGATACCCTTCTTGAGATGATCGTCTACCAGCGTGCTTCAACAAGCGCTTCAACCCTCCCTCTTACGCCTCTAAATACTTTCGGCTGTTGTTGTCCCCCTTTACCACCTGGTCCGCCGAGATTAGAGACTTTGAGTTGGGCGATACGGACTTGAGAGATGGATGCTTGATGTATTGTGTACGATAAATGGATCGTAGGATCAGGTAGTGGTTCAGTCGACCTGACAAAGAGCGAGATGAGACACATGAAGGTTTGCAAAGATTTAATATGAAAAGATCAGTTCTGTCTACAACAAGGAGAGAAGGAGAGACGTACGAGGTGACAAACGATCCAGAGAGGTTACGAGCGGTTGAACGAGGATTTAACGTCGGGAGTTTCCAGATTAATGTCTTTTAATCCCAAAGGATGACGAAAGGTTAGTCCTCCAACGATTCTCCAAGTATATAAGTGGAAGAAGAGAAAGAAAGAGAGAGATGAGAACAGATTAGACAGACCTTCTCGATCCCGTCGACTTCCCACCTGCCTACTTCAGCCTCGTTCGAACCTCCAGGACTGAGCGTAGCTGAGACTTTCTCCAGCGCAACGTCATGTCCCAAGAACCATTTGACGACGGCGCCTTCGATTGGTCTAGATAGATGTGTCGGAAGGACTGTCAAAGAGAAGGTTCCTAGTAAAACAAAAAAATTCCGGATAATGATAGACCGGATTTAAGGTGAGTTACGGACGCTAAGGAGTATAAGTTGAGGAGAAACTACATACCACCTCGCTCTGAGAGTTTCACCTTAGTCACGAACCGAACTCCTGTTTCATTGTCCTCTCCTCTATTCCCTACAGCTGATGAATCCGAGGGATGACTAGGACGGCTGATTATATAATCCATCAATTTGAACATGCCGTCCGGTGGTACAAAGGACAAGGCCTGGTCTTTCAAGTATCTGGCCAGACTGTTGAGGCACGATGAATGAGGAGGGCACGTTAAAACGATACATTTCAAGGAGAAAAGAAAAGAACGGAGTGTAAGAATGAACTTACCGAACGCAGGGATGGAAGGCTGGTGTTGAGACAGCTGACGGATTTGTCAACGTCAGAATGAGATCTGGTGTACCCGATAGTCGCGCATTACAATCAACCCGGCCAGATCGAGTCATCCGCTTTGTATTCCCACGGCTGATATATCAAGGAGGAATGGTGTGAAGCGCAACATTCAGCTATGGGTCCAAGGCTATGATAGAGTTTACAATTCAGACCTACCGATCGACTGTGCTTTGGACGGATTCTACAAAATCAAAGAATATTTCATTGCTACTATGCTTCACGTCTGACCGTCTCCATGGGATTGAGCTCGAAAATGGAACATGTGTCGATGGTGGCCCCAAGCTGCATGTAGCCACCGTTTCAATACATGAATCAAAAAGTAAGTTTGGAGATTAGCCATCTGGATTGTTGACTGTTGATTTTCGTTGTAGTCCACGCGTAGACACGACGCTGAGGTCGAGAGTATAACTAACCCTGATACGCCGGCAACATCTAAAACTTTGGAGAGTAAAGAGGGAGGAAGGACAAGGTCTCGTAGAATGTTTGCTTCGGTTGTCTGAGGATAGCCTTCATCCAGCATCTCTTCCAGTAGCTGTCGATGCGTGACAATTCGAGGTTAATGTCAGCAGAACGACGGTCAAATGTGAATAGCGATGGACGCGCTTACTTGATAGACAATGTCAAAACAACTCTTCAGATGCGATTCGGAGATCTTTTCGTTTGTTTGTATCCGTTTGCGTTCGGATCGATCAAGTCAGTTCTTTGTCTAGCAAGCATACCGCTGTTACAATTGAGAAATCGACTGACGTCGCCTATGTATCCTTCTAGAATTGAAAGGAACACTTCCAAGAACCTAAAACCTATCAGCGGGTTGTCTAAAGGTAACCACAAACGAATATTTTCCAGATCTCAAATTCAGCGCCAGAGTCGTCCGGTGACAGCGACAACAGGATATCGAAGAACCAACCAACTCACCCTCCTTGTCGATGCATATCAGAAACCAGAGACCACCTTTCTGCAGCCAACAGCAGACACCTGCTGTCTCGTCCACCCACAAAACAGGGTCCAATTGAGCTGTAGGAGAAGCCGGGCCTCTGGATATGCTGCTTGAATCGCTAGCCGCGTCGAGAGCAGAGAGAAAGGTATGGGTATATACATATTGTCGGGACGGCGGCCTGAACGGAGTCGAGATGATAGGTTGCCTGGCAAAGATCAAGAGAATACGATGGGATGATTCAGCCAACAACAACAACAGAACAACCTGGTCCATCACACATCTATCCAGCTACCCTACTGACTTACCTGGACGAGGCCGAAAGGATGATGAGACCGGCGATGGAACCCATGATGGCTGAAGATGGTCGTTTGATGATGAAATCGACATCAGCAGAAGGTGATCACCAAGGCAGTGGTTACGGCCAAGCGGTCGTCACCATGGGCGGTGGTTACGCACATGGTTACGCCTCCTTTTGCCAACACCAAAGGCCATCATCCCAGCCATGTTAGCAACCATCCGAGCAACTACCATCATCAGCAGCCGTGTATTCGTCCCATCATGGCCTCTCTCCTCGTTCAGTATAGCTCAGATGACGATGAGGATCAGAACAGCAGCACAGCCTCCGTCGTTAAGCCTCTGAGCGATAGCCAGGTCGAATCAGACGCCTTCAATCTTTCTGCTCTTACTTCTTCGACCGCTCCTTCTGTTCTACCTGGTTTCAAAAAGGATACCATTCAGGTTGCTCCCGATGTCCTTGCCGAGGTTTGTTCTTTCGCAGCCTTTTTTGCTTTTCGTTATCTGGTTTGGCACCAAGGAGTATGTTCTGATGATTTCTCTGCCGACTACGTACCTTCACGCGCCTCGACACGTTTATATGGAACATCGACATCTTGTGTAAAACGACATCGATCAGGACCCCAATAAGCAAACTTCGTTGATCACTCGGCCAACCGATAAGGTGATGAACGTCAATATCCCGTATTCTGACGTGAGTCTCTTCTCTCATCTTCCTTGACACTCGAACGGGCAGACCAACAGTTCAAATACGTTACAATCTTCTGTTCACTCGTCTCTAGATGTCTCGACCAGTGGTCGGCCCTCAGAATCCTTGGGACACTCGAATCAAAGGAATGAACTCTATCGCCGGTTCGTTCCGCTCTTGCTTTTCTAAAAGTGTATCGCTCCTCATGCTCACATCGGAACATCTTCGCTTGCTTCATTAATCAGGTCATGTCGAGGAGCAAAAGATGGATGCTCACGCGTTCCACTCCCAACAACGAACATTCGCGATCCACGGCTACGCTCACAACCCTTCCGCCATTAACTCCACCGCTCAACCCATCATTGGTAACATCGCTTCTGCTATCGCTCTTGATTTCCAAACGGCCGATTCTCATCGAGCCACGAAAGCGGCCAAAAAGGATTTCAAGCGAAAGAGGCAGGCTAAAGGAGACTTGTCCGTCGTCGATGGTGAAGACGCCTACAAGGGACCGTGGGCCACTTGGGATGGGGACGCAGCCGTGGATGAAGAGAAGGAGGAAGAGGCAAAAGAGTGGCGAGAGGAGAAGAAGAGACGGGAAGAGGCTGCAAGCAGCGCAAAAGAAAAGCGAAAGGGCGCAGGCGAGGAAAAATCAATCTTCCATGGTACGTCTCCTTCCCCTTCAGGGTACTTTGCTGAGCAGTAACATCCTAATATGATCTATCCTTGTTGGCTCTTTTGTACGTCTTTCACAGGCAAATCGCTCACCGACTACGCTGGTCGAACGTACATGCACGTCCCAACGGACAAAGGAATCTCTCTTTCTGCGGACGCACCTCCGGTAGACTCGTTCCTCCCGAAGGAATGCATTCACACCTTCACCGGACACACCAAGGGAGTGGCCAGTATGAAACTATTCCCTGGGTCTGGTCACCTGTTATTGAGTGGAAGTATGGACTCCAAAGTCAAGGTATGGTCTTTTTCTTATATGCTCTTACCCTACGTCGCCTCGCTCCTCTTATTTATGCCTATGCGCCATGCATATGCCTCTCTTTCTGATCATCATCAACTTTTGGGAATTTTTGATATAGCTTTGGGATGTTTACAACGATGGAAACTGTCTTCGGACATTTATGGGTCATTCTCAAGCCATCAAGGATGTTGCTTTCAATAACGACGGATCAAGATTCCTCACGGCATCTTACGACAAGCAGATGAAACTTTGGGATACTGAGACCGGACAATGTATCAAGGCATTCTCGAACGGAAAACGACCGCATGTGGTAACGTTTCACCCAGATGCCGATAAACAGCACATCTTCCTCGCTGGTATGCAGGACAAGAAAATCATTCAGGTTCGATTCGTTCTCTTACTTTTCTTTCTTGTTTTCGCGTCTATCAGTGCTTTCTTCAGAGATTTGCACGTCTGACTTTATATATGTATCGAAACGGCATCTTTACAGTACGACATCAACTCGGATACTATCACTCAGGAGTACGATCAACATCTCGGACCGGTCAACACGATTACGTTCGTTGATGAGAACAGACGATTTGTCACTACATCGGACGATAAGTCAATGCGAGCTTGGTGCGTTTGCCTATTTGTCCTGTCTCGTCCCCAATTTGTCATCCATGATCGATTTGTTTCTTCGGAGCTGACCTTCCATCTTCTCTATCGCAACGAACCGAATAAAAATCCAGGGACTACGATATCCCTGTGGTGATCAAGCTGATAGCGGAGCCCGATATGCATTCTATGCCAGCTGTCGCTTTACACCCTAATAGTGCGTGTCTGTTTTCTTATCCTGATCTATGTAGCATAGATGACTGATCTTACGTTCCTCACTGACTATCCAAACGAATGAAATAGGTAAATGGTTGGCGGCTCAGAGCTTGGATAACCAGATCTTGGTCTACTCGACTGATGGATTCAGACAAAACAGAAAGAAGGTACGTCGCTAATCTTTTCGCCAGCTTTCATCTAACTTGAAATATTCTTTCTGGATGTCCAAAGCTGGGTCGACACTTATCTTTGCCCTTGTTCCTCATTTTCTCTGGGAATAGCGCTTTGCTGGGCATACGATCGCTGGATACGCCTGTGGCGTCGGATTCTCCCCTGATGGTCGATGTAAGTGATCCTTCGCTGTATTCGCTATACCCATCGAATCTGATCACCTCCCCTTCCCTTATTTTCGCTCCATGTTTCTATCCCTCTTTCTCAATTGACAGATATCTCATCGGGAGATTCTGAAGGAAACCTGGTCTTCTGGGACTGGAAGACCGGAAAGTTGATGAAACGATTGAGAGCTCATAAACAAGTGGTGATCTCTCACCTCTGGTTACCTCATGAATCCAGCAAGTTGATCACCGCTTCTTGGGATGGTACGATGAAACTCTGGGTCAGTCGTTATTTGTCCATTCTTTTCCTCAGCGTTTCTCCTCGTCGTCTTATATCCTTGATTAAGCGCTTCGTGTACTCATCTCTTGTGATTTTCTTTGTGTAAACAGGATTAAATCGGATAAAATAATAACAAAAAGACCTTTTCCTTCTCAACTTCCTTTCACGTTCTACTGTACGCTTTTTGGCAGCGATGTTTCCTTTTATATATGCCAATGTAAACAAAAGTCTTCACGGAGAACTTAGAGGAGCGAAAAGCAGACGAGAAGGGTTGTGCCGGTAGCGAACTGAAAGGAGAAAGAACTGAGTTTGCACCACAAAGACTTATGTACGATCCTTCTGTGTATAAAGGCTTCCTAACTTGATTATGGAAATGCATTGTATACATCCCAACCCCGAACTCAACTCTCGTTTCTTTGATCGGCCATGGTGATGATTAATCGTCTATATGATATCTTTTCCTTTCTGCTTATCTGGCGTTCTAGATCTTGGTCTTCATGTGCACGCTCTTGAGTCGAACGAGCTGGTCAAAACCTGAGAGCAGAACCATCATGAAAAGTGTCAGTCAATCTCTACGTGTGAATAATCCCTCAAAAAGAGAAGAGGAAAGAAAAGAATCGGGATGACGCCTACCGAAACCACTGAGAGAGACGCCTCGGCCGGTGTCTTTGACTCCTGTCCAAGGAAGCGCCGGGTCGAGAACATCGCATCTGTTCAAGAAGACCGTTCCAGCTGATGTACGTGGTGAATACACAAGGTGAGACATCAACACAGGACCCATCAGCTTGGTTATTTGATCTTGATGCGCAGACATCATGAGACAGGTAAAACGACGTACTCTCTAGGTCTTCAACAAAAGTCTCAAAAGCCTTGACAGAGCTGGGCTCATCGGCGTTTGTCCAAATGGACGCCGTGAGTCCGTAAGGTGAGTCATTCATCAACTTCAAAGCTTCCTCATCCGAGGAGACCTATTTCAACAGAATCGAATGTCAATGCGTGTATCAAAGAGGAGCAGCTGCCCTTGGGTCAATGAGATCCATGAATGATGACGAACTTTCATGATGCCCACTACAGGTCCAAAGGTCTCTTCGGTCATGACCTTCATATCGTGTGAGACATCGACAAGCACCTGCGGGGGGACGTAGGTCGTGCCCTCTTTGACTGACTTGAAATGCTCTCGGGGAATGAGCGACTTGGCGCCAGCCTGTACGGCTTCATCGATCTGAGCCTGGATTCGCTTGGCCGAGGCAAGCGAGATGACGGGACCAATCTGGGTCTCGGACGAGGTCGGGTCACCAACAACATAAGCCTTGGTGGTCTCGACGAACTTTTCAACGAACGTATCGAAGAGAGATTCGTGAACGTAAATTCGCTCTACAGAGCAACATGACTGTCCAGAATTAAAGTAGGCTCCGTCGACCAGGTTTTCCACTGTGTACGCTAAGTCAGCGTCCTTTCTAACATAAGCCGGATCCTTTCCTCCGAGCTCCAAACCGACCCCCTTGAAGCCCTGTCCGTTGGCAGCAGCTTTATCGACTCCCTTACCGCCAGCAACGGATCCGGTGAATGCGACGAAACCGATTCTTCCGTCTGAAACTAATGACAAGGTGTCGTCTTGGGAGAGAACGAGAGTCTGGATAACATCCTCTGGAAGCGAAGCCGCTTGGAACGCCTGCTGAAGTCGAAGAGCTGAAGAAGGAGTCTGAGGAGAAGGTTTAAGAAGTAGAGTGTTTCCTGTGGGGGATATGTGTCAAGGATGTTGCCGAATTAATACGTTAAGGCCAGTAAACAAAGAAAGAAAGCGCCGACTCACCAGCGAGGATGGCAGGGACGACCGAGTTGATCATGCACAGGTAAGGATAGTTCCAGGGTGCGATAACAAGAACGACCCCAAGCGGGGTCTTTTTGATGTATCGGGTGAATCCGTCCTTTTGTTCGGCTGGCACATCAGCCAAGGAATCTCGGGCGATAGAGATCAAGTGTTCGGCTCGGCCGATAGCACCCGCGACTTCCCCGGCGGTATATCGGATAGGTCTGCGCAAAAGGATGATGGTAAGAATCACATCGGATTATGTTTATCGAGGATGACGATTCGAGAGCTCACCGGCCCATCTCTTGAGTTAATTCAGACGCTATCTCGTCTTTGAGCTTGTTTAGTTCGACCTAGATAAAGAGTATGCGATCGGTTAAATCTGATCTGTGATAGACTCAGAAGAGCAAGATTCAGTCGGATAACCCAGGGAATGCTAACCAAGAACTTTTCACAGATGGCAATTCGCTCGTCCAAAGGAACCTTCTTCCATGACTTCTGAGCATTGATCGAAGCCTCCACCGCAGAGTTGACCTGATGAGAAATAGAGTGAGAGGATAAATAAGGATGTTAGTTACAAATCAAAATGTGCCTGATAAGATATAAGGACCGTAACGAGGGGCAGAAGAGCCGACAACCGACATACCTCCGAGTGAGAAAGCAACAGAAGCTCCTTCACTGGCTGGCTGTTGATGGGCGAGATTGTTGTCTGCATGGTGTTTGATGATGGTTGTATGACTAGAGTAGAGGCGACGAGACAGAGGATGGGTGACGGGAGGTGGAAGGTGGGAGGTGGGTGATGATGGGCACAAGTTAGGCGCTGGACGTGGTAGAATCTTGCTTACATAATCGTATTACATCACCCCCTAGTCTTCATTCTAACTGACGTCCGTTTATCTGTCTGTCTGTCTGTTGACTTGCATACTCCTCTATCCTCAAGGGAATCATCGTATACATCTGTATCTGACTGACCACTAACGACTGACCACTAACAACTGGCAACTGATGATTGACCACTCACCATCAACGCGATGTTTGCTGACCGTACACTGACCGGACCTGATCCATCTGTTTCCACTTGATCGAGCGCAAAGGATGTGATCCCGTTAACGGGAACTGACTGACCCTTGGACCTTTACCCTCAAGGTCGGTCTTGTGTGGTCCAGGCCGGTTTTGGTTGGTGAGGGGAACACAACGTTCCTCGTTCAGCTCAGTTCCTCTCACCTCGACTGATATATTTGCAAACAACCCCGGTTGTTGTTATGTCTGTTTATGCTTGCTGACGTCTTTGCTTGTCAGAACATGTTCCTTGGGAAAGAAGGAAAAGTCCTATAAAGTCTTGCGTTCTTCGTCCTCTTTCCACTCTCTCATTCTTTCTTCATCAACAACCTTTCCTCGCCTTCGACCTCGACCTCTCTCTTTTTTTTCTTCTACTTTCGTTCTTCACGTTCTCTAACTAAACTTCCCACACTCGCTTCAACTTTTTCTTCAGCCCAGCCAACAACAAGCTACCACCCGTCAACAACTTCGACAACAGCCATATTTGTGAGTAATATCAACATGCTTGCCTTCTCCGCCATCTCTCTCGGTCTCGCTCTTTTCGCTTCTGCCGTTCAGGCTGCCCCTGTCTCGGTGAGTTGTTCCTTCCGCTTTCCTCGTGTGCCCGTCTCGAACGTTCTGACTTGAACAACATCTCTCATTTCACAGGAGAACGCCGAAGGCATGGTTGCCAGGTACGACGCCCACTCTTCCTCGAGCTCCAAGTCAGGATCCGCCAGCATCCTTGGTGATGTCGTCAGTCTTACTGGCTCCGATCGATCTGCGGTACGTTCACTTTGCTGGCCAAATTCAAATGATAATATCTCGTCCTGACACACATTCCGATGTTTCCTCTTGGTAGTCCTCCTCCTACCACAACCGTGATCTTCTCGATCTCAACCTCGACGCTGAAGTGTCTGCCACTCTCCAGGCCCTTGGTCTTTTGAGTGCCAAAGCCAACGTCGATGTAAGCCTATTTAGCTCCTTTCCCAGACGCATTTATAGGCATTCATGAGTTGATCATGGCCGTATTTGTTTACTCTAGGTCTCTGCTACCGTCGCAGCTGAGCTTGCTGTCAGCGGTCTTTCCCGAAAGAAGGATCACTCGCTCCACTACACGTGCCCCACCAAGGGGTGGAAGGCCCCTCCTGCTTACGAGTTTGGTTACTGGCACCCTACCACCGGCGTCTGGATCAACGACAAGACGGCCGTCGATGCCTACCTATCCGTTCAAGGATATGTCCACGTACGTCTCGACTTCTTCATCTTTCTGTTTATCGTTCTACAGCTGACCATTGCGATCGTTTTGTAGCTTGGTCTCGACGTCGTTGTCGATCTCTTTGTTGACATTGATGCTACTGTCGCCGCTGTCGCCTCTGGAGTCATTGCTTCTCGGCCTGCTGATCTCACCAAGAAGGGCAAGGTTAGTCGTGCCCTTTTTATCTGCTTCTTGAGCGCGAATGTTGATTCTTTTCCTATTTTGTTGTTGGATATAGTGTGGATACTGGGTCCCGAAATCCACCACGGCCGTTGTTGATGTCGTCGCCTCTCTCGAGGCTGCCGTTTACGTCGATGCTGATGTCAGCGTCGAGGCTCTCCTCAACACCTGTGGTTTCTTCCACCTGTCTGCTGACGCTCAGGTCAGTATTCCTATTAAGCAAATCTTTAACTTGTATCTATAGCTAACATATGATGTGTTTCCATGCAGGCTGCCATCGCTGCTACTGCCTAATTTTTGGCGAAGTCTCTGACCCATCCTTAGCCTCTGGTTGTTTGAGCTGAGACTGACTTTCTATCTTCAGCTCGTCCTTTGAGCTTACCCCTATCTTGCCATTCCATATACCCACCGATGAATATATGCTTTCTTGTCTTGACTCTTGAAAGGAGAATCTCGTGGTTGGGCGCACTTGGCAGTGTTCTGAGTAAATGCTGACAGCTTCAACGACCTAAATCTGTCAAACGTATCCTGTCAACTTCCTCCCCTATAAGATAGTGAAACATACATCTCTGCGTCCTTGGTTCTTCAAACAACCGCAATGTCTTCTTATTTGAAAATCGAGCAGGATCCTCTTTTACTTAGCGACATGCCCTCTTCTCCCGGTTCACGACACTCCTCAGTCTCCGTCGGTAGAACTGGTGTCCGACCCAAACAACACTCGACCCGTCGAGCTACCTCGATCGCTGTGGTTCCTACAGTCGTTCCCTTGCTTCCAGCTCCTAAACCACGAGCAAGCGCTGATGATGTACCCACACACTCATACTCATCGCCAATGAAGAGACCTCGAGTGACGGCTTCTGAGGAATCATCCAAAGAGAAACAGAGCAAAGGAAGAAGATGGACATTGTCGCCTATGAGGCGAACGATTAGCCAAACCAGCTTTTGTGGAAGCGACGATCCGTTGGCGGATGACGCTGAAGACATGTTGATTATTCAGTGTCAAGATAAAGTCCAGGAAGCGTATTGGAAGGACAGGGAACCTGATCTTAGTGATGAGGAAAAGGTCATGCATGAAGGGAAGAGATCGGACGATGTGGATGAGAATGAGGACGGAGAGAAAGTGGGGGAGAAAAGCCAGGCTAAGAACAAACTCTATGAGCGGAAACTGACGGAATCTGTTCTCAAAGAAGAGGAAGATGACTTAGTAGAGAAAAGAATTTGTTCGGTCGAGGAGAAGCGTGTCACTCTTGATGAAGAGCTGGAACGAATGATTGAGGTGCGTTTTGAATATTTCTTGCATCGATACCGTAATGAGCTGTATGCTGTAGGCTGATACAGAGTATCTGCCGGATACTCACATGCATGTAATAGTTTAAAGTACAGACTCTCTTGGAAGAAGTCATGGCCGGACTTCGAGACGAGCTCCATGAAAGAATTGTAGCCAACCTGTTCGTGGGCATGTCTGTGGATGTCAGTTGTTTGTTATCTAGGCTCTTGGCTCAACGACCAACATGTGCTGACCCGTGGTGCTCGATAGACTGCAATGGTTCACGCCTTTCTAGCCCCTCAACTGAAGAAACTTCGATCTAACATCGTCCATGCCGTCTTGATGCGATCTGCGGATGGAAAGGAAGAAAAAGAGAGAGAGGACGAGCCCCCCCATATCGCGTTTGTATTGGTCAGTCCGTTATATCTCGTGCGCAAGCTCCTAGCACCCTTGTCCGGATTAACATCTTGGTAACATTTCAACTCGACAGGATCGGATTGGAACATTGATGGATAACCTGACACGGTCTATTAAAGAGGGCTACGTCACTCGACTTCTAGCTGCGTGGCCACCAACTCTTGACCGGATTCGCGCGGAGAGGACGGCAAGGGAGATTGTAGAGGTAAACGAGTGGTCGCCTGGCATAGATAAATTGGTACGGCTGTGCGTTGAAAGAGCTCTAGAGGAAGAGCGAAGGAGGGGATGAGCAAGAAACAGTGTCATTCGGTGTTCTTTTTGTGATCTCTTTCTGTCTTCTTGAAGCTTGTATGCGATTTCTGTCTGTTTGATGATATCATAAGTTGAGTGGAAGAAACAGAACCAGAACGAGAAATATGAAAACTTTTATTTTATCTATCGCGGTTAAGCGTCCTGCGAGGAAGCTTCTTCGCCTTCTCCATCCTCGTCATCACTCTCAGCCTCGACAGCACCAATTTCCCACTCCCCACCGATATCCCACCGGCAACCTGGGGCAGCGGCGCTGAGGTATTTCTGAAGAAGCCAGTCAGTAAAAACAGATTTTGTGGAGAGTCAGTTCGAGCATCCTCACCGATCAAACTTCAGGTATACAAGGAAAGTGAGATTAGGAAGACGTACAGTAAACTTCATGACCTTTGCATCTCTCATAACGATCATGACCGAGTTGAATGATGGTTGAGAAGTTAATAGAGGTCCATCGTCTTCGTCGTCATCTTCCTCATCCTCGGCCGCATCACCATTGGTCTCTCCATCTTTCGAGTGGTCGTGTGAGCATTCTTCTCCGTCGGCATGGCTATGCTGTGCGGCCTGTGCTTTGGACGATTGATAAACAGCTGGGTCATCATCATCGTCCGGAGGGGCGAGGTAAGCCTGTAAAGACAAGAAGAGGGCCATGTTTGAAGCGTTCAGTATCAGATTTGATCATCAAAACCTACAAGAGGGGACTGACCTCCCACCCGCCCCATTCTTCGCCTCCTTCCTTGTCCTCCCACTTCTCTCCGGGGGTCAGGCCTAGTCTAAAGTCTAGCCTAACCTCCTCGTCCTCTCCTCTAGCCAGTGTGTAGTCCAACCCAGGCCTGAACCTTCTAGCTTCCAGTCGTCTAGCCACAGGAACAAAGCCGGTGATGAGCGCCAACCAAGTTCTGAACGCTTGACTAGGCAACACAGTCGTCAATAATGTTGACAAGAGCGGACTGGGAGAACTCGATGGACTGCCCGTAGGATCGAATGAGGTGGCTCCTTCCGGCTCGTCGAGTGAGAGGAAACGTTGCCTCGTCGAGGGGCCGACGACGTGCCAGCCTTCGACACCTTCCCCTACCGCCATAGAGGGAACAAGTCCGCCTTGCCGACTAGCGAGATCAAGCCCATCGGCTTTGTCTCGGGCGGCGATGAGACCCTCGAGTTCTTTGGCCAGAGTTGGGTGCAAAAACTTTTCGAGAAGAAGGAAAGACTGTTCACCAAATTGCTGAGAGAGAAGCGAGAGTGTTGATCTTTGAAGGTACTGAGGATGGAAGTAAGGCTTGAGGAAAGTGATTTCGTCAGGGGTAAGAGGAGTTCCGGGCAAAGGTACTTCAGAGTCCTCTGGGTAAGGTGTCAAGACAGAGGAGAGGGGCGACTGGGTCTGTTTATTTGTAATTTATTTCGAGTAAGACCAAGAGGAATGGATTGATCATTTTGTGAAGTCAGTGTCAATAATGGTTTGGCGCCTATCTTCCTCAATCGGTTGATGTCCAACATGATACATACAATCTGTTGGAGAGAAGAAGCTAGACCTTCTTGTTCGGGTCCTTCGTAGCCCTCTTCACCCTCAATAGGCTTATGGAACCTAAAGACATGATCACGTTCCCAGCATTAGTCTTCTACTCTTTACAAACGATGACAAGTGTCTCAAGAGAAAGTAATTAAGAAAGAACTAATCCACCATCCTGAAATACTCTGTCTGACGACGCCTTCAGGAGCAACGACTTCCTCGACCGAATGATAACTCTTTCCGGGCTGAACCTCGAAGAACACGAATTGACCCCACTTTGGGGGAATCACCTTCGTAGGGAAAACATCCGACCCAGTTTCCTCTCTCCAAGTCTTGGGCGGATTTTCGGGTGAGAACGGGACGTCCGGAGTAGGAAGCGCCGGGTAAAGCTCGAGCGCACCGCCATAAGAGGTGGGCCACGCCGAGGAAGGAAGATACAAGATCCAGGAGATTCGTCGAGTTGAGATCACGTCGTCGTGCAAGAGCAAGTGACATCTGTGAAGGCAAGCTCGCAAGCGACTCGGTTAGACAGTGAACAGATAATGGATGTCTTTTCAAGATGGAAATTCAATTTGAGACTGACCCCTTGGTATACCGGGTGGTGCTTCCGTCCACCTTCTTCTGAGACAGTGGCCCGCACCCAGTGACTTCTCTCACCCAATTTCTGAACTTGGACGAGTACAGGGCCTCCTTAAGTTGGCAGAGCGCAGGAAGCTTGTCCAGCCGTTCTTGAGGAAGGTGTTCGGGAGAAAGAGAAGAGAGATCGAAGGATTGGTTGATCTGACGGTTTATAAAGGGCAATAGCTTAGATTTCAATATGCAAAGCCCGGAAAGAGTGAGAGTATAGGTGATTCGGATGGAGACGTGCGAACCTTGTAGATATCGGTCTCCTTCATTCCCCAGCCAACTAAACCACCCAGTCCTCCTTCTCCTCCATCATCCTTAGAGTTGACTTCAGTCAGGACCTGTTTGAGGAGATCATCCGAAAAGAGAGACTCGACGACCGAGTGTTTGTACGGTCCGGCGGACTGATATTCTTTAGCGAGAGTAGCCGTCTGAGCCGGGTCAAACAGGTGAGGATTGAAGTCCGCCGGTTGACTTGCAGAACTCGGCTTGAGCTTCTTGGCCGCGTTATCGATCGGTGACGGTGATCGCTTGGTCGTCATGGGTGCTTGAGGTCAAGGCGGATGAGAGTATGGTGAAGAGTTGGACGAGTCTGGCGAATCCTCCAACCAGGGTTGATTAAACCTGTTCAACTTTTTTTTCCTTTTTTTTCTGCTGTAGCCCGGAACGTGCCGGAAGAAACGTCACTGTTGATAATTCAACAAAGCTGTGCTTCAACCTTCCACGTTCAACATCAACCAAGAGATGACGATCGTGATGGTGGTGGTGGTGTTGGTGGTGATGGATGAGTGGGTTCAACGATCTGTGTCTTTAACCATCACTTCGTTCTTGCTCATTGGACTGATCCACTTACTCACGCTTACAGAAATGTCCTCGACAGTTAACTCTGATGTGTACGATTCCATTCGAGGCTACCTGCCTTCGGAAACTAGCTTGACGCTCTCCTCGCCACAAGAAGCTTTGGGCGTGCTCATCCATACTTTACATGCTAGAGCAGGCTTCCGGCTCGCTTCCTCGGCTGATAATGTTCTTCCTTCTGCCTGGTCCAAAGACGCGCCAGGGGAGATAGTGTTGGAATATATCCGAGCGGAAGGTCCCGGTACTTTCAAGGTCTGGCTGGCCGGAAGAGGTGGAAGAGTCGTGGTCGGCGTGTTAGACGTGGAGGTAAGGTTTGAGTTTTTCTCCTTTCGATGACTGATAGCTCTTTATTGACAACATAATGGTCTAGCATTCTTTAGAAGGACAACAACCATCATCTGGCTATCCCGTTATCCGAGTACATTGCATCGATTGACTCATTTCCGTTCTCCATTGAAGATTCTTCGCAAAGTTCTGACAAGACGAACGCCGATCAGATCGGCCCGCTCTTTGTGTCTCCTTCCAAGCTTCAAACACTGATTGAGCTGTACCAAAAGGACATTCTTTCCAAGTTAGATTCCTCCCAGGGCGAAGATCAAGAGGAATCTACAGAGGATAGGTTGGTGTCGATGTACTCTTATTAGACAAACGATGAGTGCTGACGTGATCAGAGTTTTCTTTCTTTCTTATACGACAGCAAGGAAAGGGGCATCAGTGGAAATATGTCCTCATCAAGGCAGCAACCCCCTTACTCATCGCTCCAAGAATCACGATCAGAACCTGTCGGAAACTTGGAACGATCAATGCCGTCTGCTCCTCCTTATAACACTGGTCAACAAACGTTTGACAATCCGTCCCGAGCTAGCATCGGCGCTGCTGACCTGGATCCTCTAGCTGCTTCGCCTATGGCTTATCGTCCGGTATCGACGTTCCCTCCTATCGGTGGTATCGGCGGTCTCGGTTCTGGCGGGATGAACCCTCAAGGAGGGATGTACATGGATCCTTCTCATCCACTGTTCCATCCGTCGTCCGATCGATCCCAAAGACAGCCTGGTCCGTTCCCTGGTCATCCACAAGGAGCGAGATTCGATCCTGTGTCACCGTTCTCAGGAAGTATTCCCGGTGGAGGTGGCGGTTTTGGTGGAGGCGGGCCTGTAGGTGGTGGATGGAGTGGGGAGCCGGACAACGATGAGTTTATGCCACCTGGAATGGGACAGAACAGGGATATGGGTGTGAGGTTTCCAGGTCAAGGTGGAGGGAACCCAGGGATGGGCGGGATCGGAGGCATGGGAATCGGGGGTATGGGTTTGGGTGGTAGACCCGGAAGAGGAGCAGGAGGCGGATTCGGGGGAGCAGGAGGTGGCTTTGGAGGGGTGAGCTTCTTCATTCGGAAACCTTTCGGACATCTGCGCTCTCGAGTAGCTGATCTGATTTTTGTTTCTTCTCTTTCTTATCTGATGACACAGGTCATGTAAGACCTCACTAGCCGTTTGAAAGGGACTTTGAAGGGTTGAGCTACCGTTGTGGATTCATTTTTTTCTTCTCTCCCAATCGGAAGGATGCGCTGTGCTTTTTCTTTTCTTTTTTCTATTCTTGAGTTTGACTATCGACTTGCGTGTACGGTCCCCTATGCCTTATGTATGTTTCATTCCCTTACATCGTTCATCTGATGTATACGTTTTATGATAGTTCTCTCTATACGCTATCTATGTCATAATCACAATTGGATTGTTATCCTTTTCCTCTTCTTTCGTTGCTTCGACTATGGTTGAAGTTATCTCTGGAGAGGGAACGGATTTGAGGGTCATGGTTGTGATTAAGAGTAAACATGCCTGCGGATCATTTGATGACGATGAATCCGTTTCGTTTTGCCACACACTCAACCGACCATCCATTCATCTTGAGCACATTTCCATCTCCACTTCCTTAAACTCACAGATAACTAGCTTTTGACCCATCCTCGCTTCGTACGAATTCTTCCCGACAAGGAGAGAAGATAGGAGAAGAAGAAATGCCAACTGAATCACCGCCGTTACCTCGAGCTCACAAGAAAGCGGCGGAGGCCGAAGGTTATACGTCACTCAACCAACACGTTCAAGCCAGAGCGGCCCACGAAGAAGCAGCTGTATTATTTGCCGAAGCCGAACGACTTGTGAAGGATGAAGGGGTGAGATTTGATGTGTTTCCGGATGAGTGGAGACGTTGCGTTCTGATGAATTTTTTGGTTCTCTTTCCGGTTGTGTGTATCGGAGAACAGGCCAAACGAGCGCTTCGGGCGTTGAAAGCACATCAGGATCGACTGGCCTTGGATTCATCTCGTAGAGTGTCAATTCCGAGTGTGAGTTCTGGACCAAGTTCTAGTCCAAATCGATTGGCTGCCTCTCCATTTTCCTCCTCGCCGATAACACCCCGAGCTCGACAGGGAAGCAGATCATCGGTAAGCGAGAATGGAAATTCACTCCCAAACACGCCTCCTTTTGCTTTAGTGCCTCCCAGTCCGACCGGTATGGTAGGTAGGACCGGGCTAATGAGGCAGGCTTCTGAGCGAGCTGCCATTCAGCGGCATCTGGAGTTCTCCAAGATCAGTTCGGGTGGAAGTGTGACTGGAAGTGCGAGTGCGACGGGGAGTGGCAGTGGCAGTGGGTTCCGAGAGGAGAGCGAATCGATTTCTGGCTCGCCTACTACGGGTTCGTTTGTCTTTCGATTTTCCGTAAACGATAGAGAGTTTGAACCTTTTTCCTTCTTCCGATTTTTTTCCTCTTTTGGCCATCTCAGGCTCTTTCATGGTTCTCAAAGATCAGAAGGTTAGCACTGTCTATGGGACTTGCCTAGTCTCAAATCTATGAGTATCACCATCCGGAAAATCTGTGCGCTGAGGGTGTGATAAACTTTTCTCTCTCGCTTCGCATATCCTTCATCTTCTGTAGGCCGATCCTTTTCAACGGTTTTGGAACGTAGTCGAAGGTGTGCTTTGTATCGAATCATTATCATCTCTCTCTGTTGCTGACGGATTTTTCTTTGAAATATAAAACTCTTGATCAACAAAAACGACGAAAGGAATGCTGCAAGAATTTTCGAACCCGGCTGTAGCATTCGCAAGTGCGCCTCTGGGATCTATCATCGATCCATCTACAGGTCGACTATCTGTGCCTCTACCTTCATCCTCGCCTAGTTCTTCATTGCCTTTGAGCAAACCGGACGGCAGTAGTAGTGATGGTCGTCGATCGACTGGAAAGTCGACCCGGAAAAAAGGTGAGTTCTCTGAGGGCAGAAAATGTTGTATGCGCGTGAATGTACTTGTGTCCTAAAAAGATCAAGTATATGTGTGTGTAGTTTCGAGATCTACTTCGTCTTCCCGATCGAGTCAGGATTCTTTCTGCCTGCTGCCAGAGGTCGACCATTCATCTTATTCGAGCACGAATGGAAAGGAAAAGGAGAAGAGCGATGGGAAGACAAGGGTTGAGATAGAGGACCGAGCGTAAGTACTCTTATATATATATATATATAGAGGTGTAGACAGATCACGGATCGAGACAACTTTTCTTTCCCTTTACCTCAGGCCATCCTCAAAAACGAGAGAAGAATTGTTATTAGAGAACGAGTCACTTCGTCTATCGCTCGATGCTTTGGCCTCGCATGCCTATGGGTTGCAGCAGCAGCAACAACAACAAGAACAACAACGGCAACACCGAGAGCAAGAACAAAGAGGCGACTCTGGATCGGTCATGAATAACCTAGGTATTCGTTCGGGCTTTCTTCATCAGAGTATCAGTCCGGTTCATATGACTCGGTTACGGAAGGAGGTCGAGAGAGTATGGAGGGATGAGGAAGAACGAGTGATGGAGGCTAGTCGGTTGATCGGTGGCACAGAGAGCTTACCTGCTGGTTCGGCCTTTCCATCTTCTTGGAGTGTTGTCTTTGATCGAATCCGGGTACTGACAGATGGGTTTCTCCTTTTTTCTTTCGTCATTTTTCTCTTTCCTAAACAGATCAACAGAAGATTCGGGAACTCGAGAGACAAGTGCTACAACTCCGGATGGAGAACGAGCGGCAGGTGAGTGTCTATGGGCTTCCTTTCCAAAAGAATGTCCAACAGGGATACTGATGTTGAGTGTGTCTACATTCTTGCTGGCTTGATAGAGGACATCACTAGTAAAGTTCAGGGAACGGTTTGACCAAATCAAGATAGAGACCCGGAAGAAACGAGAGTTGGCTGGCAAGACCGGCGGCTGAAAGAGATTAGGGATGTACACAAGTATGTATAGGAAGTATATAGAAGATGTAAAAGAGGGCAAGCAGAACGTTTAAGGGATGAACGGTCGGAATTCGGAAATGGACTTTTGTCCTTTTTTGTGCGAATGGCAAATTAAGAAGGAACGTTTCAGGGTGTATTCCAAATCAACGACGACCGATGGCAACAGAATAAATGACCAAGCTTGTGTGCGCTGATACAATGGGGAGGGGCAATGAAATAGCAAGAGACAACTCTAATCTAAGAAGCGATACAACAGTATGAGCCAATAATATAGTATGAGCCGATATGAACTAACGCGAGGGAATGCAGCCAATACGACAGACGAAAGAACGATGACTGATCTTTTGAGAGTAGTCCACTAGAGGATTGTATTGGAAAAGGAATCAAAAATTAATTCGAAAAAATAAATGAGGCGAGAACAGTCTAGCCCCATACGAATCCAGTCAAATCCAACACTTAAGATAAACTCAAGCTTAACTCGGGTTAATCGCCCCTGACTCGTTGTCTTCTGGCCAGGAACGTTCGCCCTGCCGGTTTGTGCCTGACCATCTCCGCCCTGCCCGAGCCTCCCCGCGGCGTGTTTCGATCGTTTATTGTTGTCTTTTTTCGCCATCGAGTCACCTTTCGTGCTCTACAGGTCCGTCTCGGCCGAGGTATGTATATAATCCACCCACAGGCCGTGCCTTGTCCCGTTCTCTTCTTTTTTCTTTCTTTCTCCCCAACCCAACAAACTACTTTCATCCCATCCCCATCATCATACTCTTTGCCCACGATGTGTTAAACTAAGAACACGAACCAGACAAACACGAAAGAAAGGTGAGTACTGGCAGAATGAATACGTGGTGCTGCTGGATAGTCTCCGAGAATGGGTGGCTGTTGCAAAAGGTGGTCACCCTCTGGGGTCGTTCTGACTTCACTCGGTGCCCTGAATATACTGCTCAGCCCTCGAACACGTTGACTAACAATGTTCTCTCTTGTTCTCTTCTTCCTTCCTGTCACCGTTCCTCCCGTCACTCTCGCCTCGACTTCCTTCGCCTTCACTTCCTTCCTGTTCCTGTTCCTGAACCCACTTGAACCCCAACTGCTGTCAGCCAAAACAAAAAGACGATCCACAAAAGAAACCATCTCTTTTTCGAAACCCCTTCAGACACCTTCCCCAGAACACCATGCCTTTCAGTCCGAAACCTTCTGTTGAAAACTTTGCACACGATCCACCTCTACCGACATCAAGCATCTAGCGTTGCCTTCACATTAAATCCCATATACACGGCATCATTTCCCAGCTTGTGGTCCCTGAAGAACACTGCAAACACCTACACAAATCAATTCTAGTTCACACAGAAAAAAACTCAGAACACCTCAAGTATCATCTCGTTTGTACATCCAACGTTTACATCATAAGAATGTTCCACACACAACCCAGTGAGTCTTCTCTATCTCGTCTTATCTCCACCTTTTGACGCTGTTTGCTTATCAAGCCCCTGGTCATTCTTCTTTCCCTATAAAGACTCCCACGGAGGGTCCCAAAGGTTGATAGCTCTGTCCCACCAGAAGCTTGAGTACCTGTCGTACCTCCCGGTCGACGCACCCGTCCTACTCCGATCAGTCCTCATCTTTAACGCCATTCAAGTTGCCGAGTCGGCCGGCAATGCCCAGCGACTTCGAGAGGAAGAATGGTTCGAGAACACTCTCGGCCAGCTCGACAGCGACGAGGGTGACGTCTCTGAGATCGCTCCCGGTTCGATGTCTGTGCCATCGCCGGCGTCGGCACACTCGTCCGAATCCTCGGCTATCGTTCAAGTCCAAGAGGTCGACGATGACGATGACGAAAGCGATCTAGACGACGAAGAGATGTCGTCCCTAACGGGCTCGGTGGACAGTCTGCTCTCTTTCACAATGGAAGACACTGAGCATAACCATGCCTACCCGACAACCTCGCCTCCTCCTTCTCGACCGGCCTCGCCTCGTCATTCGCCCCCTCCCCAGTTGTTCCTGCCGCTCCCGGTGGCGAAACGCCCGACCTCGATCGTTCCGTTCGATGATCTGTCAGACGATGACGATGGCCCAGAGCTTGTCACTCCTCCCCAACCAGCCTTACTCGATGACTTTGACACCCCTTGCGATGGACACTCGACGGATGATTTCGGTTGGAACGCCGAACGCGCCACCCAAGGTCTTCAACTGTTTATCTAGTTCCTATCTATTGAGCTATCGCCCATATCTTTTCCTCTTTTCTTTTCTTTTTAACCTTGATATGGTTCTCTTCTCTTTCTCGAACTGTCATCTTTAATCATTATCTTTAATTATTTATTGGGCTACCTGTGTTTCTCTTTTCTTTGATCTTTTACCACTAAATAGATGTCTACTATCTCGTTCGTTCATATTGATGAACCGGTTCTTCTATAATGTGACGAAAAGAAAAGAGGAAGTACAGACGAGAGATCGAGAACTGGGGATGCGTTGTTCCCCAACGTTGTGAAATGATCTACGAAAATGGTCTAGGCATTCGCCTGCGGATCGTTCCATCGTCTGACAAAGTCTATCGCGCCATCCAACGAGTCAATCACACCCGAATCTGAACCGAGTCCGAGACGCTCCAATTCAGCGGATTCATGGGCAGGTAGAGATCGATGAGCGCCATCTGAAGGTTCGGTCGGCCGTCGGATGAGGAGAGATCGGAGCCCGGCTTCAAGAGATCCCTTGTAGTCTCTTTTAGAGAGGGAGAGAGCCGGGCCGGTGAGCAAGCGAGGGTGAAATAACGGTAAGCAAACGACAAGAAGAGAAAAGAAGAGAAAGGAAAGAGAAGGAAAAGAGAAGACAGAGACAGAGACGGACGCTTCTAGCTCATCGCCCACCATCAAGACTTCTTCCGGCTTCAGATCCTTCAACGTGTCCTCTCCGTCTGTCTCTGCCACTCCTGCCCAGCCTGAGTGAGGGTTGGCACCTGCGCCTGTACCCTCGTATCCGGAAGAGACAAGAGGACGGCCGGCTCGGGCTTGGTCAATCGCGAAATGAAAGATCCGAGCATCAGGCTTCGAATATCCTGATGTATAGTTCAGCGTCGGGGGGCTCGAAAGGAGTGGGCTTATAGACAAAGAGTCGAGAACCATCACTGTGAGACACACACACACACACACACAAAAGGACAGCCATTTGCCCTTCTACAAGTCAGGAGAGTAAGTCAAAGAAGGAAAGAAACAGAAGGAGAAGAAAAGGCGAACAGATCCGATCATCAGCGTTCGACAAGACACCAGTTCGGACACCCATCTGTGAGAGCGCGGTCAGACAGGGGATCGTATCGTCGAACGATCTGTATCCTTCCGAAGAGCTGAACCTGTCGATCAACCGCGGTGCGAGTGTGGGTAGCGCTTTCGAGACATCTGTCTCACACGGTCGTAGCGCGCCGTGCAGCGTTGCGTTTGAATGAGGAAAACGGCCATCCGGTCCATCACTTTGCCCGTCAGTCAAGAAATACTCCACGCACAAGAGGAGCAAGAAAAAGAAACGGACGATCAGGTGGAACTCCGGCATCTACCAAGGTGGATCTGATCAAGAACGTCCACCAATCTGCAGATGTGATCGGTGGGTTCGCTCGAACGCCGTACAGCGGTAATCGCCTGTTCAACGCCGGAAATGCTAGTGGTCGTTTGGAATGTTGACACATCAACGAAGAGTCGGAATCGATCGTTTCAGTCTTGACAAGCGAGAGAAAGCTTGGGTGGGTGAAATCTAATCATAAGGAACGGCCGGACCAGTCTGAAACCCTTTTCGAATGGCATCTTCCGTCAAGTCCAGATCTGCCCGTCTAGCTTCTTGGGCATACTGGATATGAATCGGCAGTCTCGGTGTGAGCTAATCGAGAGAGTGTTACTGGAGTGAGTAGTTGCATGTTATCTAAACTAACGGGGCTATATACAACTACTAACGAGCGTGTCGAATGCGTCAAATAGGACGAGTCGGATGCGACTAAGAAGGGATATGAGATGGCCAAGCGGTGATGAAATTAGTCCAACAGAAAAAGGTTGTTAGACAAAGTCGCACAACATCTCCTTTTCCCTTCCTCTTTCAACAAGCAGAAGCCTTCACAAACTTGTTTGAACTCATGTGGTCTCTAACGGTCGTCTAATGGTCAGGGGTGAGCAACAGATGGGTACAAGATGGGTACAAGATGAGCACCAGACGGTCAGTGGTCAGTAGATAGAAGGTGATGGGCTCCACGCAGGTGGCCTGTTAGGGTTAACTCGGAGAGATCTCTTCTAAAACGCTTCGATTCCGGTTGGTTGTCTTTCTGTTGAAAGACCATCAAACGACCATCCCATCCATCATCCATCCCATCATCTCTTTCATCCCTCTCCTTTCTCTCGTCTATAGCAAGGATGCTCGCTCGATACGTCGCCCGTAGATCCGTCCCTCTTTCCAGAGCGTTCTCTCAGTCAACTTTCCGATTGGACACCCCAGAGTCCCCTTCGCCTAAACCTCCGGCAAACTCTTTGGCTGATTATACCCCAAACACCGCAACGGGTTCTCCTCTCACGATTCCTAACAAGAACACGCCCACCGGCAGTCTTGTCGCCCAGAGTCCTAACTACGCTACGACGTGAGTGTATCCTTTAGCCTTTTCGCTCGTTCCTTCTTGTTTCATCTTCATCGTGTGCCCTCGAAAAATCTATTGACTCTTTCTACTCTTGTTTGTCTGGTCCTTTTTGTCGTCTCCGTCTGATGATAACTATCCAGCTGGTCGCCATCTCAGCTACCTCGAAACCTTGCATTCACTGGGGCTCGATTCGAGCAGACTCTCCTCGAGTACCAACCCAAGCCGGAGAGTGCTATGGAGATGATCTCTCAGGTCCCGGTCATCATGGTTCACGGCAGGAAGGCCGTGTGTGATGGTGGTCAGTTCATCTTCTCTTTCTTTCTTCCTTCTATCAAGTAAAGCGAGACCGATCAAAGCAAGCAAAGAAAACGAAACGGATGGAAGGGAAGTTTAGGTTTGGATGGATAGACGAACCACAAGTGTCGATGGAGGGATACAGACCATGTCACTGTATCAGGAAGGCGAGGATCTGGGCAGATTATGCCGACCAGACATGCCCCGGCCCAAATGGATGAAACAGACTTTCTCATATTGGATCCTACTCGTCCAACTCAGTATCGAACCCGATCATCTGAATGTCTATGTTTTGAACACTTTTACTGGTTTGAATAGGAGGAGGAGCCCTTGGTCATCCTAAAGTATACATCAATCTCGATCAGCCCGGCCCAAGATCGTACGTGTCGGATTTCCTCTATCTCATTCCTAACCCCATCTAAAGCAATCCTCACAGTAAAGTTGACTTTTGTGTGCTTCTTTGCCTTCGTTTCATCAAAACCTCACCGGCCTCTCCTGAAACGTTCAAATACAAAACCACTACAGTTGCGGTTACTGGTTAGTCTTATCTAAGGTTCTCTCTGCCCAGGAAATAAGACTTGTCAGGATCTCCGCTGACATCGACTTGAGCTTTTCCAACTGAATCAAAACAATCTACAGCGGCGTTCGATATGAACAGGAACATTCTGACGCTCACCACTAGAGATCTTTTGTTCATCCTTGTATGGTTCAGGCCTTCCTTGTCCTTTTTGACCCCTCTTTGTCTTGAACACTTCTTTCCTTCTTCCCTCCTCTTTTGTCTTCTTGCCGGCTTGGTTGTATCATGCTTTCTTCTCAGTGCGAACGGTGTCGACCAATGGGTTCTTCCGACCAAAACGCGCAGAGAGATCAACCTCTTTTCCTTTGAATCCTCTGTTGTCTTGCCATTCCTCTTTGTTGTCATTTTTCTTATAGTTTGTATGTTCTTCTTCCTTGTTCTTGTTTCTTGTATGATGAGATCCCGTCTTGTTTTTTACGAAAGAAACTCGACTAGGAGCGAGAAAACAAAAATCAAGAAAGATTGTTGTGCTCCTTCACCCACGTAACTTACCTTTGGCAGCCAGACATTGTGAATCATCCTAAGTTATCAAGTTTGGCAATTAAATACTATATGATCGAGATCCAAATCTCCTTCCCAACTGATTCGCATAGACGGTCATCTCGACCGACCACTCTATAAAGAAAACCCAAGGAATCGACTGCCTCCACCTGTACCAGGTATCCCGATCCGAGCGGCCAACATCCGGTATTGAAGTGTCGCCAGCTTTCGACCTCGGAGGAGCATCAGAGTCGTTGCTAGCACAAAGAATAGCATGTTTACCGTCTTTCAAGAAACTTTTCGTTAGTTTTGTCTTGAGGGATGAGACATGTGAAGAAGAAGAAGAAGAAGAAGGAGGAGAAACGCACGACAAATTCCCAGTAATCTGTTCGTTCTTTCGAAACAACCCTCCCACATGCCTCCCAAGCCGGGATCTCATTCTCGTGCAGCTCATGTGAACTCGGACTGGTAGACGGATCTCCACCTGGGTTGTTAGGGTGATGAAGGCTTCCTTTAGGCACACAGTGTAGTAATCTACGATTCCCGTACGGTTGACAGAAAGGTTCGTGTCTCTATTCATGACGGCATCCGAAATCGTTTTCCGAACGACGCAAGTGAATGAGCTTGGTTAGCGTCTTGAGTTTGAACCAGCTAACGACTCAGGACGAGGCCAACACCGATGAACACCGAGATAAGACAAAGTGTCAGACAAACCTGCGAAGCCGGACATCGTTCACATTCTCCAAACGGCCGACAATCGAAATCTTGATGGGACGGTTTGTTCTGAGCTAACTCTGTCGTCGTAGGGAACGCCGGTCCAGAATCCACTTGACGTGGATTCGTTCCTCTGATCAACACAGGAGAGGTACCGTTTGTAGGTGAAGCGAGAGTGGGGTTGATCATCTGGAGGATAATCGTCAGGATTAGGAGAAGAGACAGGAGAAAAGATGAAGGAGATCCAGAGGAGAACATGTTGGTCATGACGTCCGGGTGCGATCTAGCATAAGCGAATTCGATAATGTATAGAGTCAGCTGGAGTGAGCGAAAGAAAGACGACACGGTCAGGACAGAACATACACAGATGCCAATTTTTTTAAGCTCAATGAACGCCTGAGCACGACGTGTGGTACAAATACAACCCAGAAGCTTGTGGAGGCTGGTATGAGCTGTTTGGCGAGCGTCGAAAGATGGATGGTGATGGTAATGAGGCGAGGAGCGAGTCGGGTCTCAGACACGGCCGGGAGATTCATATGCACGACCGACGCGATTTTGCAAGAGCGCGCGTGTCGATCAAGTAGCGATGTCCAGATGAGTTCGAAAACAGACAATGCATATGATTTTCTTTATCGGCAACGGTGTGAAGTTATTAGAGTAGAGTAGAGCATGTAAAAGGGTATGTTGGTCGTGCTGACGAAGGAACGAAAAAGGATAGGAAGTGAGCGAGAAAAAGAAGAAAGAGGAAAACATGATGGAGAAGTACAAGGGAACAATAGAGTGAAACACAAAAACCGAAAAACAAAGTCGAAGAAGAAATGGGGAGAGAGAGAGAAAGGATAGATAACGGATGGACAATGTGATAAAGATGCTAGAGATAACAATGATGGTAAAGAAAGAACGGACGATGCAAGAAAGGAGAGCACGGCGCGCAAGGGTCATGGAAGCTCCTCGGTTTCATTCTATCTAGTCTGCATTTCTAACGTCTCCTTTCCTAGACGTGGGATGGGATGAGGGAGGCGCACCGATCGGCATGACCTCATCCTCATCCGCTGCCATCTTTCTCGCCTGAGCAAAGAACAGCTTGGCGGGCCGACGAGAGATTGTCGTAATCGAGTATTGATTCCCTATGACACGAGCCAAATGAAGAATGAAAGAACGATGTTTAGCTACCTTTGGGAAAAAAGATCAATTCAGTCATCGAATGTTCTGACGCTTACCTCGTGGTACCATGAATTGGCCAAGTGGAGCCATGGTGAACATCGTGCGATGGATCTTCACGCTGACCGCTCCTTCCAAAACGATGAACAGCTATTGAACCAAACAATACATCAGCTTGGGTAACTCGATCCAGATATCACAACACCAACCGTGAACATCAGAAGAAACGCAACTCACGTAGGTGTTGTCTTTTGTCGGTTTGCTAGGTTTCTCACTCCCCACAGGAATCTCAAGCATCCCAGAGGCCACAAAGCTTGCGTCTCCCAAGACCTTTTGAAACTTGAATCCGTTTGTATCTCCAGGCATTGTTCGATAGCTGAGCATATGCGATGGATAGGCAATTCCTGTAGATTTGAGGAAGACATACAACGTCGTGCAATTCATCAGGCGGTTAGCAAACATCTCCGAGGTCCGTTTTAATTGAGTAAAAGGAGAAGGGAGGACCTACGTCGCTCAACGTCAGTCTTGGTCACATAATCCATCACAAGACCCATCTCGCTCGTGTCCTGATCCCAACCAGTCTCCTCCGGGAGTTCTCCCTCACGCTTGACACTCGCTCCTCTCGGAACTGAAGACCCCGCCCGGCTCTTCTTACTCCTTGCTCGGCCGACCCGACTCAGATGTTGCGGAGGCGGTTTGGGTGGATCGATTATTCCTTTGTAGACTGGAACCGGGGCCGTTCCGTGTTCTTTACGACCAAAGACTACTCGTTCCCCTCGCCAATACTCGAGGACAGGGAATTTACGACGTCGAGATTTCCGTTGACCGGAACCATCATCTTCTCCATCGTGATCAGAGTTGGCATCCACGAATGCTGATACAGCGCAAGATATGAAAGAAGAGAACGATTATGGTCAGTCAGCTGCAGAAGAAGATTATCTAGAGCACTGAGAGAATGCACTTACTATGACGGGCAGTAGGGGCAGGTGTAACTTTCGGTTTCTTCCTTGATTTGACCTCTTTGGTTTTCGGTTGTACCTTCTGGACAGGGAGCGGGCGCGATGGGGCCTCCTCATGATCAGACTCATCATTCTCGTACTGTATACTATCATCAAAAACGTCGTCTACGGCAGCATCTCCAGTTTGGTAATCATCCTGTTCATTCTGAGCATGCTGATCTTCTTCCTCCTCATCTTCGTCCATAGTGACTACCCGAGGTCGTTTTGTGGATCCGTTTGATCCAGTCGAAGTCCTTCCTTTACTCTTGTATTTTCTGACAGGCGCCTCTTCCTCCTCTTCCTCCTCTTCCTCTTCCTCTTCTACCTGGTTTTGACCAAGACCTGATCCGGGACTGAGACTATGGGGCATCGACAAATTGCTATCGCCCTCATCAATGATCGTCTCGTCCATGGCGCCTTCAATCCCATCATCCGAATACACGTCTTGTCCGCCTCCAAAGTCCTCGCCATTGATGTACTCCGTTGTATCGGCTGCGAACGACGCATCATTCGCAGGCGCCGGCTTTGTCAACTCATCTCGCAAGGGAGAGCTGAACGTCCGAGGCGCCGGATGAGCAGACGAGCGCCGACCTTGAGATAATCGGGCATCAGTTCTTCTGAAGGCCTCGATCTCACCATCATCACCCCGCTCAGTAAGTTGAGCTTCATCTGAAACGATAGTTCGCTGGGAAACTGCTTGAGATGGTCGACTAGATTTCCGACTCTGGGATCGGTTGGGAGAAGGAAGGGAGTCGTAGGACTGTTGGAAGACAGCAGAAATCTGAGGTTCACTTCGTTTTCGGGATGATGTTATAGAGGTCAACGAGGTGGAGGCTGATGCGGCTGTTTTCGGAAAAGGAAAAAAGAAAAAAGAGTTTCAAGAGCGCGATGAGATTCACGATTAGAAATGTATCCGGTGAAGAAGAGAAATTAGATAAACGTACTCCGAACGACCGGCATATATCTCTTCGACGGTGTATCTAAGAGTCAAGTTGAAAACGAAGACCATGAAAAAGAATGAGCCTTAGAGCACGGAATCTTCTGGTGGATACCCCAGAGTTCACCGCGCGGACGGTTTTTTCATACTCATTCGTACTTGACGATTAGTGGGCGAGATCAACCGAGCAAAAAGCACTAACCCTTCTCTTGTGGACTGAGTGACTCTCCCATCCCTTCTCTCATGTCCCTTCTCAGAGCCTGGTTGACCACGTCATTCACATCCATTGAGCTTCTTCTACCTGACCGGGTGATGGATCCACTCAAGTACGGCGAGCTACTCGGACCTCCTGGCGTGTCTGACAAGGCGGAAAAGTTTATACCGCCGAATCGGGAGGCATTTGCGGCGGGAGATTTGAAGAACTCATCGATATCCTCAAAGTTGTCTGGTCCTCGACGAGGTACGTTTTGAGGCATTGGCTTTCCGGTGATTCTATGAACCATCATATATTTTCCAAGAAAAAACGAAGAGGCATCATGGCATTAGTAAGGAGCGCGTCGTAGAGGAAATGACGAGTCATGATCTTAAGTTGTTCAAGCTGCACGAAGACAACCAACTCTGATCCGTTTCCAGTGCAATAGCAACCTAAAGAGAATCTCTAGGTTGACTCGCCTGTCTATATTTGGTTCGTTTATCCTCTCTTGCTAAGGTGGCCGGGCTAGCTAGCCAACTAGCTGACCAACCAGGTTCACAGACGCGTCTCCTTGCCAGTACATTCCTTGCCTCTTGTTTGAACCGCGTTGATCTCTACTAGTCATTCCTTACACGATCAAACAACAACAGCCGTCTTATTTACTTCTGAGAGGGATCTAACACTCACGCTCCCTTGTTGGCCGGATCGTGCGAAAACGGCACATATTGTTTTCCCGCATTGAACTCTTGTTGCCGTCGGGAAGGACCTCCGTTAGGCTGAGGAGCGTTGGCGAGTGACGCTCTGGAGAGCGGACCATCAGCTGTTGACGACGGCCTTGCGCCTGACTTTTGAGACATAAGAGTAGAGAGGAGTCTGAGAGATCTGGGTGCCGAGGATAGGAAGGAATGCTATGGGTGATGGATGGGTGGATGGATAAAGAGGAAAGAGAGAAAGAAAGAAGGGAAGAATGGTATGTTGAAGGATGATTGTGGCGTTGAACTTTGAACGCGTTGGTCACGTGAACACAGCCCCAAAATAACGTGCTTACCCTTCCCCCAAATTTCTGCCCCACACGGAATTTCATTCGCCTTTCTTTTCTCTCGACCTCCGACTGTTCACCATGCATTGCACCATGGCCGACGATCTAGAGGACGACTACGTGCAGGGAGCCGACGAATTTCTCTCCGAGGGTGAAGGATCTGTCTACGATGATGAAGGAGCAGCCGATATCGAAGGCGAGGGACTCATCCCAGAAATTCCTACCTCTAAGCCGATAGCCGGTTCGAAACGAAAAGCTGGCGGTCAGGATGGTGAGGACGAGGATGACGAAGACGAGAATGACGGTCAGACAGGTGCATCTGCTAGAGTAGACATGTCCAACATGACGGCCGAGGAAAAGAAGAAGGAGAAAAAGAGGCGAAACAAAGAGAAGCTTAAGGAGAAAAAGGTATGTGTCCCCGTTGTCTCTCTCTCAGGTCATCGACGGAAGAAAGACTGAAGGATAAAACACGTCGCTTAGCTGACCTAGACCGTATGATCTTTCGTATCCTCATCTCTTGTCTCACTACAAAAATGCACGCACACACGCACACATAATCACCCGTATCTATACCCATAATCTTCATATTCATACCCAAAAAAGAAACTTCGAATGACCGACTCCTTGACAAAAGCAACTCTTGTCAACTCGACCTCCGAGGCTTCCTCGACGTCTGGCTTGCTTAGCCTCCTGCGAAAGAACCAACGACTCGCCTTGAGCGCCTTATCCGATCTTGAGTGGGATGATTGGGAACTTCCTGGTAGGTGTATCTTTCTATGCGACCAATACCCTTCGCAAGCTCATCACCGAATATATCTCTTTCATGAATACAAGAATCTGCCATTCTTCAACTATCCACTAGCATTCCATCGCCTCCAACATTGTCCTCTCTGCTGCAAAACCTTCCTAGGCCCCTCCCTAAGAGTCCTCCCACAGTAAACGGAGCTCCTCATGTGCTTATTCTCGCCAGTTCTGGAATCCGATGCGCAGACCTTGTGCGTGAACTCCGAGATATCATCGCAAAGGAATCAGGTGTTGTTCCTGTGGTGGAAGGCGAAGACTCGACTGGTTCGGCTAAAGGATACGGGAAGGGAAAGACGAACGGAAAAGGAAAAGGAAAAACAACTGGAGACTCCAAAGGGAACGGAGAGATCGCCAAGGTTTGTCTTTTTCTTTGATAGTTCTTATCTTTTCTCTTTATCCTTTTGAAGAACGTGTGACCGATCAATATTAATCGACATTCCCTTTTTTTAATAAACTTTATCACCATCTCAATCGGCCGACTGTGCTCATTTTCCTTGTTGTTCACGCCAAACAGTTGTTCGCCAAACATTTCAAATTGGCAGAGCACATCACGTATCTCTCGACGACAAAGATTTCTCTGGCAGTTGGAACCCCTCATCGAGTCGGTGAACTTATTCGAGCCAGTTCGTCTTTTTCACTCTTCTTTTTTCGCATCCTCTCCTTCCTTTCTTCATTGATCGCCTTGTTAACCATACTCTCTTGGTCTCTCAGATGCTCTCAAGCCCCCACCGTATATCCTCCTGGATCTTACCTACAAAGATGCTAAATCTCGGACCTTGCTCGAGAGTCCAGAAGGAAGAGCTCAGATCTGGAAGGACGTTTTAGGGAAAGACAGCTTGTTGGATAGGTTGAGGCTAGAGGACCAGGATGAGGGAGCAGTTCGGATAGGTGCCTTCTGATATCTTCAATCATATGAAAAAGAAAGAATCACAAACGAAACGATGGGTAGAAAAGAATAGAAGAGAAATTTGACCGTCAAGATGCAGTGGAGTTAAAAGGTTCATATATCACGAATAGCGATAGATAAAACTTTTAAGCTGCATCATGGATGAACGCTAGCAGAGAATAGGAAATTAGAAGTAGAAAAACAGAAAGAAAGAGAGAGAGAAAAGACGAGAGACAAGTACATCCAAGATGATTCTATCCTCAAGTCGGAAGAACACAAAATCCCTTTCGTCTTCCTTCGCCTGATTTCCATCCTCTCCGTTCGAGCCTTTCACGTTCCGCTCTGTCCTGTTCTTCGAAAAGCTAGACAGAGTTCAAGAAAACGATCAGACTCGGCGTGATACAGCGGTGGGGTTTTGGAATTGGAAAGCGGGTTTGAAAAGAGTGACGGCATAGGGAGATGTTGATGTTTTTCTGTTCCTTCTTCCATCGAACGGAAGAAGGGAGATCGAGGAATGGAAGAAGGGCGGAAGGGGGTAGGGGGAGGGGATGTAGGCTAGAAAAAGAGCCTTAGAGGGCAAGTCGCTTCTCCTGGGCGGCGTTTGCAGCTGTGAACAGATGCCATAGAGAAGATCAGGAATTAGTTGAAAAGAACACGACGAGTCGGTCAAGATAGACATGACGAAACACTACGAACCCTTGAGAGCGTCGAGCCTCTCTTCCTTATCGGCGTTGTACCTAACAGAGACCTGGTTGAACGGATTGTCTAGTAAAGATTGCGTTGAGAGGAGAGAGCGAATCAGTAAACCTGAAACAAGACTACAAAGAAAGATGATACACATACCAGGGTGCTTCTGGAACTGCTTGAAGAGCCTCTCTTTGTACTGCTGTAGCCTCATTCCGGGTTGCTGAAACACCGCCGACGCAATTCATAACGGTAAGTCCATGCGCTAGACGGGTTGAATCGGAGAAGCTACTGTGCCTGACAAAAGAAAAAGACTTACCTCCTTCTTGATCACGGGCAACTCGGCCTCAATGTAGGCCTCCAAAGCAGCTTTGTATCGTCGCTCGGGATGAGCCTCGAGGTTAGCCGCCCTTTGACCAACAGCAGCCTATCAAGAGATCATAGGAAGACTTGAGTTTGAGCATTGATATCAGTATGAAATGTAGCGACATGAACGTACTTTGTCGCCTGATTACACGAACAAAAAAATACCCGTTCATTACACAGTTAGTCCACGAAAACTATCGTAAAAGTCAAGACAAACAAGGTCTGAAAGCTTACTCTTAGCGTTGGCAATCTCAAGCGCCTCGAGCCTTGAAGAGAACGCAGAACATATCCCGATCAGCCTTCAGAGATTTTTGGTCTGAACACATAATGCAACAACTCACATCTCGTCGATACCGGTAGCTTGTAGATGCTGTAGTATAAGAAGTAATCCGCATACTCGAACCGAGTGAGTGATTGACACTCGAACAGATACATTGTATTGGTAGGCAAAGAGATATAAGACGTACAGCAACAGGGGTCTCATCATCGTTCTCGACCTCCACACTGGGAACAAACACGGTAGAAGCGATTCCTCCGCCGGCGGCGATCGCTCCTGGTCCGGCTGGCTTCTCGACCTTCTTGGACGCTTTGGTCTTGCTGGCCATCGCGGGCTTCACTTTGGCCTTAGGGATCGAGGCCTCCTCCTGTGCCAAGAAACGTTAGGCAATTTCGTCAGTGTTCATGTTCTTGAAGAGAACGTGCTGGACGGGTCGAGTGTTAAACGTACAGCAGCAAGCAGTCGAGCTCGCTCCTCCTTCTTGGCGAGTTCTGCAAGTCGCTTTTCCTCCTTGGAGGTATCTTTGACTTTGGATCCGGCCTTCCATTGGTCAGCTTCCTTGGCAGCAGCGGCTTCTCTGAGTAGTTTGGAAAGAAATGAACGAGCAGGCTGAATGGTTCAGTAGAGATCCTGTGTGAGGTACTACAACGATGATTTAAACTCACTTGGCCTTCTGAGCGTTGACCTTGAGAACGGAAACAAGATATGGACATAATCAAGGTCGTCAGAACATGTATCTAGTGAGATGCCAGATTTCAGGATACATCGAGTTCACCTTGCTAGTAAGATGACGTAAATGGATAGAGATCGTTAGCATAGTGTAACAAGAATGTTCGAGGTAAGAATACACTTACGCGTTCTCCTCCTTGACGGCCTTTCCTCCTTTGCCTTGAGTGGTCGAAGGCACGACGATGGGAAGAGGAGAAAATGGAAGAGAATGAAAAAGAATGCATCAGCCAATGACCTTCCTACACGTAGCATAAAGACGAAGGAGGATAAAAAAAAAAAGGAGGGAAATAGCAAGAAAGCTAGCGCAGATCGACGCTGACCGATGAAAACCAATTTCAGACTGACCTCCTTTTCCGGCCATACTGATTAGAGTGTGAGTAAGTGTAGGTGAGTGGGTGAGTGAGTGTAGATAAAGACAGCGAGCGAGCAAGCTGAACTGATGGTCTTGGAAAGAGATGATGGATGTTGGAAGGAAGGAGAGAAAACGGAAGGCAAAAAATAAAATGATTTATTTTGCGGGGTTCCCACAGGATTCTTTTTGAGGAGAACGCCTAGAAACCTCTGGGATACATGTTGATCGTGTTGACCACCATCGTCGTTTCTGTTCATTTAGCCATGTCCTCCTCTCACGAGTATGTGCTTTAGGTTTAAACCCAGCCGTTAAGATTTAGACTTATCAGGTTTGTTTTGGTTGGCACTCTAGCGAAAAACGAAGACAGGCTCTCCTCGAGGAGAAGCGAAAGGAAATGCTCGAGGCGTTCGAGAAGGAGAAGGCCGCCATGGCCAAGGTCAGTCGATTCTGGTTCTAGTCTTCTTCCTTTTTTTCCGGGCTGATAGAGACAGAACTGTTCGATTATATGTGATCCTTTGAACAACGTCCTTGACCTCATCAGGAAACCGAGAAGAAGAATGCCGGCGCGGATAGATTTGTGGCTCATGTGGAATCCATGGATGAGCGATTGAAAAAGTCTACCGTCGGACTGGTCAACTTGAAAGACTTTCAAGAGAAGCGGAAGGCACTCGAGGCAGAACAAATGATGCTCACCGCTCAGACCGGAGCACTGTACGTCTGTTTGAACAACGTTACCTTGATTCAATCGCTTGATCAAGCAGCAATGTGGAATTCAGAATGAATGCTGAACAAGACCTGCTTGTTTTCCGACGCGTGTTCTTAGTGTTGAAGAGGTTAAGAAGATCAAGAAGAAAAAGAAGGAAAAGGCCAAGCTGTCATTTGGAGATGACGAAGAAGATGGAGCTGCGAACGGAGATTGTTTGTGTTTCTCTTCTTGTTTTCTCACTGTATCTTACCTTGCGAGAGAAAGCTGAACTCTTCCCTTTCATTCCATCTACTTCCTATGCAAATCTCTATTGTGCTTGGTCCACCCACCCAGCCCCTCCAAAGAAGAAGAGTAAAGTAATGAAGAACCCGACAGTCGATACATCTTTCCTGCCCGATCGAGACCGTGAGGCCCGAGAGCGATTAGAACGAGAGGAGCTTCGGGTACAGTGGCTGAAGGATCAAGAGAAACTCAAGAATGAGGAGGTAGAAATCACTTATTCGTACTGGGATGGAGCAGGTCATCGTCGTGTGGTCTCTGTACGTTCCTTCATCTTTCCAGCTAACCCTTTGTTTGCTCAGAAGAAAGTACGATGGGAGAGTGATCGTTGAGTATCACTGTACTGACCTTTACAAACGCGACGACAGTGCAAGAAAGGAGACGATATCGCAACCTTTTTGGAAAAATGTCGGCTGCAGTTCCCTGAGCTGAGAGGAATCAGCGTGGACAATCTGATGTACATTAAGGCAAGTCTATTCTCGACCAGTTTTCTTCCCTCTCTCTCTCTTTTCTACTTGACGGCCGCTTACCTGCTCTGTTTTGGCTTTCACTGGCATCATGATTCGAGCGTCTATAGGAAGATCTCATTATCCCACATGTAAATTTGTCCTTGTTTGCATCTCTTCCTGATCTCCCCGTTTCCTTCGAGCTGATGACCGATCTTGACCTCTTGATATATTCTTGAATCGTATCGATACGATTGTGTGCCATTCGCAGCATTATACATTCTATGATTTCATTGTTAACAAAGCTAGAGGAAAGTCTGGGCCGTTGTTCAACTTTGATGTGCACGACGATGTTCGATTGATTCACGATGCAACTGTAGAGAAAGATGAGGTCAGCCTTCTTTTTCTTCTTCTCCTATCTCTTCTTCGTGTTTCAAGCCTATAAACCTCTTGGCTATTGTTCTGACACTTCCCCGATGCATTTGAAAACTTGAACAGTCTCACGCTGGTAAAGTCGTCGAGCGTTCATGGTACAATCGATCAAAACACATCTTCCCAGGTTCGTCTTCCACTTTATAGACAGCTTTATTTTTGTTCGCCTTGTTCCAAAAAAAAATTAATCTTATGAACTCTGTTTTCGTTATCTTTCCTTGAAATACCTCACAACCGTGTCTGATAGCGTCGCGCTGGGAAGTCTATGACCCGGAGAAGGACTACGGAGCATACAAGATTGGAGGGAAATAGATAGTCGAACGAGTTTCAGGATGGGGATGATATATGTCCATGTTTTCAAAGTTGTTTCTGATTCTCTTGTCTTGACCGTCTGAAGACATTGAGGAAGGACAAGCGCAAAGCGGTTTCCCTAAACTCTGCAAAAGGAGTGTGTAAATGATATTTTGATCAAACGATACCTCGCATTCATCATGCGCCTCCCTTGAGCAAAGCCTCGAACCCTTCCTTAGTGACCCTGGCACCTTCACGTTCTCTGCCTCCTCTGCCCAACAAGTTATCCTTCTCCTTCTTCTTTCCCTTTCTTGGATCTGGCAACGGCTCCGGAGCGGCCAAACCTTTCTTTCCGGCTGTGGCCTCTTCGACCTGGGCCGAGCTCTGAAGGATGGTGTTGAACAACCTGACGACTCCCTTCTGAGCAACCTTTCTCAACGACCTTTCCCAATCCTGTCCTCCTACCCCGTTCTCGGTTCCTCCCCAACCGGTCAAGACATCTCTGATTCGACCTCGATCTTCCTTCTCGACTCTGGCATTCTGTAAGACCCGTTTCGCTCTGGACTCAAGCTTTCTGGCAGAGAGTGTCTTCCTGACGGAAGGAGCAAGGGAAAGAATGTTTTGAGATTGGACGGCAGAGGCCGAGACGTTCGCGGTGGTTGAGCTTGGTTTCGAAGGTCGGAGGGAAGAAGGTTGAGTGAACGAGGTAACAGGGTCGGTGTCAAGAATGGTGGTGAGGAGGTTTCCGAACGTCGATGGCGAGGCTGCTCGTCTTTTACGCTCTAAGGAAGCAAAAGGGCACGAACACCAGTCAATCAGTCAGTCGATCGGTCAACCTGGAAGACCATATGATGATCACCTTCTACAGATCTTACAGTGCACGAAGAAAAATACACTCACTTGCCGTCTTTTTGCTCTTTCCACCCTGCTCGTTGGCTTGTTCGATCTCATCGTCCGTGTCCATCTTTCCTCCGTCTCCGCCCTCCTCACCACTCATTTCTCCCAGGTCGAACTCATCGTCGCCTCCAAAGTCACTACCTGCCTCTCCGTCCGAGCCTGACCTATCCAAATCGCTCAGCCGGTCCTCTACTTCTTCTTCCCTCTTGCTAGACTTCGACTTTAGTTTGGCGGAAGATCCCCCGGCGAGAGAAGCCGACGACATGGTCAATTTTGATTTCTTAGACGTAGGAGCCATGGTATCACGCTTCCTGTATGCTGTACGCGTGCGTGTGTGTATGTGTATGTGTGTGTGCTTGGGTATGTTATGACACAGAGAAAGAGAAACGGCCGGCCGTAGGATGGGACTGCTAAGATTTTGAATCTGACCCAAAGCGGTGGTGTATCACGTGATTTTAAACGCCACATTTGGGGTATCCCTCCCCATCTTCTTTTCCTCATCTTCCCTCTCACCATCAATCTCGTTTCCTCATCCTACATACGTTCTCCCTTCGTTTGCACAACCCTTTAGCTCGTCTGCTCAGGATGGCAACAGCTTCTGTGAGATCGTCCATGCTTAGGTTCCCGTCGGCCAGCTGGTTCGGTAGCGCTCCTAGAATATCTTGCTCAGGTGCAGCCAACCAGTTCTACTCGTGTCGAACGATCATCTCGACGCCAAGCACATCGGAAACGACATACACCCCGATAGGTCCTTCTAGTTCATTCGAAGGCGTTTCTCAGCCTGGTCTTCGCATGGTTCTTTTCGGAAAACCTGTGAGGGACGCATCATGAGTTTCGTGCTTCGTGTCTACCATCGTCACTCATAAACCGGCTCGTCGTTTCATCTGTTTGTTTGTTTGTTTGTCTGTAAACTATCAGGGCTCAGGTAAAGGAACCTTGAGTCAGATGGTTCTGGACTCGTACCCAAACGTCAACTTGGTCTCAGTCGGAGATGTGCTCAGGAAGGAAATCAAGAACAAGTCGGAAGTAGGCAAGAGAGCCGAGGGTCTGGTAGCTCGAGGAGGTGAGTTAGATGGAACTCTTTGGGACAAGATCTTGACAGCCCATATAGTAAGAGATGTTGTCTAGCGGAGCGCTGATCGTTGTAATAAACCTGCCGTGCCCATCTTTTATGCAATCAGAATTTGTGTCCGATGAGGTGAGTTTCTAAACATTCTGGTTTTGTCTCTTCGTTCAAATCGTTCTGACAACTACTTTAATTGTGTACCTAAAAAAAAAAGATCATGCTCGATATCGCGCTCTCCGCTCTTCGGCCCTTGAATGATGCGCATTGGATTCTAGATGGATTTCCCAGAACAGTTGCACAGGGTCAGATGTTGGACGAGGCGCTCATCAAAGAGGGCAAAGGGTTGAACATGGTCGTCAACCTAGCGGTGAGTGATGATGTGATCTTGAAACGAATCGAAGGTTTGTTGTCTTTTTCTGTGTCTCCTCGACGATACCTCTATCGAATAATCAATCCCGCCCGCTCAATCTGATTCTACCATGTTGCTTTCTGCAGATCGATGGATCCACATCCCATCCGGACGAGTTTACAACACGACATACAACAAGCCTGCGGTGGAAGGGAAAGACGATATCACTGGCGAGGCGCTCACTAAACGACCGGATGACACACCTGTTCGTCCGTTCCTTCATTGAAAAACAGAGAAAGAGAGAAATTTCCGTTTGACCAACCAATCTCTTACTTTTGTTGTGTCAAAAAAAAACCCTTAAACAGGAGGTGTTTTCCCGTCGACTTGATCTGTACAACGAACAAACCTTCCCTTTACTAAAGTACTACGGAGATTCCTTCCCTAGTATCACTCATACCCTCAAAGGCGAGACGAGCGATGAGATTTGGCCGACGCTCAATGAGCTCGTACAGCAGACGCTGGACCGAACATGAGTTCGATAGGGCCCGCCATACAACGAGAAGTAGAAGGATCGAGCAAAACAAGAGAGAAAGAGAGAGAGAAGGAAGGAGAAAATTTAGAGTTCGAAACGACTGAGAGTTTCAGAAGAGAGGTTATCAAGATGGCTCTCCTGCAAAAGATGGACTTCAGCCAAGCGGAAAGGTCTTCGTGAAGTTCTTTCTTCTGGCTGTTTGTGTGTTGTCTATCATCTGTTGTCTGGGATTCGAATACGCTGTACTACTACGTGTAATTATCATACCCCCCATCCTCCCTTTACTCAAGAATCTTTTTCATCTTCTTTGTAACTTGATCTGTATCTTGGAACCCCGAGGTTAAATTAATATAGAACATGAAGAGCAGACAGAAGAAAAGCAAAGAAGTGAAGCTTCATTCGATATGTAACAAGACACAAAGAAAAGGAACAAATGCAAAGAGAAAGGTTTGGAAGAGTGAGAATGAGATCTATATGTCGTAAAAAGTAGAAGCGGAGAGGTAAAAGAAAGGTAGAGAGTTTTTGTACAACGGACTACGAGAAATTTCGCTGAAATTCAAGAGTAAAAGAAAAAGTGAAGAGTGAAAGAGAACAGAATGGGAATTGCTTGATCTTGATTCAAAGAGGATATGTTTCTATAAAGGGGGGAAAACATGTATCGATGATGTTTCTGTACAATCATGAATAAACAAAACGCTGAAGGAAGATCAGAAGTAACAATCAATAAAAGAACAGGAGGCCGGGCAGGCGGAACGATCAGGTAGAAAAGTAATCCTGGTCCGTAATCTCCTTTGGCGGTAAGACTCGATCCCAGACTTTCTTTCCCTCTTCGAGGTCCAACTTTGGTAGTTGTATCAGCCTGCGTTCGTCGGCCTTCTTCCCTTGTTCTGTTCCGTCCCCAGAGACGGTAGCGTACTCGGTCTTGGCCCCTACGCCTACGCCAGCACCAGCTAGGTCCCTCTCCTCCTTCTCTTTTGCCTTGAGCGTCTTCCTTCTTGCCAGCCGTTCTCTGTCCCATATTTGAATCAACGAGTCACACACGTTCTTGATTCCAAAGATAAACCCTTCATCCGGTTTGTCTGGATGCGTCGGCGGGAATCTAGCGATTGCTTTTCCACTCTCTGCATCAAACACCGTCTTGTACCCTTTCCCTAACGAATCCGGATCGATGTCATCGTCCATCGACGGATGGAGAGGCACGTAATCCTTTCCGGTGGTCGTATGAGCGAAATCAACAATTCTGATCTTGAGCTCGCCTTTAGTCGCTGGGTTTGGTCCTCCTGTTCGGTTCGAGTGTAGGTTCGTAGAGATCTCTCGAGGTTTGCCCGGTTCAGCAGATCTCGATCGACGTTCAGGGAACGTCTCAGAATCCCTTCGTTTCCGGACGGGTTCTGGCACATCCTGATGATGGTCGTGATGCTGATGATGTCTGACTGGTGGTCGCGAGAGACTCCTTTCAACCGAGCCTCCGGTCGTGACGTTCGGTCCCGGACCAGTGTCCATTGAAGGTTTGTACGAAACCGGGATTGAATCTTCCGTCGTCAACCGAAGCTGCTCTTGAAGATCTGGATCACCATCATAGATGAATAGCAGAGAACAACCGTAGAACCGGAAGCCAGGCAGTTTGTGCAAGATCGAAGCCAGACGATAGAGTTTGCGAAGAGTGTTAGGGATATGGTGGACGAGCAGTCGAGAGTCATCAGAGATGAATGAGGCGAGGACGTCGTTGAATTCGGATGTTTTAATCTTTCGGCCTGTCAGTTTGTTCTGAGAGATGAACTCTTCTTTGGCCGAGTTCCAGACCTGTTTCATCATCATCCGAGAAAGAAAAGAAAAAAAAAACGAGAAAACACCGGTTAGTAAGGAATACTCGCACCTTAGGTGGTCATCTCGACCAAACAAAGAGAAAGATGATCGTACCTGCATTCCACAAATCCTTACTCCTAGATCTCGACTCGTCGTCTCGTCACACTTCTTTCTCTGACTCTTTGCCTTGTTCGGCGTGGCATCATAACCGTACTGCCTCGTACCCATTTTCAGATCAAGCACACATGGCTTTTTCAATCGGCCAGTCAGATCTTCCATCAGAATGAAGTAGGCCTGCCTGGTTACCGGAGCGTTCTCCTCCAGAGGCGGTACCGAATGGGATATAGGGACTGCAGGGGATGATCGGTGAGTGTCTGGGGGAAGAGACGGACGGGAAAGAGATTTCTCTGGGATAGAACGTGTCGTCAATGATGAAAGAGGGGACAAGGCAGGGTTGGGGGGATTGGTAGCGGTGTGACGAGAAGGTGTCGGCATGTCCTCTGGGATGGGCTGAGGCGAACTCTTGGGGGTGTGTAGAGGTGAACTTGGCAAAGAGGTGGTCCCTAACAGGCTAGTGTCCAAGTCTGCTCCTTCGCGTGGAATGGGCGAATCAATGCCACCGAATGTTGTTGATCTGTGTCCTGATCCAAGGAAATGTGGCGGCGAACGACTAGAAGGTCCCGACCCAGGATGACCATTCGAAGGTTGGCCGGGCACATGCCAATGCGACCGTTCCTTCGTTCGAAGATACCGTCTAGCAATCGTTCCAAACACGTGATCCCTCAGCTTTGTGTTGATCATTGTCGAGCCCATTCCTTCTGGTGCAGGAGATGGTAAGCTCGAGTTTGAGAATGACGGGGAGAGTCTTTGTGGAGTGGATGATCGATCGAGGGCGAATCTATCGGCGATTAAAGTGGGAAAGTGTCGATCTGTCGGGGGATTGAAGCTTGAAGAAGGTGAAGAGCCTGGATCTTCTTTGTCGGCACTAGACATTCTCCGCCGGTTTTCTTTATCGACCGGGGAGCCTGAGCAAAAGTCGAGTCGACCCTCTGAATGAAGACTTCCCAAACTTCGCCTCTTGCCCGTCCGTTTACCAGTCATCTGAAGCTTGGCGTCTGTTTCGTCTCCTGTGCTTCCCTCTCTGGTTGCTGGTTCTAACGGACTCAGTCCTAGGCCAGCTTTTGTTCTAGCTCGACCTCTTCCGAACGTCGCCGACCGCTCATCGTCGCTCGACTTCCTCAGACCTCGGTTGATTCCATTCTTCAACATCCATTCTGGAACAACGTGCCGGTTCCTACCAAGAGATACCTCAGGAATCTCGTCATCCGAAAAGTAAGATCGCGTTGGGCGACTGTTGACGACAGAGGCTGAAGCCGAAGCTGATTTATGATGAAGCGATGGACGAGAAGATCCGATAGGGGAAGATGGGGCAGATGCTTCCAGGGAAGGCTGAGGCATGGGCGACGACCCATCTAAGGCTTCGGCTGAATTGCCATTAGGCGACTCAACAACTGCAGACGTAGGAAGCGGACGGGGTTGCCGTCGGTAGTTGACAAGCATGACACCTAGGTATCTAGGGATGAACCCGGCCAACTCGGGAGCTTCTCGCTCGACTGCTTCGTAGAAGATATTCTCCCGAGAGGCAAGCGGCTTTTCATAGATTTATTTCGGGGGGAAACAATTCAAAATTAGTACATAACATCGCAAATTATGAGCCGCGCGCTCTCCCCTAAACATAGCTCTTCTGATATGACTTGACCAGAGAACATATCAGGGTATGTGTACGAACCTTGCAGACCGCTCGCTTTGTGAACTTGTAAATGGCTGAATGCCCTCCGACTTGGTTCCAGAACGGCCGAAGCGGAACAGTAGGCAAAGAATCGTCCGACTCGAAATCTTCTTCGTCCTCATCCTCGTCCTCTCCCTCGACTCGTTCGTCTCCTCCATCCGCCTCGTCATCATCTCCTTCACGCCAACCAACTCCCTGCTCGTCCACATCTCCTTCCGCCCCGTCGGGCACACTATCTAGTACACTCTCGAATCTGTACCCTCTTCGACCTCTCTCCTGTTCGCCCGATAGATCTGTCGAATGGTGGTGCTGATATGAAGAATGATGGTGGTGGTTTTTATTGTGAGAATAATACGAGTCGTGCTCTCCATTTCGGTAGTCCGAGATGCCTCCCTCCGAAGTACTATCACCCTCACTGCTGAACGCGTCTGTCCATTCCTCTTCATCGTAGCTTCCTTCCTCACCGTCGGATGGGTTGGACGAACATGGTATCAACGAGATTCGTTCGGGCTCGTGCATCGGGGAGGCGACCGAGGAGACTGAGGGTGATTCATCATATTCGAAATCAAATTGCCTGCTTGATCCAGTTCGATCGGTCAAGAGAGAGCCCATCATGGCTGGCAATGGTCGGGAGGACGAAGAGGGGATACTGGCTGTTGAAGAGAGTTCTGTAGCAACGGACGATCGACGGGAACGGTGTAGGTGAGAGAAGTGGAGAGGAGGGTGGGGATGAGATGAGGGATGTAGAACATGGGTTCCACTCGATGAAGGAATAGATGAAGGTGTATACGTTTGGGAGGAAGAGGGCGTTCGGGGAGCTGTTCCGTTGGACAAAGATACCGGTGACGAGGTGAGACCCGACACGTTGAAAACTCCGGCATCAGAAGAGATAGAAGGGGTCGGAGGCAACTCTAATGGAGAAGGTGGTAAGGCCGGTTTGGAATCGACCAGGGGTGACGACGTGGTAGAGAACGACGAGGTTGGCGAAAACGTAGAGGAGGTCGACGAGTGCTGAAGGTCGAGAGCTGGTCGACGAGGTGCTTGGGGCGTCAATGGGAAACGATGATGGGCGTGTGAAGTGGATGATGAGATGGAGTGAGTATGCGAATAGGAGTGATGCTTGCTAATCTTGGGGGACGCGGAAGGAGTAGAGGTCATGGATGAAGAGCTCGGTGTAGTAACCGAGTTGGAGGACACCAAGACTGGGAACGCATGTTTAGAAGAGGATATCGAACCTCGACGAGACGGCCGATCAGACGGAGTCCTCTGCATGGACCTAGACTCCTTGGACCGTTTAGGAGTTATTTCTACATCAGAAAGAAGGTGTGGAAGACTGTGGAGGTGTCGATGATGATGATGTCCTTCGTCTTCCTCCATCACAACGGCGCTTCCGACAGCCGCACCTCCACCAAGCTCACTGAATTCACGATACATATCCCTGACGAGATCCTTTTCCTTCTTGTCCTTCTCTTTTTCTCTGCCAGAACTTTCTTTGAAAAGGCCAAGGCCGAGACTGACTTTCCGACCGCCTTTGGATTCCTTCTCTTTCACGACGCCTGTAGCAGGATCTTGAGTCCCATTCTCATCTTCGCCAATTTTCCCATCTAACAGGACATCATTCGTATCGATACCCACGTCTCTGGGTCCGATCTCGAGCACCCGGCAGTCAACTCCTTCAGGTACGCTGAATTCATGACCAGAGTTTAAAACCTCGTCCAAACTCTGCCTGAGTGATGACCCCAGATCTCGGATACCTCCGACAAGGTTATCACGAAGGGGCAGAAACCGAAAGGATGACGGAGGAACCGACCTAGGCCGAGGTGGGGAGAGTATCGAATCCGACGGATTATGGCCAGAGACAGATTTGGGAGCGACAGCTTGAGGATCGGAGAGGACAGCACCGGAGGTGCTAGTCCCAGAGGGGGACTCTGGACCTAATACGGTAGGCGAACTCGGAGGGAAACTGGCAGGTATTGAAGGAAGAGGTGTCGGTAGAAGAGCCATATGAGATTTGACTTTTGTGGCTGTTTGTCGGCTTGGCCCGGACTAGGCAATGAAAGAGGGTGATGAACCTGTTGGTGAACACCTACCAAAGGGATATGAACCGATTGAGCGACGAGATAATGAATACTCACCTTGTGTATTCGACTGAGCGACGAGGTAGATGCCGATCAAATGGTAGATGCAACGGAAAAGAAAGAAGAAACGACGGGAGTCGTGAATAATCTTATGCTTGGGTGCACTGTATGCGTCTGCTTTCGATGGAAAGATAGACTGAGGCGAGGCCAGTAGGCAGAAGAGAAAAGGCGATAATCACCCGTAGGATCAGTCAGCCAACGTGCATTCACCTTTATACAAAGAAGACCGGGATAGGATAGTTTGGCGATGCTTGGGACGAGGGAGATACGGAGGACGGAGCAGCGTTCTCAAGTCGTGCTAATAAGAGAGAGAGATGGGATTCGAACAGGAAGGGAAGCAAGAGCTCAACCATGTTCTTCTCCCACTGATACATGTTCTTCAAAGTCCTGTGCACGACACGTACACCTTTGCTTGCTGATTCCGGCTGGTACAACCGATGGACTGCCCATTTTGCAAAACAGGAAACATACAGAACTGAAGGACGACATTCACACGTACAATTTGACTGGTCTGACTGAGAGAGAGTGATGGACAGAGACACCAGAAGAGAGAACGGAGAGCAACGCTAACCCAAGAAATAGACAGACACAGTGATGAACGCAGAGGAAAGTAAAAGGTTGAAGAGCGAACGTGTATGGGCTGATGGGGGGTGGATGGTTATGAAATGGTTACGATTTGGCTACATTTAGCACAGCTTCCGCGGCAGACACAGCTTTCTTACCCATAGCCACACAGCCGGATACGCGACGTGTCCGTCGGCCCATCGACGCGTCGACGTGTTCCGGGTTACATGTTACTGTAACCATTTACGCATTTCGCCTTCTCTTCCCTTTACTCGCTTACCTTCTCTCTCTCACAAAGATTCGCTCACCCTTTCCCCTATCCATCACGTCTACATCAATCATCTCTGTTAATATGGCCACCAACTCTGTCGAAAAGGATCCGTTTTACCTCAGGTTCGTATCTTATCGTCTTGGTTTCTATACAGAAGCTTCCTGCTTTTGATTTTCACTCGTCACCCCTGTCAGAGGTAGTTTCGTCCAAAACTGACACTCATCTCTTTCTCGCTTCTACAGATACTAGTGTGTCTAGTCTTTCGGTTCCTTTCTCTCCGTGTATCAATCGCTGATTGAGCTACTGAAACCTTGCTCTTGTTCTACCTCTCTTTACCTCAGTACCGGACATATTGGTCTTCATGGACATGAGTTTCTCGAGTTTGAGTACTCCCAAGGCCGACTCCGATATGCCAATAACTCAAACTACCGAAATGACAGTCTGATTAAGAAAGAAAGTCAGTTTCAACCGTTGACAAAGCACTAGCCAAGGTTTTGTGGTAGCTAGATCGATCTTGATCAGATAACAACAAGAAACTGACGCGTACGATGGCCGGTCGCTCTCAATCCTTTGTTCGACGATATTTCCTTCGCGATCTCTGTTTCCCGTTTCTTAGTGTTCGTCAGCCCTCTGCTCATCAAGGAGCTCAAGCGCATAGTAGAGGCCTCCGATGTTGTCAAGTCAGTATGCATTCTGTTTTCTTCTTGAGCCTTGCACGAGTGATGGTAGATCTGTCAGGCCTAGTCGGCTGAACTCCCGATTCCTTTCCTGTTCTCCCTCTTCTCCGCGACTTTATCTATTCGTCAATATGATGGACACAACCCCTTTTTCTTCAATGATCGCTCAAACGAACTCTAACGACAATCTAATGAAACAGGGAGGATGATGCCAAGTGGCCGAAGAAGGGTCAGCAGGGTAAACAGGAGCTTGAGATCCGAATTGGAAACGACCATATCTCTTTTGAGGTTCGTGTTTCTTCCTCCCCCATTTGAGATCATTAGTTTTCTTTACATACACAATACTCATTCTTGCGTCCTCATGTCGGACAATAGACCGCCAAGCTGGGATCTTTGGCGGATGTGCAAGATTCCGAAGATCCTGAAGGACTCCGAGTATTCTACTACCTCGTTCAAGACCTCAAGGTTTGTCACTCTGTCTTTCGCTTTCGAGTTCTTTGAATGGTTCCGAAACTGAAGATTGGATTCTTTTCGACATGCTTCTACGACCCGGTCCAAATCACTGAATCTTTAACAGTGCCTGATATTCTCTTTGATCGCTTTGCATTTCAAGATCAAGCCTAGTATGTTTCTTTCCCTTCAATCTGGGCCCTTTCTTCCTTGCTTCTGCTTGGCCGGTGTGTTCTGATTGGAATTTTGTAACACATCTCTTTGCTCTGCCTAATTCCTTCCTTCACAGTCAACTAAACAAGTCATCATCTGGAACCATCTCAAAACACTCTGATCTTTGTCTCCCCTCCTCGCTCCTTCGTCCGCCTAAAAAGAAAACCGCCACCGTCGTTCTGTGTCTATAATCTTTCTTTTTTCCTACCTCCTTTTTTCTGTCGCTTTTTCGTTCCATTCTATTCCTCCTTGTTTTCACCGTCGGCCTCACTTAAATGAACGGTTACTCTGCATATTTTCCCACTAACTGTGTTTGTGTGTATCGGTGAAAGATCGTTGGACGTCATAGGAACGATCAAGAGGGTGGGATGCAACATGAAAAGAACATACAACCAATAAGAGAGTGTTTAAGCAAAGAAGGAAGCAGCAATCCCCTTCTCTTTTCCTTCATTGACCTCTCTTTTTTCACATACAAACAGACACGTCCACATACAAACAAAGAAATAAACGAGCAGACAGCTCATTCCAGGTCCACTGTTATATTTATACAACCACCTCTGCTCATAACAGAGATTTCCTAGACGGAACCGAGACCAGAGCAGGAAATTAAAGAGGATTCTCAGAAGACTTGACCAGCGTCTCGAGTTGCTTGACTACGTCCTTCTCCGTCAAGTTTGCCAAGCCTACTTCAGACTCAACGCCTTGTTCTGTTGATAGCACGATAACGGCCGATGGAGGTTTAAAGAGGATTTGGGTAGCATACGATAATATGGGGCACCGGTTTTAGAGATGAGAGTGGAAAGATGAATACATCCATCGGTTAGCCTCTGATCTTCTAATCCCACATCACGTTTTCTCATTGCTCAACCTCTAATGCTTGAACTGGTCCAACTTCATGGCCTTGCTTCCCAGTAGCTCCAGAACGACTGTAGAAAATAGAGTAGTATGAAGGAACGAACCAAATCGAGCAAAGGCTCTTGGGCTAACGGCGGCTGCTTCCCTGATGAGCACCTTCAGATCTGGATTGGCTGCCTTGAGAGACAAGTAATTCGAGTTGATGTATGATCTAGTTTGTATTTTGTTATTTTAAAAAAAACACCCAGCCAAAACAACAAAGAAAACAGAAAGAGAGCCCGGTCGAGAGATCGAGTTGAACAAGGAAGAACAAAGTAAGCCATCAATGGAGAAGATGAGAAGAGAGAGCTGGCGAAAACCAACGGACCGAAGACCGGCTGAAGCTGGAGATGTCTGGCACAAGTGAAACCGAAGCTCCTTCAGAGTGGACGGGATAGCTTTGCTAAGGCTGGACATTGTTAGGAGAGATGAGAGAGAAACCTTGGGCAGACAACAGATGGAAGAACCCAAGATGGCAGAGGAGGTGAGATTGAAGACATCGTGTTTTACCTAAGGTATATCTGAAATTGAGAGTAAATCTAATGTTTCAAATATTATATATATCATATAAGCATCTCACGTGACTCCTCTTTTGGTAACTGCCTTGTTTATGTCTTCTTCCCAGAAACTCGAACGATCTTTTTCTTTTTTTTTCTTTTCCTACTCTCGTTCATCAACACAACTCTCCTGGATCATGGCAACTAAATCTACGAGTGCCAAGTCGTCAAGAGCTCAGTTCTTGGGATATATTGTTCTGATCGTCGCCTTGGGATGGGGCGCATGCAGCTTTCTGGATGGTATCAAAGTAAGCGGCTCGCGCACATACACAGCGTTTGTCTTCTTTATCGAGACTGACCATTACTCCGTTATCTTGATGTGCTCGATTTTTCGTTTCTTCGTCGTCTTTTAGGAGCGATGGTTCATCTTTGATCCCCCGGCCTTGCACGCCCTCTCTGCTGAGGCTGTCGCGCTTCACCCAACAAACATCACCGCCCTGACGGCTCACATTCTGACGAACCTATCATCAACGTACCCTGCCTACACTATTAACACGGATATCTCGAACCCGTCCGAGTGGGTGTTCAATAACGCAGGTGGAGCGATGGGAGCGATGTTCATCATCCATGCTTCTATCACAGAGTACTTGATCGTGTTCGGAACGCCGTTGGGAACGGAAGGTCACTCGGGAAGACACACCGCGGACGACTACTTCAACATCTTGAGAGGTGAACAGTGGGCTTTCTCCCCTGGGTCCATGGAGATGGAGGTTCGTTTCTATCTATCTGTTTCGTCTATCTCTTCTGTTGTTTTCGACTGGTTTCGTTTGCTGATCGAAACTGGTTCTCATTCTTTCTTCTCTTCCTCCTATCTGACCTTCACTTGGACCACGTAGCGATACGTTGCTGGTCAAGTTCACCACATGCGACGAGGAGACGCCAAGCAGTACAGTCAGTTCCGGCCTGTCTCACTTCTTTTTCATCATCGTCGCCTCCCTTCTTCGTTGAAACTTTCACTGAACTCGGATTCTGTTCTACATTTGATGTCTATTCTTTATCTCTTACTTTCCGCGCACAAAAGAATTCCACGAGGGTGGTTGGGCTCTTGAGCTCGCCCAAGGTTGGATCCCTCCGATGCTCGTGAGTTCCTTTGTCTTTCTCCTTATCTTGTTCTACATCCCATTCCTTCTCTCTCGTTGTCAACTGTACCGAAAACTGAGTTCTGATTCTCTATGCGCTCGATCCTCTAGCCCTTTGGATTTGCAGACTTTGCTTCCACCTTGGACTTCCCAACGATGTACAACACCGTTCGGCTGACAGGAAGGGAGATGATCAAGAATCTCCTGCACGGAAAGATCTGATGAGGAAGGGAAGATAAAAGTGCGCGGATACAGGGACGACCTCTGGTTCTATGTTCTATTCCTCTTTTGGACCAAGAGGGAAATAGAGGACTAGTGGTAGGTGTAGATAGATGCGAACGAAAATGATAGTTTTGAAAAATCCACTTTGTTATCTAATAAACGATTGAAATCCGAGTCGTGTCGTTTGACACTTTCCAAGATTCGTGTTAAAACTGGTGGCAAAAAATAACGACTGGAGGTGTCTGAGGAAAAACCTTTTTATATTTGTGTTGGTTTTATATTGGAAATCAGAGTCTACTTTCCGTCTGAATTTGTTGTAGTTTTGGACGGAACAAGATTGAGGGATCGGTCGAATCCGTGTGCTGCAAGGTCCCTGTGCGGGGTCACCCAAGAAAGAGAAAGAAGATATCAACAGACCGCAGCCAGAGACCCGTCATCCTCCAAAATTGGACGGCTGTTTCGTGAAAGAACGACGTCCAGACCAGAAAAGACGAAGGAGAGAAGGGAGAGAAGGAAGAGAGGGAGAGAAAAAGACTGTGGACATACCTCCAAGTTTCCTCCTCGTCATTTTCTGTCTGAAGTGTCATCATCTCTTCGAACCCTTTCATCGTCAGCCCCTCCTCCTTTCCACCGTTAATCTTGACTGTGTCGAAGAACGTAAAGATCTCGTCCTTCGTTGACTTTTCGAACGGTGCTCCGTTGGTGTCCTTTGCGAACAAATCGAGCGCTGTCGAGGAAAGGGAGGATGAGGGTGGAGGTGGGGGGTGTAGGGAACCTTGGGCCGTGGGATTCGTTGGTGGGAGAGGTGTCAAGTATTTTGAGAATATGTGACAGAGCGCCAGGTAGAGCTGTTTGTGAATATTTTGTTGTGAACCGAGTTAGAGCCAGTCAGTCAGGTTCAGTCAAGTTTGAAGTGATATGAAGAGCGAAAGGTAAAGACGAAAAGAACAAGATTCTTTACAGGTTCCCTCAACGCTCCATCCTCATCGAACAAATCTATCTTTCCAGACGAGCTCATCTTTGTTCTAATTTTTCGGGTGTGTAGGGACGATGTTATATTGATTAGTTTGCTTGAAAGAGGATTGATGAGCTTGGGCGAGGGCGTGGGCGTTTGGATGGTCGTAGTCTGATGGGAGGATTAAGATTCGTCGAATCGCGGGCGTAAGGAAGATAAACAATTCTGTTCAAAGTTCTTTCAGGGGGAGCCGGTCGGCAGAATGTTTCCGTAGTCCTTGCTTCCTCTCTAGCTTTTCCATTGTTGCTCACAACATACAATCATCATCGTCATCGCCACAAGCACAACACGTTCGAGACTGAAAACACACGCTCTAAAAGATATCTATCAAAGAGAGACAAAGAAGAAACGTGTAGCGTTAAAATTCGTAGGAAGATCTGATAGTAAAGGTGAGATAAGAGCAACAAATAGGGAAGGCAACCTCCTAGAAAAAAACAGTACGAAAGAGAGGAGAAAGGTTCTATAAAACTTTTACAACGACGTCGGAGCACAAACACAAAGGGATAAAGTAAACTTAATTAGAAGAGGAGGGAAAAAGAAGAAATACAACCGAAACATAAAGACCGAGAAGAAAAAGGGAAAGTGAAAAGTGAGAAGTGGAAAGTGAAAAGGTGCGCAATACAAAGAGTATAGGCTTGCTCAGAGAGCGTATCGGAATCGCAAGTTTTGCCTGTCGGTAAGATCCATGAAACCAAGATCGACCTTCTTGGAGATAACCGTTCCGTCCGTCTGGATCTCGTCCATGTAGTTGTCCTGCGAGGCGACCTCCGACTCGGGGAGAGTATCTCGTCTTCTGTTCTCTTTTTGAAGGAAGTAAGCAATGCACAACATGATGATTGGGCATGCGGTGTAGCAAACAAGAATTACAATCCACGGGATCGTGTTCTTGGGTGAGTACTCGGCCTTCCACATCTGAGGCGCGCAAAGGTTGCCGAGACAGTAACCGATGAGCATGATTGCGTTTGTGGTGACTTTCTTTGTGTGGCCGGCGGTGACAGCGGTGATCCAAGCGAGGGAGAGGACGAAACCGGTGGTTCCTACACCGGTTATGTAAAGCGCGATGAGCTGTCCGGTCTTGTTGCTGAAGGGAAGGCCAAGGATGAGAGCAGATCCGATAATGTTTGGGATAAAGTAGATCGTTCCGATGATCGCTCGAGCATTCGGGTACTTCTTGACGCAGAGCGTTCCGGTGTAACTGATGAAGGGGAAAGGTAGGAATGATCGGTCAGGAAAGTTGAACACGCGCGGGATAGAAGAGAGGGTGATACTTACATAGTGATGATCTCGATCACTCCGGAGACGCAACCGAGCAAGGTGGTCTGCAAAGCAGTAAATCCGAGGGATTTAATGATGATCGAGTTCTGGTTGGTCAAAGAGTTGGGCACGTTGTCGAGGGCGGCAAACAAGAAGAAAGCCCAGGTCTTCCAATCAAGAAGGGTCTCGATGAACTGATCCTTCTTCCAGTGCTTGTTCTCTACACCACTCTGGTTGGACCTGATTCGCTCAATGGCAATGACTTTCTCTTCTTTGCTTAAGAACTTGGCGTCCATAGGGTTGTTGGCTGAGAAGATGAAGAATAATCCGGTTTGAGACAACGCGAAGGAGTCAGATCGAGCAAGAGGAGGACGAATGTTGGGAAATGAAATAAAGTCTGAAGAATGAAACTCACGGAATCGGAGAAGGAACCAGACGGCGACAACGAGAGTGATCAGCCCTGTGGTGAGCATGAAGATTCTCCAGGGGGCAAAGGAGGATTTGGAGTGCAATATTCCCTGAATGGGTCAGAAAGAAGAAGGAAGGTAAGGAGTCGGTTCGAGATGGAAGGTTGAAGAACGGGGCGAGACGTACGTAAGCGAGGAAACCAGAAACGATCTGGGCCGTTCCGTTCATGAGGAACCAGAAACCGACTCGTCGGGAAGACTCGGCGTGGGTGTAGAACATGGTAGTGCTGGATATAGTAGGACATACAATGATAAGGAAGACGCTTGGTGCAAGGGATGAATATACAAACAGACAGAGCAACTTACGTGACAAGGAAACCAGCGGTGATTGACCCCTCACAGATACCCAAACCAAGACGGCAAATGAACAAGCCAACGAAGTTGTGGCAGGCGGCATCTAGGAGCGCAAACGATGGGATTTAGTAAGAGTCGCGAGGCGTAACAAGATCGGTGTAGGAAGCAAGCAACTCACGGCACATCAAAAAGATACTCCAGCACAGAATGTTGAGCGACATCCATCGACCGGCAGGGAATCGCTGAAGAGCCAAGTTTTGGCTAGCAGAACGAATTGGACGAAACCAGACAAAATTATGAGCAAACGGATTCTTTGGGAAGATTGGGAAGAGGAATCAAAGGCATATGTATTCAAGACTAAAGAACTCACGGGTACTCAAAGACTAAGTATGCGAGATAGAAGATCGTTCCAAGCCAGTTATACTGGAGCGAGGTCAGATGGTTGTCCGTCTTGAGACCGAGGTTGACCGAGTTACCGAGGGTGGTCTTGTCCATGAATTGAACGAGATACAAGATCATCATCTAAGGGGTGATATGAGACGAGGATGTAAGGTTTCTGGTGAGTTATGGGACTGAGACGACACAGAGTAAATGATCTCTGGTACGAACCATGGGCAACATGTTTCTATCAATCTTTCCAAGCACCCGCTTGGCCTCGACTGGGTCTAACTCTCCGGTGAATCCGGCGACGAGTTTGGCAGCAGCATCTGCATCATGTGCGTTGGTGCTATAGGGTGCGAGGTAGATGAAGGAGAAACAAGGTGATGAGATGTCAGCCTACAAGGAGGAGCCTGAGAAGACTGAGAAGGACCATACTGGATAGCGTGATCGGATGGGACTTCGTAGACCTTTTCGGACACTCCGTAGACGTCCTTCTCGTTATCCTTGAGATCCATTGTTGGAGTGGGTGAGGGTATGAAGATCTGAGTAGGTCGGGATGGCTGAATGAATGAGAAGGAACGGAAGAACAGATCTCGGGTGCTCTTTTGAAGCTTTGTCGTCCGATCCATCTTCTTGGCCTTTCTTTACTTTGAACGGAATTAAGCCGATATCATATTCTTTCTTCTGAGTTATCTCGTTATCCGCAAGATAGCGAGATAACTGGACGGGGCAACTCTTGAAGGGGGCGCGCTTCCGTCAGGCACATCTTCGGAGGCAGCTTGGAGGGCGATTAATTGACAGGCACGAGCGCCGGTCTTTTCAAGATAGAGCTTGGTTCCTAGCTGGGACCAGGCTTAATCTAAAAATAAACTGACTGATCGACTGCGATTTGGTCGGAGTACAGCGGTAACCCTAACAAATTTAGTATCAAAAGAGGAGCTCTTCTTGTTCTAAACAAACACGTCATCGGCCTAACGGTTTTGTCCATGTCTTCTCTATCTATCAAGACGGGGTCGACCGTCAAATAGATTATACCCACGCTCAAGAACGTTGAGATCCGGTCGAATCGGTCAGATTCTTTTACCTTATCAAGTAAAGATGCCTTCCCGCTCCACGGTTCAGGCCGTCTTCCGTTCCATTTTTCCCTTGGACAGGATAAAGATGTAGATAAAGAAGTTGACGAAGAAAGCAAACGCCGGCTGACCTGCTCGTGGGTTGTTGGTAGTGGTGATTGTCTGATGGGCATGAATATTCATAACCGTGTCTAACCGGACGAGCTCTTCAGATGATTGGCCAAAAGAGTTTCTTTAGATCGGACGAGATGGAACACAAGAGACCGTGGCCAGAGATTGTGGTCGGTTCAGATGTTTGTCTTTGCAACTCCGTCCGGTCGAATTCTTGCTCTATTGTGCATGCATGCCTTGAAATATCGATCTTTCTCTATGGAAGAGACTTTATCCTGTTGTGATCCAATCAGCAACGGATTTTTTTATTTGAGTATTATAATAAAAAGAAGTGATGGTGTCGATGACGGTAAACCGAACACGGAGGACAGAGAGATACAGAGTCAAGAGACGGATCGACTCTGTGTTCCCGAGATGAACTCTTATGTATACCCAGACCCAGACCCAACACACACACGACACACCGAACCATCACCTTGGATTTCTTATTTCAAGCTAACAGAAATCAGCCCATCTCGAAACTCTATCTGAACATCATCCAGCCTTATCAGATCATTCTACCTATTAAACCAAGAAGCCGTCCGTGTCGGACGTAGACAGAGAACACAACGAGTCGGGGTCCTATCTGTTCAGTGCTCAAACATCCGGAACGACCGGAAGAAATGGATGGATGTTAGGGTTAGGAGCTGACACCGCAGCATCCGGCTTACCTAATCATTAAGGTACCAGTAATTTTTTTTTACAAACCACGTGATCCAGCCCATCACCCGAGCCCTTAAAACCTCGTCAAGTTTTTTGCCCAGTTCTTCTTTTCATTTTTTTCTGGGGGGGAACACCCACCCACCTGCCTCGACCGAAGTGTCTTTTTTCTATCGTTCTTCTCTCTTTGACACAAACAAACAAACATACACACACAAGAACATGTCTCCTTCCGTTTTGAACTGTGCTGATGCCGTGGCCGAGCTTGCAAAGTACCCCCGAGGGGATGGTCTCAGCCTCAGGGAACTGGTCAGCATTCACTTTCTCCTATTCGATTCTGTTCTCTTTGTCATCAGATAGAATAAAATATAGCAAAGAAAGTTCAAAGTCTCAACCCATCTATGATCGTCGGCCTCTTCTAACCGCATCACAGATGGACTCCACTACCCACGGAGGACTCACCTACAACGATTTCCTTATGCTTCCCGGACACGTAGACTTCCAGTCCTCTGAGGTCTCCCTCGAGACCCAGTGAGTTCTCCGACCGGTAGAGGCTTGGCCTTCATTCAAAAGACAGAGACAAGACCCTAATCCTTTGTTGAATCTCTCATTCTGCAGTGTCTCCAAGCGAGTGGTTTTGAAGACTCCATTTGTTTCCTCTCCTATGGACACTGTTACCGAGGACAGGATGGCTATCTCCCTAGGTGTACGTCTACATTTGTTACTGTCTTCGTCGTTCGCTCACCCTATCCGCATGTGCTCAATTCCTCTATTTTTCATATATCAAACAGCTTCTCGGAGGACTCGGTATCATCCACCACAACAACACCGCCGAGGAGCAGGCCTCCATGGTCCGAAAGGTCAAGAAGTTCGAGAACGGTTTCATCACTGATCCCGTCGTCCTTGGACAGGATGCCGTCGTCCAGGAGTAGGTTTTCTTTCTTCATTCTTCACAGCCATCTCTATCACAACCCTAAGATAACACCCATCTGCCTTCTTCAGTGTTCTCAACATCAAGGCCCGACTCGGATTCTGCGGTGTTCCCATCACTGGTCAGTCTTTTCCTTCCTCTTCCTTTCAAATTGGCCTGCTCTCCATATCTCGGCTTTCACCCTGTCCGTTCTGCCGATAATCATCAAAAACCCCCATCACTCTTTCTTCCTGATGAGAAAATGATCAACTGTTACCTTCGTTCTGCCTATCGGGCTCCCTAGCGGGGAGTCTGTACATGCGGAGTCTTGACTCATGTCCACTGAACCACCCTTCGACGCCAACTTTTTATCACCACTTGTGACTCGCAAAAGGCTATCAACTAAATACTGATTCAACCGCTTGTCCCTTGCGTTGACAGATAACGGAAAGATCGGTGGAAAGCTTCTCGGTATCGTCACTGGCCGAGATGTTCAGTTCCGAGAGCCCAACCAGAAGCTCAACACCATCATGACAACCGACCTCGTCGTCGGACAGGCCGGTATCAACCTCGAGCAGGCCAATGCTCTTCTCCGAGACTCCCGAAAGGGTAAGCTCCCCATCGTCGACAGCGAAGGAAAGCTGCTCTCTCTTCTTGCCCGATCGGATCTCCTCAAGAACCGAGACTTCCCGCTCGCTTCCAAGAAGCCGTCTACCAAGCAGCTCTACTGTGCAGCCGCTATCGGTACCCGACCGGCCGACCGAGAGCGACTCCGATTGCTCGTCGAGGCCGGGCTCGATCTCGTCGTCTTGGACTCATCCCAAGGAAACTCTATCTTCCAGATCGAGCTGCTCCAGTGGATCAAGAAGACATACCCCGACATTGATGTCGTCGCTGGAAACGTCGTGACCCGAGAGCAGGCCGCCCAGCTGATTGCTGCCGGTGCTGACGGTCTCCGAATCGGTATGGGATCCGGTTCTATCTGTATCACTCAGGAGGTCATGGCCGTCGGTCGACCCCAGGGAACCGCTGTGTTTGCCGTCGCCGAGTTTGCCCGAAAGTTCGGAGTTCCCGTCTGGGCCGATGGTGGAATTGGAAACATCGGTCACATTGCCAAGGCCTTGTCCTTGGGAGCCAACGCCGTGATGATGGGAGGTCTTTTGGCCGGAACGACCGAGTCTCCTGGAGAATACTTCTACCACGAGGGTAAGCGAGTCAAGGCCTACCGAGGTATGGGTTCCATCGACGCTATGGAGCACCAGAAGCCTTCCGCCTCTTCTTCCGGCGTCAAGGCCGTCGGAGATGAGAACGCTGCCACCTCCCGATACTTCTCCGAGTCCGACGCCGTCAAGGTCGCCCAGGGTGTCTCTGGAGATGTTCAGGACAAGGGATCCGTCGAGAAGTTCATTCCTTACCTTCACACCGGTCTCCAGCACTCTCTCCAGGATTCTGGTGTCAGGTCCATCACCTTGCTCCAGGAGGGTGCTCTCGACGGATCCGTCCGATTCGAGCTCCGAACTGCTTCTGCTCAGGTCGAGGGTGGTGTTCACGGCTTGAACTCTTACACTAAGCGACTCTTCGTCTAAGTGGACATTCTGTTTTCAAAAAGGGATTTCATCAGCAATCTAGTTTGCTTGTCTTTCTCTGTACAATTCTTTGCTTCATCTTTTCTTGCATCACTCATCTCTTTTTCTTGTCCCCACAAAGACTGAGGTTTAATCAATTCTTCCCTCCTTCTCATCCATCTTCTCCTTTGCGCTATCACTTGGATTCTATACATATCAATGTTCGAAGAACGAAACAAAACGCTCGTCATCTGAATGTGCTTGATAAAGTCAAAAAGAACGAAACAAACTGGACGCGTCCTCCAAAGTCTCCGAAGAGACGCGTCTGACGAAATTTGAGAAAAATTGTTTAATGACATGCAACAGATGCAACAGCGACACGACATCTCTGGATAAACATTGCCTGCCTGTATGAGTCCTCCTCTTCATCTATACCCTCGTTCCTTTCTCCATCTGCAACGTCTGACCCGGACGAGATCGATCGTTCTCGACCAAAACGCTCACACATCAATTCGCGCTTGGCTGTTTAGATCAACTGGCTCGATCGACCGATCTCACTCTGTTCATAGCCGTCAACGTAGAAATTATACCATCAACACCAACTCCTCTACTTTCCTAGAAAATATCGGTACGGCTCGTAAGCTGATCAAAGAAAATCTCGTAGAGATGGCTCCAAAGAGAAAACAGAGTGGGTCTGTGAAGAAAACGGACGATGAGAAGGACGGAGAGAATGGAACGGCAGTGAAGAAGGCGAAGGTTGAGACGACCAAGTCCGTACGTACTTCTCTCCCTCTAATACTTTTGGTAAGGAGAACGCCTTGCTACAAAGGGTTTGATGTCATCGCTCTTAACATCTTTCTGGATCTCTATGTCTCCGGGAGGGCTACCGGAACAGAAAACTACCTGTTCCTATCCTCAACCGACAAACCCGCCGACGTTCCCTTCGATCCAATACATCAACAAAGCTCTTCCTGCGTCGTACGACCTACCTCCCAAGACAGGGGACGTGAAGATTTCTGCTTGGAACATTACCTCGCTCAAATCCGCTTGTGACAAGAAACATGTCTGTCTTGAGATCTTCATCTTTGTCTTCTCTCATCTTTGCTACAAGGCGATTATCTGAGTACTCATTCGGAGCTGGGTGATCCAAATCTTGAGCAGGGTTCTGGTTTCAGAGGATACATGGATAAAGAAGATGCCGATATCATGGTCTGTTCTCTCCTTTCCTTTCCTTTCCCTTCTCCTTTTTGGTTCTTTTCCTCACTCGGGTGATTGAACTGATAGAATTAACAATCATATGAGTGCACTTGAGTAGATCTTGACAGAAACAAAGAGGAACGACAGTAGCCCAATCCCAGAGGATGTTTTCCTGAAAGAGAAATACCCGTTTCAGGAATGGGCGTTCTGCTCGTCAGTCCTTCCCTCCTCACCTTCTCCTATCTTCTTTCTCCCTTCGCGGTTCGCCGTTTTATCAGTGTTGAGGTTGCTGTGATGAAAGGACGGAGCGCCGCACTCAATCTCCTTGGTTTGGTAAATTGCATCGATCTGGGGTGATGTAGTAAGAAAGGATACGCAGGAACGGCTGTCCTCTCAAAAGTAAAGCCGATCACTAAATCGGTATGTGTCTTTCATGCCCTGCCTTACCCCTTGAATCTCACCGTGAACTGTCAGCTGAAAGGTGTCTGTCTATCTTTGCTGGAAACAAACTGAGGAAAGGTCGACTTGGTGGTCAAAGGAGAACGAATCACAGGTCGAATCGTTCAAATGGAGTTTCCTTCGTTGTTCCTTATAGGTACTTATGTGAGAGTTCTTCTCCTTTTCCTTCCTGCTTGGTTTAATATATCAGAACTGATAGTTCAAACTGCCTTATTGCAACATGTTTTCCCTTCTTGTCTCCTGTTGTCCGCAAACCGGGTAAATGAAGGCTCCGAATGCAAGTGAAGGACTGAAAAACATGCAGGGAAAGAAAGACTGGAACGTTGCTTTCGAGGCGAAACTTCGAGAACTAGACGCTATCAAGCCGGTACGTGTTGAGTTTAATCTTTCCTGCCTGCCTATCTATACATCTCAAAAGGGATCTCAATCTTGTTCTTAACGGCCTGACGAGGGCCTTTTTTGTGATCCATAGGTCGTCTGGGGAGGGGATATAAACGTTGTGTGAGTTGACGGTCTTGTCATCGACATCAAAAGTTAACTGAATTAGACGATCTGGTTGAACATCTATAGTGCGTCAGGCAACGATATCTCGAATGCCGCTAAAGGATGGAACAAGGTATGCCTCCAACATACTCTTCGTTCCTGCGCCCTGATTTCTCACGAGTCATGTTCTTGTTTCTTATATTCTTGCGTTCTATGTCGGAACTCACTATATTGACAGCTACCCGGATGGACACAAGACGAGTTGGATGGATACATGTCTCAGTTGAATCCGTCCTCTGAAAGCGGTCACCAACCTCTAGTTGATGCTTGGAGAGAAATACATGGGCCTGATGAAGTCCAGTATTCATTTCGTATGCCTTTTCTCCCTCTCTCTATAACCTCATGTCGTATCTCTCAAGTAGTCTCATTGTGCACTTACATCCGTTTCCCAGACTCCAAGCGGTCGTTACAGCGAGAAAAAGGTCTCGGATGGAGGCTCGACACGTTCGTCTCTCTTTCTCGTTTCTGGTGATCAAACAAATACCATCGATCAGAACCATGATCCTTACTTTGCCATCTTCCTCGATGGAAATCACTTTGCTGGGAATCTAATCCGGAACAACAGGTTTGTCGTCTCGAAACGACTTCAAGAACGTGTGAAAGCATGCGAGATCAGGTCCGTCTCTCTCTCTCCCCCATCTTTCTGATGTCTATGTTCGAATAAGCTCCCCTAACGAAAGATTATCGGGGGAACTCTCTTTTTCTCTTGATATTCAGGAGAGAGATCTTTGGACCTAGTGATCATGTACCGGTGGTTCGTCTCTGTTCATCCTTCGCGAACTTTAAGTTCCTTCGCGTGAGATTCACTTCTACAACCGAGCTATTCTGACTAACCCTGGTCTTGGGTTTGAACTCGGGGGTGGAACGAACAGGTCATAGAGCTCTCAGGGAGTCTTTGAAAAATCTCCTGACTTTCTTATCGTTATTGATACCACTCAGGTTTCTCCATATCGTTCGTTACCCTCGAGAAAGATGGGACACAGAGCCGATAGAGGGATACATTCGAACAAGAAAGAAACAGAGACCGGATAGGACAAGAAGGAGAGTTGTCAAATTCATGTTTACAACGGTTTCTTCATCATGCAAGGGGTTGTCGACTTTTTTTTTTCTTTTCTTTTTTTTGGTAGAGTCATATCGGATTTGATGTACCGCTCGAGTATTATTTCACGTCAAGGGAAACGATGAAGCAAGACAAGAGCAGAGGAAGAGACGAACAAAGTAAGGGGTGAAGAATCGAAGTGAAATATATATAAAAAGAAAAAGAAAGGAGGGAAATTTAGGAAGGAGACGGGAAGTCCACTGAGATTATCTAGGAGTAGATTGATTTATAAAGAACAGCTTGAACTAATAGGAGCTAGGATGAACATATTTCATGTATGAATGAATAAATGAAGCCGTAGAAAAGGAGCGAGTAGAAGAGAAACTCCTAGTACAATTTTTTCTATGTCGGGCATAAAAAGAGAGAAAAAGAAACATAAAGACTTTCAACTTCATCCTCTCGCTCTTCAGAAACATTCCCTTCAACCTGTTAAAACTTTCCCCGATTCTGCTGTGGAGGTTGCGCGTACTGCTGAGGATATCCCTGTCTAGGGTTACTGGAAGCAGGTGATTGATTGTCATATCTCGGGTCATGCCCCCTCTGCTGCTGATACCTTGGGTCGTATCTAGGATCAGGATTACTACCGGCTGCTCTCTGTTGTTGCTGAGACGGGTAAGCATTAGGTGAAGGCACTGGCCCTTGGTCTCTTAGCTGTTTTGGCTGAGCGTTCGCCAGCCGAGGAGAAGGCGCCGGTGGAGTTTGACCTGGACGAGGAGGAGGCTGATGCATCTGTTGAGGAGGTCTCGGTCGGGAAGCTGAAGAAGCAGCGGAAGGACCAGAGGATGACGCAGGGGATATGGCAGCGGGAGTTGGAGAGACCGCGGACCGAGGGACTGATTTCTCAGCGGCTTTCAAGATCTCATCACTGCTCGAGACGATACGTTTGGTGAAGGGTCACAAAATTCAAGATGATCAGTAAACTCGTACGAAAGAAGATACCATCCTAAAAGGAAGGAAATAGAACATACTCAAGCAGGTTTAATACCGCACAACAAATCACCCATTCAACACAATCTTCGTTCCCTTCGCCTAGTGTTTGCCAAACTTTCTTCTCCTCTTCTGTTTTACCGGTAATAGTGATTCTGGTTCCTCCTCCTTTCTCGGCTGGGTTCTTTTGAATCTTTCCGAACTAATTTCGTCCGTGCCCAACAAGGTTGTCCAACAGAAACAAGCAAATCAGCTTAGGACAACATAAGGAAGACAGAGAACAGAGAAGCTTACCTCGGCTCTTTTTGGAGGAATCTGATGCCCAGCGTACGCGAAATAGAACATTGTCCAGAAATCTGCATTCGGGTTCGGCTTGCTAATCTGGTAGAGTGGGGTTTCGTCCGAATTGACAATCTTGTAAATCGGAGATCTGACTCCTGTATTCTCGATCGACCATTTGAGCTCTCTCGAGGCTTCACACCGAACAGCCCTGTTCGAAGGCGGACCACCATGGCCGAGGTCGGAGGCTGCTCGGAGTGCGGCCGAAGGAGGGAAGAGCTTGGCTACGCAGAGATCGCCTTGGGGTGAAGGCGTCAAGAGGTAGTTGACCTTGTTCTGTGTCAGAAAAAGAGTCGAGTCAAGGGAGTACACTGTTAGCATTTGAACATCCATGTAGAGGCCACAAGGAAAGCGGACCAAACATACGTAATCGGTATGTAGGTACGAGTAGAGCACATGGCTAGGTTGACCTACGACAATCCATACACACACAGAGAGAAAGTTTGAAAAACCCAATTATCAGTCAACGAAACTCTTGTTATACCGACCGATTTCTACTTCAAAGCGTATGTGAATCCAAATGAAAAGATCAAAGAAGAAGGACAACAAGAAGCCAACAAAACATCACGCGACTCAACACGGCACAACGGTTGAGTCCCTGTGCTCCACTCTCGCGCTCTACTCTCTTCATCGTTTCCTGGCCTTGACAAAGCATCAATCCAAAGAGATACAAGAATCTTCTCTTTCATGTCCTTATGTCCAAGATGAGTGAGACGAGTACTCTTGATAACGTTGAAACGGACGAACCGTGGGGAGTGACGACAAGAGTAGGCAAATGGTCCGGTATCGGAGCATGGTAAGGCGACGTGAACACAGTGTAGATAGCTATAGGCGAGTCAAGTCCAACATGAACAAAGAACAAACAAAAAGACAGCAGAACAGAATCAATACCACGGAGACACGCTAAACAGAAGCAAGAAGAAAGGAGAACAAGAAAACACGAGAGGATAGGAAGAAAAGAAGAAAGTTGCGTTGGATGTCGGCTAATCTAATGACGCGGACTACTTCACGTACCAGCCATCTTTGGGATTCAAGTCTTCAAATTTCAAGGCTTGGTCAGGTGAAGGGCAGTAGCTGGACGTCAAGGTTGATTGAATGGAAGTCAGCGTATGGGCGATAGAGTCAAAACCGTGTCTACCTGCTCGCTTGATGGACGTATGGAGTAGAAACAAGTTTGTTTGCTGTTGCTGCTGCTGCTCAAGTCTGATCGTCTCTTGTTGAATGATCGAGAAACGCGTTACGTAACACACAAAAAGCCCCGCATCTTTAACGGTATCAACAACGGACATATGAAAAAGAGCAAGAGAAAACAGTCTTGTTTATAATTCTTTGTGCCGGTAAATCAAAAGGTATGCCTAACGGAATATACATCCTGGACAAGACAAAAGAACAAGGAGGGTTGTGGCGAGAGAGAATGGACTGAGAAGATGAGAAACGAAAAAAGACAGAACGAAAACAGATCGCAAGCACAGTCACAGAAAGATGTCGAGAGGAGCGAGCATCAAACAATGCTTTGAACAACAGGATGCTCTCAGAATTCTTCCGAGTTTTCAACCAAAGCACGGTGAAGATCGTCCGTCACCTTGGCAAGCTGTTCCCGCAAACCGTCAACGTCCTCCTTCAAACTCTGCCAAATAATCAACCAGCGCGTTCATCTCAGCCTTCATTTTCTTCCCACTCCAAAACGATCAAAGTGGTCAGAGGGCGAGAGACTCACCTTTCTCTCTTCATACACCATACTCGTCTCGGATGTCTTACGATCAAGATCCTCCCTCAGCTGGTCTGCCTTCATGTTCGCTTGATCAAGTCTGGCCTTTGTATCATCAATCTCGCTATATATGAAGAATGGATGTTACCGTCAAAAAAGTCTAAAGGAAACAGTGGAAACATGACAATTGGATGTGTTACTAACGCTTGCAGATCAGATACCCTGAGTAGAATAAACGGTTGTCAAAAAATTAAATTCAACACGTCAGAACATCAGGTAGGTAAGTCGATCGATCAGTCATTCAATTAGTCAACACTTTATACACTTACTTCTTACTATGAGCTCTGACCAGAGGAGGAAAGGAAGAAAGAGAACGGTTGAGCCAAAACATTGATAAATGAGCCAGTTCCACATGGATCAAGCCATGGAATACACTACTCACTCGTGTAGATCGCGCATTGGAGAAGTGAACTCGGCAGCTTTTTCAGGGCTAGTAGGAGGCGTCCTGATCTGAGAAATTTGGGCGAGAGCTGACGAAGCGAATCAAAAAACGAGTTAGAGAAATCATCTCTTAATCAAATGCTTGCAAAGAACCAAGAAATTCCTCGAACAAACCCTTGAGCTTCGCTTCACGTTCCTTCTGGACCTCTTCCTCCAACAAAGCCTTCTCCTCCAAAGTTTTCTCTCTCTCCTTTCTTTCTTCAATTCGGATACGCTCAATCTCAGCTATTCGTGCCTGGCTAGCATCCGTCATTGCCCTATCACGGTCTTCTCGGAGCATGTCTAGCTGGTCAACCAGACTCTGCTTCGTCAGCTGAGCAGACGTTCGAGTAGATTCCAGATCGTCCCTCAACTCAAGGATCTGCTGTTCTAGTTGCTGTCTGGATGGTTCATTGGACGAAGGTAACTTCTCTCGGGCTTCGTCGAGAGCAGATCGAGTAGACTCGAGTTCGGCTCGAAGTGCTTCGAGTTCACTCAAATGAACACCATTGTCCGCCTTGGCTCTGGCTAGATCTTCTCGTTGAGCTGTGTCGTTTCGATATACTATCGTCAACGTCTGAAGTATTGTATGTATTATCAAGTTTGAAAATGTACTCACCAGTAAGATCTGACGTCAAACTTGAGAGTTCAGCAGAAAGAGCAGCTCGAACTGAATTCTCGATATCTTCATGAGATGTTTTGAGAGACTCAATCTCTTTTTCATGGGATTGACTATCGTTTTGTGTCATACCAACAAGAATTATGAACGTTCTAGTGTGAAAAAACGAAGAGAGGAAGAAATGAATACTATAGATGGAAGACAGCAACTTACTGAAGTCGAGCAGTTGACTCCTCCGATTTGACTCTTAGCGCCCGAAGCTCTTGGCCATGTTCACTGTTTGCCTCGTTCTTTGAGAGAAGACGAAGTCATCATTATCAATGGAGTTGTATCTTTGGTCAACAGTGTGCAGACATCTACAAACCTTTGCATTTTCAATGGCTTTGTTCAACTCCGAAGCATGAGCAGCTCGAACAGATTCTAACTCCTCCGCATGCTTCAGCGTCAATTTCTGCAGCTCCAACCCGTTTCAAAGCGTACAATCAAACAACTCGGTTTAGACAGAGTTGAAACTTCACAGACAGAGATACAAGACTCACCTCGGTTTGTTCCTGCAATCGTTGCTCTAACGCATCCTTTTCATTGTGCTCCTTCTTGAGCTTAGCCAAGACCTGTTCCAATTCAGCCTTCAACTGGCTTTCTTTCTCCTCCCATTCGACCATGATACCATTAACAGATTGGTCTTGCGCAGCAGAGATCGCTTGCTGAAGAGAGTCGTCATGAGTCGATCGTAGTTTATCAAGCTCATCAGAGTGTGTCGATCGCTGAGCATCTAAAGCATCATCAAGAACAGCCTACGTATCCGGACAAACCATAACAGGAGACGTTTAATGGCGGGCAGAAAGAGAGAGAAGTTCATTCCAAAACGGGACTAACTTGATGTTCAACGACCAAGGCTTGTCTGTCCTGTTCTCGCTGTTCCTCAAACGATATAATTCGGTCCTCGTACTGCTGTCGAAGTGTCTCGAGCTCCTGATTGTGACCTTGCTCGGAGCTCTCTGCCTTATCCTTCAGAGAAGCCAATTCTGCTGTGAGAACGTCGATTTTGGATTCGAGTTCAGCGACTAGTGCCTGTTGAGATGTTTCGAGTGAAAGGGTTTCTTCCTTGATGGCCTGAGGTCATGAGTAACAAAACAGCCACCAAGTCAATATATACAGCTTTGCTGACAGGCAGTTGAGAGTGATTTACCTGCATCTCTTGATTGATTTTGGCTAAATCTAATCGAGCTTGTTCCGCTGCTTCAGTAGCAGCGATTACTTTTTGCTGGGCAGCCTGTAAAGATCAAACATGCGCACTCTCTCAGTTCAGATCTTGTCTCCTCTCGGGACACGTACATGAACCAGAAGAAAGAAGGATAGGTTAGGAACACATACCTCAAGTGCAGCCTTATTTTTTTCATTCTCACTACGAATATCATCCGATGTTCGAGTGAGGTCCTCGATCAGTTCAGTCTGAGCGGCAATCTGCTCACGCAACACATCCAGATCATGTTCAACAGCACCTTCCGCGTTGGAGTTAGTAGCAGATGTTGCAGCCTCCAATTTTTCTTGCAGGGAGAATTGAAGAGAGTGTAGTTCGGCACTAGTATAGCGCGCGCAAACATTTATGACATGTTCAGTACTGCTCACCCGCATATAGTTATCTTTCACAGAAGACTCACAGCTCCTTATTCACTTTGTCTTCCTCGGCGCTCCTCGCCGCCTTCTCTCTCTCGAGCTCATCTCTCAACTCCTGCAGCTCGCTCTCCGCTTCCTTGATCTTGCCTTCGACCTCTTCTTCCCTGTCTTTCTTGATTCTCAACTCATCCTCCTTTCCGGCCAAATCCAATTTAAGGGCCTCCAGTTGCTCCTGAATGTCCTTTGTAGCATCACTGTTCTCTGAGCTGACAGTCACCGTCGCTTTAGCGTTCTCTAGATCTATCGTGAGACCAGCAACTGTCCCTTCCAATGCAGCAATCTTTGCTTCCAGCTCTTTTCTACCTTCTGGCTTAGCTGCACCAGTAGACGAAACGCCATTAGCGGCCGACCGAGCTGTGCCGGCTGTTCTAGAAGAGATCGGTCCGCTTGCGTTTCTCGAGGTAAGGCTGGTGCCTGATAGCCCGGTCCGGGATGCTCCGACATGAGAAACAGAAAGGCTCTGCCTGGTATGACCCGGTCGAGCGCGAGCGGTCTCTGTTGAAGTAGGAGCAGAGGAGCCGGAGGGAGGACGACGGGCGGAGGTAGCCGCAGAGGGAACAGTGGAAGAGGTCACAGTCTTACGGGTCCCATTGAGGGAAGGAGAAGGAGAGAGAGAGCTCGAAGGTTTGGTAGCAGTCATACTACTTGAAGCAGCTGTGGGTCTGGTAACAGAGCTAGAGATAGGCCGAGTGGTGGTAGAAGGAAGCACAGAGGTTCTTTGGAAGGTGTGATTGAGAAATTGTTAGCATCTATGATTCGTTGACAGGCTTAGATTTATGATTGACACACCTTCTGACAGCAGAGGTAGCAGAAGTAGTAGGCTTGGTCGCTGCAGAGGCGGTCCTTGCAGTCGTGGCAGCCGTTGAGGCTGGCCTGGTAGTCGAAGAGACCGTCGGTCTGCGCACTGCAGCAGATGTTGATGCTGAAGGCCTGGTGGCAGCGCTGCTTGCAGTCGACAGGACAGGAGTTTTGGTCGTACTCGTAGTCGCAGCTGTCTTTGCCGTTGATCTTGTAGCCCCTGTATGCACACAGAGAGAAGAAGTTGAGGATCTTGTATGTTTGCATAACACAACCAAGCATCAAGCATGTACAAAACACTCACCTCCAAAGATCTTACTATCGAGAGCTCGCTTGACAGCGCCGGATCCAGTCGAACCGACAGCGACCGAAGCTCGCCTTTGAGCAGCCGTCATCGTGGTACCGGCTTTCGACTTGTCTTCGGCCTTTCTAGCTCTGTTAGCAGTATCGACCGAAGTCACTCTAGATCGAGCTGGAGCGGCGCCGTTGCTACTACTAATAGCCGGCCTCCCTGTAGGAGCAGAAGCCTGATTGGTTGTAGGTGAGGGTGCTTTGACCTCGCCTGCTGACGGCTTACTCTCGGTTGGAACTTCTCCCTCAAAAAGGGAGTTGGAAGAAGATACGGCCAGGTTGGAATGATCTTCTTCTGGAGCATCACGAGAGGACGAAAGTTCATGTTCATCCAAGAGCGATGGATTCGGCTTGATTTCTCGTTCCGACGAGTAAGATGATGAACGAGAGTGGTCGGCTGTTCCTTGGGGAGGCAGTTCGTTTGACAGGAGAGATGTGTCTTCTGGAGGTGTGTCCATGCTATCCAATGTATTGTCCTGGCTGTCCGTTGGACGAGATGCCTGGTAGGAGGCCTCCGTATCCGACATGACTGTTGTGAAAGTGTGTGTTTGTGTGTACGGGTCTGTAGATGAAGAGACCAGGGGTGGCTGTCAAAGAGTACAAGATGGGATGCACACTCTAGAGATGGTGAGGAAAACAACAAAAGAAATTGACTGGGTTTCGCGTTGAAAATCATTACACTCACGACACACATACCATGAAGACCCCTCGGTTCACTCTCTCACAGACGGATGAGCTTCTGATCGCCAATGTCCATTGTCCAGATATCTCTGTAAGAGCTAGCTACTGTTGTCTTAAAATCTAGAGTTACAAGCGCCATATCCGTCGCTTATTTCCTGTTATACGTATGCTTCGATTGCTCCTTCCTTGCTTTTCTACTTATTCTTCAGCCGGAAGAGATTGAAATTCACACGACAGAGAACGACGTATCGCTTTACATAGAACCTTTCTTTCTCCGGTTACATCTTCCCGGTCCGGTGCTTGAGGATGATAGTGCCTCTGCTGAGTATGACTCTTCGTCCGGGATGTTGACTGTTCAGCTATCCAAAGTGAACAAGGGCGAGACGTTCCTTGGGCTGGAGAACATCGAGGCTCTCCTTGGTGTCGGCGAGAAGGGAGAAATCTCACAGGACACTGCGAACAAGGGAAAGGCAAAGGAAGCAAAGATCGTAGAGGTTGAGATGCCTAATCTGGAAGGGTTGAGCGTAGAAGAAAGTGAAAGGCTGATAGAGCTCAAGAAAGAACGAGAGATCTTCCTAGCTGGTAGGTGTCGCTCTCTTCTATATCCTTTGGATCTTTGCTTTCGGTTTTGGATTGAGCAGCTGAAATGGTCGCTGATCGCTTGTACTTTCTACCTAGCTGAGGCAAACTCATGGAGGCTTCCTCAATCAATCCCAAAGGAAACACCAACAACGGGAAACATCATCCCTGCGCCAGCACCTCTACCCGTTTACCCTTACGGGTTCAACGACCGGTATTCTGGATTGTTCAAACATGGAAGTTCTCTACCTGAAGAACTCGACGGACTTGGCAAAGATGTCGAGAACGTATCAGCTGAGGAGCGGTTCAGCAGGTCCATGAAGGCAGAGGATGAGAAATTTGACGCTAGCCAATATCAGTCAGTCTTTTACCTTGCCTACAATGGCTTGCTCAATTTCCTCAACTGGTGCTGATCCTTGCTGCTGGAATATACACGTATGAAGAGGCGACTTTGTATATAACGATGAGATCAGATATATCATTGATTGGAGAGCACCATTGATGGATGAATCAGATCCGAGATTCTTGACAGACGAGACGTATTTCTCAGCAGAGGAAAAGGAACTGATCCTCTCTCTTCCGAAAACCGATTGTTCGCTCTTTCCCTTCATTTCATCTTGTTTCCTATCGTATCTATCCTGGTTGACGTCTAACAAATCTTTGGGAATAGACTCATCTCTTCCGTCTAGTCCACTCCTACCGACAGTCCTTCTTTTCCTCCTCTCGGCCTCTTACGAGACCCGAACGACTCAGTCTGACCCTTCTCCCGAATCACCATGGACGTTGACTTCCCTCCTGCCCTTCTTTACATCCCTTGTTTCGTTCGGATCTATCCAAACGGTACACCAAGCGTTAAGAGTAGGGACGAGGAGAATGGTGGCCTGGCCACTATATAGACATTGGGAGTTAGCTGAGAGGGTCAGAGCCGACGTGCAAGTCGTCCTGTCCGGTGGAAGAAGACGGGTTCTAAGAGTCTTACTAGGAATGAAGAAGTGTGTTTCTCCCTCTCTCTGACCATCTTTTATCGCGCTTCCTTTCGGTGCTCTTCTCGGGCAAAGTACTGATGTACGTGATGTTGGCTCAATCATGAAAGAATCCTGGACGATAGTGCCGATTTCAACGTGTTCTCTAAGATTTGGTTAGATGATCTTTGCACGTTCATAAATCAAACTCAGTTGTACGCCCTGCCTTTTTTCCCCTTTATATTTCCCATTCTGGATTCATCTTTCACCCCGAGATCTAACGTCTGATCTCTTCATGTTTTCTCCGCTTTCTTCTTCTTTCCTGTTTTCTTCGTAAATGTCCCAACAGGGATCAAACGTGGATCGAACTGGGACGAGAGTTAGAATCTACAAAGTTCTCAAAGTACGATGTAGGATGGGACCTCGAGGCTTTAGAAGCTGAGACTATGGAGGAATGATTTCTGTCTTCCTCGGTTGCGGCAAGAGATATGATTGCGGTTGAGTCAATCGTGTTGTCGTTCATGTTCCAAAATCAAATAGATCAGAATGGATTGTTTTATCTGCCGATCACATATGTTTGAGGAGAACAGGAGGTTTACATCATATAACACACATTCGTTGGTTTCCATCTTGGAATGAATCAATGATTCTAGGTTTTGTTTCTTTTTGCCTCGCCTAAGCAAAGCTCTGCTACTACTCCTTTATTCTTGTTCCTACCTTTCCTTTTTCTTTGATTCGTTAACCTCCCCCTCAATCGACTCTCAACGCGTCCCTGCCCTTTCTCCTTCCCAACAAACAGAATTCTCCCCAAGCCAATCTATCATTCGCACCCCACCAACTTCCCGGGGCCCAGAATGCTCTCTGGATGGTCTTCGAGTTCTCGGCATCGAGTAAGGGTGCGCAGTGGAGTCGTTCCCAAGTCTCGGCGTCTAGTGTGTACGCCGGCTCGAGTGAGGATGTCTTTCGAAGAGGGAAGGTAGAGTCCATAAAGTAATCGCATGTCGATGGATCGACCTGTATCCAAGATCAACAGCATGACATTAGTCTCTGATCTACTCATGGGTAGAACGCGGGCGGGCGGAAGAGTAAGAGAGGAACACTAACGTAATGGACGAGTTCTTCCTTGTTGAGATCGTTAAGACCTTCGGTCTGAGCCCTGGTTCCCTGTCTTCTCCACCAACCACCGAGAACTTCCTGACTCGGCTCCCATCTCTTTGGCAAGGCTCCATCAAATTCACTCTTTACCCATCTGACTTCGATCCCGTCTGGGGTGAGCCAGCTGGAGGTAAACCTATGCCACTCCTTTCCGTAGCATAATCTTAGACCGGCACCTTGGTTAAGCTCTTGGATAGGTCGAAGATCCCACTCGTCCCAGTCGTTCGTGCCGTTGTGTTGGATGGGAACATGTCCGAGAGACGAGAGCAGAAGAGGAAGCTCGGTGTATTCGAGGTGGTAGTTAGTTCGAAGAGGCGCAACATAGTATGTCTGAATGGCAAATATCCGGGAGACAGAGATGATCATCGTGCCCAGAGTGAACAACAAGGTGAAATTCGCAAACAGAGTAGTTTCTGAGGCCTGTTGTGAAGGTAATCGAGAGAAAGCAAGGAATCAAGGAAAAGAGAGGGTGAGTATGAGCGAGGTCTCGGTAAAAGAGGACTTGAGCAAACGCGCCATACCCTGTAGGGACTCTTGGTAACCTTGATGTATGCCCTCTCGACCAAGCCTCTGAGCAAGAATAATGTGACTGCAGCATTGAAACCGAGGAGAGGATAAGCTGGATACATAAATCTTTCCTCCTTGTGGGCCTGCCAGCTCATGACTCCTAGCCAAAGATAAAAGCCGGAGAGCCTGCCGAACATGAGGGCGTAAGCGCTGGTCTCACCCTCCTGGGGTTTTCGCTGTTTAGAGCCGAGCCGCTTGTAGTCGAACCGATGGGTGATCGCGAGAACGGGAAGGGAGAGAAGAGCAAGAGGCAGAAGGAAGTTGAAGTTGAGGAACAAGTTCCGGAGGTAGAATGAGGCGGGAGACGTTCCGTAGAGGTCGGGGGAACCGCCAGTAGTGGAAAAGATGTTGTACAGAATGATGTTGAGAGCGGGAAATGTCGTTCGACCGTATGCATACGAATCGACGAGTACAATGGGGATCTATTCTCGAAAAAGGATAAAAGGAGATTTGATCAGCGGCGTACGAACGAGTGACGGGTCGAGTGATCAAGTGCTCACGGCAATTAAACTGGCTATAAGACCAGCTTTGATGAGTCTGATAATTCGGCCAGTGAGCCATTCAACTCTTCCGTCGGCAAACACCAGATCGTTCCCTCCAAGGAGCAGCTCTTCCGCTACGAACGGCAAAGCAAGCAACAAGGAAAAAGGCCAGGCAAACAGAGCGCCAAAAGCAAAGAAGAAGGTTGCTAGGTAAACCCGCCGGTTGTTATTCGAAGCGGTGGGCTCAAGGTAGAACGAATAGGCAAGTAGAGTGGTATGCAGAGTGGTGGTCGAGGGCAAGAAGGCTGTATGATAGAAACGAGAAGAGAGAGCTGAGTGTTTGGTAGAATGAAATTAAGAAAAGAACCAAGACGGAAGATGTACCTGTAGCAGCATTCCACATGCCGGCGGAGAAGAGCATGGTGAACAGGTAGTATCGTCCAGCCCGGTCATTAACGTGCTGGACGATGGCTCGGAAGAACCTGGCCTCAACATAAGCGCAAAAGAACGCCTGGAAGATTCGGACACAGAAAAATGCTTGTCGCTGATGTATCCAAGGTAGGTGCTCAGCCAAGGAATGAACGGCCGATGTCGAAAACAAGGAACCCAGAATAAGAGGAGGAGGGAACTAGGACTGACCTTTCCAAGGTTCATGTAGTATGGAATGATCTCTGCGGCAGGAAGGAACGAAGCGATATAGGCCCATGACCTGACGGCGTACTGGGGAGAGAGCTCCCAGGTCTGAAATCCGGTATTTTTCGAAAGGTAATGCAACGGTTCCCAGAAATTGAAGACTGAACAGAGGCAAGACAGATAAGAGGAAAGAACGATGATAGATCAATACCGATTGAAAGTGAAGCTTTCTAGACGAAGCATATAGAGTATTGAGTATATGCGCATATATGCATGAACTCCCTTCCGCGCGAACACCACGTCACACTTACCTTCGTCGCAATCAGTTATTCCAGTGTACATGGCCGAAGTGAATCTTATGAAGATGAATATCCTGAACGCGAGCGACAGCGACGGAATCCATGGCGGCTGAGCAGATCTGATACCGACCGTCGGAGCGATAAAAAGGACAAGAAAGCGATTAGCAACACGGACGGGCGCGAAAACGAAAAAGAAGGCAATTTACCTTCTGACTTGGTCGACCATCAGAGTGGTGTGCCTGTCCACCCATCGCTTAGGCTTTGTAAAGTTACCATCTGCATCTGGCTTGGGCTCTTTTGCTTTGCCTCTGAACCTGATAGTTTCATGGCCATGCCCAAGTGTTGTCGCGTAGGACATGATGGATAGATGGAGGGCCTTGAGAGGTTTATTGAGTGTGTGTGTGCGAACGAAGAGCCAGCAGAGGAAGAAAGAAGAGAAAGCAGAAAGAAAAAAAAGAAAAGAAAAAAGATGACCAAGGTAAAGAAAAATCAAAGCGAGATCTTTCTCTCAATGCCGACGCGGCCAGAGATGCCGGGCAACGGGGGAAGGAAGGGAGAGAGAGCCCCGGGGGGGACTTGCACAGTCTTGACGGAAGGCTTCACGTGCACACCAACGCCACAGATACAGGCACAAGGCGAACGTGGGCACCTCTGCTGTGCCTGACTGCGGATGTACCTCGGGATCTCTGTAACCACCCGGTAGGCTTGGTCTCGGTCGGTCCCTCCCGCTTTTGTAGGTCCCCTTTGCAGGTTTAACCTTCTTTCTCTTCTTTTTCTTCTTGACATCTACCAACCACCCACTCTCTCTTCTTCCTCTCTTTCCTTTCCTTTTACTCCTCTTCTCTCTCTTACATCATGAAGGTTCGTTCCTGTTACTCTCTGGAATGCTTTTGAAGATCAACGCTCACTGGGTTGCTTGTCATTGTTTGTTTTGGTTCAATCTCGCTTGCCGGCTTTCTTTTATTTTTCTATTTTTTTCAATCACCTCTCCCATCTCTAATACTCTTCCCGCTTTGTTTATTGTATCTCCTTCTCTAATACACTCGTACTCCTCTGGAATAATAACCTGGTTTTGCTTTTCTGGATGGTCCATCTCCATATTGGCTTCTTCCGATCCAATCGCAATCGCAATTCGTCCTTGTCGCCTCGGGTTCTCTTTTCCTTCCCCACCTTTTTCCTCTTGTTTTGAATTTCCCCCTCCCGATGATCCCTCTCGACTGAACGTTCTGTCGCATTTAGGCTTTAATTCTTGTCGGAGGTTCGTCACGGTCTCTTCCTGCCTTGTCTATACACTGCATCTTGAAACATCCTTTTCTAACTTTTCTATGCTCATCCCATTTCGATAGGTTTCGGAACCAGGTTGAGACCTTTGACTCTCACTCTCCCCAAGCCCTTGGTCGAGTGTCAGTTTTTCCATCCGTCATATCTCGCTTGCCTATTATATCAGCATCCCACTGACACTGTTTTCTACACTTTTTGTACACAGTCTGCAACAAGGCTATGATGTAAGAATCAGCATACTCCGATAGCAAGATCCGCGTCACAAACGATCCAAAACTTACTTTTTTCCTGTTCCCTTTCCATCTTGAATCGATCGCCCTGACAGTCTTCACCAGATCGAGGTGCGTTCTCGCTCCATGCTTCTCCGATCCTACTTATGTTCTCCGCTATCTTAGACTGATGCGTTTCTCCTGTCTCTTGCCTCCAGGCTCTTGTCAAGGCCGGTGTCAAGGATATTGTTCTTGCTGTTAACTACCGACCTGAGGTCATGGTTGCCATGCTCAAGGAAACTGAGGCTCAGTACGGTATTAAAATCACTTTCTCTGTCGAGAGTGAGCCGTTGGGAACTGGTCTGTCTTTCTCCTTTAGCATGTACGGTGTCTTAACTACTCCAGAAACTTACCTTTATGATGGAACTTTCGTCACAATCAATACAGCCGGACCTTTGGCTCTCGCCCGGGAGATCCTTAAGAAGGATGATTCTCCTTTCTTCGTCCTCAACTCGGATGTCACCTGCTCGTACCCCTTCGAGGAGTTCCGGTATGGTCAACGGTCTTTTAGATTTAGTTTGTCTTGAATTTTCATACTGACCTGATGTGGCCTTCCATCTACAGAGATTTCCATCTTGCTCACGGAGGAGAGGGAACCATCATGGTCACCAAGGTCGCCGAGCCCTCCGCGTACGGAGTCGTCGTCCAGAAGCCCAACTCGTCGGTGATTGACCGATTCGTCGAGAAGCCTGTCGAGTTTGTCGGCAACCGAATCAACGCCGGTATTTATCTCTTCAACCCCTCGGTCCTCGATCGAATTGAGCTCAAGCCTACCTCGATTGAGAAGGAAATTTTCCCTGAGGTCGCTGCCGAGCACCAGCTTCACGCTTTCGATCTTCAGGGTTTCTGGATGGATGTTGGACAGCCCAAGGATTACCTTACCGGTACTTGCTTGTACCTCTCCCACTTGACCGCTCAGTCGTCGAGCCTCCTTACCGACCCCAAGGAGAAGTGGATCAACGGTGGAAACGTCCTCATCGACCCTACGGCCGAGGTTGACCCCACCGCTTTGATTGGCCCCAACGTTGTTATCGGCCCGGGTTGCAAGATTGGCGCCGGCGTTCGTCTGCAGCGATGTGTCGTCATGGCTAACGCTAAAGTGAAGGAGCACTCCTGGATCATGAGCTCCATTATTGGATGGAACTCTGTTGTTGGTCGATGGACTCGAGTCGAGAACATCACCGTTCTCGGAGACGACGTCACCATCAAGGATGAGCTCTTCGTCAACGGAGCTTCCGTCCTTCCTCACAAGAGTGTAAGTGTATTTGGAACCGTCATGTTGAGTCGTTGAACGTTCTGACCATATTTTATTTTCACATTTGGCCTTCCAATCAACAGATCTCCAGCAGCATTACCGAGCCTCGAATTGTTATGTAAAAGAGAGAAGAAAAAGAAGCTTTCGGAAGGAAGGGAATTCCGAAGAAAATCTATAGAACATTCAAGCTTCTTCTTTCGTTATCACTTCGGATCGAGTTCCGTCCAAACTCGACCCGATTGAACCATTTTTTTTCTCCTCTTCTTGTCTTTACTCATCTTTTGTCGCTCTCCCGTCTTGACACATCTCCTCTTTAAACTCAACCCATCTTTCTGTTGTCTCCGGTCCCCCGATTAGAACTCCGGTCATCTACCGTTGCAAACGTCTTTGGTCTTTTCTTTTGTTTCAGTTCCTTTACTTTCTCAACAATTTCTTCCGGGCTTCTTTTCAAGGTTCTATTATTCCCTTTCTTCTTTTTTCGTTCCTTCACCCATTCATCAAGTCTATCAAACAAACGTTTTTTCTCTTTCTATCTCTTCGTTATGTGCATAGGGAATGGCTCTTTCTTTATGCATGTGAAGATGATGAGATGCTCCATCATCTGTCACGTGAGGTTCACATCTCGTTTCGTTTAGATCATGTCAGAATCGCGCTAAAATGAAACACTTGTGGAGCAAGCATCCGACAAGAGAACTGTTGGACTCCTCTCTCCTACTAAGTTTTCCGATATTTTCTCATATTCAAGAAAATGAGGCTACTTTCATGTACTTTTGACCAAATTCACCGTTTTCGCCATGTCTATAAAAAGAATAAACTCAGACAAGTGTGTACGTGTGGAGACCGTGATGACATTTATAAGTGAAAAAGCGTTAAGAAACGGACCAGCACATAGGAGAAAGGAATGCGACGAAAGTTAGACAAAAAGGAGAGACCAAATCGAGACCAAGAGATAAAAGATAGATGAATATTTAAAGAACGAATGAGAACAAGATATACGAAGAAGCACGCGGATAAAAGGAACGAGGAGGGAGCATAAGACCAATTTCTCTTGATCGGGAGTTGTTCATGATTCAGTGTTTTTCTATTTGGTCTTGACAGACTCCTCAGAAACATCGACTCCCGAGTCGGAAGTGTTTCCGCTGGACTTGGAGACCATCTTGCAGACACCGGATCGGTTCTTGTAAAATCTAATAGCGCCGTTGTCCTCGACAAATACACAGTCCCTGTAGTTCTTGTAGAGATCGACAAGGATGTTTCCATCTCGGTACTGGTAGTGGGGTCCTAGGAACTTTTTAAGCGCATCGGTCGCCTTCCAGGCATGGTAGTGGGGGATCTTGCTGGAGACGTGGTGGGAAACATGAGTCTCACAGATACCGTGAAGCATGAACGGTCCGACCCAGCTCAAGCAGTTTCGGTCAATGGTAGTTAGGGCTCCTTTAGCAAACGTCCAGGTGTCGTTGTCGTAATGAGGGACCAACGGGTCGGTGTGCTGGAGGAAAGTGATGGCGACGAGCCAGTGGTTGACGTAAAGGTACGGAATCAAGTAGTAGGATACGACCTCGGAGAACGATCGGTATTTTGTCCAGATGGTCAGAGCACCGATAAAGAGGGCCATTCCAATGTCGGAAACGACGATTTGCCTGTAATGTCGCTTATCAAAAATGACAGAGTTGGGCGAGAAGTGGTTGGTGAACTTGGGGTAGTGCTTCTGTCCCGAGGCGTTTCGAATAAGGTACATGGGCCAACCGATAAGCTATAGAAAGAAGGAAGAACGAAAGTCAAATTAGATTTTGCATGAAACGAAAGTAAGTATGGATGTGCTCATGTGCTGACCTGCTGAGCCAACAAGTTCAGAGCAACAAAGATCGGAGCGTCTCCAATAGCCTCTCGTAGCTCAAGCTGCTTTTCCTTCCGAATGTTTGATCCATCCAAGGTCTCTTGTGTGGGATCAAACGCGGGGAGACCAAGCTGAGTTCGGGTTCGGGGAACAAACACCTCGTCTCGAGTAAGGTGTCCGGTGGCAGCGTGGTGTCGACCGTGAGAGATTCGCCAGGAGTGGTAGGGAACACCGACCAGGGAGTGAAGAACCCAACCGACAGTGTTGTTGATCGTCTTGGACGGGGAGAAGGCCTGGTGACCGCACTCGTGGCCAAGAATCCAGATACCAGTTCCGGCAAGTCCAGCGGCTATCCAGTAAACGTTCCACAAAGCGAATGAGAGCGCTTTAGAGCCGTAGTGGGGAAGACCACTAGAGTAGAGGTATGGTAAGGACATGTGCTAATGCTGGAAGATATGCGGTAACATCAAGAAGCCTATATGGGTGCGGACTTACACAGCTTGGACGATAGTGTCGATGTGAGCAGCAAAAGTCGCAAAGATAGCCAAGAGTATGACATCCTGAACGCTGAGTGGTTCCAAGAAGAATTAAGAACGCAAGATTATATCAGAAAGATAATCGAGCTGCCGACAAAGCTAAGTCGAACGAAACTTACATGTACAGAGATGAGTGGAGGGCGGATCGCTCCAAGCACTCTGCACTGTATAGAGCAAAGGTTGATCGGTGGGTTCAGTCTTGGCGGCCACTTTTCGAGGAATAAATCGAACAAGAAGGACTCAGGGCCGATTCGACCGATACTCACGGAATGGCTCCAAGAAGCCTGAGGCGAGAGAAAAATTAAGGAACGAAAGGAGGTTCGTCAAATCAGCATGTTTGCAATGAGCATTGAAGACATCATAAATGGATACGAAGATCGAGAGAGCAGAAAAGATAGAGAACCTACTCTTTGATAGTAAAGCCAGGAACGATGAAGGTGTTCTCGTTCGTGTGCTCCATATCGGTCGTAGCCTCATACTTCTCGGTCACATCGGAGGCACTGACTGGACGCTGGGTGACGGCCATGGCTGAAAACTGGATAGAGAGAAAGGGGAGGAGAGGAAGAAACCTGCCTTTGTAGAGAAACAAGCGTTCGTGGGAGTCGGGTGGAAGGAAGGAAAGAGAAGGAAGGGGGAGAAAGAGATGGAATAAGAGAAATAACGAACCGCCAGCGAAAGAAAAGAGATCGAGAAGAGTGGGGAAGAGGGAAAATTGGAGCGAAAACCAATTAAATATTCATGAAATCATTCAAATAAATGTGTTATCTAAATTTGCTATCAAATCAAGAACCCGCCTTTCCTGATATCGCCGATCCTATGCGTTGGGGCAAATCGAGTGGGGCGTAACCAGGCCTTCAGTAGATTCCTGTGTCCGTTCAGGCACGGCGTAGCCATGTCGGGTGAAATGTGCGCGGTGTGTTACGTAATCAGAACACCTTTCGAAACATCCTCCGGCAGTGGACCAATCTCTCGGGCCGGAGGTGGAGAGAGCTGACAGATGACCGTATGAGGTTAAGGTGCACATCCACCCTCCTCAAAGGTTGATTCTATAAAGCATAGAGGTGCTGGATCTCTTCATCAGCTTGTTACTTCACACCGCATTGCGCTGCTCATCGTTACTCGCCTCTGTCTCTTACGACAACCTCTTCTTACACTCTGCTCATATCAACTCGATCAAACATGACGTCCGGGGATCTTCTCAACCTTCAGAAGCAACTAGGATTCTAGCAAGTTCTTTTCTTTTTTTTCTTGTTCTTCTCCCTCTTGTTGGAGAACCAGCATCCCTCTATTTGAATCTTGTTCTGATGGTATCTTGTTCGATCTCCGGTACCTCTTACCTCCTTGCCCTCTCGTGTTCTTTATCCTCAGTGGGGCTTACCATTCAGGTTTGTCGGCCTGTTTCTGTGCCCTTTGCTTCGATAGAAGCTGACGAAACTCGATATCTTTTGACTATTCAGAAAAACGAAACGTGGCCGTTCAGTGGGTATTCTTTCACTTTTGCCTTTGATAATGCGTTTGCTACATATTTACCACACTTCCAAATCCATCCTCGTTCGCTACACAGTGTAGTCTTTGTGCCTACGATCTTTTGGACATATATGTTTTTCATGTCTAGAATCTTTCCCTCACCGCTCCTACTAGAACCATACACAATGAATCACATCGGGATGGCCTTACCGTTCCGATTGGATCTCAGCGGAGGATCCATTGTGTCAATTCTCTATGCAGCTTATTACTTTGCGCTTGATGCTCAGACGGCCGTATGTATCTGTCACAGTTGTCCTCTTTCGAAACCTTAACTAACTAATCGAGTGTGCTTCTCTCTAAACGGAATGATCTCTGCATTGAGTAGACGTTGTATTTACCCCTGCTCGTGCTTATGGGAGGAACCTCGGCCGGATTAGCTGCCTTCAAGCCCGAGGTTCTTTATCCAATGCTGATCCTACAGTGAGTTTTGTTTGCAAGTCCAGCATCTCACATGATCAACTAACATTCGATTTTATGTCTTTCTTTCGAACAGCGTCGCTTCCTGGTGAGATTTGAACATGGGATCTTGGCCCACCTTGTTGAACGTACTAACATCCGTTCTTTCATTGTATCATGTAGGGTTGCGCAGATTGTTTCGCATAAGATCTTTGAAGGCAAAGCGCCTGCTTTGCTTGATAACCTTGTAGGAGGTTTGTCTTTCTTCCATATTGGGCCTTTTTAGGTGATCTTGATCTTTCATCGAGACCCACAATTGATCTTTCATGCGTTGATGATGTTCATCGTTCCTGATCGAAAATCCCAACCTTAGCGCTTGTCCTTGCACCATTCTTCACATTCTTTGAGGTGCTGTTCCTGGCTTTCGACTACCGACCAGAACTGAAGAAGCAGATCGAAAATGAATCTGGAAAGTACATTGTTGCTCACAACAAGGCCATCAGGGAAAAACAGAAAAAAGAACTTTGATCGGATGCGTGTTCTTTTGGGTGTCTTAATGTTGACCTTTTTATTTATTTATTTTTAAATCAATATCTTCAGTTATTTCTATATCGTTTTATGTCGTTTATGCTCTGCAGTTTTGTTTTTGGTTGTTTGCTTCATTGGTTTTCCTTCATTGAGTTCAATTTTTTTGATCTCTAGGTTATATTTGTGTTTTATAATGTGATCATGTCATTCTTTCGTCTCCTATAATACTATAGAAACAGAGAGAGAGAGAAAGGAGAGGCATCGTTTTGTGCATCCATGAAGACCAGAAGACGAAAGTCAACCACAGCAAGACACGATATGAAACGCGTATTGACATTTTGCGCTTCATCACGCGTCACCTCCAGGCTTTCCATTTATGATTACACCGGCCTCCAATATCTTACCTGGCCATCGTCATCATCATCATCATCATCACCACCATTACCCGAGTTTCCCGGAGTAATCGCCTACATCTTCATCTCAACTCCAAAACAAAAGGAACAGAAGCCATGACCACGTATTCGGATGGTTCTGTATCAGTAGATAGTACGACACCTATATATCATCCGTCCGAGATTGGACAAGCCCGAGCTGAGGACATCACTCCGCTGACGACACTCGAGCTTCGGGTTCGACTTCTCGAATATCTTATTTCTGGTTCTTCCTCCTCGCCCGGAAATCAAAGAGTTTTGAATGGGTCAAATGGAAGGACTGGACCGGGTCTGATGAGAAAAGTGATGGATGTTCAGGATGCATTGGACAGAGCTGTCGATGGGACGTCTAGTCTGGAACGATTTGTCGATGGCTGTACGTTCCTTTCTTTCTCCATCATATACATCTATCAGTTCGGTTGTTAAATTCTGTATCATCTGACTCGAACTTTTCCTCAAATATTCTATTCATATAATCATGACTTGTGGACCGATGGGATAATATCGACGACAAAATTGATGATCGAAGACGAGCAAAACGCAAATCTGCTAAGCCCACCTTTCTCCCTGGACCGACTCTCAAACCTGAACGCGAGTCCAGCCGATTCAAAAGTCCTATCGATAGACACAAAGATCTCATTGCTGATGGAGAGCGAGGATGACTTTAAGTCGGTCTCGAGAGGTCTGGAAGAGGTTGAAGCACTGGATCGGAAAGGCGTGGTCGATGCTGGTGATTTATCCTGTAGGTTCCTTCTGTTTATGTCTTTCTTTTTCCCCTCCTTTTCCTGCTTTTCGTACATTCCATGAAAGAAAACCCCCAGGGATCAACTGACGGAACCAAAACGAACATCGAACCCGACTTCCGGTTGTTTACATATTTGTGGAAAAAATTGTATGGTATTCTAGCGCACCATGCACTGTTACCTCGATTAAGCGAGCTCGTTCCTAGACAAGAAGAAAGTTCGGAATCTATCAGTTTGTTGGAGAACCGATTGATCGATCTGTTAGGTCGGTATGATGACTATGCGAGTGTTTACTTTTCTTGAACTTTCCTTATTCTTCTAGATGAGGCGTCGATGTCTTCTAATGTTTTGTACCCGTTCTGTTATCTTCCCGATTGTTTTTTCTCTCTCTTTTATCCATTCAAACCGGCTTTTGATTCGATCGATATCTTGGGAAAACAGGTCTCGAATGTGTCAGATGCATTTCTCGAATTGAACAGGTTATTAGGCACGGCCGAGGCCAAAGTTGGGATACTAGAGAGGAGTCGATCGTCCAAAGGAGAAAGCTAGTCGGACTCGAGAGCTAAACACTGGCGACAGCGAGAATCTGTAATGAATAAACGAATAGATTAGATACCCTTGCTGAGCATTTAATGATCATACCCTGTCCAAGTTGCGAGCAAGAAGCACACGGGATAGAATTGGTCAGAGCGACCTTGAGATTTCTTTCTCTCTTTCTTTAGCGCTTTCCTTTTCAGTGTTCATACAAACAAGAGTGAACTCGGGTGTTTTGTTTCTCTCTAAAAGGATTCTTCATCAAGATCTATGTACAAATGAAAGAATAAATAGGCGGGTTTCGTCGATCAGCTGACTGAACGACACGAGCACGGTGATCGAACTAGATTAAGTCAAGAGGATAAGCGAGCGAAGCGGTCGAGCAGGACTGTCTGTGTAGAGCCGTTCGGGCAAAGCGCCAAGAATCAAAAAGAAGAAGAAAAAAAGAAAAAAAAAGGAGAAGATAGGAGACATAGAGAGAGCGCGCGAGCAGAGGCGTCTGATGGCAGGCACTCGAAAGCACTGCCCGATTTTGTCCGCTCACTTTGTTCTTGATTGGCCACCGATCGGAAGTCCAGGCTAAGCTATCTATATTTATGCAGAATTACCTGCAAGATCTCGCGCGTTGACGTGCAGGACCGCTTAATCGCCGCTTGCACATGTAGATTTCGAGAAGAAACAGGAACGGGGAGAGAACCTTTCCTCTGCCTTGTTCCTTGATGGGGCGCCTCGTTACCCGTCAATCTCGTTCCGCCCTGTTCCTGCTTGGCCGTTATGGATCTGAGCACCGCCAACAGAGCACATACATACACAAAGAACACAAGAACACACAGAACATACACAGAACACAACATACATCTCACAAAGCACCTCATCCAACGTGAGTCTTCTTATTTATGCGAGTGACTGAGTGAGTGAGGGAATGAGGAAGGAAGGAAGATCGACTATCGGTCCGATGAGTCTATCGGACAAAGATCAAGAGTTTCAGAACACTCGAGATCATCAAAGCACCCATCCATCTTGCCTTCGTGGTTTCATCTCGTGTAGCTGACATCTTGATTGCTCTTTTCGTCTTATCGACAAGCCAGATCTCACATATCTGGGGTCGACCTAATCATCCTTCATCGCCCCCGTTCATTAAATTACCTCCCCCAGACCACAGCATCTGTTCAGATTCTCTTGGCTTGGTTGGCATCCTAAGCCTCGCACCAGCACAGGCGATCTCTTCTTTTTAGACTACGTTCTCAATCATCTACCCTCGTCATCTCCCTTCAAAAGGTCTCTCTACATCACGTTCAGCCCTGTGCTTGCAGTTATTGTCCTCGCCACCACCATCATCATCCATCTCTCTCCTTGCTCCCTATCCTCCTCCTCTCAGATCTCAGCACAACTCTCTCTCTGATTACGTTCGTCAATGTCTGTGGCCACGCCTGCTAATAGCTGGACGGTCCCTTCCCATGGTCGAAAGGGAGGAATCCTTGTGAGTGAATATATCTCCTCTTCTATCGATCGTCTCGTTAGACAGCAGAAGGGAATCTCTCTCGGGAATCGTTCACCAAACACATCCTTCCTTGCCGACCTGCTTTACCGAGCTCGGTTCTCTTCACAAATGCTTATGTCTCCTTCGAAGTATGCGCGCTGACCCAAGAATCATTCCCGATCGTCATTCGCCAGCTCCATTCATCTTTCAATACCCAGATCTTCAATCCCGGACGTTCAAACGGAAGCTCTTTCGCATCTCAACCTGTACACATCCAACAAGCCAGTCCGAATACTACCGCTCCCTCCGTTTCCGAGCCGTTCGGATCATCCCCGTCGAGTTCGAAAGTATCAGCCTCATTCCCATCGTCAGTCAAGCCAAAGATCTCGTTTGCTCCGCTACCAAACCCACGGCATTCCCGAAGTCTCTCCACTGGGGACTCCATCTATACTGACTCTGAGCGCTTCTCAGGCGAGTTCGGAAACGACAACCCAGTATTCGAAGAGGACGACGGGGTATCTCAGCCGGACGGATCTACTGATGATGATGCTGATATCTACAAGCGATCTGTCAGATCGTCCTACGGGAGCGGTCTGACCGATGAGGATGATGACGAAGGAAACGGCAGACGTCGAAGTAGCATCCTCGGTTCCTCCTGGAAGGGGACGAGAAACCTGTTCAAGCCAAAGAACACTGTCCCGAGAACGGCCTCGATGGAGTCTGATTCTAGTGGTGGAAAGAGTCTTGACCTTGCTCGAACGCTGTCGAATTTGACCAGGCGAACATCTCACGAGCCGTCGACCCAATTGTCAGAGAAAAGCTCTAGGTTGCTCGCCAGTCTCTCACCATCCAACACTGGTGAACCTCTCTCCAGGTCGATCTCTGCCTCGGCCGCCACATCCTCACCTAGTAAATTCGATCATCAGCGACGAGCCTCTTCCAACGTGCTCGAACTTCCAGAAAGAAACACTTTATCGACCAGCCCTCGATCGTCGGTTGCAGGATCGAGGATGTTGAACGGGAAGATTTACGGCGTCGCCGGAATGAACCTTGCCAAAAAAGTTGACGAAGAAGCCAGAAAAGGCCCTGAATTTGTCGAGTGGGGTGGACGAAGCGATATGGGGAATAACAATTACAACCGAGATGAGGACGACGACGGATCTGGTAAGTTATAATGCTTTCTTTTCTGTTTTTCTGACGACTCAGATCTTGAACCAGCTTTTTTGACGCAATAGGTATGGGCTGGGTCCGTCGGCGACGACTCGAGCGAGAGCGAGAGGAGCAAGAACAAGAGCGCCAACGAGCGGCCACCCAAACAAATAGCTCAATCGAGGATTCGATCGATCCGTTGGCTCCTTCTCCAAATATTGAATTCTCTCCACCTTCCGCTCCGGCGACCCCTCTCGACACACCCCTTCAGCAGGTTGTTGGGTTACCCTCTCCTTCGACGTCTACTCCGGATGGACAGCGAATGACACCAATCCTGGAGAGCAAAGTCTCGACGCCTGCATTTACCCCAAGGCCCAGTCGAACGGGTTCGACCCTGGACATGCATAAAATCCAGGCAATCACCATCCCTGGAAAAGGCCACGCTTCGTCGACCGTTGCTGATGAGAAGGGAAGTAAGCACTCAGCAGTGGGCGCGATGCCGATCACTGGTGCAGCTGGGAACGTCCGCTCAAGCCTTAGCGACGAGATCGAGAGCGAAGACGAAGAGGAGGATGGAGAGGATGACAATGATGATGACGACGACGACGATGATGAGGATGAAGATGCTTTGGCAGAGGAAGCCAGGTTCGTTCGATCTTCATATTTCCAATGAGCAACATTTCAGAACGAGCTGAAGTCTTACCTCTTTTTCTTTCTTTTCGATATTTGCGCAGGACAACTGCGCTTTGTGCAGGAGTCGAGGTTCTTTCCCGACATAAGAGTATCGGACAGTGAACCAATAGCATCACTTTGTCTCTTCCGCCTTCAGATTTGACTATCAGGAAGTCACAAGAGCATCATATGCAGATCGAAACGTCAGGCCGTCTTGAAATGTGGACCGCAATCAGTCTGAGGGCTTGAATTCTATTTCACAACTCTTCTTTTTGAGCATGTATTTCCCTCACCTTCATTGACCGCTCAGGCAACGAGTACCAGTTTGGCTTCTTTGGACAACACTTATTCACCCACAATGATCTTCCTGTTTTGTTTACTACTCAGCTGTATTATCGATAGCCATACGTTTATATTTTCCTTTCCATCAATTCTGTGCTACTATTGACCTCTCATGTTCTTCCATTCATCCCACAGCACACTTCGTTTCCCTTTCTATTGTATTTACCTGTTTTATTTTCGTATTTATCTTATATTGTTTTTTCTTCTTACGACCATAATGTTCCTTCTCTCCTTTCATCCTTATCATCGTTCTCTTTCCACTGTTCGTGTTTATTCATGAATCTTTCTTCATTAAGTTCCCAAGAATTCACATGATGGATGTTGTCATCATATTGATCATCGCACAAGCGCGACCTACCAGGCTGCATCTGATCTGTCTCGACTAGATATTATCTCGACGATGTCTTTATGGAAAGATGATGCGACACGTGACTTTGGTTGATGACGATCATTTCGCCTTTGCCCGTCGAAGCTTGTCCATCCAGTCAGATTAACAACCACCACCATCACCAACACTACCAGCACTATTCGAACTCACCTTCAAGATGGTTTTGGTTTCATCGCTTGTTCAAGGAATCTTGAGCTATCTGCCTCTGTTTAATCAGCCGATAGCAACAAGCGTTCAATCCCCACATGTATCATTTAAACTTCGAGCACATCATTCCCACCATCCAACCGATCCTTCTGCTCTTCTCCTTTCTACCACTCTTTCACCCTCCTCGTTCGCTTCAACATCAAGTAGAGATCCTTTGATAGTCAGAACTAGGAAGGTAAAAGTTTACAAACCAAAGAGTCAGGAAACGTATCAGGCCGCTCGATTTAAAACAAGGACGAGTAGGATAGACCAAGACTTAGAGTGGGAAGGAGTAGAAGTCGAAGGACCCGGTATGTCTCAAACCCCGCCTATGTGTATCTGTTAAAGGATGAACAAGAGTGGAGAGAAATCTCCGAACAGACTGATTGATGGGCTTACTCGTTTCATAATTCTCTCTTGCTCAAAACTAGACGTGACGGACAGGGAGACGCTGAGCTCGCTAGCGAAGATGACGTCGAATGCGCAAGTGTTTTCTTCCTTTACCTTCCTTTAGTTTATTATCGAAAGTGAAGTATTGAGCGCTGATATCGATTTCTGTACGACATGGCTCTTTTATCAAATTAGGTATGTTCTCCCTTCAGATAGTGAATGGTTTCCTATCGATGGATACAATACCGTGCGTATCCTTATACCGCTCAACGTTCAATGTATCAACCGATCCGCGTCGAAACTGATTTCATAAATATGATCTGTTGATCATGGCTTGTCAGTCTGTCCCGGTGGGCTGGGAACCAGATGCGGATAGACTTCGAGGTCATATCTTTGCGTCGGACGATAATTCGACGGTTATCATCTCTCTCAAAGGAACGAGTGCAGGACTCTTGGGGTCAGGCGGACCGACGGCGAAGAACGTGAGTATACCACAGGTGCCAGATTCATATTGAGGTTCTTGCAGTCAAGGTTGATTTCTCTGACCTCTCTGAACTTGCATGGAATCATTCTGAGGGTCGTAGGATCGATTCAACGATAATCTTTTGTTGTAAGTCTTCTCGTGTAAACATCAATTTTGATATACACCCATCTGCTGATGTCCACAACACCTTGGGATTGTTCATCCGGATATGAATCGGTAGCTCGTAAGTTCTCACTTGATCTGTCTTTGACATCAGGTCAGAGAACGATAAAAAAGGCCAGTAGGTTCTGAAGCTATGCTCTGCGTTCCATCAGGTGCTGTTGCGCCCGGGTTGATTTCACGTGGTTCCCAGTATGTGACTGCGTGAGTTATGATTCATCAAAGTCGTATTTCAGCAGAGACTGTTGTTCTTAGAATAGAGATCCTGATCAGGAATACTGAATCTGTCCGTTTCAGTATGCTGGTGGGTGGAAGTGCGAACAGACGTGTGTTGAGAAGGCCTTGATCGAGGAATCAGTTTACTATCCTATCGCGTCTGTCCTCTTCTCCTCTCGTTTATATCTGTTGTTGTCGATTGACTCAACTACTGTCCTTTCTTCATATAACACACACGCACACACATATATAGGACGAATTTATACAATAATATTTCGAACCTTTATCCACACGCCAACATTTGGCTCACAGGCCACTCACTTGGAGGCGCATTGGCTTCACTCATTGGCACCACGTTCGGAGCACCCGTAGTAGCTTACGAGAGTCCAGGAGATAGAATGGCGGCCGAGAGGTTGCACTTACCTTTACCGCCTCCTTTGAAGAAAGGCGAGATCGGCGCATTAACGCATGTCTATCATACAGCTGGTGAGTCCTCCACCATCCTTAATCTCGAATTCATACCATTATCTATCTGCTTTTTTTTCTTTTTTCTTTTTCCTCCCTCCCTCGCGTTTAAACTTCTGACGATCGAATATCTTTGTGGCAACCTAGATCCGATCCCAATGGGAACCTGCACAGGCAAACTCTCCTCTTGCTATGTAGCGGGCTTCGCATTAGAAGCTAGATGCCATCTAGGAGAAACAATTCTCTACGACACAGTAAATAAACTAGGATGGTCGGTTGACATTCGGACTCATAGGTGTGTCCTGTCGCTCTTACTTTCTTTTTTATTTTCCTCTACCAGAGCCTCTTTGTGTTTTGAGATGTCGGCGACGAGAGCTGCGCGGCTAACGACGAGTGGATTGTTGATAAAATCTGTCTCTCTCATAACCTTCCTTTGAAACGACATAACAGGATTGGAGAAGTGATCAACAGGATCCTCAACGTTGACTGGGATGATGGTGACGGTCCCGAAAAAGGAGACCCTCCAACAAACTCCTCTGACGGTAATCCTGACCCTGGTACGAATAAGCCAGGGAAAGGAGGAAAAAAGAAGGGACTGCCTGTACCGAGACCGGAGAGAGAGGATGATTGTGTGGATTGTTATCGATGTGAGATTCTTTTCGTCGATTTCTTTGTCTTATCTCCTCGATACTGTCACTGGCCGAAACACTGACTATTTGTTTTTTTGCCTCTTGGTAAACGCGCAAAACTTCTCGGTGAACAAAAGGGGAGTTCGGAGACGGCTACAAGAATTAATTCTGTTTCCCCTTCTCGTTCTTAACTATCTCATCTGGCTTTGTACATATGTCCTCTGCCATTCTCTATTATCTTCTTCCGAAACCGAGGCTCTCTGTTCTCGGGAGTCGAGCTTTACATATGCATGTATCCGTTTGCTATCATATCGATTGTGTAATTCATCGCACCCGGTGATCCATATAGAAAACCAGTTGTGAACCCGCTGTGGAATGGTGAACAAGAAGGGTCTCGGCAGAGCAACCCAGGACGAGGGAAAGAATGAAAGAACATTGAGACGCGATGTGCTAGCACATGCAACAGAGAGAACAAGAATATAATCTTTGGATCTGTTCTCTCTCATTCCCACTTGGCGAACTTGATACTCCCCCTCCACCAACTCTCCCAAATGGATTTCAGACTCTGCTTCAGCGTGACCTCCTCTGCGTCTACCTCTGTATTTTCTCGCCAATATAATTGTCCTAACTCATGTTCCGGAGTTTCCTCGTCCGTCACGACAATTCGGCCTTCAACATCGACGTCCAAAGGAGAGAACCGACGAATGTATTCGATAAAAACCTCATCCTGGGAAGCAATAGGTGGCGGAGACTTCTCGAAAGGCCGAGGAAGAATCGAATCACCTCCTGTTGCCAAGAAATCAAGAGTGACTGTTTTGTGTTTGCGCCAAGAAGGAAGAGAAAGAAAAAGAGATTAAGAAAGAGGGTACAAATAGGGACTCGGAGGTGAATAAATGGAAGGAGAACGAACCAATAGTGTACGTCTTTTCAAAATCGACGTCTTCCACCTCGGGCGATCCAATCTGAAGAGAAATCAGTTTGGAGCCAGGCGCATTCTTCGGATTCCAACTGTATTTTATTCCAGCGACCTGAACGGAAGACGTCACTGTCTATAGTCACTCCCCCCAAAACCCAATACCTTCAACACATGAGTTTTCGAGCACGAAACTTCAAGATCATACATGAAATATCCGAGGACACACCTTGCCGACGCTGTTTACTCCGCTGCAGACACCTTCAAAGATCTCCCATAGTTCTTTTCCTGTGTATTTGATATCGACTAGCTGGGTGTTGAACGGGAAAGACGTCATTAGAATACCTTGAGTGATGTTGGGTGCAGGAATAGTAGCTCGAAGTCCGCCAGAGTTGTGAAGCGCTGCGTCGACTTTGGCTCCCAAAGATCGTCGGCCGCTATTGTTTGCGTCGCGTAGTTGTAAGACGGAAGCAGGGGAAAGAATAGTAGAACAAATCAGGATCTTAAAATTCGAGCGAGTCGAGAGCGAAGCAAAACAAAACCAACTAGAGCATGGAGTCGGTCACGGCGTTTCCCAAATTGCCTTCAAGCCAGTTCCGCGAAGGTTATCCAAGACATGTATAAAGACGTCAATTTGGTAGCAACGAGCAGCAGAGATCGGAGAATAGACTCACATTCTTTGACCTGGCATGTAGGCTGGTCGAGGTCTCTAACTGTTTGTCCAACAATGACCTTAGCAAATTCTTCGAAAGGCTCCCGCCAGGACGTAATGAGTTTTTGAAGACTCTTGTCTATCAACATCATATTATGTTAATTTTTTTTTTCCAAAGATTAAACAGTGATAAAGCAAAGATAGACGCAAACTTCACTACGAAAACTCTTCATGACGCAGTAACCAATATCTGGCCTTACCTTGCGGGAAGTCTTCTGTCATCCTGATAGCTCCTCCAGTGTAAGCGTGAACTTTTCCAGAATCCTTCTCAAACGCAACATCGATTCGACCCAAATGTTCTCCCCATCTGAATGACGTGGGGTCATCGGCCAATAGATAGGAAACAGATATTGATCAGTTGACGATGAGGAGAGCAAGAAGCATGATGGTGACGGACCTATAGGAAGTAACGATAAAGACTTCTTCTCCATCTAGATTTCGAACTATAGTAGGATAAGGGCCCTGAGAATACCAAGATTCTCCTCCGAGCGGAGTATGCGAGTGACCTCCAATGATGAGATGAATATTCCTGACGTCAGAGAAGACAACCGTTTCTAATATGAGCACCACAACGAGGAGACGTCTGGGTTGTATGGATGGGAGCATACCTGGAGTTCTTCGCCAGTTCAATATCTTGATCGTAGCCTATGCAATTTTATGCACAAAAGGTATGATTGATGACCGAACGAGGAGCGTGTGTCAGCCTAAAGTAACTACCTTGTCATCGAGAGATGAACATCAACGAACCGATATGAGTCAGAGCAACGACCCGTTTGACTCCACCCTTCTTCAAAAGTTGATCAACCGTTTTCTGAACCTCGAGTACTTTACCGAACGTTGTGCCCTTTCCTGGTTTGGATATATCAGGCGTATCAACAGTTGTGAGCGCGACAACGGCGAGCTCATGTTTAGGGAACAAGTGATAGGGCTTTAGCTGGGAACGAAGCAGAGTGTTTTCAGTTTTGATGTTGGTCGATATAGTGGGAAAGGTCAGGTTGGCTTGTTTGAAAGGAGATGTAAAAAAAGGAACGAGAATGGTTAGCTTGCTGAAAGAACGGTCGTACAGTTATGATTCTCGAGAAACAAAAAACTAAATAGTGTCTACATAAATATTCTCCAAGCAGGGTATCGTTTCCGGTATCAAATTCATGGTTACCTGGAGTGAAAGAAGAGGACAATAACAAATAAGCTTGAAACTCAATCAAGAGAACAGAATAATTTCTGAACGGCACGCACCAAGAGTACCCAATGTAAAGTTCATCAGGTTCAACGTCTCGGCGATCTTTTGGGGTCCATAGAAAGAATAGAAGAGCGTCTGAACGAGTTGGAGAGGCAAGAAATGTTTCTTCTATCAGAACAGTTCTACCGGATGGATAGCGCAGGACACAAACAAAAAAAAAACTCCTCACTCCTTGAAATTCATCCCCTGCGTTGAAGAGCAGACTGTCCTGGACCTGAGATCTGATCTCTCTGGTTTTGTCCATGATTCTAGCGTAACCCCCTAGGCAGGGTACAGATCCATCGGTCGGACAGTCTGTCCCAGAGGCTCTGTATTGGTCCAGATGGGCATGTACATCATTGACATGGATGAATGTAATGTTCTAGACTCGAATAAAACACAAGAACGGACAGAGATCAGTATCCACGAAAGCGAAGGAAGCCGTAGACGGGAAAGAAAATAGACTGTAAGCCCACATAGTTTCCCTGGTCGTCCCAGTGTCGCTTGTGAAGATTGGATGAAAGATAGTCTGAGGACACAAGATGGTCATCCTTTCCCTTGGCTATCTGAACTGTGATTCCAGCCAGCAAGGCAACAAGAACGGAGTGTGGCAGCATGGTGGATGTGATGGTTGATGATGTTCTCAGAGTCTTAGATGAAGGTCTCAGATGAGAGGACACAATCTTATCGGCGGAGGTGATCGTAACCACTATTACATGCCGTAACCGACGGTTACGTGCCTGGTTTTTGGGATCTCCTCCATCAATCCCACTCGCTTTGCTTCTCTGACCGGCACCTCGAATCATCCACCCTCACCGTTGTCTTTGCAGCCCATCTCTTTGTTTTCTTTGCTATCTAAATCATGAACGTATTCGCAGACGAGGTCAGTTTCTTTACTCTTTGCCGTTGTTTCCAGGTTGTTGGAATAGCTGGCCGTTTGGGCCGCATATATGTCCAGACACAACGCTGACACCTGTCGGTTGTTTCTCCTGTTTTGAACTCGTATGGTTCTTTTACTTCGTCGAATCATATCGAATCGATCTGTTCTTTCTCGCCATGTCATATACACCCCATTCACCTGTTTCTCACATAAGGCCGGAGAAGAGCGAGGAGAGAACGCTCGATTGAGCAGTTTCGTCGGAGCCATGGCTCTCGGAGATCTTGTCAAGAGCACTTTGGGACCAAAGGTTCGTTTTTTCTCCTCTTCCCTCATTCTCAAACTCTTCCTCTGCATCTTTCTGGTCGACCAGAGATACACTTAGATGATGTCTCTCTGATGCGAGGCTGGACGATCACTGTCCATAGGCTGAGAGTACAAAAGCTATCCGAAACTAATGATTTAACATTGCTATGTGCTATCCTTTGTCATGCTTTCTCTTCTTTTTCTTTGCATTTACACATTCATAGGGAATGAACAAGATTCTTCGTGAGCTCCTCTGCTGGCTCTACTATCTCTTCAACGATTCACAAATAAAAACACAGGACTAACCATCGTTCTTTGTCTTTTTACTCCCGACCACGCCATATAGAGTCCAGCACGACAGGTGAAATCACAGTGACGAACGACGGAGCTACAATTCTCAAATCGATCTCGCTCGATAACCCGGCTGCTAAGATCCTAGTCAACATCTCCAAGGTTCAGGATGATGAGGTTGGAGATGGAACGACCTCGGTGTGCGTCCTCGCCTCCGAGCTTCTGAGAGAGGGAGAGAGACTTGTCAACATGAAGATCCATCCCCAGACGATCATTGAAGGTTTCCGAATCGCTAGCAAGAAGGCGCTCGAGGCACTCGAGGGAGCTGCCCAGGATCACTCGTTCGTTCCTCTGTTCTAGTCAACCTTTTCAGTAAGAGAGAGTGTAGCGAGTCTAATTTCTAATCCTTGCAAACACCTAAAGGTCGGATGCTGCCGCCTTCCGAACGGATCTTGTCAACATTGCCCGAACAACGCTCTCGTCCAAGGTTCTTTCTGAGAACAAGGACTACTTTGCCAACCTTGCCGTCGATGCCGTCCTTCGACTCAAGGTTTGATCTTCCCCTTTCATTTCCACTGCCTGCCAGAATGCGTTCTGATACAAACTTCTTCATCTTGCCATATGGCCGAGTAGGGATCGACCGACCTTGACCACATCCAGATCATCAAGAAGGCCGGAGGAAAGCTCACGGATTCCTACCTTGATGAGGGTTTGTTCATTCCTTTTTTTTTACTTTTTTACTCCGTCTATTCCATATTAAACTTATCCTATGAACTAAATTTGTTTCATATATCTCTTTTGCAAAACAGGATTCATCCTTGAAAAGTCGATCGCTGTCAACTCGCCGAAGCGAATTGAAAACGCCCGAATCATGATTGCCAACACCTCGATGGATACCGACAAGATCAAGATCTTTGGAGCCAGGGTCAAGGTTGATGGGACCGGCAAACTGGCCGAGCTCGAACGAGCCGAGAAGGTTCGTGTTAATGTGTTTCTTTATCTATCTGAGCTATTTCTAGCCTAACTCCTGAACCCCTTCCTCCGCTCACAGGAAAAGATGAAGGAGAAGGTCGACCGAATCGCCGCGCACGGAATCACTTGCTTCGTCAACCGACAGCTGATCTACAACTACCCTGAGTCTCTGTTGGCTGAGAAGGGAATCATGTCGATTGAGCACGCCGATTTCGAAGGTGTCGAGCGACTTGCTCTCGTCACCGGAGGAGAGATCATGAGTAGCTTCGACAAGTTGAATGGTATTCAAATTGGAAAGTGTGACTTGATCGAGGAGATTATGATCGGAGAGGACCGAGTAAGTTCTTTGTCATATTGTGGTGATGGCTGACTGTAACAACGAGAGACTGACTAGATTATTCTCTTCTACCTGTGGCGAACAACAGCTCATCAAGTTCTCCGGTGTCGCCGCTGGTCAGGCCTGTACTGTTGTTCTTCGAGGAGCCACATCCCAGATGATCGACGAGGCCGAGCGATCCCTTCATGACGCCCTCTCCGTTCTTTCCCAAACCGTCAAGGAGTCTCGAGTGGTTCTTGGTGGAGGATGCTCAGAGATGTTGATGAGTAACGCTGTTGAGGAGGAATCCAGGAAGGTCAGCGGAAAGAAGGCGATAGCTACCGAGGCTTTCTCTAGGGCGCTCAGACAGCTCCCGACGATCTTGGCGGATAACGCTGGATACGACTCGGCTGATCTCGTTTCTAAATTGCGAGCCGCCCACTACGAGGGCCGAAGTGATGCCGGATTGGGTACGTTCTTCGTTTCTCATTTCTTCATCTTTGGCCAATTGCCCTGTCGTCCTATTAAACTCAGAAATCGTTTTCGGCTACTCATCCATTCTTCCACCTGTATGTAAATAGACATGAACCTTGGCGAGATTGGTTCGATGCGAAAGCTTGGTATCACCGAATCTTACAAGCTCAAGCGACAGGTCGTCTCTAGCGCGTCCGAAGCGGCGGAGATGATCCTTAGAGTGGACAACATCGTCAGGGCAGCACCGAGGTTCGTCTTTTCCGCATATTGTTCTGATCGAGTGCTAGTATGACATACTCAAACTCATCTATTCCCATTCAATCCCATCTCTTTTGGGTTTCTTTGGAAACTGACCTATAGACGTCGAGAGGGTTAATCGCTCGAGAGCGTCATGTAAACAAGAATCGAGTAGAAAGAAATGCATAAAAACTGAAGACGAAGAAAGAAAGGGAAAAGAGCGACACCACAGTCCTCTTCATTGATAGTTTAGATTATTGGATGCGTTCGACTCTCCTCCTACTTCTTCTCGCGCTTGTTTCGGTGTGTTCAGTTTTGAAAAAAGTAATTTGGACCTCCAGGGTATCAAAAGAGAAAGTTCATCACAGAGAGTTGTGCAGAGCCTGTGAGAAGAGAGAGAGGCTTTGACAAATGATCGAGAGAGCTGAACGAAGAGAAAGAGAGAAAGTCTACGGGCTCAAAGTGCCCACGCGTGTTCCTCCTTCTCACCTTCAGCCACAAAGGGCGCGTCAACCTGAACGACAGCTGCATCACACAACACACAACTCCCGGCCAACAACTCATCCAATTCCTCTTTGATTTTTTCTTGACGCCCTTTTCCGGAGCCCAACGGCCCGTTCTCCCCGTCTTTCCTTCCTTTCCCACCTCCGCCTTGGGTTTTTCTAGACCCGGATGCTCCGTTTTCGTTTCCGCTGCCACCCATCGCGAATGCCAATGCATCAGGCACGATCAGCTCTCTCAATTTATCACCTGCTCCAGCGAACGGATTTAGAGCAGTCAATGAAGATCCTGCATAAGCGGAAGAAAGCAGCGTTCTAGCGCCGCCTGGGTTGAAAGAGAGTGTGTTGGAAGATGAGGTCAGTTCGGCCGAGGGTGATGCTGATGACTTGACGAGAGATGATTGAAGATGGACAATTCGACGGAGCGTGCTTGCCGGCGCATATTCCTTGATCTATCGAATGTTCCAAAGTGTTCAGAACAAAAGCAGAAAGATGAGTTGTCAGGCGATATCAGGATGATATGATCGAGAACACAGATCTTTGACAATCGTACCTGTTTGATCAGACAATCCGCATGGAACGTGTGTCGACAAGGGAATACATAGAACGGCCTGGTCACCAATAGCAATTGACAGTACGAGCATGTCTCATCCGGTTCTACCGTCAACGATCTATGTTGCAAGTTGGATATGTCTCGTTTGATGAGTTCGGCACTCTGCGTGACCTCGTCCATCTCCATCTTGAGGGCTTGAACTCGGGCACCACAGCTCTCCAGAGCAGAACAAATCTCATCTTTGAATTCATCAATGACGACAAAGTCAGGGAAGAAGGGCAAGACATCTTCGATTTTGAGAAGGTCGGTTGATTCAAGGAATCTCATTGCACTAGTAGAAGTCAAGGGGAAAATGTAAGATGTCGAAGATAAATAAGATATCTTACTCTAGCGTATATCGGCTGAACAAGTAGGGGATACTCACGCATTGATGTCCTGCTTGTCCTGCACAACATATTTGGCAATCTTGAGCCAAAGCTTCTTCCTTAGAACATCGTCCTCGAGGACTTTGTCCGCGTTTACCTTGGCTAGCTCAAGATCCCCCTTCTCCAAAGCCAGATCTACACTACTCTCGTAGAGTCCCATTTTGGAATAGATGAGTACACATGGTTGTATCCTCGAATGTGCCATACAAAGTCTCAGTGCGTAATCTAGATCGTAGTACGGCCTCTCCGTTACCGGATCATCCGGACAGGTTGAGAGGAACCTAAGAAGCGGACCATCATCCGTATTGGCGTCCGAACAGTGGAAAGTGACTAGCAGATTATGGACTGTCGGATCAACATTTCCATTGTTGAAGATGACATGGTGGAGGTATCGAATCGCGTGGTTTGTTGACATTGGATCTCGTCGACGATGCTGCTGCTGCAACAAGGCAGGGATAAGTCGCTGAGGATCTAGTGAGCTTTGACGGAGCCAAGAATCAACGGTTTCCTTAGGAGCGTTATGCATAAGTACAGCAGAGAATCTGTAATATAGCTCTGGTGAGTTCTGTACACAGACAATTGTTGTGATGGTAGTGAATCAGCCCTGTTGCAAATACTCAATATAAAGAAACATAGAAAGGACTGAACCTGTCGATTCAACATTTCGATGGCCTTCACCCATTCTTCCTCTAGAATCCAATACTCGACAACCCTAGCATAGTCCCTGACGATTGTCGCAAAATGAATGTACAAATCCGTTCGACCATGACTAAGGAACAGATCGTATGTCGTTTTCCGATCGAATGCTTCCTAAGCAGATGGCAAGCGCAAAACGTAAGAAAGTCAAGGCAAGCGATAGTGGTAATTGAACTGGACGAAAGACATACTTGATAATCTAGCAAAAACTGCTTCAGTTCATCCTCGACTATCGTTTTTTCAAGCTTCAAGCTTTCCGGATCTTGGGAAGCAATCTCCGCCGCGACCACTATGATCGACAGAATCATGAAGGTCAACACGAGTTGTAAAACTTCCGATATTAGTCAGGGGCAATGAGGTACTGACCATCCTCCAGAGTGTTGCATTTACTCAGATACATCTCCACAAGCCAAGTAGCGAGCATCAGTCGCTGAGTTAAATCCTATTGGCCAAGGCGGGTTTCAGCAAACAACGCATGCCTTGTGATCAATTCCAGCTCCGACTTTGGAACTTTCTTTTTCGCAATATTTAAAGGGGGAAAAAGAAACAGAACACTGACTGATTTTTTCAAGCCGTCTAGAACAGATCCCAGATAATATCTAAGCGCATCCCTTTCTTCAGCGTCGACAAATTTAAGAACCACCTCTTCGAAACTCTTTGTGCAAGCGGCATATTTGGCAGCTGCTTGATGGAATCGTCCTTGGTCAAACAATGAGTCCGCTTGAGCGGATAGTATGACATTTTTTTGTGCTGGGGTCTATTGAGATGAAAACAAACATGATTATCAATTCGTCGAGCCGATGGCTTTGTATGATAGAGGTAACTGAGTGATACAAAGGGACGAACTGTTGCAAACTTCAATCCAGATTCAAAATCGCTCTGCTGAAGCTTGATTTTCCATACGTCTCTATCTTCCGCTTCGACAACGACCTCGAAAATTGACCCGGTCGTGTACAGCCAATTTGTCTTGCTGTTCAAATCCGAAGCCAGACCAATTGGCTTTTCTCCGGGTTTCTGCAGAAAATATCAAGATAAGACGTTCATCAGACGAACGAATGATGCAGTCAGTGGTCTATCTCAGATATGGGAAACGTGAGAAACATATGTCTATCTTGCCGTATAAATTAATACGAACAACAAAGACGCCTTCCTCCCAAACGAGCGCGCCGCTCAGCCTCGACACTGCTCCTATTCGGTCCTTCCACAAAAACAACCAATGAAAATCTGTACTAGCAAACCCAATAGGGATTCCAGCAGACTCTCCCGATGTCGTCGGGAATGGAATCAAGTCGGGTGCAGTAAGCAGAGGTAAGGAGGGATTGAGAGATGCAGTGTACACTCCGTTTGCTATCAATCGACATAGGAAAGAGAGGTATCAGGTTCTCGCGCAGATATATTACCACAAAGCAATAGAAACCCACGGGAAAACCAAGTTAGAGTCTGTACGTTGGACAGGTTCGTAGGAGTTAGTGGAGGAGCTAGTATGAGCTGAAGACTCGAAGAAAAAGAAGATGAAGTTGGCAAGCTCTTGATGAATGTCTGAGAGGCAGGAAACTCCTCTTCGAATTAGATACCAGATAGTAAGCAGTGTGCGTACATGAAGAGTTTTAGCGTGTTCAACAGGAAGAAGGCAAAATAATGTTCAACATACTGGGTCCAGAATCTTTGAATCCTCGAAGGAAATCCTCTGCCCATTTTCCACTGCTTGAGCTTGCTTGTTCTCTCAATGCGCCCTCGAATATCCAACCCTTTCCATCACAAAGGGCCACAACCCAACCCTTCTTCCGACTCTTTGATAGCCCCCATCTGACTCCCTCAATCTTTTCTCCACTCGAGAATGAATAGACAACAGCAGATTCGCGCTCCTGAGACTTGAACAGGTCTTCAGATGGCTGGAGCGATAAATAATGTATCTGGCCAGATTGGGTACCGATCAAACAGTCCTTGGCGATATTGTTTGATGAAGAGCGTGCATTGGACGACCATGCTACAGAAATGATCCGTTGCGATTTGAGAGATTTGAGGGGAGTTTTAGGTTTCTTCCAACCGGTTGTGGTAGACCCAGTCCCTGATCCGGCTGTACCCGCGTTCCCGGACGGTCCTGAGCTATTAGACGCGACGACCGGCAGATTTGACAGATACCAGACCTCTCCATTTGAGCATCCAACTAAAAGATGTCTTCCTTCGTCATCTGGCCAAATATTTTCTACTGTAATTTGTCCTGCAGAAGGATTTGACGATGTCTTGTTAGGCTTTGAGACAGGAAGCTCGATGGTAATTAAGTCTGTCGGGCGGGCGAGATCGATAATGATTAATGTAAAAGGATGGAGAGCCATGATCAGGATGTTGGAAGCCACCCGAAGGTGGATAAGTGTGGAGGGCAGTGTGATCTGAACATGACCTAGAGTAAAGATTGGATTGGGTTGTGACGATGTTGGTTGGGTGGATATGTAGCCTGTTTCGATCTGATGTGATTAATGAATGGACACCAAATGAATCAAATGAGACCTTGCGACTAGACGAGCGGTGAAACGAATAGCTCAATACAGACAGGTTCCACGACTCCTGGCGGACGCTGCTCGTCGTCATCTGAGAACGGGCTTTGTTCAAACCCTTCATAGGAGACTTGATCGTATCGAGCGACCGAAGGTGAGACGAACGGCTGATCCGACGGAGGGATGGCCGAGTGTTCTACGACTGTAGATGGAAAGGTGACGAGTGAGTGAGCATGCATGCGGAAAGACACAGGAACAAACAGCTTGGAACTTGCACTCGTCAAACATGATTCTCTTTTCCTTCTTCGCGTTCTGATCTCACAACTACCTCTGCTGGGATGCTGCTGTTGACGATGGCGATGGCGATGGCGATGGCGATGGCGATGGTGATGGTGATGGCGATGGTGATGTTTGATGAACTCGTCCAACGGAACTGGTTTATGCACACCTTCTGTTAGGGTTGCCTCAACGTATATCCGCTACTTCTCGTCACTGAACATTCCCTCTCGGCAATATAACAGAACATCGACGAAAAGCTGATTGATCCAGAGTAACGATATCTAACAGAAGATTCTCATCTAGACCCTCTAGTTACTTTGCAGAAAGTAAGCCAAGAGGGATCTGTTTTTATCAGAACTGGATGTTTTACAACAGAAAGAGAATGTTACTCGTGTTCTTGCTGACTCTGATCGAGAAGTCTCTTACCCAGTTACAACTCACTAACCTCAGACATGATACCTTGCTCATTCATCTGCAGTTATCGAGATGCCGTATAGAGTGTTCCCTCAGGCAAGCGCGCTCGCTGCATCCAAATTGTCCGCACCGTTATCGAGTCTTGTGATAAACAACGAGCACGTCTGGATGGTCACTTTGAATGGACTACCGTTTCTGAGGCGAAAGTCTGATGGGTGAGCAAGTTGAGGTTTGTTACCATCCATGGCAAGGTACACTAACCCTGAGGTTTTCTGCCTACTCCCTATAGATTCTACAACATTGTATATACTCATTCTCACTTGTGTTCTCTCAGTCCAAATGATGATCTGATCTCACTCAATCATCTCTTACCACAGTCCCAACTCATGAAAGTCTTCGATATTCCTCGAGGTCAACGGAAAAGATTCATGATGGATCATCAGATTGAGAGTTCTGAATATCAAGCAATATGTGGTGGGAAACTCACCCCAGGATTAGAAAACATTTCCCGCCTGCAAGGGACTTGGATCCCTCCTCACGCAATGGCCGTTGTGGCAAAGAACCAAGGGTTAGAGGTCGTTTTGAGCGAGATAATGGATTCTGTGAGCCAAAGATATCCTTCTCAAATTCTGATATATCCACAAAGTTGTTAGTTGTGCACCTTCTCTGAGTTCTGACTTCGTGATGCGTGGAGTGACAAAGAATCTTGCCATAGATCCTACACTGGCAGTACCTCAGCCATCTTCAGATCTTTCTCCTACTCATTCTTCGTCTCAGGTCATCATTCTATCGACCAGGAAATCCATCAGGATCCCACCTTCCACTTCCCGCAATGAATCAACATCTGCAGGATCCATATCCCCTGAAAAACCTCCATCCCGCTCAAGTCGTCGTCTCTCCAAGCCCTCTCCTCTTGCTAAACCCGCCATGTCTTCTGCTCCTGCCAGCAATGACATTGCTACCCCAGAGTCAGGTGTCATGCGGACCTCCAAGAGAAGAAAGACTGTAGTGTCTTATGAAGAGGATGTGATAGACAACGGAGAGATGGACGACTTCTGGGCCGAGACCACAGAAGAGATTTCTCCACTGCGCTTCATGCTGGCTGGGAGAGTCGGGAACGAAGCAGAAGCGGACGAGTTCATCTATTCTCAAGAGCCGCTAGTTGTATGTCAAATCTAACCCTTCGACTATTCCAGTCTTTGGTTCTGACGTTTAAGAGTCATCTTTGGCGTTTTTCTTCTGACTCCGCCCGAGAATCTAGAGTGGAGAGGAGCTAGGTCGAAGCCTGGTTGAAGCCTCTAGACTGAGATCTGCCGTTCCGGACATCTTAGAAATTCCTCCACCACCGATCCCGACGAAACCTCGCTCAATAAAGGAAGATACGAGTGACGATAGTGTACCTGATACTATTCTCCGACGATTATTTTGCTATCCTAGTCTGTCCTTTGCCTTGATTGTTCCCTGCTCAATGACCATGACTGACTGGGATCTCGGAATTCTTACTTTCATGAACTAAAATTGACCGGGTTTTTTTTTCTTGTCTGCCGGCGGATTAGATACCGAACAAGGACGAGGGATGTCCAAGTCAGCTATGAACTACCTTACTAGCAAGACGCATGTGAAAGAACAGTCTCGCCCCTCAAAAGACACATTATCCTTTTAACCATTCTAGTTATCTTGTTCTTGTTTCTGTACGATCTCCTGATAATCACATCTATGTTTCGGACACAAGATCACTTTCCTTACAGGTTTTACACCTGACCGTTCTTAGCCTTGCTTTACAACCTCTTGTATACAGTTTTGATCCTTAAATAGTTTTATTTACTCTTGCCGTTACTTCATATCGGACATGCCACTCCTCTCTCCTCGCTCAGCTTGCTTGTATATTAGGTTGTGGTCATCATGAAATCATCTCCTACTTTCTTGAAGAATCACATAAAATACAAATACGATGAGCAACAAGGAACAAAACGAATAAAAAAGCATGAAAAACAAGGACCACACATAACAGCACAAAACCGATGAAAGAAACAGAGGATAGCAAATAGAACTGGGGAGGTTCTAGATCATGATTAATTATAAGAGTTTATCCATCGCCTCTCCCCTCGATTCTAGATCCTTCCACTCCCTCCTCCATTCACCCATTTGAGCTCGGATTCCTCTGATGGACATGGTCGTCTGGATGAACGCCATAAACACGTTATCGTTGTCTGGGACAAAGAAGGATGAAAGGAGGGAGAGCATCGTCTCAAAGCTTGCTTCGGCCGAAGTAAGTTGGTCTGATGTATGATTTCGATAAGAAAGACGAGTCAGCGCTCATTGGGTTGGAAACGAAGGTCAAGCAATCTCGACACTTACCTCTGAAAGACCACAAGATTCCTAACGAAGCGATCACAAGGCTATCTCTTCCTTCAAGGAAGAAGATATCCCATACCCGGAGCTGAGTATGGAACGGTAACGTAGTTGTAAACAACGTGATGTACCATTTCGTCGCGTAAGACGACGTGGACACCATCTCTTTTTTCTGTGGAAGCCTCGAATACAACCGGGTCAGTCGGCACAACCACAGAACGAGAAGAAGCTAGGAGGTGATGAGGATATGCAGACGTACCAAAGCGGCAAAAACATTAGGCAGGAAGACCTCCACCAATCTTTCCTGAACATAGAATGCCTCAAGCATGCCTGGAAAACCAGGCATGAACAGATCGTGCATTCCATAAAGGTCATGTAGCCGAATGAGGTGACAGCACGTTTTCTGAGCCGCCACATGGCCCTAAGAACTTCTTTTAGCTTCATTGGACTCTTGAATTGTAACTGAGCTGATTGTTGATAGAGTCAACGAGCTGACAAAAAGAAGGCTGAAAACTCACATCCGCTGAGTAATAGCATAACAGATTGGCAGCAATAGAGCCCATGCCTTGACAATATCCACAGTCGGGACAGTGTAACGAAAACGCGTGCAGACTATGAAACAATGCTCGTTGGCTAAGAGATATCATAGGAAGAGAGCTTTGTAAGAGAAAGTTCAAACTATTCTGGAGCAGTCAGTATGCGATGGGCAAGCTTACCCCATGCCGTAACGAGTGTGAAAGAGCGTGTGACCGCTGATCGTCCGAGGGACGTCTAAGTCGATCTGAACATCCAATGGAGACGGTCGGTCTATGCGATCCTATGATTGTGGATATAAGCAAAGAAACAATAAATATTAGCTGTAATCTACCGGCCTACTACTAACATCAGATCAACTGACCTTGTATATAGATATCAGTTCCTCATCGGTAGCTCTTCTTTTACCGCCCGTACCCGAGCTGTCGAAGTGACGCATCAGTGTTTCCCATGCGGCCGCGCGCCAACGATCGGGGATTCCTTTGTAGACCCTTCTTGTGATCTGACAAGTAATTGCCCAAAAATGTCGAGTCAGCTCGCGGTACAAGAGATAATAGTTCGAATATCCTGATGAAAGACAAAGTTGAGCGCAACGAACTTTAGATTCTTTTCCTTTTGCCCACTCCCATGCCAAGGTGTTCCCTCCCTTATCTTTCTGCTTCTTATCCAACATTCTCTCCCACTTGTCGATCCGACGGGATTCTTTACTCAGATCCTCGGGAAATTTGCCTAAATCAGATAATGGCTGAGGTAAAGGAGGTGTATTATTTGGTTTCCGGCGCGGTCTTGATAGAGACATAGAGGTGGGTGGATTGGACAGAGAGATAGATGTCATCGAGAATATGCGTGATTCTGATCGTGTGGACAACGGCGAAGAGAAGAACCCATATCTATAGAAATCGAGATAGAAGGATGAGTCAGTACGAGTTCAAAAGGTGAGCCCTATCTGAGTTCAAGAAGAATAGGTCCAACCTATCAAGCTTGCTTCTCACAGCCATTTCTGCTGGACTTAAACCTTCAGTATGGTTAGCTGGAAAGTAGACACTGGTCCTGCCTAATTTGGATCGTTCTCTTGTCCTTTCTACCCCGTCCTCATACCCGTCTCCTGCAACCCCTGATATCTCCAGCCTAGCGTAAGTCGAACGGACATGAAACGAATCTTCCTCTATAAAGTGAATGGTTGGTTCCAGACAAAAGAAAGGTCAATGACAGAATTTCACAGACACATAAAAGCAAAGACATTAAAGTCAAAAGAGTGCAGAGAACAGGACGAGCGGGCGCTTACCTTCGTCTTTGCCTCTGACACTCCCCCCGTTGGATATCATACTCGTTGCTCGACTTGCGTCACTCAACAAAGTCCTCGTCAGACTCTGAGAAATCCCTTCAGGATTGTCATCCGAATGTCCTGTCGTAGCGATCCGTTCTTCGACATCATCTTCGCAAGCCAAGTTCTGGACCACAGGAGTTTCTGCCTTGAAATTTCTTTCGACTTTGGAAGGAGTAGCGGCAGGAGGAGTGACGGCGTTGGCCGGATCCAAAGGAAGGCCCAAGGGACAAGATCCATCGACGACCGTCTTGGCCGGATTCAAGACCGAAGCTAGAGGAGGCTGGGGGTCTGTAGGGTTTTGCGATGTCTCGGATGTTGGATTGACTCGATTGTAGTAGATATCCAGGATATCTCCAACGGTATCTACCGACCGGACGCTCTCTCTAGCTTTTAAAGGTGGGGACTGGTTCGAGCTCTTCCGTGCAGGCAGACCGGACGGGGCCGGAACAGGCTGAAGCATACCAGCCAATGCCATGTAACAACTGGCTCACAAAGAAAGAAGAGAGATGAAACAGAGATGGATATGATAGGACGATAGGTGGATGTTGAAGTGAAGCCAAGCGGTATCTCATGGAAGATCGAACGAAATACCTGGCTGGGTCGAACGAAATGTGATAAATCCATCTTTTAATCGTCATCGCCTTCAACCGATCACCATCTGATCAGCATGTCCAACATCAGTCCATCTCATCCACTTACCAATCCTATATCCCATACGACTCTTCTCGAGGATCCTCGTTCTCTCCGCCTTTCGTTCTCACCCACTTATTCAGTCGTTGGAATATACCGATTGTTGACCGATAGTCGATTGCAACATGCGGTCTGGTCAAAGACCAAACATGGAACGATCAGAGGTCTCCTCGTAGGTGGCTTCTGGGTGTTTCTTAGTTGGAGGTCTCAACAAGGGTTCATCGAGAAATTCTTGATGGGCACTAAGGTTGTGACCAGGTTCGCTGGCAAGGACACCAGTGTTTTTGGAGTGAGACCCTCTCTTGTTCATTCTTGCTTGCCTCGGTGGTCTCACAAACGCTGATGTCATTCTGAGCTTTCTGTTCATAGTACAACGTCCCTCTGTCTCTCTACGCAACCATTTTCCTTCTGTCGTCGCAATTCTGGTACAGTACGTCCAACAAAGAATGAAAACTAGGTGTATACCGAAATATTGATTGTATGCTTCATCTGTACTTGGATTGAAACCCGGACAGTTCTTAGGTTCTTTCTCTCCAAAAACATCAGTATCGCTCGAGCAAGGGCATGGTCTCAAGTATGTGATGAACAAACTTCGTCATATCATTCACTTATATGTTCGAAAGTACGGTCGATCATCTGAACAACGTCTCATTATTTTTGCCTAAAAGACGGTTGAATCTCGTGGAAAACCTGACACGTTCTGGGGCGAATACGTTGAAGAGTGGGTATCGCCTCCTATGGACAAGGCGGCCAAGGCTCGCAAGAAAGCTTGGCTGAGAAAGTTTGCGGTCGGATATGTAGGGGTGAGCCTAGATCTCATTGTTTCCCGGACATCCATGTTGGCGTTGCTGACTCTTGAACCCACTCTTCTAGAAATTTATACTACACAAATGTATGTCGAAGTAGTCGAAATATCCCTTACGAAAAGAGCCTGACGTTGCCCATCCTTTTCTCCTTCTTCCTTTAGTTGTCCTTTTCCCCTTGAACTTCGTTCCCTTTGTAGGAATCGTCATATCTTCCGGTGTCAAGGCTCTGGGAACCGCTCGGTATCTGCATGCCCCTGTACGTCACCGAGCGGGCCGTTCCTATCTGAATTGATGCCATTTCTGGTGTCTTGAGAGAAAAGGCTAAATCAACGTCTCTTTGTGCCTTTCGTACCTCACCAAAGTATTTTGCTTCTAAAAAGATGACGCTAGAGCAACAGGAAGTATTCGTGGAAGAGCGAAAGTATGATTACTACGCTTTTGGATTTACCTCGGCCTTGCTTGAATCTCTACCGTGCGTATATGACGATATGTGTTTACCTGGAACGAGTACTATCGACTGATGTACGAATCCATACTCTCACAGATTCATCGGCATGTTCTTCTCCATTTCGAATCGAATTGGTGCAGCCATGTAAGTGTTTGCATTGATCAGTCGTTGACCTATTGTGTGGGCTGCCTATACTGATACGTGCGCCCTGGGTTCGACTGCTTTCAGGTGGGCATTCGATTTGGAAAAACGACAAGCTGCCTTCCGGTCGGGCGAGCTAAAGCCTCAGCCACACGACCGCACAACTTTCACTGTGATTCCTGGTGTGGGAAGTTTGGGTCAGGTCGAAATCAAAAGCGATTTAGCTAGGCAAAAGATGGATGATGAAGGGATTCCTGGGTCATTTGCTGGGATGACTGGCAAGCCGAATTGAATTTTTTGCGCGCGCTGCTGGCCGATCTGTATGAAGATGGGATCGGAAAGATCATATGGCCTGTACCATGTATCGATGGTGATGAAATCTCTTCTAGCGTTTCGGCGTTTCCTCTCTTTCTCTTCTCTCTCTCGCATGACCGAGGCTGAAATCTAAGCAAGAGAATTTGATCACCGAAAGTTACTAATCGGATAATCACGGTAGATCATATCCGGTTTCATGTCGATCCCATCCGCTTAAATCTTTCCGATTCCTTTCCTTCCTCCATCCGACCAACGTTCACTCTGTGATTGCCACGATTATTCGCTTTTTTGATTGGAGAGTAAATATTTGCATGGGGAACGTTTAAAGTCTTCTCTGCGTCTATCAGGTGTTGTCGCACAAGGAATGAAACACCAGATATTGTTTTAGCACGTTTGCCTCTTTGGACCGCATGGGCCCTCCTATCGATCAACATTCGTAACCTCCTTATGGTGCCGTTTTTAAGTTCAACTCATTCTTACTGATAGCAGCTGGTTAAACGTTCTGAGTTTCTTCTGGGTTTTCCTCAATGTTTTATTTATTTATTTGCAAGATCTCTCGGAGGAGAAGGAAGATTCGATGGATAAGACTGCCATCACCTTCTTGTGATGAAGGATGCATGGCTTCACGTTCATGCTCACATCGGAGGACTCCGTGAAACTAACTCTCCGGATCGTTTGATTACCCTTCAGCCCTCCGATGCTAATCGATATATAAACGCACTTCACTTAAGTTGACCATCAGGTTGATAGACTTCTTTCTCGTTGTCCTTTTTCATCAAGTAACATTCTTCCTTGTATATTCTCATCCTTCGATCATGAGACAGTTCGCCACCATCCCGGTCATCCTGGCCATGGCCGCCTTCCTTGTGGTTCTCCCTCAAGTGGCCTCTGCTGCCCCTTCTTCATCAAGCTCGACAGAATCGTCCTCAACCAGTATTGGGGAATGGTGGAACAATTTCTGGAGTGCTTGGGATCTCTGGTGGTACAGACTTCTGCACGGAGGACGTAACCCGCCTGGGTATCTTGGAACGACCTCAAGTTCCAGTTCGGTTTCTGTGCGTTTGGCTTTGTTACATATGCGCATCTTTTCATCGAATATCTGACCAATCGGTTCCTATCATGATTTGTTTGATCAAAGATGAGTCGAACCTCTACCTTGATCTTGAGCTCAACTCTCTCTCGGGTCTCCGCTACTCCCGTTTGTCTTTTCCTCTCTTTCTCTCCTCTTGTATTGCCTGACGGCGTTTTATTGATGTTTCTTGACATGATCGATCTAGAGTTTTGTTTCTGTCTCTGTCTCTAGTTCTGCTGTTTCCAAGCCAAGCTCTGTCTCTAGTTCCAGCTCTGCTGCTTCTAAGACCAGTTCTATCTTGTCCTTGGCCTCCTCGGCCTCGTCTGCCTCCGCTCGCGTTTCTTCCTCCGTCTTTGCTCCCTCTACTTCTTCCTCCTCTAGCGCTGCACCGGCTGCCACTGGAGTCACTACCTGTTCCTACCAGCCGGCATCTTTTTTCCCTTTGTCGTGCTCGGCTGCCGCTGCGGGCGAAACCGACACTTGCTGTACAACTACTCCCGGAGGTCATCTTTTATCAACTCAATTCTGGGATACAGGATCTATGAGCACTGGACCGAACAACTCTTGGACCTGTAAATCTATTTTTTCATTTGTTGGCTTGGTTTAGATCTTCACTCTCCGTACGACTGTGTTTGGCGCTGAAATACTTCCAACTTGATCAGTGCACGGACTTTGGCCCGATAACTGTGACGGAACTTACGAGCGTTCGTACCACATGCCTCCTCCCGATACTTGGGATCAAATCAAGCTTACCTGCTGAGGTTGTTTCGCTTAGAATATTGTGATACGTCTCGAGAGCTCACCAACATCACCGCCGTTTTGGCGCAAGCCGGTCAGACTGAATTATTGAAAGTCATGGACACTTACTGGAAGGATGGTTCTGGAGATGACGAGACTTTCTGGGAGCATGAGGTAAGAGCGCGAATTCAGCCTTTCCACTTTCCCTAATGTGACGACAACTTACTATTCATCCTTCGGCTCTTGGAAATAGTACAACAAGCACGGGTGTGTAATAGTAATATCTCATATCCCTCCATAGTTCAGTTGATGGCTCAAAAGTATCATGACTTTTGTCAAACAGAACCTGTATCTCTGGGTTTGAGCCGAGGTGTTTCAAAAACGTATGTTTGTCTGTTGAACATCATCGCCCATCTGTTCTTAAAGTCGATGTGTCTAACAAGACCTTGAGCCTTCTTCTTAGTACCAACCTCAAATAGACGCCGTATATTATTTCAAGCGAGCTGTCCAGGTCCGTTCTGGCTCTCCTCTCCCTATGATACACACGTTTGATGCCCTAAATTTACATCAGCGTTCGATACTTAAAATCCTTTTGGTTGCATCATAGGTGTACCAAACTCTTCCATCTTACGACTGGTTGGCAGCCGCTGGAATCGTTCCCAGCCTTGACAAGACTTACACTTTGGCCGAGATTACTCAAGTACTCGAGACCCAACACGGAGGTGGTGTCAATGTTCAGTGTACGAGCGCTAACGAATTGGACGAGTTGTGGTATGTACATTTTATTAGAACGGTTCCTGTCTTATGGTTTGACCAACTACTCAATTGTTTCATTGAATCGGCTTGATATAGGTATCACTACGTTTCCCAAGGATCTGCCGTCGACGGTAACATGGTCCCTGCTCCCTTGGTTGGAAGCGCCTCCAGCTGCCCTGCGTCAGTTTCATTGCCGCGCTGATGAACAGGATGAAGCGGCAAAAGCGTGCCTTCCAGAGTACTGACTGAGATTTTTCACTTGTCATTCCGATCACAGCACGGGCATCAAGTACCTTCCCAAGTACACGACTATCCTCAGCACCCCTCTTCCTAATAGAAACACCACCACCTCGGGTAAGGGATACATCTATGCCGCACAGAACGGAACTGTCCCTGCCTCTACTTGTGTAATCTCTGCGGGTTCGTCTCTGTCGCTTCTTTAACATCCGGCTCTGAGTCTTTCGTCTTTCGTCTTTCGTCGCTGATATCAAACTTGTCTCTCTCTCTATAGGATCCTGGTACAAGGGTGGAACTTGCGCTACCTTCACCCTCGGTTTCGTCACCGGTGGAGCCTACACAATCACCAGCTCTAAGGGACCTTGTGCAGTTGATAGCAACGGGCTCTTCACCTGCGCTTCCACCGTGGCTACTCCTGGAGAGTTCCTCATCAGCGTACGTCTACGATTCAATGAGTATGAGTTGAATGTATCTTAACAAGCAATTCAAAATCGGGTTAAATTCGTCCTTCTACGATGCAGAGCACCGATGGATCCCTCACCCTCGGAGGATCCAGTGTCTTCTCGGCCGACAAAGTTCCTTCCGGAACTGACAAAGTTGATATTTACAAAGGAGCGGGCAAAGCATTGCCTTTGACTTTGCAGTTCAAAACTCTTTGAAGCAGCTGCGCATGATAGCGAATGCGAAATATTGGTTGTATAGATCATTGGGTCATTTTTGGGTTCATCAGGTCTTCCTGATTGTATGATGAACGTTGGTTATCAAATCGTGACTGGGTTATGATGTGTGCTAAATCAGATCCACCAGGCAAGAAGAGAAACACAGGAAACGTGCAGAGAGCAGAAGGGGGGTTTCTCCTGATTTGCACTTCACTGCTGCTGTTGTTGTTGCCATCGAATATGAAACGCGATCGTGAATATCTCATTCATCTTCCAACAATCTCAACTGAATGGTACAAATCTCGGCGATCAAACTTTGAATAAACTGTTGTTCCTACTGAGATAGCTTAATAAAACATTAATCCCCCGTTACTCATCTATTCGTTCTGTTCCTTTGGCTCACACATGGGTCATCAGCCCCCATTTATGAATCTCCGCATGGCCTATTCAATTCGTGCTAACTTCTTACCCGATAGGCCAGCCTTAGAACCAACAATCGCATTCTGGTCATTAGGCCAAATCTTAAAAGAGCTGATAGTAGTCTATCGATCACGTTCTAGACGCATGGTACTGATTCCTTTGTTCTCTTGACCTGACATACACGTTGGACATTCATCGAGACCCAGAGTCTAGGGAGCGGGTGTTCATTACCGGCCATCGGCGGAGCCATCGTCTGGAATCAACCGAAACGAACGTAACATGAGGTGACCACCTGATGGGAGTCATGGACTTTGGTAGACAAAAAAATGTCCCTCTGTTAGAACAGAGCGAACTTTGGAGATGTATAAATTCCCAGGGATTTGCTACATTCTTATGAAAAACAACACGTGCTTCTATCTCCCCGTCGATTTCCTCTCTCACAGAACAAGATGAAGACCTCCACACTTACCGCCATCACCCTGTCGCCCGTTATTTTCTCCGCGCTTCACGGGATTTCTGCCGGAGCTTCACCCTTGGAATCTAGAGCTACCGGTCTTACAGTCTGTTCAAACAACTCAGGAGCTACTTACCCGGTCTCTTGCTCTGTCGGAACACCCTCGAACACATGCTGTACCGAGTCTCCAGGGGGTCATATCGTCCAGACTCAGTTCTGGGATACCGCTCCTGCTACAGGACCTGTGCGTATACATCCATCTCTCTTTATGAGTCCTCCAATCTAGATGTATCTCTCTTGTCATTGATCGCGCGCAGATCGACAACCTGACACGAATTGGCTTGATCACACTGAATCTAGACAACCTCGTGGACTGTCCATGGCCTCTGGCCGGACAAGTGTGATGGCACTTTTGAACGTTTGTACATTTATTTCTGTCAACCTGATTACTTTTAGACGCACCTGATTGACACAATCCAACTTCAACCTCCTTCTTTACTTGCGCTGTCCTCATTCGGAGGTGTGTTTGACGTGAGAACATAGAGAGCTGCGATCCAGCTCGACAGTTGAACAATATCACCGCCGTTCTGACCAAGGCAAAACAGACAGATCTCTTGAAATACATGGGGACCTACTGGAAAGATTACCAGGGTGATGATGAAAGCTTCTGGGAGCATGAGGTCTGTTCCCTCATAAATCCTTCTTCGGTGTCATTGGCAAGTAGTCTCTGTTGACCGAATTCTGGACCTTGAATTTCCGATTGGTGCGGCAGTTCAATAAGCATGGGTAGGTGGCTTATTCTACCACAACCTGAATTCTCAACTGTAGCTGATCGAAAAGTTTGTCGTTTTCAATCAGAACGTGTCTCTCAACTCTGCAGCCTAAATGCTTCAACAATGTATGTCTCCGACGAATCTTGATCCACTCGCTTATAACTATGCCTAACTGAGATCTGGAACCATGTCGACTCAAGTTCTACCCTCAACAAGACGCTATTACGTTCTTTAACAAGGCTGTTTCCGTGAGTCGACCTGAACCCCTTCCTCCTCATTTCATTTTGAAGACTACGTTCATTGACCGTGATAAATCTTACTTCCAATATCCTCCCTCTATAGTTGTTCAAGACGCTTCCGTCTTACACTTGGCTTGCTGCTGCTGGAATTACACCTAGCCCGACCAAGACATACACGCTTGCTCAGATCTCGGCTGCGCTCGAGGGGAAACACGGAGGTGGCGTTACGATCAACTGCCAAGGAAAAAAGTTGAACGAACTCTGGTAAGTTTTTTTCTGTCTGGGTTCGATACCACAAACAGGAGGAGAAGGAAGGACGAAACACGGGCGAGCGTTGCAAAAGCTCAAAGGATCTTGTCGGTCGATTGACCGGTTGGGATCGTAAAGGTATCACTATGTAGTCCAGGGATCCGTGGCAGATGGATCATTCCAGCCTGCGCCATCTGTCGGATCTGGATCTACCTGCCCAAAGTGCGTACACCTCTTCTCGATGAACCTCGCGGCGCTCCCGTTCTCTTCTCATGTGACCTCATATTGAATCGTTTCCTTTTCTCTTTTGGCGTCTCTTCCTCTTGTCTGATCGGACGATTTCAGGACAGGTATCATTTATACTCCCAAGTAGATGATTCAAACATTCAGATCTATTCCGTTCTGCAAGATCATCAAGAACGAGAGAAGAGTTCTACTTTTTCTCTTACCATTCTTTCCCTTCATTTGTTTTTTTATCTGTATCGATTACATGATGCGTTCCTGTTAACTTTCTCTATATATACGGGCTGACTCACTTTTCATACGGGGGAATCTGAAGAAAAGAGAAAAACAAAACGAAACCAAAACATGCACGCAATCAAGAGATCGTTGCGGCTCAGAAGGCGCTGCCCAAATTATCCTCTCGGGAAGGATATATGAGATACTTCATCAGAAAGAAGAACGTGATAGGGTTCGTCATGATGGAATGCAATGGACTAGAAGAAAGTGAGCCGAAAGATCAAGGTACGTGCCACACAGTCTGTATGAGAAAAGGAGAGTATACATCAAACGTATTAAATGAAGGAGTGTCGGTCGCATGAGACCTAGAGGAGAATACAAAGAGGTGGGTTGTGCAAGGTAGATTGAAACTTGTCGAGAAGATTAAGCATTCCCTTTTTAGGAGAGGAAGGATAGGATTGACATCAGGAGTTCACAAGGTTGACCCCTCAATCCATGAGCGGCACGTCTTGTGTCACAACTAGATACCCAAACAAGATGGATCATCAGCCCAGGTTTTGACGGCGCAGAGCCAAGGCAGGCGAGGATTCTAGAATCTATGGTAGTGAAATCGGAAGACAGACCTTACAAAACTTTCCGTTTCTCCTTGGTTGACGTAGATATGCTGATCTGCCGAGCGAACCCCCTATAAAATTGATATCTGAATGTTCTTCTTTCTTCATGAACGTCGCCCAGGGTGGGTCCTCATGGACTTTGATAGCATCGTTGATAGTAGAATCACTCTCCGTGTTCATTGCGTGCTGATCGTATGGGCAGGGTAATCCTAGCCCTTCTCTCTTTCGTTTTTTGGGGATGGAGTTAAAGGCGGTGGAGGCCATGTCCGCCGGCTGGCGATGTGAATGAAGATACTGATTGAGCGCGGTCTCCGCGAACGAAAAGACAGACAAAGAGGACGATAGTTCTGATTGAGCAGATCTTCCTTGAGGGAAAACATGGTCTCGGAATGATGCTCGAGGAAGCCAAGTAGGACAGTTTTCGATTGCCTCGACCATGTCGTTCATATCGACAGAGCCACACTTAGTCAGAGATAACATCTCAGGACCAGTATACAGACCGAGTGCTCCCTGGTAGAATGGATCTAGAGGAACCTCGTCTGGAGTGATGGCTCTTGCGTCTACCCGGTTCCAATGCGTGTTCGATGTTGGCCTGGCCCTCGAAAGAGACTCCATCGGAGATCGAACGGTATGTTCCTGCAAGACGGATAAGACCAGTGTAATCGGCGTAGGAAACTCGTGTAGCAGCGCGGGGGACGGGCACGATGAAGCCACGATCGGAAGTGTCGCAAAACGTTTTTTTAGGCGGATCTGTCAAAAGCTGATTAAGCTTATGCGACGAGAGAGAAGGCCGAGGAGGGTCCAGAACGTCAAATTGTTGAAACTCTTGATGTGGTGGCCTGCCAGCTTGCCAATCGATCGAAACTGGCTTGACGGTCCCAGCCTTTGCCCGAGAGAAAGACGGATCAGGCTGTCCAATGCTGGAGGGCATCGAGATGGGACTCGGCAAGATCGATCGTTTAGACAAAGTCCGTTTGGAGACCTGGGCAGGGGCCTCGAAGTGAGCCTGAGCATACGTTGAGTCAGCATTAGCTATTGGGTTCGACACGGATAATTTATTGCCCTCCATGAGATACAATGAAAACGGCATAGGCGGAATGGTTGAGTTGAAAAAGATGAAATGGGGAGTAAGCAGACGAAGACCTTGAAAGAGAAAAGAACAAGTGAGAAGAGAAAGATAGGAGAAGAGAACGACCTCAAAGTGATTACCTTCTTGCGTCTGTTAAGGAAACCTAAAAGAGCAAAACTACTGCTACACAGTCTATCAATGTGGAGGTTATCCGATTCCTGCCTAACCGCTTCCGTTCCTGTGGGATGTGAGCTGTTTTTTCTTTCATCTGTTTAGTCTCTTCGCCTGGCTGACGATCAGCCGACAGCAAGTCGCGGAGGATTTTTCTCAGGCAGGGAACCAAATTCAGGTGTGGCTGAATTTACGAGGATCATCTGAAGAAGGATCAGCGCTACAGCGCGATGAACGAGGGACGAAATGATAAACGACAGGGACCCAGATATTAGAAGGTTCCGATTCATGCAACTAAACTCCGGAAGAGAAATCAGCCCAAGAGTCTGTCTGCCTTGACGCCATGGTAAAAGTTAATATCATCGAGCATCAGATCGGTCTTTAAATAGCCGGTAAGAGTTCAAACATCTTTCCCAGTCGGTCAGCATACGTTTAGAACGAGGGCGGGAACATCAATACTTAGTTTACTAGCCAAACTCAATGTAATCGGCACCATGGAGGGCTCCATCCGCCTCCCGCCTCCCGCCTGCATTCGTGGTTTTGTGTCGTGCTGCCGTCATCGTTGTCGTTATCGTTGCCGTCGCCATCGCCGTTGGTGTTGCTGGTGTTTTCTCTGTAGGATTTCTTTGTTCCTGCTTGCTTCCCCTGTGTCCCTGATTCACTCCTATTGATTCATCTTTGGAACGAACCGGGACAAAAGAACACGGAGTCAAGGGACCTTGAGAGTTCAATGATGAAACTCTTTTGTCGTGTCGTCATCAACTCAGACGCGTTCGGTCGATTGACGCGCCACGCGACATATTGAGTGCCACGCGTCTGTAGCCATGGCTACATTGTTACTCAAATCCACCGGTCCTGGTTACATTCAAGCTCTGGGTAGAAAGTTCTTCTCTCGCTTACTCTCGCTTCCCCTCTCCTTGCCACCAACGATACTCCCATCCATCATCCATCATCCATCATCCATCATCAACCGTTCCCTCTCCTAGTTTCTCTGATTGGATAGGCTCAACAGTCGAGTCTTCGTACAACTTGGTCGGATAGAAACATAATGTCTATTGCTGAAGCCAGAATGGAGATGACCTCTGGCTCTGGTCCTGGTCCTGGTTCTGGTTCTGGTTCTGGTTCTGGTACGAGACCCTCCGGACGAGGCAAAGGCGGTCGTCGAGGAGCCGTCAGCGGCAGAAACGTTCGTTCTTTCTTTTCCGTGGGCATCAGTCCAGATATAAGGGGACTCAATCGAGACTGGTGATGGCTAATCAATCATATGTGCATTTCTGCTTTACCTCTGTCTCTCCTTGTCTTGGTCGTCTTTCGGGTTCGTCTGGTACTCTTCACAAACCACCTACAGCATGCACCGGTAAATAATTGACTTCCCCTTTCTTGACTCACTCTTTATTACTTCTTCCATGCATATCTTCTTTAGCTCAACCACCTCGAATCCTTCCCTCCTCCTTGTACCTTGATCAATCTCTTGCTCTCCCTTCTCCTCTCTTGCCCCTAAATGCGCCCGATTGACCCTCATCGCCGGTGACTATTTCTCCCGCCTATCCGTATGACACCTGTTGCTGCCAACCATTTACAGGGCTCGCTTCCTAACAAACCGTCAGACACAACGATGGCTGATCCTGGAGGACATAGTATCAGAGGTAGTTCGGGAAGTCATAAAGACAAAGCCCATGGTCGGTCCGACGGAGGTGGGAGAGCCGGATCGGGTAGCGGTGCTGGAAAGGGAGGCAAGGGATCAAATAGAGCCAACCCTTTGGCAGGTGCAAAGCCCAGAGTAGGAGCAGTCGAAATCCTGCGCACATGGATGGCCGGCAGATGGAATGCTGGAGCAGCTATGCTTGACCTTTCGGTAAGTCCCCTTCTCTACTCTAGTCATGCATGCTCGCTTCTGTATGTGAGGTAGAGTACTGACGTTCGCTGTTAGGTATACGTGACCGCTGGTGATCTCACAGAAAATGAGCACGGATTCTTACCTCCTGGAGCGAAGTGTGTTTCCTCCAGGCCATAAGGGTACAAAATCCGCCATGGCCAAGGTCATCTGGAAGCTTGCGGCCGAATTGAAGCCGCCTGTTAGTCTTTTCTTCAATCCAATCATAAACCTATGTAAAATTTCCAAGAACATGAAGTATTTATTCCTCGATCAATTCTCAAGGTCGTCACTGTCTCCTATGAGAATAACGGCCTCAACAGTCTTGAGTCGCTGGAGTATATGGGCCAGTTTCTACCTAGCGTCCGAAACTTGTCGATCAGCAAAAACCCTTTGAGGGATCTACAAGCCGTGAAAAGCATTCTCAGCCTCAAGTCTGGACTGGATAACCTTCGAGAGCTTGTCACTGTGGATACTCCCTTCCGGGACAAAGAGATAACGGCTAGAGGCGAGGAGGGATACCGAACGTTAGTCTTCCTCCTATCATTCCTCTTGCTGGCGCAAGGCCATACTTGAACTCGTCTTTATTCTGACGCGTACCATCATCATCATCATCATCATAACATAATAGTCTTATGACTTCACACTTCCCCTTTTTAAGAATGCTGGATTCTGAACCCATCTTTTCAATCACCTTTGATCTCACTGCCGACGAAGTTCCGGTTGCACCATCCCTGCCTCCGTCCTCTACTACCGCTTCTAATTCGCAAGACGCAGTTTCAAGACCAGTGCCGTCGTTCCCTCTAGACATCAACCAGAACTTTATCTTGGGCGACGCAGACTTCGTCAATGCTTTTTTGGCCAAGTAAGCTCGTTTGACGCACCTCAGTCTTGTGTCATGTGTAATCGCTTTCTGACGCGCATCGACTTTCACTCGTACCTTCACTTTTCTTTAGGTTTTTTCCTTTGTTCGACAACTCGCGTATCTCTCTTGCGCCTGTGTATCTTCCCACTTCCACATTTTCTCTCACAATCTCTACCAACGTGCCTCATCGAGTGAGGTATGGTACGGTGAACGATCATCTACCAAATCAAAAATCCCTCACCTGGAAGGCTTATACCGCGCACTCACGGAATCTTATGCGAATGTCCAAGCTGGCGGATCGGATCACCAGACTGCACGTCGGTGGAGACGACATCTTGAAAGCATTTGTTGGGGACAAGAGTAAGAATGGGAAGGATGTTGTTGAGGGAGTACCGTTTACGAAGCATCCGATTGATCAAGCCGACAAGTGGAGTGTGGATTCGTTCCCTATAGAAAGGGAAGGAGCCACACCGCTGTTAATGGTCAATGTGCATGGAGAGTTTGAAGAGAGTACGATACACTTCTCCTTTTTTTCGCAGCTTTGAGTTGTGTTTAATGTTCTGTGCATCATGCTGTTTTTGTCCGATCAGTGCCGTCCATGGGAATGAGATCATTCGATCGATCTTTCATCCTCTCTCCTTCTCCCCCAAATTCTCCGTAAGCTGAATTCTATGTCTTTTCTTCTTTCTCTCACTGTTCGGTGAGTATTGTAAAAAGCTAATTCGTTGATGGACTACGTATGAGCAGAGCTCAAGCAGCAGGTTGGCCCTGCGTGATTCTCTCCGATATGCTCACTGTCAGGCTGTATAGTGGATCCAAAATGTTCTCAGGAGGGTCTCTTCCCGTTCAGCCGGGGACGACGCTGGTGGCTGTTCCATTGGGTGTCGGACCTGTTGCAGGAAGTGCCCCACCGACGGTTCTCGTGCGTAATTCAATTGGAAATACATATGCTTGGCCTACGTCTCGCTCATTCCGTTTCTTTTCTTCCAACTTTTGACCATCTAGACCGATGCTGAGAAGGAGATTCGAGTGTCCCAGTTTGCTGAAAAGTCAGGATTGACGATTCCGTTTACTGTACAATGCCTGGATGGGAACGGATGGGATCTTGATAGGGCTTGGATAAACTTTATGGAATTGAAGGTAAGCTTACCTTGCTTTTAGTGAAAGACCGTTTCATTCTGGCCAAGACTCAGGACGTGATGTTAACTCTTTCTTCTTTGTTCTGCTTCAAAGGATCAAATTCCTCCAGAGGCTTTCACTCGTCCGGTGTAGTGTACATTGTCATTTCAATCTTCTATACGCGTAGCTCTTTTTCTTTTGTCCTTTTTTTGTTATCAATTCGAAGTAAGATCTTTACCAAGGACGATGGAATGATGATGAAAACTATCTGGTCTTCTTCGCCACGTTTGATGAACGCTCTTGTTCACAGAGTTGACTGCGCGTACTTTAAGAGAAACACGCGTCAGAGAAACCTCACAAACTGAGACACGTCCAGATTCGATAATCTCATGATCTTCACCATCATAACCATCCCATCGATCTCTCAGGATGGTCGAGCCCTCCCCTAAATCCAAAAGAAATATGAGTCCCAAGGGAGCCAAGTCGGTTGAGCAATCTCCAAGCCCTCCAGAGAAAGAGCGACCGATCAAATCTTCTGCATCGAACAAGAAAATCAAACAGACGAACCCTCTATCTGTGCTGACAACTATCCTCGTCTTAATCTTTACCTCCCAAGGCTCTAAACTTCTTCTTGAAGCCTTTTACCCGCTCTTTGGTTCCCGACTCGTTGATCGTTATACTTCTACAGCAGCTCTCGTGGCGTGTATCGTATCCATTGGCGTTCCGGTAGGAGGGAAGATAGATGTTGGTCTTGCAAGTCTTTTAGCAGGATTGTTCGCTTCGGCAAGTTGGTGGGTCAGGTTTGTTGGTGCTCAGAGCGGACAACTAGGACCCGTCAGGGGCCCATTAGTTGGAGTGGCTGGGTGGAGTCTGGGAGCTATGATATCTGCGATCCACGTTGTAAGTGGTCATCAACTTCCTTATTTACGAACGGCGCTCATATTCGGTGTTGAATCATCTCTTGCGCTCCCTTATCAACAAGAAAAAATTGGGAACACAAAGTTCAACGGAGCTCGATAAAATCTCGAGCCTTGCTCGAAGTGCACTCATTCCGGTACTCTCTTGTATCGTATATCTGGGACTTCAAAAACTTGATCTCGTCTCTGCTTCGGCTGTCGTGCTTGGAGTTTATGATTTGTTTGACCAGGTGATACTTTTCCTCATCCCAACAAGTTCCAGCTCGATGTCATACTTGAGTATCATACTCAAATATTCTATTTTTCTCTATTTACAACTCGCTTACCGGATCAGCTCAAGGGCATCGCTTTCCTACTCCTGACTCTCTTGACTTTGTCCTACCCTCTTCGCCGCTTCATTCAAACTCTCCTCGTTATCTCCTTTGCGCTCGCCATCTTCGCCATCCCCTTGTCCACCCCGGCCCAACTCGCTTCGTTTCCAACCTTGTCTCGAGTCCGGTCCAACTCAGGTTTGATCGTGGTTGGTGAGAGCATAGACGGAGATCTTACCTACAGGTATCTCAGAGCGGACCACTCGCTCTTGGGCGGTCGATGGATCGGAAAAGCGGCGAGGTTTGCAGGTGAGAGGGGAATGGTAGGTGAGGGAATCGGTGTGGGAGATATAGGAGATTCAGTCTTCTCGGCGTTTGTCTTGCAGGAAGCGTGAGTTCAAAAGCGCGAAACTTGCCCCTTCCGACGATGCACGGTGTTTCATCCGACATGGCTGAGGGATACTGAATCTCTCTCTTCACTGATCGGTCGGATGGGAAAACAAAATAGAGTTCGACTCATTAACCGGCCTCCTCGAGCTGTTTCCTCCTCGGAGAGGGAGAAAGCGTTGATCATGTTGGTCCTGATCGAACTCTTTACAAACTTGCTCACCATCTTCATCTTGGCTGATGAAACATCCTGCTCTTTCCTTTTGTTCGCATCTTATCACATCAGCGGTCTTGGTGCAGGAATCGCCGCAAGAGCTATGATAGTGCATAACTGCCTTACCACCGTATGTAGTTTGTCTGTACTATTAAGGCAACTATGTTCGATCGTGGAAATCTTCGAGCACCAAACTGAACATGAAACTTGGTCGATCGTTCGTTCCTGAGCGAATAGATTGTAGAGTATGATCCAGCAGTGTACGATGCTGCTCGGACATACTTCCATCTCCCCTCTTCGGATGCAGTCTTCATCGAGGATGCTAATGTCTTTGTTCAGCGTGCGGCTGCCGTCGCCAAGAGAGATCTGGGAGAGAAGGGAGGATACGATTATGTGCTGCATGACGTATTCACAGGTGGAGGGATCGCTGGTGAATTATTCACGGTAGTGAGTTCATCTGCCACTTTCTCCAGTTGTCTTCAGGCGTTGTAGTCTATTTGAGAAGGCATTCAGTAACTTTGAAACGTATGTTGGTGGCCGATAGGAATTCTGGGACGATTTGAAACAGATCCTCCGGCCAGATGGGTTGGTTTTTGACTTGATATCTTGACATTGCCGTCAACGATTCAAACTCCAGATACTCACTACTTTCTCTCCCCTTCCTGGTTTTTTTCTTCTTCTTTCTTTTGGGTGGGTGGATGCGCGCTTTGAAAAAGCGTTCTATCGGTCAACTTTGCAGGCGTTCAAAATTCAACATCGGCGGACCTCGTCATTTCCACCTTACTTGACGCCTTCCCTACTTGTCGAGGTTTCAGAGATGTCATGGGAGAGAGTGAAGATTCCAATGATGGTGCTTTGAAAAACATGGTTTGTGTTATCTACTCCAAGACAGAATAGATAGAAAGAAGGAAACTCTCGCAATTATCACCTCTGTTGCTAACATGATATCGCTTCCTCCTTGCTTTTACAACCTTGGCAGGTCATCTTCTGTACACCATTCACAACTCCATCAATCTCGTTCCGAGATATCGATGTGGCGGCCGATCTCCTCCATTCACAACTTCGTCATAAAGTCTTGCCAACTTTGATGGACAGTGAGGTTGATCTGTCTGCTTACAGACTTTCCACTGGAGATTCTGCCTCACAGGGCCTCTTGAGGAGGGGCTTTGCCGGTAAGAGACTAGATGTAGTTCAGACGGAGGCAGCGCTGGCTACTTGGAAAGGTATGTCCTTCTCTTGTTCTCCTTCGTCCCTTGTCTTTCTTCTCTGAGTGTGTCGAAGCTTGTTACTGATTCTTGGAGAGCAATCGGTCTGGTTGGTAGCGATGAGAGAAATCATGCCTGTCGAGGTATGGAACAACTGGTAAAAGACATTCAATAGGACCTTTTGACAATCGACTTTTATTCATGTATCGATCTATCATGATCGTCATGTACGGTACGATCAATGTGACGATAATGACTAGAACGGCTTTTGTTCCCTATATGATAGAGCAAAAACATCTTGACATTCACTCGCAAACAACGAACTGATACGAACAAGAAAGAAAATCAACAACACAACCAGTACCCGAATATAAAAGGCCATCAGTGGAAATGGAGGAAAGGCGAAATCAACTGGAAAAAACAATAAAAGAATCCCTAAGAGTTACATAACAAGAACGGACGTGATACGCACCACAGAAGAAAAGAGAGAACGATAGCTAACCGCAGGACAGGAGTCGTGTTTCCTAAACACAGATTGAGGCAAAGATAGACCTTCTGAAATCGATATTGAAGAAGTAAAAGACGATATACCACAAGGATAGGAACATATATATTATTAAGATATAAAACGATATCAACCTAGAAAGAACTCCCTAAAGACGAGGGGCTAGTTGATGGGACTGATGTTCGGGCTAAGCCAACTCAGAGAATGAGTGAATAGGTTGTTGCACTGGAGATGGGTGTGACATCATCGCGGACGATATCTGTCCATAAGGAGTATTCGAAATGGGCGGCACGGGCTTGGTAGTTGACCAACCAAGGCATCGGAAGGCGTCTGCGATGATGGGATTGCCCTCAAGGAGTTTCGACAAAGACTCATCAATTACGATCGGACTACCCCAGGCTGGGTTGGAAGGAGGGGCCGGCATTGACAAACTTGGTGAGTTTCTGGATGAACTGGACACGAGCTGCTGAGAGACCGGAGTAGATGATCTAGACGCGTTTGATATTGTGGCGGCGCGTTCTTTCTTGGGCTTGGGAAGAGAAGCTATCGGATCCAATACCGAAGACCATGGGAGGTCCATCAGTCTACCACTAATACGTAGCCGACACAGACAAGGCAGAAAAAGGATAATACAGAAGTCAGAAATGGACAAGGTGACTCAGTGATGAAAGAAAGGGAGAAGCTTACTCGACCCAATGGACGGTAACCGTTTGAGCTTGTTCTGAGGCTGCCAGGAAAGAAACCGCGTATATGTTTCCCGATTTGCCTTTTACGCGAATGATTTGACTAGGCATGAAGCCCAGGATTAACTCTCGAAGTTTAGCAGCTGCTTCTAGCTTCTTTCGCTCTCTTGTCGCCTGAGGTAGTCGAGGAAATGGTTTATCAGTCGTGTAATCTGATTATGAAAGAATCTTTCTCCCAGCATGAAAATAGAGCAAACCCAATGAGTAGGGAGACATTGGTGTACGTACAGGATTATGAGTCGAGCATAACAACTCAGTCCTGGTCGTTCGAGTCTCCGCTTGGTATGCAGCTACATGCGATTCATCGGGTGGATGAACGGTCCATTCAACAACTTCTTGTTCTCTAAGAACTGTATCCGGATGATTCAGAGCGCACGTGACGTGGAACGCCCGAGGGCACTTCCCCTTTGTGCACTGAACCTTGCCGCCCATCTTCTTAAGATTCGGTTTTGTGCAGGCAGCACAATTCTAGCGATGACCAAGCAATTCAACCAGGAGTTGCACTGTCAGGATACAATGATGAAAGTGATTGGAATCTGAAATGAAGACTTTGATGTGAACTAACTAGGGACCATCGATCCTTTGGAATGAGGTCAATTCCTTGAACAATCTGGGTAAAGGATTGATCACACGAATCCGTCATATCGTCATTGGGTACGTCCACAAAATAGGTCTGACGAAGGTGTGTTGGAACAAATTAGTATCACATACATGGCAGCAGGAAGCGAAAAATATAAATCAAAGAATGGATGAACCTCTGGAATTGTATAAGCACAAGACGTATGTGCATACCAAACCTTTTCTCTCTCTTTTGACTTGTGAGCGATGAAGGAAGGCACACTTCCGACAGGCAACAAATCATCCGTGTCTAACGACGGACAGAGAATACACGGGTACTCTATATCCTTTGGTTTTGCCACGACGGGGGCTTTCGGCTTTGGATTCTCCTGAAGTTTGACCCGCTTCTGTTTTGAGGCAGTTCCCATCGGACTAGGTCCTAAGCCATTCTCATTGTCATCTTCGACCTTGGTGGAAGGAGGAACGGAAGAGGACGGTTTTCTCTTCTTAAGTGGTTTGGGTTCCTCGGCCTTTCGTTTGGCTGCCTCAACCTTTAGCTTGGCCTCCTCCTCCTTACGCTTCACTTCCTCTACTTTCAACCGGGCTTTCTCTTCTCGGGCTAAAGCTTTCCGCCGTGTTTCTTCCTCAATAGCTGTCAACAGCTCGTGTTCGGCCAAGACAGCATCCACGTCAATCTTGACACTGGGTTTTATTCGAGACTTGTAGTGGTCAGCCTTTTTCGACAAAGACAAATTAAGTCAAACACAACTGTTACACATACCTATCTGATACACATTGACACACTTTCGCCCTCCTTCCTAGCTCGACCCAACTTTCCATTGCAAAGTTGATGCTCTCTGCGCAATTGAATCCCATGTTGAAACCGGCATGGTATCCTTTGGGATAGGTAAAGACGTATTCATGTTGATGCTGAACAAGGACGTTTGGTTGACACGAATCCAAAGCAAGTCGACTAGGAGAAGCAGTGAAGGATTTGTGGCGAAGGAACTGGTCGCATCCATTATGATCGCTAGGAAAATAACCTGATACAGAGAAAATGTGTTTCAACAGAATTCAGTACGTAGTCTGGAACATAGCTGCCGTTAGTCACGGTATTGAAAAATTACCCTTCATCACTCTTTCAAATGCCTCGGCTCGTGCTTGCGGGATAGCATACCAACATTTGGGAGATCCAAAGTGAACTATGAAAATCACACACACGGCAGATGAGTAAGGACTTGCGCCTTGGTTAAGTATGTTGTGAGAAGCATAAGAATTGAGGGCTTTTGACGTACGATAGTTTACACTGTAGAGATCCATATCCTCGACATGCCAAGCGAACGAAGCTCTCCACATCCCCCAGTAAAGATACTGACATGACCCAATCATAGGGACAAGCAACTCGATGAGTAAAGATAACAATGTATTTGTCGACTTGTTGAGAATATCAGGACGACTGAATATCAACTCACAGGCGTGTTCACACCAGGCAACTGTTTCTTCAATTTTAACCGATTCAACAGGTTAGGCAGATGCGCCACGTTCCATTCTTTAGTCTCATCTGTAAACAATGAACCTGTATCATGAAAAGGAAAGAGAGTTGTATCAATATGCTTTTGCTCGCAAAGCACTCCCATTTCCTTGACTTGGATAGAGATGGAAAAATGCGTTGAACACACCTCTTAAATCAGCTCCGTACCAAGCTGAATCTCCGAGCCCAAGTCCTCTCCAGAACTTCCGCTCAATCTCCTTGCAAACTTCTGGTGTGAAGTCCTCCTGCTTGCTGTCTCTTGGCAACCATGGCTGATCGTTCAACAAAGTGTCGTAGAACGGATCGACTTCGACAGGTTCGTTGTTTACATTTGACCCTTGTTCTTTTTGCGACACTGATTCGGCGACGGAAGCTACGTTCTCTGAGTCCACAGAAGTGATCTGTGTCTGTACTGGCTCTGATGTTAAGTTGGATGTTGGTAATTGCGTGCTAGTTGATGTGGGACTTGAAGCGGAGGGACCCAGATTTGATGCGACAGACGCAGACACCGCTATCAGCCCTGAACTGGGTTGAGTTCTACCTTCGTCCATCCTAGTGAGTGTTGCTGGTTCCGGATAATCAACGGATGATGCAATAGGTATAGAAGATGGTTTTGTTGCCAATTCATCTGTGGCAGGATCTCCTGATTGTTTGTTGCGTCTGCGCTTCATGACACTGGTCGTCGGTCGTTCACTTCGGTCGGTCTCTTTAAGAAGTGGTGTTCTATGCAATTGAATCGTACGATATCAGGAACAATGAGTACATCACATTCCTTTATAGAAAAACGGCTGGATGAAAATGTGACGAACGCAAAGTTGGGTAGTGCGCATTTCTGATACCACTCTTTTACGGATAACGGTTTCTTCCTTTCCACACTGTTAAATAAAATCAAATATCAATAATAATGCACGTTGATCACATGGCAGATACGAAAGTACGATGAAAGCACTCACTTCTGAACCCTAAACAACCCTGCTCTTCCTTTCATGTGTTGTTGAATCGGACTCTTGATCTTGACTCTGGCTAGGGCTTCCGATGGAATAGTAGGAAGTTTGTCGATCCTACATGTTGAGCATAAGAACAAGAGCAGTTAAGACTTAGATTTAGGATCTAACTTCGTGAAATGAATGAACGATATACAGACCATTCTTTGGGCGGTATCACTTTCACAATACCTGACCTTCGGCCCCAGTGATCGATCCTATCCATATATGCCTGTCGGTTTGAGACGAGGTGTCCTATCAGATTAGCTGCCTGATCATATATTTTCTACAAATTCTCAGTCTTACCTCAAAATCAGCAAATTCCTAAGATCAAAGAAGAGTTATGTCAGTGATCTTCAAGCAGACTAGTATTCTGATCTGATTGGGTTCATGAGACTCAATATAAAATCCAGAAGAGTAAAGACTTACCTTCATATCAGGCTTGAAAACCGGAATCCCTCTCTTGGCCTCTTCATCGTCTTCAGGACTCATGTATCTTCGATGAACGCCTTCTGAGTCCACGAAGGTGTCCCAGTCGCATCCTGGTATGTTGTCAAAGTAATCACGATCGACTGAATGATCTGATGGATAGAAAAACGATGGTTGGACGAAGGACGACCGTTTGGCCTTTTTACGAGGTGGAGGTAGTGATGGAGCGGTGGTCGAGATGTATGTCGAAGATGATGGTTCTGGCGAGGATGCTAGCTTTTGAGAGGAAGCTGGCGAGGATGTGGAAGAGGAAGATGAGAGTTCTGGCTGTAGGATAGTTTGAAGCACAGACATAAAAAGAGGGAATAAGTGCCTCGCCAGTAAATGATGATGATGATGATGATTGAGGGGGATGAGGACTCTAATGAATTTGGAATATCCCATCCACCTTCTTTCTCGGATGTGCATACTCCATCAAACTTCTACGCAACACCTTGTACTTGACTGAGCCGTAGCAGAAGATACAAGATAAATAAGAAACATACCAGTTCTTCCTGATGATGCCCTTGGAGATTCCTTGGATCGTCGGCTTGAGTCTGGATTGTCAGAGGAATGAGAAGAGGTGTGGATATTGAGGTGGGCGATTGTAGGCTGATCCCACGATGGTCGTCAACAATCTTGGAGTGCTCTTCCACAGGTACTATAGGCTCAGTTACAGAAGCCATCCTGAGCCAACGAGATCGCGATACAGAATGGAGCAAGATCCAGTTGACGATCAAAAGAACTAGCCAGTCGGAGTAGTGGACGGAAGAACAGGTGGAATACCAATGGCAAGCGAAAGCCCGTCGGCCTGACCGGATAAACTATGGTTACAAAACTCTGTGCCTGTGTAACCGTCGTATGACTCATGTTCTCAGGGCATCATAAGGTTCCTGTGCCTTGATCTTTCACATCCACATCGATCTATCATTCTTGACTGCGATGGCAGGATTCACATTCATTGATAGTTATGCTACTAATTTCACTGCTGCTGGCATTCAGCTGGCATACCTCCGTCATCGTCCGAGTCATCATAATAATCTTGCTGTTGAGATCAATTCGTGCAAGTTGTCGGCGTCAGTTTCTCGCGTTCGATTAGAGTGTATGCCGACAAAGGGGGTGAAAAGTCAAGACATATAAGACAAACCTGATCTTCCTCCTCTTCATAGTAATGGGACTGTTGCGGTCTTGGTTCTCGAGGTTGCTACGTACGTAACCCGGCCGAGATTTGATTTAACATGACATCAACAGTCAGCTACAGAATCTAACCATCTGGTCTCGGAAAGTTATGATCTAGAAACTCACCGGTGGGTTGTCATCAAGCTTCAAAGTCACGTCATCAATAATCTCAGGCTTTGGGACCACGTTTTGACGTTTAGAAGGCAAAAGCTTAGCAAGAGCCTTCAAGTCACGGGAGTTTGAAGCAAAGAGACAAGCGGTGAGAACGTATTGAACTCGAGAGATAGAAATGAAAGTCGAATGACACATACCTCCAAATCCACATTCTTTGCCCAATCTTCATCAATTTTTTCCAACTCAAATTTCAACCAAAGATCCCCTTTCCTCTCTGATCGCTCAATTGGCATACCCTCCCCCTCGACCTTGAAGCTATCACCATTGTTGATCACCCGGCCAGGAGGCACCGTCACAGATATTCCTCGGCCGTCAAGGTGATGGAAGACAACACGAGAGAACCCAGTGAGCGCTTCAGATAAGGTGACAGAAACCTTTGAGAAGGTTCAGGAAGAGGATATGATAGCAAGTTAATGCTTGATTCATAGACGTGAAATGCAACAAAGGATAATATACTGACTGTTGCCAAGAGATCATACTCGGAAGACTGCTTCAAGGTTTGGTGAGGCTGAAGTTTTAAAATAAACACTACATCTCCTGTCGGTGCGCCCGGCTACAGAAAGGGGATAAGAGAGACAGAGTTTTTGTTAGTGTTGGTAGCCGGGATTCGAATGTAATTATGAGGAAGCGATGTTAAACAACAATTAACAAGAACAAAAAATGAGAAAAAACGAACGTATTGATCACCGTGTTCCCTCAAAGTGACTCGCTGACCGTCGATCATTCCCTTCTCAATGTGCCATGTTGTCTTTTTCTTCTCTTTCGTTGTCTTTTCTCCCTTACACTTTCTGCACCTGGATTAATCCAGAACAAAAGCAACAAGATTAGAGGAAAGCGGTTAATATGCATTATCAGCTCAAGTATGAAAATGACTTTGAAGAGATAAAGAAAATCATCTGTAAGCTTACTGATCAACATCTCGAATCTTTGTTCCCTGTCCGTCACAAACCGGGCAAAGCGCTTGAGATTGAGCCATCAACCCGCCGGAAAGCTGATTCAAAACACCAGGTTACTCAAAGCAAGGTCAGCTAGAGCAGACCAGGACTTATGATGACAATTGACTGTGATTGATGAATTTACCAGTCGGTTAACCATGATTTTACCCTAGTCACAAGGGGAAAAAAGAGAACATTAGATTACACGTTCGTCCTATCTAGTCACAAGTCAAAATGATGAGGCGCACCTTTCCGCTACATTTCACACACGTCTTTGAACGAGCTCCTCTCTTTCCTCCAGTACTGTTGTCAATCAAGGAAGAACAACAGAAGGATAAGAACGTGTCGTGCGTATGAAGAAGAGCGCAAGAAGAGGCATACCCAGAACATGTTCCACAAATTCCTTGTCGCTCTGTTGGTTTTTCGCGGGTGAGGAATTGTAAGGAAGCAAAAAAATGCATCGATTGATTTCCATTGAGCGAGCGGTGCATTGTTTTCCTGATTGAATAGAAATGAAACGCACCTAAGTTCATAGTGACAGTCTTTCCATTGTATAGGTCTTCTAAAGTGACATCATACACGATCACCGTGTTCTTGCCCTTCTTTGGAGTCGGCTTCGACCTGGTGCGCGAGTGGTAGTGGCCGGTGCCTGCTCCACCTGCTCCAAACATGGATTCAAACAAGTCTTCAGCCGATGGACCTACAAGGGTGGCAATGGAAGAGAAACGAGTTCCAGTGAGGTGAAAATGACACAAGTAAGCGATACAGAGCGACCAGATAGGAGATAGGAGGAAAGAGCTGACCATAAGCACCTCCTCCTCCTCCTCCTCCTCCTCCTCCTCCTCCTCCTCCTCCTCCTCCTCGACGATCGTTGAAACTGGGTCCATAGTTGTCATAAGCTGCTCGATCTTGTGGGTCTGAGAGGGTTTGATAACTGTGCTTGAAGTTGAATGAACGATATGAGTGATCGAGACTAGCTGTTACAAACAAGACATGATTGGCACATACGCATGCTGAATCTCTTGAAATTTAGCTTGAGCTCCCTCAGGATCATCTGTGGGTGCAGATAATAATATAGGTCAGGGGAATATAGCTATTTGATTGAGAATCATATTTCCACTTGCCAAGGTTCTTATCAGGATGGTGTTGAAGAGACTATATCCCAAATGTAAAACACCGAACAATATTTAACATGATGAACAGGATGAGTATCATAACTCGAAGCTGACGACTTGCCTTTGCTCGGTAAGCCTTTTTGAGTTCAGTTTCAGTGCAAGAAGGATCGACCCCAAGAAGATCGTCTGAAATAGCAATGCCGAAGAAGCACATACGAGGTGCGTAAGTACACAACTAAGGACTGTTTTATGAATGCCAATGAGAAGAGCTTGACTGACAGAATGCTGTATCAGCCACCACTGCGTTTGTGAAGTACGATAGCGAGGAGGTAAAAAGAGAGATAGGTTGTTAGGCTGTAATCGGATAATTATACCTTCAAAACAAAGTGTTCACATACTATTGCGATGTGTGCGATAGATTCGATGTAAAGGGCTGAGTGGGGTTGGACGGAGACAGGCAAGACGAATAGGACGAGCCGATGGGTGAGTGCTGACGGAATTTCAGACGCGTCACGTGCGGGATAGGTTTCATTTCTAGGCATAACGAGCCAGCTATCAAGCTCTACCTATACAACGACCACCTTGTTGATCGCATCCTCAGTTGCTCTTCCTGCTCGATGTCGAAGCCCAATAATTCTGGTCGAGAGAACGCTGCTTTTCGCAGAGGTCTGTCTTACGTCGCTCCAAAGACGCCATCCTTTCTGGCCGCTTTTCAGGCGCAACTTCAAGGCGGGCCACCTCCAGACTCGACCTCGGAATACGAATATTCTTCGTCCAGGTCAGCTCTAGAGCTGGGGGAAGGAAATCAGCGAGCTGCTCTTCCCGAACGGGGAGCCAGACAGACAAGTGAGGAAAGAGAAGAAGAGGAACGGCAGAGAGAGTTGGAGGGTGACGAGCTGGGCTGGGGTGAGGGAGGGGATGATGCACCTCAAATAGTCGTCCTTAAGGAAGGTAAACATCTGTCGAGAGAGGAGATTGAAGATGATAGACGGATAGGTTCGCTCAAATACACTCTCTCCCAATAACTTCTATGTTTATAAGCGCTTTGCTTTGATGAGCCTGCGTTTGTTTCTTTCTTCTTTAGCTTCAGAGCAAACCAGTTTGCTGCACATTCTGACCATTACCTTACATTCGGTCTGTGCTTGATTTTTGCGCTCATCAGCCAAGGGTTTGCCACCAATCCATAAAACGGCATCCATCTCTAGTAAACAATCTGGGTTAGGCGCATCGAACGCAGCATCTGAAACCCCTAATGGCTCAAAAACATCATCTACAAACCCCCCGGTGCCAAAAACAAATAAGCGGAAGGCGATGGCGGTCGGTCAGGATGCCGAAGATAAATCTCATGCAGATGAAAGCACTGAGGGGAGCAAGAAAAAGAAGAAGGAAAAGAAGATCAAGGAGAAGAAAGGACTCTTGAGCTTTGACGAAGAAGGTTGACGAGCGTTCTGGTGAATATTTCATAGATCCAGCCATTTTAGAGTTCAGATGGTGTATATTCTATACTTTGTATTTTGTATTAGAACAAGACTAGAGAAAACAAAAGTAGAGATCTCTTCGTGTTTGACATTTACCAGCGCATATCACTATGGTTCAGTTCTTTGTATGCGATCGGTCGTATGAACATGTATCTGATAGTACGCGTAAAGACACACATGCTGATGAGCACGAGTGTGGGCGAAGGCTGATGGTGTCGTCAGCGAACGCGACCAAGGACTCAGGAACTCAAGGACCTAGAAACCCAGGAACCCAAGTATACAACAGGCACATAGGCACATAGGCACACAACGACTTGACTTACTTAAGCAGATGTATTTTCGGGAGTAACCGGGTAGCGGGGTTCCGTGTATAGGTCGCGTTCGATTTGAAATGATTCCCCGGGCTCGACCGGCCCTAATCGATTCATCTGGGGTGCCTGGGCTAGCGGGTCTTTTTTCGCCTCGCCTTCTTTTTCTCTTTTTCTCTTTTTTTCTCTTTCCCTTCGACCACACATCCTCTTTTGTCAGTACAGATCTTTCGTCGTGATTGTAGTGGTGGTTGACCGTCTGGTGTTCCCATCATGATTATCTCGTTGTTGGTCGAGCCGGAGGAATATTATCTGGGAAGCGACATGTTGGACTAACTATGACCTTATCGTGCTTTTTTCTTGGCTCCCATCTCGATTTTTTCTTTGTCCTTTTTTCCCTCTCATTGTGCCTACTCCATCAGCCTTTTTTTATTTTTTCAAGATGGCCACCAAGAAAGCTAAGACGCCCCAGGAGTTCGCCACTGATTTCCTCATGGGAGGAGTGTCTGCCGTAAGTGTCTTTTTTCCTCATCTCTCTTTTTATCAAAGTACTTATCTTTTGTTCTCTTTTTTTTTCAAACCAACAGGCCGTCTCCAAGACCGCTGCTGCCCCCATTGAGCGAATCAAGCTCCTCATCCAGAACCAGGATGAGATGTAAGTTTTTTCCCTCTATTTAATCCATCCTATTCCTTTTTCCATCTTAAATCAAAATTCCTGAACCATATTTTTTTATCACTCAACTCAACAGGATCAAGCAGGGTCGACTTGCCTCCAAGTACAACGGTCTTGGAGATTGCTTCAGGCGAACTTACGCCGATGAGGGTCTTGCCGCTTTCTGGCGAGGAAACACCGCCAATGTCATCCGATACTTCCCCACCCAGGCCCTCAACTTTGCCTTCAAGGACTACTTCAAGTCCTTGTTCGGATTCAAGCAGTCTGAGGGTTACTGGAAGTGGTTCGCCGGAAGTGAGTTGATGGCGAATAGATCTTCCTGCGGTGTAAGCAACCTCGCTGACCTGATTATGCCATCTCTTCTTCAGACTTGGCCTCTGGTGGAGCCGCCGGAGCCTCTTCCCTCCTTTTCGTCTACTCCCTTGACTACGCCCGAACCCGACTTGCCAACGATAACAAGTCTGCCGGTAAGGGTGGATCCCGACAGTTCAACGGTCTTATTGATGTCTACAAGAAGACCCTTGCCTCTGATGGTATCGCCGGTCTTTACCGAGGATTCGTTCCCTCCGTCGTCGGAATCGTTGTCTACCGAGGTCTCTACTTCGGAGGATACGACTCCCTTAAGCCTGTTGTCCTTGTCGGTCCCCTCGAGGGTAACTTCTTGGCCTCCTTCCTTCTCGGTTGGGGAGTCACCACCGGAGCTGGTCTCGCTTCTTACCCCCTTGATACTATCCGACGACGAATGATGATGACCTCTGGATCTACTACCCACTACAAGTCTATGATTGATGCCGGATCCCAGATCAGTAAGTCAAAGCGTAGTGATCGCTTTTTCAAGATCTTATGACTAATCTTCTTTTTTTTTTACCTCGTCTGCAGTCGCCGCTGAGGGTGTCAAGTCTCTCTTCAAGGGAGCTGGAGCCAACATTCTTCGAGGAGTTGCCGGAGCCGGAGTCTTGTCCCTTTACGACAAGATGCAGGAGCTCATGTTCGGAAAGGTCTACTCCGGAGGAGCATAAATACGTTCTTTGATCTGAGTTTATGTTCAATCTTGATATCTTTCCCTTTTATTTCCCCCTGTTCCCCATTCTTCATCTCCTCCTTTTCAACCGTTTCTCTTGTTTCGGTCTTTGGTCCCCGATCGTTTAGCTTGTGTTTCGTTGTGGATGTTATGGAGTCTTATTCTGCTACAACTTATGGTTCATCGGTTAACCTTACCCGTTGCATTGTTCGTCAAACATCCATAGACAAAAGGACACATGCTCACAGTGCTCGTGTAATCGGCTAATTCTTACTGAAAGAGTGAAAGTCTCCCGATAAGCTCGACCTTGACGTCGGTATACGTCGGACATTTAAACTCAATACATAATGAAAGAGAGAAGCGCTTTTGATCTTTCCCTCTGATCCGAAGAAACGGGAAGTTTTTGGAGCAAACACAATCAAGCATACATTGAATCAAATAGAAAGACGCAGTGTTGTGTGTTGAAAAGGGTTGATGAAATTTTGGAAGGGAAGAAAGAGAAAAGATTAAAATATGGAAAAAAAATTAGGAGAAAAAAGTGGAAAAGACGAAGATGATAGAGAGAAAACCCGGATAAATGAACCAAGAAAGAAAAGAGGATGAAGGTTAATACTAGCAAAAGAGAAGGCGAAGAGCAGGGATACGTCCACAAGAAAGAAGAAATGTTGAGAAAGAATTGTATCATCGTCGATCGGTTTCGCCTCGGAGTATATCATGAGATGTACCAGGCCAACCATGCCCACCGTTCCTATCGTTATACCCATTTCTGTTTCCATTTATATGCGAGCTCCCATTCTCATTCCCGCTTCTGTTCATCGGCGGTGATGAATACGGAGATACATGCGGAGGAGGACGCTGGGGTAGAGAGTAATGATTTCCTCCTCCTCCTGAGCCAGCGCCAATCACATTTGCAGTCGGTTCCGGGTAGAACCATGGTCTGGCAGTCGTAGTAAGTCGACTGTGGGAATAAGATGGATGACTATTTCCACCTAGACCTGAATCTAAATTCGGTCCAGGAGGAGACTTGTTTGAATCCGCTGTTAAGGTGCTGATCCCTGGCTGTGAACGAGTGGGAGCGTTTCCACTTCCGCTTTCACCTGGTTTTCCTGGCTCGTCCGACGGTAACGAATATGGATGTGGTCGTCTGGGAATTGGATGATGAGGGCGCTCATCTGGCACAGCATGTGAATTTGACCGTGGACAGTAGGGCAGTCTAGCATCCGTCGACGAGGTTGTCGGAAAACTTGATGAAGATGTAGGCTTGGTCGCAGACCAAGAGGGATGGGCTGATGAGGGGTGAGTTGGTCGAGAAGGATGATACCGTGATTGGATGGATGGTCGACCGGATGTGATAAGAGGAAGGACCGGACGTGGTTGACGCGGTCGATCAGATGATGATGATGATGATGATGATGAAGGGGCAGGGTGTAGAGGACGGAATACAGGAGGAAGATTGGAGACGGGCGGCTGAGGGTGAGAAGGAGGAATTGGCTGTGATAAATAGGCTGGTGGTACAGAAGCAGTGGTAGACGCCGGCGGGGCGGGGACCGGAGAAACAACACTATGAAAAGGAGAAGGGCCAGATGAAGCTTGCTCCGAGGGACGTCGACGAGCCGATGATGGACGTTCAACGATTGGGTCAGGACCACGAATCTGTAGATCTAAAAGTGCGTGGGCACTTTTTGAGTTCAGAGTTAAATTTTATAGACATCGGTTGAGAAAGAAAAAGCATGAGCAAGAGAGCGTACCTTCCGATGTCCCATTCTCATCCACTCTTGTCCGTTTATCAGGCGGCTGCGACGGTTCTTCGGAATCAGGAGCATTCCGCTTTAAAGACGGCCCTAAAGATGACAACTCGGTGCTGTCCTGAGTTTTGACTATCGGATGTAACGATGGCAATGGTGAGCTCAATCGTTGTAAGAGCGGCAACGGTGCAGATACGGGCAAGGGAGGTGTGTATGATTGTGTAGGCTGTTCGTCGTCTTCGTCGTCCGAATCCAACGTTAAGTCTATCGGATCTGTGTTACTCGTGGCTGGATGGGTAGGCGCCGAGTATCCAGGGTTGGTCGGAGCTACTGGAGGTGCCGCTGAAGGGGGTGCAGTAGCCGATCTGTCGTTTGAATGAGTAGTACTATGATCAGCGTCCTCGTCATCGCTGCTTAGAAGGTATATCTCAGCCTCTTTCGCTTTGTCCTCTGAAGGCATAGGCGTCGATTGGTGAGAAGGAGGTGCATCCGAGAGTGCTTTGACAGGGTTGGCCTCCAACCACGAAGGTGTTCCGTGTTTCCGGTCAGCTGTGTGCCATGCTGCATCAGGTTCAATGATCACTTCATCCACATCTGAATCACAGGCCTTGAGGATTGAATCGGTATAACTATTTTAAAAAGAAAGTTTGATGTCCCATCATTAGCATGCAATTCGATATGAACAGTTTGTACGACATTAGAATTGAAAGACATCACTACTCACTCATCGATGAACATGGAGTCCAGCGTCAAGCCTTTCTCGCACACCGGGCAACTCCATAGCGGAGTCTGCTCGTTTATCTGTAGCCAGCTTGAGGCCTCGAAGCACTGGATATGGTCACATGTTTCTGAACGTATTGGCGTCGTCATACGCACGTACGAAAGCTTGAGAAAATATTGAAGACGGGAGGGCGTGTCAGAAGAAAGCTACGCATTCAAATGATATCAACTGGGTCACATACCGGACACTTTAAACTCAACCCTGAAGCTCCCATCTGAATCTCTGCGTCGTCGCTCATATGTCGTACTTTAGGCAAAGCCAGGGCATCGTCAGTCGAGGAACTCGAAGAGCAGCCACAAGATCTGATGGACTTACTAAAGTCTTCAACTTTTTCAACAGGTCGTCGAGGACCCTTTTGAACAGTATGGAGAAGCGTGTCTGACGTGATGGTCTCGACTAGGCAAGCTTGCATGTAGTATCGCGGCTGATAAGAAGAACGCATCTCATGGAAAATCAGATATATGCACTATCAAGGATTGGTTTCAACACAGAATTCAATGGCCGATGAGCGCACCTTGGATGCAGGTCCATTTGGATTGATATGTATGAGTTCTAGTCGATTTGAGGATCCCATTCTCAACAAGGGATGCACGGCCGTCTTTCCTTTCATCAGATCTGCTGGTGGGCAGGAACCAGGTTTCTTCTTAAGACCTTTGAGACTGGCACCGATGAGTTCATAATTCACCCGGACTTCACAGGTCAACGGAAATTCTACAGGAAGGCCTTGTGAAGCGGCTGCTGTTTGTCCATAGGATGGCGAATAATGAGTGCTTGAAGTACAAAATAGTCGGACCGAGTATCTGGGCGAGCTATTGGGGTTGGCACTGTTTCATGAGAAAGTTTTAAAAGAGAGTGATCTATGGTCAGAGCGCAAATCAAAGGTTGGAGTATCTACCAAGAAAGTTGACCAACTTGGAGGATTCTATCTTCGACCTTATATCATCAGGAATTATGAAGTTGGCAGTTGCAGCTACCCGGTCGGTTGAACTTTGAGACTCTGATAAGAGTAGATTGAGATAAATTAGACACATGTTTGCAAGACGTGATCTACTCTATATATGCCATCCAACTCGCCTTTGACCAGAATCATATCTGTGAGAGGTGTTGACACAGTGAAAAGAGGAGAGTTCTTCCATTTGTATGGCTCTGTAGATTTACTCAAGATGGAAGTCTGTTCAGTCGAGGTGCCGTAGACGACTCGGTCTACAATGAAAACAAAAGAAGAGAGGATCACTGACTCCTAGGAGGAGGAGCTGGCGTAGAGGGAGTAGCGCGACTAGCTGTCCAGCTATTGGAATGAGGCATCCCGGATGCGCCAGAAATTGCTTGAGGATGATGGGCGTCTTGAGCGGAGACCGGATATTGCTGAATGGGCTTGTACTGAGAAGTAGTATTCCAACCTATTGACGTCCCGAAGATCAGTCACAGATACAGGTTGACAGACAAAGCCATATTGGAACTTACGAGTTGGAATATAAGCCCTGGCTATCTCTTTGAATCGAATGTAGGACGCGATATCATTTCGTTCTCTGATACCTCGAAGATATGTGTGTAGCCTGTGGACAAAAGAAAGTAGTGCGGAGAAGAAGGCCAAGGCAGATTCAATCTCTTGGTTCCAACAAAGAAAGCACTAAAAGACACGTCTTGTTTCCACACAAGCTCGTGCCAGGCCTGCCAGTCAGGGTTTATCCCGACTGAATAGGAACGCGTGCATTTTTCTTGCTAACCACCGCACACATGGTCGAGAGGCCATCATGCTCGAGACTAAGAATATATAGGCTTACCTGGAAACGAGTTCTGCTTTCAATGCCTGGGTCGCTTTCAGGTTGAGATTCATCGAAGAGTTAAGCTGCTTGATGAGTGACATCTTGTTGGCGACCGTGATAGTATTTATCATCGATAAAGTGGCCTAAAGGTATGATATCATATTCAGATCAAATAGATGGAACGAAAATAACAGGATAAGAACGCGTAAAAGGGCTGCTTATCGACGTCTTTGTCTTGTGCTCCATCGAATGAACAAGCCGGACTCACGTTGAAGTCGTCCCACCGGAGATCGGCGTTGACAAGTGGTGGCGGCTGTAGATTCGGAGGAGATGTCTGGTTATAGTGATTGCTAGGAAGTTCCCACGGTGGAACGTATCCTCCATGGTAAGACATGATTCGATCTGTATGGCTAGGACCTGATGAGCCAGGTAAGAGCGAGTGAGTGAATGATGCGTGTGAGAGCGTCCGAACGTTAGAAGGTGTGAGGAAGAGAAAAGAAGTAGACTGGTAGAAAAAAAAAGATTACAGGATTTCTCTAATCATGATTACAGAAGTTTTGTAGTCTTTTTCCTTTTATGGTCAAACGCCCCAGCCATTTCAGCCAACACATCATCTGTTGGAACTCAACACTGTCTGGCATCTTGCTCAACGTCTGTCTCCCGGGATTCTCAACGCATACACATAGACAATCACACACAGTAGGACGATGTTTGGATCAGAACTTAAAAAGATGCGAAAGCTTGGAGTTAGAGGAGTGAGTAGCCTCATCACATTCCGCTCTTGCCCTTCAAATGTTGGACAGCTCATCGTTCATTCCTATCTGGACATAGTGCTTGACCCAAGCCCTCAATCTCGCCTCCGTTGCCGCTACCGGTGGGTTACTGCTCGATACTCTACATCCATTCGCTTGTATTGGAGAATTGATCTGACCTTGATACATACTCATATGTGTTTCCAAATAGGCCTCATGATGTACAAGGGGTTGTCGCTGTTGACAGACTCGGAATCACCCGTCGTCGTCGTGCTCTCGTGAGTTTTTCACAAGGCGTTTTGGGATACAAGCACATTTATTTCAGTCCAATACTGATCATTTTCTATCGACAGCGGGTCTATGGAGCCGGCATTCTATCGTGGGGACGTCCTCTTTTTGACCAAACCAGCCAAGTACGAGATCGGAGATGTGCGTCCATATTCAGAGTTATTCTTCACAGAGGAGGGATCTTATTGAGCTGATTCCTTTTACTCTGTCTTTCCACATAGATCACCGTGTATAACATCCCTGGAGAATCAATCCCTATTGTCCACCGAGTGATCGAAGTCCATGACATGTTTGTTGTTTCCTTGACTTTTCTCAGTCGCTCACTCGCGATAAGAGCTCAGCGTACCTCTTGCCTTCTTCGTTCTTCCTAGACCCAACGACCAACTACTACTGACCAAAGGTGATAGCAACCCCGGAGATGATATTGTCCTCTATAGGGGTTCTCTGTGGCTGAAGAAGAGCAACATCCTGGGAAAAGTCTCGGGGTCAGTCTCGAGTTCCTCTTCGTGTCATCTTCATCGTTTGGAAGATTCGACACTGAATCGCGCATTGTATCCTTTGGTCATTCAGATTCTTGCCTTACGTCGGTGAGTGCAAGCTTAGTTTTCCTCTGCATAGCCACTATAGAAATGTCTGATGGGTCTTTGTTGTTACGTCGGGCTACCATCATGATCGGTCCAGGTTATGGAACAATTTGTGAGATAGTCGTATCCTTTCTACCTCAAATTGAACCCCTCACTAACAGTTAGATCTTTTTCTTTTCGGCTAGTACGTGAGAAAACAACAAAACTTTATCTCAGATGCTTTAGGTGGTTCATGGATTAATTTTTAACTTTTTGACGATGCATTATTCCTTTGGCATATAGTTGTGAGTTACTGTCCTTTCTATAATTATTTTGCACGGCCAGACAGGTTCTGATGAGATATTCTGCTATTTCTCCGATATTTTTGTCACAGAACGATTATCCTCAGCTCAAATTTGGTCCGTTGATTTACAAAGTCTCGAATATAACACGAAGATTGACATCGTGCTTACTTCTCCCTCTCTCTTTCTCATCCCGTTGACATCACTCGGTTTGGATCGCGAACTTCGCAGCTCTGCTAGGGGGCGTAGGTCTCATGAGCTTGGTAACAGGAGAATAAGAACGTCCTTTCATCTCTTTTCTCAACTTCAGTTTGTAGAGCATCTCGAACCAAATGGAATAGATCTCTTGGTCAACACGAATAAGATGAACGCCGTGTCTGGACAATCGAACGCAGAAGGGTCATCATGATCTTATAGGAAGAGATTGTCAGGAAAAAAAGAACGATCAGGTCATCTTGACATTAGAAAAGTCCATCTCGGGGTGCGCCTTCTTAAAGTTCTCTAGTGCCTTTCAAGTCGTTCGTTGGTTTGTTGAGACGAAAATAAGGGGAAATACAACATCAATCTCGGATTCGTCTGGCTGTGTGTGACGATGATCGTCGGAGTGGGAGATAAACAGCAGAGGCCTACCTCTAGTTTCTTCCTTTCGTCGCTGGTAGGTTTACCCATTTGCTATAGAGATAGCAGAAATAAATTGATGATAAGAAGGCAGTAACGATCAGAGAGAGAACAGATGAGAGAGAGCTTTACGCGTTGTTGGTTATCAAACTGTTCTCCGACAAAATGTACCATAGTATCGTTAGACAATCAGAACCAGAACTTGTGCATATAGATGGAACCAAACAAATGAAAGACGAACCATCATCTTCTCAACCATTCCTCTTGTTTCACCTGATAATTAATCGTATCATTTTAAGAGGAATCAGGACGGCACTTGTTTGAATTTGTAGTCCTCCTCTTCTCCCAAGAGAAGATCAAGAGATTCGTAAGATTCAAAAGACATAAACGAGATCCAAAGTCTCACCATCGAGATCCTCAAGCTTCGAGTTTTCTGGCGTCAGCTTTGTAGTGTCGATTTTCGGATGATGAACGAGCACATGCGGCCACCATTGTTGCGTTTGAGATTTCGTCAGATGGACGTTCAAAACAGAGTCGGCTGACGATGTGATTTTCAGTCTATTGATCAGTCATAAGCGATAGAACGATTGGTCAAACCGGAGGAGACTCCATAACGAGAGACATACAGATCGTCCAGGTAGAACCCTCCTCTTTGATGGGCGCAAAGAGTTTACCCTGGGATTAAGATAGATGTGGACTCAGTATAACACCTTGATCGAGGTCGATTCTGATGATTGCTTGATCGGCTTACAGCAAATGTTGACTCTTTCCCCTTCAGTCCAGCCTGAGTCGTATAAATCAAGACGAATGGGGCAAGCAAACGAACGAATATCAGCTGTCTCTGATTTATTCCAACCGAAACAAGAATATCATCTCAAAGGTTATCTCACCGAGATCTCTGCTCGTTTCAGAACGACATTCAAATCCCTTGCCCGAGTACCTTGTGGGAGATCTAACGTCATGGTGATTGTGTCGAGATCTTGTGTCCATTTGTAAGGCAGTTGAGCCTGTTCTTCCTCCTGTTTTGCTCTGGCAATAGCATCTTGGGCGGTTTGCTCCTCGGCTGACAGTGAATTAGACCCAGCTTGGGAACTCATTGTGAGAAATGTTCGATGTAGGACAGTATTAAAGCTAGCTGATGAATGCTGAGAGAGAGAACAGAAGTGCGGAAGAACTGAGAGATTTGAAAAGCTGTGCAAGTTGTCCTCTCTGATGAATCGCTCCAGCATGACTTCCTGGTCAGCTCCATAGACCACCATACCATCACCGCGCTTAGTATGAACAGGCAGACAATCGATATGAACGTCATTAATAGAGTGAAAGAGAAAATTGTATGTCTACGAAGAGGGGGAAGGAGTAATCGGTGTCGGCGCGTTCGTTGTCGGAAGCGCACTGGCCACACTGTCCGCCGCTTTCTCGTTAGCGAGGGCGACGTTGTACTCTGCTAAGCGTTTTTCATACTGTATCGACGGAAGGAAGAAGGAGACGATTGCACCGACGTTATGAGGCAACGAGACTCGAGCATCAGTCTCCAAGCAACAATTGAAGAAACGGAAAGGAACGACCTAAACGAACCTCGCCAGCAATCGACATCCGCTCGCTGTGAATCATATATCCAGCGGTGGCTCCAGAGATCTATACACATCCGACATTCAGGTTTTAGATGCACCAGATATAATATACAGAATTCAGTTCAACTGAGATGCAGTCGATGCATGGCTGACCTCTTGGTGGATATAGAGGAGACCCATTCGACCAAGAAAGTCACAATCAAAAAAGCTGGTGTGAATCAAGACGTACGGAGAGCACAACCAGTGCCACAGAGAAACCTCTCTGGATATAATCAAACGCCTTTGATGCTGTTCTAGATGCCATGCCTATTGTTTCGTTTTGATGGTCTCTCTCACAGGCGATGTTCGATAGAAGGAATGAACGAGTGGACGAGTGGAGGAACACAGCGAGCTAGCTAGCAAGCGGCATAAGGGAGGAGCCGACTGGCTGCTGACTAAGCGAACATGCAGATGGCGGTTCTAAACTGTTCCCTCTTTTTCTCTTCAAGCTCTTTCGTCCTATCCAGCATACATACACCCTATCCATCTCGCCCGCTCCCTACACACATATGGATATCTCCACATCCCCACAGGCAGACGTAGACATGTCTGTCGAGACTGTAGATGTGCCTGAGGAAACGATGATCCCATTGGACTCTGATCAAGGTGAACATGTCGAAGAAATCGATATGATAGGGACCGAAGAGGCCGACGAGTTTCTTGACGATCTCCTTAGCGATCCCATGGCAGATAGGACAGAAGTCAGCGAGACTGTGGCTGATGGGCTGGGATTCCTAAAAGAGGAGCAACCTGTAGAGACAGTACCAGAGATTGATTTTATATCGAGGGCTTCATCGCCTAAACCAGACTCCCTAGCCATCACCGGAAGCGTCATCGAAGACACGACTCCTGTGCAATCATTGGGCCTAGCACCTCAATCTTCACCGGTTGGTGATGAACCGGCTGCTTTGACTCTTCCTATCGAGACTCTACCAACGGGTGATGGTATAGACCCCATCGAGGTGCATTCGCCTGACGGGTCTGGTACTAAAATAGCTGTGTTAGGTATGCTGAAACCCATCCATATCATCCGTTCTCTTTTGAAGTCACTGTCCTGATGGCTATTTTACTATCTTATACTTGTACACCCACAGACAATGGTCATCTCCCATCGTCAGAACAAGACGCTTCCTCACTGCCGCTGGCTGAACACAAACCAGGTTGGTTCGCTGTCCTAGTAAAATACCCACGTTACCAACATTACTCATACCATACCTCTTCCTCGTATCAGAGTCAACAGACGATGTTGAGAAATCAACCGAAGATACCACCCACAACGAACACGAACAAGAACAAGCGACCGAGGCTATTGATTTGCATCGCGAAGAAAACCCCGAGGATTATGGCTCTCCGCAGATCGTATTTCACTCCGAACACGAGATCGCCTCATCTGACATAGAGGATCATGACCCCAATGATGAAGAAGACGACGAAGAGGACGGATCTGAAAGCACCTTTTTCCCAACAATTATTAGTTACCAACCTCGCTCTAGCACACCCTCGTCAGCTCCTATCCTTATGAAAAGCTACTCCCTCTTCAATCCTATCCCGTCTTCATCTTCTGACCATCAGGATGGAATTGAGGCTCTAGACACGCCTGCTCTACCAGTCCTGCTTTCATCCAATTCGAGTCTGTTCGAGGCTCCTTTACTGGAATTATTCGACGCTTTGAGAGAAGAGGCTGCATTCTCCACTGATGGGAGATTGCTGAGTATAGATGATGGAGGAGGGAACAATGAGTGGTTACTTGCTCATGAGGACGAGAAAGTAGGAATCGTTATTGGAGAGGTCAGCTTTATCTCCTTTCTATCGGTTTCTTTTTACTATTCTTGATGAGTATCAACGCGTGCTGAACTATACTCGGATCCTCCCTCTATTAGGACAATGTCTGGGCTTCTCAGACATCCTTATCGGATCTCGCGAGGCTTCACTACGAGTGCTGTGATCTTCCCCCTCCGTTACGACTGGTCCTTCGAGCGGGTCAGCCTAGGTTCATGCTTCGTTTTCAGAAGATCCAAGCTATCAGACAGGAGATGGTCAGTAGCTTACTCTTCTTCTAAAGTACGTTTTCCACATCTTGATCGGTAGTGGTTACTCATATCTTTTCCGCATACTGTATACACAGGACGAAGAGGAGATCAATAGTGAAGATCATGAAGATGATGACGGTGAGGAAGATGAGGATAACGTTATTGTCCTATCTGGTGATCACGATGAAATCGAGGGTGACGCAGATGAGACAGACGTGAATCTCCAACCCGATCCTGAAATTGAAGGTAAGCAATACGTGTTCTACTGATCCTCGAACAGAAGAGTACAACAACAAAAGATAACTATCTGACTGTCGTTTCTTACTTCTTCAGAAGACGAACTTGCGAGTGATCAAGATGAGGTGATCAAAGTTGAAATCGTAGGTGCAGGCGAAGACGAAGACGATCAAGATGATGAAGGTGAGTGTCTTCATTCTCTGTCTCGAGTTTTCTGGCCTTATAGAATCAGATTCACACAAAAGCTTATTATCGTCTCGTTCAACACAGATCGCCTCGATGACCATAACGACTCATCACCCAAAACTGAGAATGATCGATTCGCCACCCCTACATTGCTGAATGACGCAGAAGAGGAAGACGAGTGTACGTCTGCTTTAAATATTTCTTGTAATCAAATTACTCACCATCTTTGAACTTGTTTCTTTCGCCTTTGTGTCATTCGTTGTTTAATAGTGACTGCTACGGTTGGAGTCGGCACAGGAGATGAATCCGGGATCGTTGAGGACACCAAGCTTATCATTACTGCGAATGCGGATATCGAGGTTCCTCTTTCAGCCGAGGTTGTCGAGACCTCTGATGGAGATGTTGACGAAGCCGCAGCCGTTGACCAGACAGGTACTGAAGACGTTGTGCAGTATGAAACAGCTCTTGCAGAGGAACATGACCAAGAATCAGAGTTACCGGACGAGACGGAGGCTGAGAAAGATTTGGCGAGGAAAGTTGAGATGGAGGCAGCGTTGGCGACAGGTTCGGTAGATGCAGTCGAACAGATTCCTATCCCTGAGGTGTTTGCTCATGCGCCGGAGGTCGAAGAAGAAGAGGACTCCGAGCTTCAAGAGCAGGAAGCAGAGAAGGAAAGTTTGTCGAACGTGCCTGAAATCATTGGTAATTTCTTTATTATCATCTTTTTCCTGATCGCAACCTTCGTCTCGGTTCAAGCGTTTATCTGATTATTTATCTCTCCTTTTCTTTTCTAGTTGAGCCTGAGACTGATGACTTTGTTGAAGGAGCCGCCATTGCCGAAGCTACAACACGCTTACAGCCTCCCACCGCACCTGTGTTAGAATCTCGAAATTCACTCACAACCGACACAGCGCTAAATGATCTTTATGCCGATTCACCTCTGCTCTCACCCGTGGCCGATACGACTCCGGTGACTGATCTAGACGGCATCGATCATGAGCTGTCAGACGCATTAGAACGAGAGGGCTCAGACGCAGAAAGCGAGTTGTTGATCATAGAGTCTGAGCCAGGTGGGTATGATGAATTTGAAGATGAGTTAGCAGAGGAGGGAGAAGATGAAGAGGTGGGGAAAAGAAGGTTTGATGAGGTCGGCGACAAAGAAGAATTTGACGAGGGTGCTAAGGAGGAATCTGAGGATACCTCAAGAGGTTCGTCTCTCGCTTTGCCTCTCCTCGTCTTCACTTCAGCAATTGACTAATGGTTTTGCCTTGAATTCATTTGTTCTTCTTCTCAAAGATCTTAAACGTTTACGATCGGATTGATCACTTCGAGTCATCTTGTTCTGAGCCAATCTGAATGTTTGATCCCTTCCACCGATTCAGCATTTAACTCGTGTATGCATAGCTTTCAGCAACCCTGGATAAATCTCTTCTCCGCCATTATTTCGATTGCTGTTGATCCGTCTCTATCAATCAATCAATCTCAACTACTACTTCAAGAATCCCGCTCTTTTGTTCTCCCCGGCCCTTTTTGTTTTCTGTTGGTCTTTGTGTGTCTCGCCGCTGCTTGGAAAATCTCTTGTTATAAACAGGAGATGTGTTGAAGGTGTGATTGTGTGATCATCGACTCAAAACAGGTTAGTCCCTTTCGTCTCTTCTCTTCCTTCATCTCCGTCATCACCCGTTTTTTTTTGTGTGGTCCCGCCTGTGTATGATTGGGTTCCTTGTGTCTTTCTACCTCGTAACCTATCTTTTGCTCGACTCTGTCATCTGGTTCTCTGTTCCTTTTTTGCATATAATCTGCTCTTTCGATTACATCAGTTTTGTCTACTCTGTTTCTACTCTTGTTACATCCTCTTATCTTCTCATTATCGGTTTATTCCTTCGGCCCTGGCACGAGAAAAGGGCCTATTCTACTTTTCTTCTTAATACATTCCATCTCGGCCTTCTTCCGTATTAGTTCGGTTTCTTCTAATTTCCTGCCTACCAATACCCATACTAACAACACACAAAACTGGAGTGGAGGAACGAAGGAGAATAGTCAGAGTTTGGGAACTTTTGAATTCCTATCCTTCTCGAGAGATGGATTAGGCCTCGTCTGTAGTTCTGACATATCCATGTGACCCTGGCCTGAAAACACGAGACATGATAAGGGGAGGGCTTGAAGAATGTCTGAACGTTCGCGGTTTTCAATATATATTCATATAAACAGAAACAAGGGAGAATAGGAATGAAAAGCTTGAAAGATCGTAAACGAGCCTGGTATAAGGGGGGGAGATAGAAAAGAAAAGTCCTAAGAAGACAGAGGCCTATGTAATATGTGTGATGGAAGTAGTGCTGAAGAATTGTTGATACAAATGGAAGGACAAGAACACGGATAGTATTTGACCAAACAAAAAAAAGGAAGCCGAATATGTGAAGTGAATGAAAGGAAGATAAAGTAAAGGTCCTTGAGAGCGAAAAGCGATTGATCGGGCTCAAGATTGAGTAACAAAAGTATCGAACTTCAAAAAATCACGATATCTTGTGCATGGTTTACGTTGAAGAAAGCTGACTGAGAGCGTAGATCTTGTGTATGGGTATTCGAGTACTATCTTCCGAAGGAGGGGGGATCTTGGTGGATATCACTGTGTCCGGTCCTTCGTTTCCTTCTTCTCTGGTCTTCCCAATCGAAAAAGACCCCTCGGTCATCAATCGTTTGGAATTCGTTGACGTCCCTGTAGAGGTTGTGTTCGTGAAAAGCGGACTGAGGATGATCGGCATGTCGACTGAGAACGCTCGTCGGTGAGCGTCCCGGCGCTGCCTAGGCGACTGATAATCTCCAAACCGAGTCTTGGGAGATGACGATGTGAGATCCGGTCCGGAAAGAGACGATAACATGCACGGTGCTGATATTGATGTAGTGGTTGGTTTAGAGAAGACAAATGTAGAGAAAGGTTCAACCTCCGGATCCGAACATGAGGAGGCCAAAGGTGCTGAAGAAAGTGGATCAATTGAGTCAATAGGTAAGAGAACGGGACAAGGCCTGCCGATATTGGAATTGAAATCAGATTCAGCCAGGGTCTCCGGATTAGAAAGTTGGTTTGACGAAGAAGAGGGAGTATCAGATGATTGTAGATTTCCAGAGGATAGATCCAAGGCTGGCGTTGATGACGGCGATGAAGAAGACTTTAACGCCTTCGGCGCTATGGAATGCGATCCGACTACTTGGCTCGAAGTTGAGACGATCGAAACATCCGGATTAGACGGAAGAGGTGTTGGAAGCACTTGGGATGAGAGCCCCATTGGCTCATTGTTTACTCTCAGGGTCGAAGCCGATAGTTCTGAGTATGTTGTCTCGAATGTAGTTGACAGCCCTGGAGATGAAGGGAGAGTATCAAGGGATGGTAAGAACGGCAACGTGAAAGATTTTTTTCGAAGTCCTCGTCTAGCAGAAAAACTAGACTGAGGCCCATTGATTATAGCGTGCTGAAGAGAGGAGGGGGATGGCGATGTTGGCGAAAGTTGAGGCTCGAATTGAGAAGGGTCTGTATCTGAAGAAGAGGATGGTGATATCGACGATAAGGCCGGTGTGTTGTTTGCGCCCAACTCATATCCCATCGCCAGTCCATCCTGACCCTCATCCTCCTCAGTCATAACCACGCTAGCCATACTACTCCGACTGACTCTTTTTCTGACCTTCACAGGCTCTGTCAGGAGAATATCCGGGTTGTTTGGAGAAGAAACAGAACTCGATTGAACTAAAACGGATTGTGTCTGAGTATCCGTCCCGGATGATGAATGAGGACGAGGCTTTGACGGTGACTCTCGAATCCGTTGTCGTTCTTCCATTTGGCGATCCATCTGCTCAGCTTCCTCCTGAGCCTCGAGCGCTGCCCGACGGCGAGACCAGTCCTCTTCGGATTCTACAGACTCATCTGCAAATCCCCGCTCCGTATTGAATGTAGAAGACATACGATGCGGAAGATGGGAAGTAGCCGCGGCCAGATATCGTTCCCATTCCAAGAGCTGGTAGATCAGTCTGTGTATTTAGAATGATTAGTCTATGAGTGTATCTCTATAAAAACATAGATTATAGAACCCGAAAGAGCCAAGGTCAAGAGAACGAACGAAACGTTGGGTCCTATCCAAGGACTTTTCTCCTTGACAAACTCGTACGCATCGTGCATTCCCCTGATGTCTCCCAGAAGATGTGGCATCTCTCCTTTTGCAGCCATTTGCATAATGACTGCAATCACCAATGTCGCCGACCTCGATACTCCACATTGACAACTGATAATGAGCATGGAGATGTTGTTCACGCGTCAGACGACTCTTCAGCCTCCCCACTTACTTTATCAAAAACAAGAGAGGAGAGGAAGAACTCACTGAACCAGTACTCCGACGCCTCCTGCCAGGCCTTCGGCTATCCAGTCCCCACTTCTGATCAAGCCAGCTCCTCCTCGTCCTCTACCTAATCCTGCTCCTGATACAAGATCGGCCTGACCGTGACTCCACGGAAGATGGAGGTAATCCAATGTCTTCTTGTTCGGGAGGACGTATGTTTTTTCGGTGATTGTGAGTCCATCGGCTGTCTGTGAAATGGTTGTTGACGTGGGAGAGGTGACCGATCTAAAGGATATTGGGTCTTTCAGATTAGGTGTTGAAACCGTGTTCCTCCGAAGAGGCCGCTCCGGCAAGATTGATTGTCGATCCGATGAGTTTGCCGGCCCACCCACATGTTCATCCGTCTTTTGAGCGCCTTCATCCGAAACCTCATCCAAGACGTCTTTCAACTCTTTAGCAACGTTCACGACTCTGCCTACTTTCCACCGTTCAGTCAGACTCCTCCAATCTCGAACGTTCTCCTCACAACCGATGAATAGTCCTGGGATGATCTCGATCGGGCCATCTTGATAAGGTTGCTTTCCCGAATCGATACCTCCTCCTAACATATCTGTTGGATCGCGTTCTGAGGAAGGTAAGAGACCCATCACGCTAGGCGTCTTCCTACTAGATCCTGTCAAGCGTGTCTGCTGCATTTCAAACTGAGACTGGGTGTGTGAAACTGAGGATGGTGTAGCCGGGATGGAAGTCAACAAAGCTGGTCTGGTTCGTTTAGGTAGAGATGATCCAGTGGAAGCCATTATTGGCGTAGCTGGAGGAAGTCCATTTGAGTTTGATGAGCCGGCTAGGGACATGTTCAACCCGATAGATACACTAAGTCCTTTTGCATTCCGTTTGGCGCGACCTGGAGGATAATGGAACACCGGAGGGGGCGCTGCCCATCCTTGAGACGGATGTAGAGACGCAGTCGAAGCATTCCGAAGATTGGGTGCTGAAGGAGAAGGGTGAAGCTGTCGGTTGGGTGAGGTAGACAGCGAGGAAAGGTCAAGCGTCAAAGGAGCGGGTCGGTTCTGGGTCGTCGAAGATTCGATGTCGACTGGTTCAAAGGGACTTTCTATCCGACTTGGATAGGAAATTGTAGTTGATGAGTAAGGTGATATCGTTTGACCCTCTGACAACAGTTCGCTCTCCGACGCAATCTCTGAATCCAAGCTCCGAACGCTTTCTCCGTATTCATTAACGCTAGAATCGCTCCTGATGGATAGATTGGACGACAATCGGAGTCTCGAGAAGTTGGGTATCATAGGCAGAACCAGTGGTTCCGGATCTGAAGCTGCGTCTGAAAAAGACCGCCAGTTCCATACCCAAGAGATGAAACGTTTAGCGTTCAGAAACATACATAGAATGATATAGCTCGAACGGATCCGAATTGGAACACACCTGGTTGAGAGCTAGCACGACTCTTATGGCTGTCTTCAGATAGACTGCCTGTTTGACGATCCACATCTCCGGCACACGATCTCCGTAACCCTCTTGCTTGTTCCGTACACAGTTCACGCATCCCGTTCGTCTTATCAATACTATCCTCGGTATGTACAGCAACGGCGTCACGATCGAGCCTTGGCCTGTCTTCAGCGACCGGCGGATCCGGCACATGATCGATTCTATCCGAAGCCATCGAGTATGTATTTGTATGTTCGTTGGTTTGCAGATCTAGATCTATCAGAGAGCAAGCAGAGGAAGAGAGTGAGAGTGCATGCAAAGGACAAAGATGATTGCAAGGTAAGCTAAACGAGACAAAAGGGTTGGCCGGTTAGGGTTAGACGTGTCTACGGTTAGGGTTAGAGGCTCGGCGAAGAGCGAAGAGCGAAAGCACGGCGGGGGCGATCATGGTACTGGTCATGGTGGTGTCGGTCGAAGGAACTTGGCGGGAGTGAGAGGTGATCTGGGAGAGGAAGAGGGGGGGGTGAGGATGAGGAAGAGACAGGAGAAAGAGGAGCCGGAGCTGTATGCAGAAACATGCTTGCTCTGCCATTCACCACTCTTCTCCTACAAGGCGCTCCTCTCGTCTTCTGTTTCGACAGTCGTCTTTCGGCCGAAATACTCCCCTATGAAGCATCTTACCACGCTCAGTTAGCCATCTCAGTTCTTTTCTATGTCCAACTAGCCATCGGAGTGCTTAAGTAACTTGTTGATTTGATTTAGGTTTCGATTAAGGATGGGCAAGTCACTCAAAGGTATTTGAAGAATTCGAGGCTCGATCGGCAGCCAAGGAAGGTAACTGGTGAGCTATCTAGCATTCGTAGTCATTTGTAGCCATCATAACGGCCTGCGTAGCCATCGAGGAAAGATCGTACACAGATACACCACTGGTTGCCAGGCGATTAAGGTGTAAGATAACAAGAGAGAATAATCGAACAAGGGCGTATAGAGAGACAAAAGAAGAAGGCGTTTGGCAAAGAGGAGAAGGGCAAGAAGAATTCGAAAAATAGGAAACAATAGTAACAATAAAAGAAGAAGAAAAAAAAGGTATAGAACGAAGTATGCATATGAAATATGAGATCCCAACCATCAAATCAATCTCGATGACCCGGAACCCTGCGCATCAGCCCCGTTTTGTGCTGAAATAAGAAAGAGCAAGGATACAAGAACGCTAGTTAGAAGGCAAGGCGCTAACCAATCCGACCCATTGCCATACCCTCCAAACCTCGCCATTGACCTCGTCCTCTCCCGCCCGGACGTTTGCGTTGCCCTCAACGACCTTCTCGACCTTCGCCCATAATCTTTGTCGACCAGCCGCGGAAGGTTCGGAAGCAAGGATGCCATCTCTCAGATGGGCAACAGGGATCGTCACTTGGGGAGCTTGAGCGGGATCGACGTAATGCATTCTCTCCTGTGCGTATTTTACGTCGAGGAATGAACGTCAGAGATAGGCCGAAAAGACAGTAAATCCAGAAAAGAGTGAACGACGGACCTGCTCTCGGAGTTTGGCTAACACAACCTGAACCAGCTCCTTTACCCGCTGGTTCTCTTGAGAGGACGTTTTTAGCTGAGACCGGGCATAGGCGATAGCGGCCAACATGGCGGCCGCACCTTTACATAGCATTCTCAACCGAATCTCAGTCCAAAATATTCTCTGCTGAAACTCAGGAGGAAGACAAAGAAGAAACGGCAAGATCTCACCTCCGAGCTGACTCTTCCACGCGTCAAGCTTGTCCTTGGCGCTTAGCTTTGCCCGACACGATAAGGTCATCTCAGATCGAACAGCTCCAATCCGACGGTTTCCTCTTTAGATTGAGCAAGCACAATGAAAGTTAGATCAACAAATAAATAAGGAAAAAACAAACAAACAAGGAAGGAAACAAGAGGGACAAACTCGGTATCAGTCTCCGCGACAGCATCATTATGCGCCAACAGATCACTCAACGCAGCATCGAAGATCTCGAAGAACTGCTCCGGGGTAAAAGAGGGCTGTAGATACATAGTGATGGAGGGGACAAAAGGATCAGTACAACTTGGATTTTCTTCAGGTAAGAGAGTTGTTCTCGAGAAAACACAGAGCGACGCACGTCTCGTCTGTTCAGGAATCTATCCCTCAACACATTCTCTGGGTGCCCATACAACAGAACTTCGCCCTCGCCAGCCCTGCCGGTCTCGCACAAGAACACTCCCTTCTCCTTGGCCAACTCTGCCTCGAGCGCCCTGGCCAAAAATCCAACGTGCCGTCTCTTGAGAGTATCTGGCACACACCTCGCGGGAAATGCTACGCTACCTAGACCTGGAAGTCCGTTGAAGACAGAGCCAAATGATTCGAGCCCGGACGACTTCAACAGATACTCTTTATCACACTCAACAATCGTGCCCTCGGCACAGACGGCGTGGGCCGGGCAAGGAGTACACTCCGTCGGCCGGGGGACGAAAGGGAGAAGGGGTAGGGCGGAAGCGTCACAGCCTTCTGGAGATCCAAAGTCGTCGCCGTCGGTGATAGTTCGTCGGACACAGTCCCTGGCAGCGGCGATCGCTTGATGCCGAGTTTGGAGCACGCGGTTGGTGGTCGATGAGGTATCGCAGTAGCCGATTAATGAGGACTCGGATGTCCATTGAAAAAGGTAGACGACCATCGTGAGAAGAACAGCGAGAGAGGACATTGTGGTCACCGGTCGAGCTCCAACAAGGGAGGAGGACGGAGAGCGTTTGACAAGGGACTGATGGGACAATTCCGAATCAGGACTATCTTCCTTTTTGACAAGAGCTTTGTAGTCGGATAGTTCTGTCGACGAAGAAGGGCTCGTCGGTGAGGCGGGGATTATAGAAGACAACTTCCGGGCGATCAATTGATTCTGGGCAACAAAACCTGCGTTCGAGTTCTCCATTTGACGTTCCTCCTCTGTCTTGATCTCTTCTTCCTTCCGTTCGATGATGTACGTGTCTTCTTCTTCTTCTTCCTTCTTGTCCTTTGATCTGGACTTTCTCGGAGTAGCAACAGGTGCGTTTGAATCTCTCCATTCTTTTACCGGTCGCTGGAGGGTATCCATAGTGGGCATGAAACTAGAGGCGACCAAGTTGGCAGGAAGAGACTGACGAGCTTTCGCCCGAGTTCGCGTCGTGGCTTTAGGGGCTACCTCAGCCAGAGTGATTTCGTCAGCAACAGGTTTGACGTGATGGTCTTCAAACGAAGTAGGTTCTACAAGCGACCGTGAGCTAGGAGGCATTTCCGATTTTCGTCTTCTCGCAGGCGCAGTGACAGAGGATACACCCAGGGAGGACTATTACGTAAGATGAACAAGGAGGTATATAAATGTGAGCTAGCTAGACGTGCGTACAACCTAAGAGTATTTGATCCCTGTAGACAACCAATGGATAAGAACAGTGGGAAAGGACCAACCTTGCGCCTGACCTTCTTTTCTCTAGGTTTTCCTTCTGGTGAGGAATTTCCACTCTGGAAAGCATTGTAGTCTGAGAATCCGCTCTCCTCCAATTCATCCGCATAAGGCGCGAACGCAACGGATGGTTTGGGAGCGGGCAGGACATCTTCTGGCTCGCTATCTTCAGCCACATGGTCAGAAATTCTGGAAGCTGATCGAGAAGAGGTGATCTCTTCAACAGTTGAGGAAGCAGGAAGAATAGATGATCGCCGGGAAGCTCGTCGGTTTTTTGATGCAGGCTGAGAAAGCAGACGGATAGATAGAACAAACGGCCAAAACAAGTTAGCGTTGAGCCTGGATGATAACTGATCTTGATAGCACTCTCTGGAAGGGGCTCCAAATCACCACTAACCGTTGCTTTTCTGGGCTCGTCATCAATGTCGACTTCGTCGGATACTGGAGCAGTTGGGGCGACCGACTTTCGAGGTCGTCCTCGTTTTTTCTTAATTCATTCAAAACCCAAAAGCCATTCGAGTCTCAACCAACACTCACCACCTCAAAGATGAATCACGTGAAAGGAGAGAGGAAGAGATACTCACGACTGTTTCTTCCTTCAGATCTGGGCTGGACGGCTCGGCTTCAGGTCCGAGCTATCAAAACAAGGATATATGATCAGAATCCGATGGGGTCTCGAGATATAGAACCAAGATCTAAGGAAATTTATACTTACTGTAGGTTGAGAGTCGGTAGAGGCGATGGATGGAGTCTCCATATCGATAATCCCCCGACGGGAACCCTTCACGGGCTGCTGGGCCTCGTGCAGAAGGCTCTTCCGCTGTGAGAGTATGTATGTCTGGAAGGCATTGACCAGATCTTGCTTCCGGACCGAAGAAGGGAATGACCGATCGTGCTGCAACAGGATTGATCTGTGTGAATGGATGAAGGATTGTTGAAACGCAAAAGAGCGTATAGAACGGTTTAGAGATCAGAAACGGCAGAATCTATATGATGAGCTGTCTTTGTTGTTTTGTGTCTTACCGTAGTTGAGCGACCTTGAGGCTAGCTGGATCGAACCCTTCCGCGAGATACACCTGAGGTTCTGGGACCGACATCTTGAAGGACAGGACGATATGAATCGATGGATGACGTATCCAGACTGGATGTATGCTTATCCACAGTGAACAGAGAGCTGTGTGTTGCAGAGATATGAGAGAAGGAGAGAAAGAAAAGAATGGATGTTCGCTTGTCCTTGTGGGCGCGTAAGAGAGACGCGTCGAGGAAAGTCTGACGCGTCGAGACGCGTGTAACCTCTATGAGTAGTATCTCCAAGTCAACTCACTCAGCACTGTTGCGCATGATCTCCCTCTTAGAGCATACCAGATGGATGGTATGGGAAGAGTGCATACTTGGATCTGATAGCTCATCTGATATCAAGATGTACTAGGAGATTTAGAGTGTCTTTAGTATAGTGTGTGTGTGCGTGTTTGTGCATATGTGTGTGTCGGGCGGGCTGACACCTGCAGTGTAACCATCACCAGGTTACACCCAGAGTATCCTCTCCCTGCACATTCACTTTCCTCGTCTCTCTCCTCTCTTGTTCATCAGCATAGAGCAAAAAGGCAAAGAGAACTCGTTTCAATGGCCACCTCCCACCCATTAATTCGTACGTACATAGGCTGAAGGTTGCGCTGTAGTCTGGTATTAAATATTGTAATATTGTTATCTCGACACCTCCAGTTCACTCCTGGTCCGGACCGGATGCTTGGGGTCTACCTGCGATCGACCCAGATACTGTGTTCGTCGCATCCCTGCTGCAGCGAAGTGAGCTCAATTACCTTGTCAGATGTTTTGAACGTCAACCAAAACCAGCGCTATTGATACTAACCATGTATTTCTGATGAAAACTAGCTCTGCTTGGTAGATGGACGTTGAGCGAGAGTAACGATCCGGACGCCTCTCCGAACGGTAAGAACTCACTGGACTCTCGACATTTGATTCGGCCCGATCTACAACGCTGATCCCCTTCACTTACTCTTTCAAATAGGGCAGCTTCCATACCTAGAACATGGCTCCCGGAAGATCTCTTCCCTTCCATCCATCATATCCTACCTTTCCACCTTGTCTCCTTCCTCAACCACGCCGACACCCCAACCAGCCCCTCGGGATGGAGATTACGATCAAAAGAGTACATCGGCCTCTCTGGGCAAAGGTGAAGACATAGACAAAGATTTGAGCAAGACACAAAAAGCAGAGCTAGTCGCCTGGAAATCGGTAATCCAAAGTGAACTGGCCGACTTGACGGTTTGTCTTAGTTTCCTTTCTCTTTCTACTTGTGTCATGCCATGTCTCTTCCTAGTGCGGATACAACAAATTCTAGATCTGTTACCCTAACCTGTCCTCCTCTTTTGGCTCCTCCAGGCATTCACTCTATACAGCTCGGACAAAGATTACGATCTTTTGTTCAACCATCTCGCCAATTCTCTTCCTTTCCCTCAAGCCCACTACGTCCCTCAACGACTTCGAGCGCTGCACCAAGCCCGATTAGAACATGTCGGACTGTGGGCGCTCCGCGCGACGGACGATCCTTTGAGCTCACCCGCTGGTTCCCGTTGGAAGACTCAGCCGCTAGGCGTGATGTCGACCGAACGAGTACTCCCTCCACTTGAGAGAGCATCCAACGAGCGCAAAGAAGCTACAGCTGGCAAGTTTGGAACCCAACGGTTACTTGAACAGTCAAGTCTCACCCTTGGGTTGCTCTCCAACTTTCTTGGCTCAGCCGACTACTTTTTTGATTCGTCCAAACCAACCACGTTGGACCTCTACCTATTTGCCCAACTATCTCTCATCCTTCTCCCTCCGTTCACGCAGTCTGTCATTGCGAACCAGATCCGGACGACGTACCCAAATCTACAAGCTCACACGCTTAGGATCCTCTCGAGTTGTTTCCCGCCGGAGTCCCCAACGGTATGGCCCCATCGGGATGCTTCGTTGGGTAGGCTTTCCGCGTGGGAGCATGCTAAACGGACGATCGAGGCGGTCCCTCGGGTAGGAAAGGCATTGTTCGGAGTAACGTCGCCTAGAGAAAGACCAGCAGATGAGATCGAAGAGTCGAAGAAGAAGGCCGCGTTCACAAGAAAACGCTGGCTTTGGTTCGCCGGCGTTGGCGTCACGTTCATCACTTACGTCTGTAAGTAACCCTTCCTCCCTCTTCTTTCTCCTTATACTTGTCCTTTCTGTTAGCGTGTCACGTCGACATATCTCTAATTTCTATTGATCTTGCAAAAACATGGATCTCTCCTCGGATGTTCAGTCGCCTCGGGACTTGTTCAGATTGGCGGTGACGAAGAAGAAGAATACGAAGTAGCAGAGGGCGAAGATGAATGAGCGCTTGCTCTTGAATTTTATGGAAAACAAATAATCAAAACTCGGGTGACATCGACGTCCATCTGGCTAAGAACTGGTGCTAGTCAAGATAGAGTGAAATAGAACATCATATTGAGCCTTTGAAGAAAGAGAGAACAGAAGGATCAAGAGATGGAGAGAATGCTATTAAAATTGAGGGAAACACGTCTAGAGCATGACGTCAGCAACGCTTGATCTGGGGAGAATCAATCGCCCGATCTCTTTTCGGAAATCATACTCCGTCTGTCGTTGCTTCTCTATTTTACCCAGTCTTTCTCAAGCACAAACTCAATCAACCAGGACAGCCAAAAGAAAGAACAAAGATTAACAAGAGTCAAAGAAGACAAATAAAAGATAAACATGATCAAAAGGACATTCATCTCGACCATCTCTGTTCGAAGCCGAGTTCAGCTCAAGACGTACAACCACTTTCAAGTTCGGACTAAATCAACTACGGACGCACTCGCAGGGACCGCACAAGGTGTTTCTGACACAGCTGCCAATGTAAGCAACCGCTCCTTCTGAGAGTTCTGTAATCTAGAAAAGAAAGAACCCGGTATTAAACCCTAGTCCTGTCTATTTTATCCTCGATCTCTCTTCTCTCTGATAAACAGATCAGTGCGAAAGCTGGAGATACACTGTTTGGCGCCCTAGATGGATCTCAGAAAGTTGTCAGTCCAATTTCTTCTCCTTTTTCCTCATCTTCGATATTGATAGATTGACTCTATGAGCAATTTGTTCCTGACTTGATGATTCTCCCAATCTGAACGAAAACTTGATACGAAAACACACAGAAAGATAGCTTACAGAAGGAAGAAACTGGAGAGAAAGATAACGCTGCCTCGACAGCGGCTGATCTAACAGCCGAAGCTGCCGAACGAGCAAAGGAGAAGACTCAAGAGGTCCAATACAAGAAATGAAGCGTTTGTCTTTTTGTGTATTATGTACCATATATCATGTATAGATATGGACATGAGATGTATTTGGTATATACATTTAGCATCGATTTTTCGTTTACATGGCTCCTACGTTCAATCGATGTAATGCTCTCCGACGTTCTATCTCGTCTTCCCTCTGAATAAAGAGTACGAGAACGCGGACATGATCAATCCATGATCAAAGTAAAAACCATATGAAGTGACAACAAAAAGGGAGAGACAGACCTTTTCTCGAAGATGCAAAAACCCGACGACACCGGCCAAGATCAAAGCCGCGAAAACGGTGGAAGCCGTCACCCAAGGCACGTATTCGCCCGGATGGAGATACAACTGCCAACTCCATCTGCCTGTTGTTTCTGAACCGTCTGGGTTTAAACTACTTGTCGGAGGGGAGATGACGACTTGGGAATTTGGGATGACTCCTTCGATCGACGTCCAATGCGGGGAAGAATGGGATGTCGTCCCAATGAACAGGTTCTGTTCGGTGTATCAATCAAGTGAGAGAGAGGTGAGAACCGGTCACTTTTGTATTCATCAGAGAGCAAGGCGATGAGAGAAAAGAAAAGGAAACAAACCTCTACATAATTGTTCGTCCTTCCCAATCCAAATAGAGCGTATGGCATCTGAAGGGCCATGTAAGCTGTCTGCGGCAACTGGGCCACCTGAGTGACCGCCTTTCGTCCGTTAGTATCCAATATAGTAAACTTGAAGGAAGCTCCAGAATAAGCGACTCCATATGGATGGTACGGTTGAAACGACCGGTTGGAAGGTTGACAGACTCCGTCGCATACGCCCGTCAGGACTCTTGTCTTGAGGAAGAAAGCGTCGTTGTAAAAGTTGTTTTGAATGAATGAGATCCTTGTTCCGTCTTGTTTGCCGGAGCGCTGAATTAATATGTCCAAGGAGCCCTGTTGTGGATTTTGGCCGAGGATTAAGAGACTTTTGGATAATCCAGAAGAAAGGAATAGAAGAAGAGAGAACGTACGTCTTCGTCGAGATCTAGAAAGCTTGCTCGGGTGACATCTGTTATCCCACGAACGACTGCCATTCCTTTTTCCTCTACTTTCCAATCTCTCCTTTTCTTCTCCACCGCTTTTCCCTGACATCTCGCTGCTGAACAAGGTGAAGAGACCAGTATCTCTGCCTGAACATGACCTGACGAGGGTGAGAGAAGAAGGAGAACATCAGGGTATCCATCCATGTTGATATCTCCTAATCGGAGGGGAAGAGGAACGGCAGGTGATTGAGAAACATCGTATAGCGCCAATTTCGGGCTTGATATTGATGGGAATAGGGTGGAGAGTGGGGTGCTTGTCATTCCCTAGAGTATAATCAAGGTAATGAAAATCAGTACAAGTCAAGGAGGTCGAGGCAACGTAGATGAGGAAAGCATAAAGAAAAGAGCTCACTCCAGTCGAGAGATCAAACTCAAACTTGAAACCACTATCAGCGACACAAAGATCAGCTGAATCTCTACATATTCTTTTTCCTTCTTTGTCCAGGACGACGGTCGAGGTGGTAGAGCAGAGAGGAATCTGCTGGTTGTAAACGACATTGACAGAACAATCTTGGCCTATTCCAGTTGAAGCGGAGAATGATTTGCAAACAGGGAAGATCATGTCGAGCGTCCCATCTCGATCTGAGAAGGTAGAGATGGTAGTGCAAAAGATTTCCGAGGGAGGTTAGTAAGATGGAAAGAGAGAATGGAACGATTGGAAGAGAAAGGAGGGAGAAGAAATTGAATGGACCGACCGATATCGGCAAAAGTGACCATGCCCGAACCCTTGGGGAATTGGCCTTCGTGAGAGAGCACAAAACTTCCCCGTCGATTTACCCAGATTTGGAAGGTGTTTTCACCTGTGTAGGTATCTGTACAATGTAGGAAGAGGTCTGTGATTCACGCAGGGCATGAGATTGAAGTCAAGAAAAGAGACATGCGTCTGGTAAGAACGTCTATAGCCATGTGGATGAAAGTAAAGAACAGAGGACGGAGAAGCGTATCCTCGGGTAGGCAGACTGTAACGGCATACTGACCGGCGAGACAATCTCCGTCCAAGTCAACGAACGCGTTGCTATGTGGTTCTGATAATGTGCAGACTTTGGAAGAGTCCAACATCGGTTCTTGTCTTTTGATTCGCGCGCAATCCCACAGTCAATCAGTACAGGCCGGTGTTCACTTTGACCCAGACAACACAACACATACATGGTAAAGTTCCCATGTCCGTCGTTCTGCCAGAGCTTCAGGCTTGATTGCTGTCCGTTCTTCTCAGACATAAGACCTAGGAGATCCGGTCTGAGGTTTCCTGTAGAATCTAGAATCGTTGGTTGGACCAAGGTGGATCTGTCCAAAGATACCGGTGAGTCTGTAGGAGGAAAGGTGCGCGCACAAGGGATAAGCACTTGATGAATAATGGAGCTCGAGATATAGTAGCATCATCATACCAAACTCTCCGGACTCTTGCTGGATGTATAGATCGACTGAAAGCTCCTTGATCTCATTCCACCAGCCACCGTCATCAATCTCTGACAGGACGAGCAGGTCTAACCGACCGTCGTGGTTGAAATCACCTGGCACGACATTGCGAACCTTGTTTTTGGTTGAGATTGTCGGCTTTGCTTTGGTGTACTTAAAGTTGACTGAAGATATTTGAGGAGGAAAGTAGAGAAGAAAAAATCAGGCTAGGCAGGAAGGGTGTGTGTATGAGAGCGAGGTGCTGTGCGAACCATGATCCCATAGCCAAACGTGAATTTCCTTTTGATCGTTGGTCAAGGTGAATACATCAAGGCTACGGTGTGACCGCAAGTAGAGTAAGAAATCAATCGAATAAGTTATGAGAACTATGAACGCAGAAGAAAGAATAAACCAGCTGGACGAACGATTGATCACCATCCCAATCACCCAGGGCGACGACTTTCCCGTCAAGACGACCGAGACCGAGATCACCTGCGAGAACGAGGCCGTTTTCTGTGAACCTTGCTTTCTTGAACGGAGATGGAAAGGAGAATGCTGATGCTGTGGATGTAACGAGTGACAGACAGACGAGATGATGTACCGAAGGGATCATATGTGTGGTGAGAGTGTGTGTTTGAAGAAGGTTGATTGTAGATTAGATCCTTTCCTAGCACGCGTAATCTTTTGACACTACAGACTACAAGGCCAATAGGAAAGAAAGACTAGAGAAGTCCTAGTCGGACTACGGCCGATGACGACACGTCTTTCATCTGTTCACCGTGCCACCTTTGGCTCCAGCTCAACATCCAGACAGACATGAGAAGCAGCAGACTCCCGTTGTACATGTATAAGACAGACATTCTGGATCTGTACATGATAAGCCTCGAGGCAGCAGTCGCCTCGGATCTACATGATACTCATCGACCATGGCACACTACAGAGAAGACTATAGCAACAAAAATAATAATGATTACGTAAGTCTCACCTTGTCCTCACGTTTTCCTTTCCGTTGTCTTTCGCTCTCTCACTGTCGTCTGTCTTGTGTTCTCTCACCCACTCGCACCCACACACTCACACTCAGACTTGTCTGTCACATACATACACCCACCCGCTCACATACATCTGAACAGACTGTAAGTGCGGTGTTCCCTTGGAAAAGCTGGACTGTTCGTGGGTGGGAACGAATGGCATGCACAAGAAAAGGCAGAAAAGAGGGCTTACCTGTCGGGCTGTCTCACCCGTGATGTCACTTTTTATCGATTACTTTCTTTCCCCAAAAGCCTTTTCCTCGACGGGTCGTTCCCATCTTTTCTCTTCATCCTTCTCACCGTATTGTCCTCACTCTATTCAAAGCACTCGTCCATATACATACTCACGCGATCATGTCCAGCGGCCATCATCATCACCATCACCTCGAGCGGCCGTCTGCGCGTCGGGCACGTAAGACAGCAGAAGGTCAACGCGCCGAGCTTGATCGACTTCTGGATCCGTCCTACGCGTCATTGTCCCATTCGTCTCTGAAGAAGAGTCTGATCGAACCATCGACCTATTTTGATTCATCCGGTCAAGCACACGACGCAAACTAGTATGACCTATCTCTCTGTGTCTTTCTCCCTCTTTTCTTCTTTGTTCTGCACCGGCTCATGCATAAATGCGTGTTCAATCTCTCTGCACAGCAATCCATACAGTGGCTTGGAAGCTCCTCGGCGAGGCTATGCCTTTCATGATCGAGCCTCATCCACCTCTAGCGAAGCCGACTTTGGCGGCCTTGATACCCTCTCTGGTGTCCTACAGACTGGACGGCCGACGTCCTATCGGGCAAACAACCGAAAGCCAATCAACACCGGCCGCAAATGGAATCAGCCGGCGAGCGAGATGTATCTGATTCCTCCAAGGCTAGATATCGCCTCCAGCGACAAGGACGATTCACCCAGCCCGACATCTCCTCACACTCCTTCCTCGCATGGCTACCAGCCGTACAGGCAACCTTCAATCGCAACCTCGACCTCGACCACTAGGTACCCGAACACTGCAACCACCACTGTTGGCACAAAGTCTAGACGGTCCACCTTGCTCTCTCAGTCGACTGTCCACACCTTTGATTCGGACGACATTCTCCCTCCTCCCGGTCCAAGGTTTGGGTATGATACTAGGCAAAGTATGAGGGGTGGATATCCATCGCCTCCTTCTTCTATCGCTTCGTCCAGTGGGCCCCAAATCTATCCTGAAACGCGTGAGTGCCTCTGGGATGTTTATGGGTATCTCCAATGTAGAACAATCGCTGATTCTGTTGTGTATCTCTCAGCTGCTCAAGCGGCAAGCCGACGGAAGTCTTTAGAACAATCTCGCCCATTCAGAGCACCGGCGGCCGTCATTCCTTCTCCCCCGCCTCTGTCCAGCATTCTTCCTAGACCAAACGCCCATGAACTCACCTACTCGACTTTACAGACGATCCCAGGTGGCAGTGTCACCGGCGGAGAGAGCTTTAAATATGGTGTCGGGAGTACATATGTGCCCACAAAGTGGAGCGAAGAACGGAAAGGAAGACGAGGCGGAATCGAAGAAGAATTCAGGCCGACCGAGAAGGACTCGGAATGGACGTTAGTCTTCTAGATTCACATCTCTCTCTCTCTCTTCCTTCTGCATATCTTGTCTCTCTTCCTTGACTCAACTCACTCGCCCGTCTGTTATCTTTCCTATCCTTCTAGACCGGGCTGCGCAGATAACGTCAAGAGATCTTGGCACGAAGCTACCTCGGCCTTCAGGTTTAGCTTGTTCCGAACAAAGAAAAAATTGGCCAGAAAGACTGGGCAGGCTTAGCATAGCCGGACACTGTTGTCGCTTGTGCTTCACTTCCCCTCTCCCCGCGCCTCTTTCCGTCTTGCTTTTGCGCTCATTTCTTCTCTCTCTTCCTCACGCCTTGCATCTTTTCTTATTTTTACTTTGTTTTGACTCTAGTTTCATTGTGTTCTTACCCTTCTCTCTGTTCTTCCTCTTCCTCCTTCTGTATACCTATGTGCTTGGTGATGCGACTTTGTCATGTCCAATCGGTTCTTTCTATTGTTCTCTTTTGTTTCATTTAGATCTACTTCTTTTGCGCTCGAACTCTTCAACCTTCGCCTTTTCTTTGCTGCTTTTCTCTTCTTTTTTTTCTTCCTGATTTCTTATTCTCGGAATAAAACAAAACAAACAAGCGATACCCTAGCCTTCGTTGTCCTATCCTGTTCTGTTCCGTCCCATTCTATTGTGTTCTCTTGTTTCGCCTCATTTTCATCCTCGTCTCTTCATCCCTCGTCTGTCGATCTCCATTCGTTTCCGTCCTATTCTGCTACTCCCGTTCCGTCTTGCCTCGATGACTGATCGATGTCTCCTTGTTCGTCCATCTCTTTCTACTCTCCTTATCCTTCCAAAATATCTTTCGACTTTGCTCCGTCCTTCTGGAAACTCTTTGAGAAAGTTTAACAATCATCATAAGATAGAAAACTATACAAATTACATCACACCTCTAACTCAAATCTTACAAGGAGACTAAACGAGAAACAACCGTATCGATTTCTTTTTCCCGACAGGAAGGAAGAGGAGGTATCAGCCCATAAAGAAAGATCGTTCGGGAGCCTTTTATGTCAACCCGTTGGATCGTTGGGTCAGTTTGATGTATTCTCTGTTCGCTTGTCTGGTTTCAGAAGGAGGGAAAGGAGAGCAATACGTACGTTTCCTCTGGTCTCGAAAGCTAAGAAATCACTAGCTCCTCTGGGAAGGACTCCCATCTGATCTACTTTCCAAAGTCCGAGGGCGAGCCTGTATGATCGTAGGTTTTCCTCAAAGCGGGACATGATCAGTATTCAAAAGACATGTATCATCGAAGATGAGAGTGGGGAAAATAGGAAAAGGAAAAAGAGAACGAAACGAACGTAAGGCATTGACAGAGAACGAATAATATTTTGGGCCCTAGAAGAGATGAATTCGTCTCTGTTGAGTTAGCCGGGAGCTGGAACGGCTGGAAGACTGTTTAGATCCAAATGTCTCCAAAGTTAGCCCTTATCTTGTCTCGTTCTCGTTTGCTTGAGGAGCATCATCCTAGAGCTACCTTTCTGTATGTTGGACATCGCTTTGATTGGACTAGAGAGAAGCATGAAGACTGTTCCCATCGAGAAGATCTGGACGCCTGAACCAGACATGTACAACATGAACGCGTTCATCGGTAAGGACTATAACCAACGAAATAGCGCGTCAATCCCTGCAGTCTCAGAGACAAAGTAGAAAAACACGTCCATACCTTAGCAGGGCTGAACGCTAATTCCCAAGCTCGTTTCATCCGGATAGATGTCCCTCCGAACCCAAGAGCGGCTAGAGGATCGTCCATCGGGTTAACAACCGCTGTCGAGGTTGCCTTCGACGACGGGTTCGATTTCTTGGTTTGAGACAGTCAAATCAGAGATAACAAAGCATATAAAATATGGTAAGCTTCCATTCAAGAGGGATGCGTTCAATGACAAGGATCTTTGACCTATGGTGATAGAACATACCTTGTTAGACTTGATGAGCTTCTGGTTTGCTCCAGGTGGATTAGGGATCGTCGCTAATTGAGAGCTGTACAACAGAGTCTATCAGATCATGCGATCACATGAAGCGGACAGGTGTGTATAAGCATCACTTACTTGTTTGATCCAGATGCATAATCAAGCCTCCAGGGCGAGCAAGTGGGTGTCGACATGATTGATGGGAAGATGGAACCATGAACTTTTGTTCACCAAGCTCTCTGTGGTACATGGGTGTTGTCGATGAGGTTAGGGTTGATGGAACAAATAAGGTGGCTTATACAACTTTCATATATTATGTCAAACGCTTGAGTAACACCTGCCAGAATTTCTACCGTCTCGGAGGATAAGTCCCGGCCGAGCCGGTTCCGGACCCGGACTGCGCGCACAGGTATTTCCCGTAGTGTCACTTCTTGAACCGCCATCCGTCAATTCTTGGCCTTCTGGGTTCCGTTCGTATAAAGAGTAGCTCAATAATATCTAGCGCGGGAACGGACATCGTCATCTGTTTCTCTCTTCGTTCAGACTCGCCTGCATCTCACTCTACAAGCTCTTCCTACCACTCACTTCTAACGAAAGCGCTATGAGCACCGCCGTTTCCTCAACCACGTACCCTGCCGCTGCTGTCACCCTAGACAAAAAAGCCATGCTTCCGGAGGTCGACATCCGACGAGAACAGCCTCAAGTGGCTCCCACCATGCGTATGTCCTAAAGCTCTTGGTCGCCTTACTTGTTCCATCTTATTGACCAACACTCATCTGATTTCAATCTGCACATTCCCAGAATCCTCCTCGATACCTCTCTCTTCAACCCCCGTTCCTAGCCCACCACAAGTCGCGCAATCGACAGGTGAGCTAGAAGAGGCCGCCCGAATTAGAGGTGGCGGCTGCTGTGGAGCATGTTGCGGCTGTTTCTTTGGAGCGATTGCTGCTGTTTTATGTTGCGGCTTGGTCCGTATTTGATTCTTTCCTTCTCTTGTTTATAATTATTTGCAACTGACTGACTGACTTACGCGGATGCTTCTGATCTATAGTGTTAATGAGAACGAACATCTTCCTCTCAAGAGTCTGATTTCTTGATTTTCTTTATATCTATTATGGACAATATCTCTCTATTACTACAGACATTCCGATACATACTTTTACGAACTCTGATACTGTATCATTCATCATTTGTGCAATATATCCCATCTTTCAGAGATGTTCACATGCCTTTATTACCTCTACATTTCCCCCCCTTGACACTTGACACGAATACCAAATTGAGATACGCCACACTTTCATTTAGGCAGACCGAGAGGGTGCAAAGTAACACGTACATCGATTTTCACAAAGAAAAGAGAAGGGAAAGCATGATGTCCCCAGAACGATACTAAAGAAGCTCAGTGTATATAAGCCGTTCCTGAAGTCGCCCGAAGAACTAGCAAGTAGGACGGATACTCTCGCGCTTAAGCGCTTTTCCCTTCCTTGCCCTCCAACAACCCATTTAACCAGCTCTCCAACTCGACCCTATCGACCACTCCATCCGCACTGACGAACGCGCCGATAGATTTTGAGCCTTCGTTCTCTATTCGAGATAGCAAGGACTTTCCGGCATTCGTCGATGTCAAGGATGATAGACTGATATTGTACTATTGTGCAGAGTATTAATTCAGAAGGAGGGCCAATGGAACCAGAAAAACGAGAAGGCCATGAGAGAAACATAATTAGAATCAAGATGCAAAAATATCACCACAAGCAAAGCTAGAACTACTATTAAAAGGAAAGGAACAGCAAGATAACGAAAAAACGTACCAGAGGTATCCTTTCCGGCTTGGGGGAAAGCTTTGTTGAGGTGGATACCGTGATTATGCTAGTCTCAATCTATGACACCCCGATCACCGATAACAAAACGAAATATGAGCAACTACTCGTGCGCGTGCTTCCGGAACGAAGAGTGAGATAAGCAGGGCTTACTCGACCGTCAGTAAGGGTCTTCCGTTTCCCAACAAAAATCTTTTGGCCTTGGATGAAGTATGTATATAGATACGAGATGGTGGATAAGATAGCATATCTTTCAGAGTAAGGTAGATCAACGAGCAAAATATCAGTCATTCTGTATAGTGATACTCTTAGCTAAACGGAATATCCCAAACAGGAAGATCCGTAGCATACTGTTCCATAATGTTTGAGAAGAACTCGAATGGTAAAGAAAGATCTGACTTACAGAACGACAGCAATCTTCAATGGCCCCTTGCTCTCCTCCCAACTGTGTCTGTATGCCCAACCAGATGTGCCCAACGCGATGAGACAGGCACTCCACCCGAGCAAGAGTTTGAGGTCAGTGTGTCTGAGTGATTGTGTGTATGCATGCGGAGGAGCCACTAAGACCTGTGAATAAAATTATATTAAAAGAGATTCATATAATTCAGTCAAGCAAACACCAGCAGAATACAGAGAGGGAAACGCAGTGAATCAGGTTAGTAGACATTCAAAAGGAGAATTAATCCGGTAAGAAAACAAGAAAAAGGAGAGCGAACCTCTCGGAGAGTATCGTCGAATGCCAGCTTTGCCTGAGACAAGTTAGCTGCGTTGATCCTGACAAGTTCCGAATCAGTCGACTGTAACGCTGGCCTCGAAGAAGGGGCAGAGGGCGATGAGGGTGAAGAGGAAACTGTTCCAGAGAGTACGGAACCAGCTTTTTCGACCTCTTGAGAAGTAGAGGGAGTCGAAGGTGTAGATCTCTTCTTGGCCATGTTGATGAAGACTGAACCAATAGAGCGCTATGTATGTTAGGTAAGTGTATGTTAGGAATTCGGATTTCGGTTTGGTCGGACGAGGTCGAGATGGAATTATCGGTCAAACACGTGGTATGCAGTTCGAGGGGTCGATGGTCGAATAGATGAACAGCTTATATATTCATTTATTCGCCTTAAACGCGTCCAGACAGAACAAATACGCGTCCAATATATTTATCTCATCAAACGAACTCCATCGTCAGACGCTAATATCGCAGAAGTCTTTGTACCCGACATCTATCATTCTTAAATCATGCCGTCCTTTATGGCTCTCTTGGATCGGTTTGAAACCAATGTAGCAAAGATAACAGAGGCATCAGTTAGTCAAGTCTTTCTCCATCTTCCTTGGCTCTCTTCCCCCATGCCTGGTCACCCTATCTGATCTGTATTAACCGGTTATCCTTGATATCTTCTTGAAATGCTCTAGAGTCATCCGGCTGCACCGGCAGGGCCATTTAGTGTATCAATGTCTAGACCGTTTCCAGCTAACGTTCGGGATGCTAATCCAGGAGAGAGAGAGCTATTCAAATATGTAGGGTGGGTAGAAATTACTTGTCCTCTCGTGAACGCTGCTGACAACTTTTGCTCTTGTTTCTCTGTTTGATTTTCCATCTACTCAACGAATGGGTCAGCCCGAAACACACTTCAACGACAGCTCATGCTCCTCCAGCGTCTGCGAATCAAACACTGTTTGAAGTCACGTCAGTCCAACCTGTGACACCTCTTCGAAATAGATCTGCGAACGCATCATCAACCGTCGAGCCAGACGTTCTCCTCCGAGCTGCACTGAAATTAGTGGATGGATAGTAAGTATCAGGCCGTGACCAGATACGAACGTAGTCCAGAATGTACGTAGATGCTTACCCGAGTCTCCTTTACACATGATTGTGTAGTCAACCGATGCCTCGGAAAAGAGAGTTCATCATTCAACTCATGGATCAGTATGAATTATCGAGACAGACCAACGAGGAATTGGATGAACTACTCTTAGATGTATGTATATATTTATCGTTTCCCGTTTCGAATCTTCTCTGAACGGAGATTCATAGAAATGGGTTGTACTGAAAACATATCTTCAGATGCCCGAGCCCGAACCGGCTCCTCAGGATGTTGGATTGGACGATCTTGACACTGAGCCTTCGATAGAAGACCTGTTCAAAGAAGAGACAGCTCGGGTGAAGCAACTCGAGTCGAAGAAGATGAAACTACAGAAACTGAAATTTGCTAAGGAGAAGCGCGCTCAACAAGCGGTAAGCGTTGATCAACACTTGCCCTTTCTGGTTTATGTCTATATAAATTTTGATCGCTGATATGGTGATTTTTGATATATGTACGGTTGTCTGATGTTTATCACTGGGTTTCTCTAGGTCGAAGCAAATCGCCCATCTACACCGCCTGCCCCTAAGCTATTGTCATCTTATCAGCCCAGACGCACACCGATAGCAAAACCATTCTCCAGCGAAGTTCTGAAAGACCAGATAGGCGCGCCTACAACTCCTAGGGCAGCTCAATGGCAAACTCCGACGATCACTCGGTTCTTGGCGGCAAGTCAGAAACGCACGCCGAAGGAGGTTTTTGTGCCGAGCTTGTTGGACAATGAAGAGCCTGTCCAATCGGGTCTTGTGAAGGATGCGCCTCCCGATCAAGATTCGGGTGATGTTACTATAGAGGAGGAGAAGGATGGGAAAGGAGATGACGACGAGGATCCGACAGTATTCTTGAGAAGTCATAGAAAGGATGAGCCCTTAGTAAACAGAGTTGAGAAGATGGAAGTGGAGAGGGACTTGTACGATGAGGATGAACAGGAAGCAGATGGGGAAGCGGATGTAACGATAAACGACAAAGCGGACGAGAAGATAGACGAGCCGTTGATCACTATGCAGATGGAGACAATTTTGGTGAGCCTCATGTCTTCTAACATGTCCGGTCTTTCCTGCCAGCAGTGGGGATTACGCTGATACCGTTGCTGACTCCTCGGACATATTGACTGTGATATGTTGCAGAATAAATTATGGATTTCATTCGGTGATATTTTACGTCAATCATCTCTGGCGCCAGAATCTGGCGAACCTCTTCCGCCGAGAGATACCTTGTGAGCACATCATATTCGTCGTCGTATCTAACGACGCTCTGCATTTAGAACATGTTCTGACTGGTCATTACACACTCTCATCCTATCAAAAATCACAAAGCGACCTCCTTACCTCTCTGGCTCAATTAGAACTTCCTCCACCTCCTATCTCGAGCTCGTCTATCGCCTCATCTTCTACGCCGGCTCATCCACTGACTCCTCAGGGCGTCCTTCTCGCTCATGTTTTCCTCGCTTTGCTAGAAGCCGAGGACCACGCGCTCCCTATGAGCGAGATCAAATCCCGGTTGAGCCTGATCAGTGGAGGGGAGGATCAGGGCATCAAGGCTGTATATTGGGGCGTGGGAAAGAGAGGGCTGATGATCAAGCGAGGAGGCGGAGAAGCCAAGGTTGCATTCGCTTGAGCTTCTTAGTTGTATTTGATAGAGTGAATGCTACCTGTGAACGATATATATTATACCCCATGCTGTTCGACAACTAGACTTTCTTAACGGTCACATTTCCCCACGTGGCAAGTGATGGTTACGCCCAGTGGATACATGACGCGTCTTCTGTTGAGAGAACGCTCTTCTTCCCTCGACCCATCTCTTCCTTCTTTCTTCCGTTCCTTCCACCTTTTCTATCGAGCTTACAGATGTCCCATCTCTTTCAAGGGAATCCTTTGTCAAGAGTTACAGCTCAGAAACTAGGTTTTGGATCACCTCCTAAGACTAGCGCGGAGAACAGTTCGCAAGCCAATTCGTTAGATTCAACGTCGGCCGACACTCTTTCATCTTCTCATTCTCACTTGTCAGCTCAACCATCTACTCATGCCGGTTCAGACGCTCAGTCATCCTCGCCTCTTCCTTATCAACCTCGAAGGAGGACACCAGGAGGATCTACCTCATCTATTCCTACGACCTCAAGTCTGATGAACGCTTCGTCTTCTATCAATTCTTCGATCACCAACAATTCTCATTCTGGGACTGGAGGGATGCCCTTATTTTCAAACCCTGTGCGACCAACTACATCGACCTCCCAAGTAGAGACGACCGACATCGCTGTCACCTCTGGAGCAACAGGGAAGAAATCTGACGGACTAACAGGTGTAGATTCCAAAGCTCTATCTGGAGCGGAGAATGGAACGGTGATTGGTGCGGGCGCAGGCGCGGGGGCAATTGTTAGGAGTAACAGTGGGTCGACAGGAAGAGGATCATTGACTGGAAGACTGCAATTGACAAACCTGAAGGCAGAAGCTCAAAGGGGACTCGGTTTGGGAAATGATAGTCTAGGTATGAAGATGTTAGAGACGCTGGTTGCTAAAGGAGGAGAGAAACCCTGGGAGGAGGTGATCGATCTTGTGCTGGTCAAGAAGGTCCGTCATGATTCTACTTCTGACTTCAGGCAACGTCCAGACACATTTGGCAAAACAAAACGTGATCATGTGTTGATGAACAAGCTTTCATTCTCTCGCTTTTTTCGAAACTCCAGGCGACACTGCTACTCCCGCTTGCTTCTCCTCTGATCGCGATTGGTACGACAGATATCACTCCAGAGGTCTTTAAGGAGCATATTGTCTTCTGTAACGGCGGAGCCAACGATAGTACTTTGGTCGTTACACTGGGTGGATTTATCGGCAGGATGGATTCGTGAGTCTGGTTTACATATATCTATCAACTCCAAAAAGTGTGTTTTTCATGATCTGATTGTCGTCATCTTTGCGCCTCATCGAGGGCCTGATAGATCAATCTTGACATTTGGGTCGTTTATATCGACGGATGGTCCTATCATGTCTTCTCTTATAGACCCCTCGACTAGATCGTGAGTGATTATGTCCGACGAATGTTCTGAGTGTCTGTTGATTTCTGTCAGTAGACAATATTAATCGTTTTCATGCACATTGAATAGTCAAACGCTCTCTCAACTTTCATATCCTTATGTTCATCCGAGTCTGTCGGATAAACAGTTTCCAACACTCACAGTCCTTCACTCTTCGGGGAATCTACCGTTTCCCCCTCCAGCTCCAGCTGTACCAACTCCGACCGTGCCAATGAATAGTGCAGCTAAAGGACGAACATCCTTGCTTGGCAGTGCTCCCCGTAACCCTTTCGCCAGCTTATTCAGCAGGCCAAAGGCTGATGTCCTGCCCACTTCCTCTTCTGAGCCTCAAACATTATCCCCCAAACCACCCACGATAACTCTCAGAGATGTCGATGCAGAAAGCGAGTCCAAGAGTGAGACTGGATCGATTCACCGATACTCTTCTAGTGTTTCGCTGAAGGATCCTCTAGCTCAACCAGGATCACCCTCGCCGTCTGTTGAGCGCGCCCAATCACCCAGTCCTTCGATTGATGGAGACGTCAAGCCAAAGTCGACAGAGAAGAAGGAAGAAATCGTGTTCATTTCTGCTTGGGGAGTCGACCGAGCTATCAAGAAGACGGAGATAGAGAAGGCTATTGGTATGGGAACGAGAGGATGGGTAGAGATAGCATTGAGCGGCCTGCCGACAGGAGTCATCAGTGGCGTTCAAAGGTAAGAGTTTATCAAGTTTTCGGTTCTAGGACAGGATCAAATGTCAAGTCTGTTTTGTTTGCACCAACCAGGTTTATCTCCATGCCCCATCCCTCTGCCGCTCAGCCCCGTTCTCACTCATTGCAATCACCCATCTCCTCCAAATCCCGTTCGCGGCCATCTACCTCTCTTCCGACTCTATCAACAATCACTGCCCCAGTATCCTACTCGGATCCAGAGGCCTGTTCATCCGTGTATCAGTCCTTCTCTAGCCTCGTTCATGACGAGCTTTATGCATATTTCTCGGCAGACATTCCATCTATCGAGCCAGGAGGTGAAAATGAGGAGAAGAGAGAGAAGGAAAGAGAGAAAAAGGAAAGAGAGATCGAAAAGATAGTATTAGAAGGGGTGGATAAGGTAGAAGAGGTAGTCATGTCTTGTCACTACAATCTGTGAGTACCTCACTTCAAATTCTTACGTCGGTTGTCAGCATCGAGGAAGCTGATAATAACTTGATACCACTGGGCATGCCTGAAGGTTGTTCTCACCCTCAAAAGCAACTGATTCTAAGCATGACGAAGCATTGGCTTCCCGGATCGCCGCATTGAATATGCTAGACCTTACATTAGATCATTTGGGAGTAGTGACGATCGAAGAGAAAGAGACCGCCGATAGGAACGAAACGGTTAGGAAGGGACTAAACGACATCGTCCGTGCCGTAGGAGCTGGTACGTGCCTTCTTCTCTTCAATAGGGTGATATCAATTCTGATCAACACCGATGGCGATTATCTGTTAACATAACATCTTGGGACTGTCCTCACAGAGTTCCAAAAGCTACAGTCACCCTCTCACCAATCGCCCAAGCAAAAGGCTCTTGTTCTTGTTCGAGCCCACAAAATTGTGATCGATGGATTGAGGGGTCTACCACCAATCAGGTTGAGACCTGAAGACGAAGAACTTCCGGCTCATCTAAAAAAGTCCACCTCAGGTTCTAGCCCCGTAGTTCCTGGATCTCCCAAGTCAAGCTCAGATGACACAACCTCGACCACCTCGCTTCCCAGAGCGAAGGATATTGATCCTCCGGTCTCAGCTCCAATTACTGAAAACAAATTGTCGGCCGTCTCTAACCATGAGTTCATATCACCATTAGGGTCACCTCCTGACAAGATTTCGGCGGCGAGGAGTAGCAGCCAAGATTCATATCTCCGGTCTCCTCTGGAAGAAGCCATGTCCGAGAGTATGTTAGCCCCACCAGCGCCTCAATCTTCAGATTCACCATGTGTGACATCAGAACAGGAGGTTTATACGAAACCACCAGAGGAGACTCAACCAACAAATGAGGAGACAACACCCACCGGAAGCGGAAGCTCTGGGGCAGATTTGTTGTTACCTGTCATCATTTACAGTGTAGTCAAATCCAATCCTGCACGATTGGTCTCAGACTTACTCTATGTACAGAGGTATAGATCGAGCATGTCCATTTCGGGAGAATCATCCTATGCTTTGGTCAATACTACAGCAGTGGTTGACTTCCTCGAGAATGTTGATTTCAAGTCGTTGGGACTGGGGGATTCTGGACGAGTGCTCAGTGCCGACTTCCCTCCTGTAGATCCAGAACTCAATAAGGACCTTGGTATTCTGACTGCCCAGCCAGGTGTTCGAACTCGCGGTCGGGCTAGGACTGTTGGCGAGTTGGCTACTACTGGACTGAATAACGTTGTCGATTCTGGCCTAGGCGCTTTCCGAACGCTCCTCGGTAGCGGTCAGGTCGCCGCGGAGGGACTGATGGCTCAAGTTCCTGGCGCACCTAGTATCGGCCGTCCTGGCCTGCAAGGTCGAAGTTTCTCCATAGCCAGTTTGACGGCTAGCGTAGCTGGGATCGGAGCCAAAGATCGGATAGAACGACTCAGAGAAAGCTCGATATCCAAAGCAAACCAAGAGTGGGGGCCAAAGCGAGAGATGGTCGATGTATCTTCTAGACCAGTTTCAATCTTAGACAAAGGCGAAGACTCGGACGATGCAGCAGTAGAATCTCCTGAAGCATCCCTATCGGATGATCAGGACGACGACGACTCAAGTCCGTGGAGGAAGGATGGTGATGCTCGAAGTATGCGAAGCGTGTCGTCATTCAAGTCCTTTGCGAGTAAAGCTGAGGGGCCATTACAGCCTGCGCCAACGGATAGAGGCGAGCGAATGAGCATCAGTCAGCGGTTCGCTAGGCTTGCCACTGGGGGGGATCGTCCCAACGACCAAGTACTATCTGCTTCATTACCAAAAGTGAGCACTTCTTCTATCTTTTGCAAGAGATAAAGTTCGTTGTGCCCTAGTAATCAAATTTCGCTTACCTTCCTTCGCATTTTCTTCAAGGCCACTCCATTCTACTCGATCCCATCGCCCTCTGACCCAAAATCCTCTGTAGCCTCGCTTGATCGAGCGACTCGTTTGTCCACACCATCTGAGCCCAAGGCCGATCTTCTTAACAATGCCCTTGATTCGCTATCTCCTTCGACAAGCTTGCCTCGTCCGACACTTGCTGGCCGACAGCCTTCTACTGGATCTATCGCTTCTGCAGGAGTCCACACTCCTCCTATAGCCGCCCAAAGGCTTCTCGAGAGCGGAGGATCTGTAAGCCCACCGGTGGAAAGATTCTTGAATGTACATGATGTAGGTGAGCTGAAGGTGGGCGAGTTGGCAGAACTATTGAAGGACTATCGTATGTTCATCTCGCGGCTTTTCTCCTGATGCTCTTTTACGTTGCTAACGATGCTCTTGTTGATGTTTGGTTTGATATTGGTTGCTTACGACCTCAGGCCGTTTGGCCAAGGTGCTACAAGAAGTGGGTGTCTGGGATTGATTGGTTGTCTCTCATGCTGTTTAACTTTACATATACGTATTTCCCCTTCTTCCTTTATGAGAAATGTGATATCTTTGTGGTCATTCTGATGTTTAACGGAAACAAGCGAGCAATAGAATACATCTTTACAACTACAGAGATAAGAGGTTGAAAGAAGGGGTTGTGAGAGATAGAGAAAACAAGAAGAAAAGGTAGTGTAATATGCTTGACCACGGCGGCATCTATATTAAGTGATATCACTAACGAGAGACTGGCTGTAAAAAGCAAAAGCAATCATGAAAAGACGAAGAAAGAAGAAAGGGATGTGAGAGAAAATGCGGTTATTGACTACCGTGTATACGGATCTACAAAAGAGGATGAAATGATAGTTTGGGGTTTTAGCAAAGGTCACAGCAACTGAACACGGAACATGAGAGTATGAGCTAGATGAAGGAAAGACACAACTCACTCGGTACAAGCATGTATAGTCATCCCCGTAATTGCTTTTCACTCGAGCGATAAGGATGCCTGTCTTGATCTCCAACGATTGAATATCCTCCGGAATAGAGAACGTCTGGATATGGTTGGTCGCTTCGATGTCGTACGTGAAAGAACCAAGCAAGAAATAGTTGGTGACTTGAGAAAGCGCTTCATCGGACTCTGTCTCTGATCCAGCTCGACGAGCGTTGTGTTCTTGCACCTTGGCACGGTCAGATTCACCATCTGGAAGACCGTAGACTAAACAAAACAGATAGAAAGAGAAACAAAAGGCAGGGATCAGAACAAGATAACCGGAGCGAGAGGTGAATCTGTACACTGATTACTTACTTTCGATTTCCCTAGGCGCCGCTGCCAAATCAAAGCTTACCTCCCTCGCGGCATGTTCAATGGTTACTCCGGAGACGATAACCGGTCTCGCCAATGAAATCCCAAGCTGACCCACAGATCCTACGAACGGCCAGCAGTAACCGACATTGATATTAGGATTGAGCACAGTGATTGGAGGCCGTCCTTGAATAGGTTTTCGACCGAATACAGTCCCCCAGCCGGACGGCTTGATTTCATACGTTTTGGATGTGAGAGAAGGGATGATCCTTCCGCCGGCGGACTCGAGCGCATAGTCCGTCATAGCGAGGACATCCTTAGAGTACTTGAGCAGGGCAGAATCAATCATAGAAGTGACGATCGTCGATATGGCGGATGTGTCCTCTGAAGCGGGTGATCGAGAAGACGGCCGAGATGCCTGATCATCTGAGGCCACTTTGATAGCAGAGAGTGACTTTGCCAGAACTTCATCGCCCATCGACCTTGTTTGATCATCAAATTGACTCTCCAAGCCGAATTTCAACGCCTCAAGCTCGCGCTTGAGGAGGTCCAGGAAATCAACCCGCGAGACGATAACGCCTGACTGAGCCTTCTGATCAAATTCGGAATCGGTCCACGAACGAAGAGCATCCTCGTTATGTGACAAGAAATCATCCCAGGAAGGAATCTGTGGATTAGGAGTCGGAACTGGTTGATCCTTTGAGGCGGATGGTTGACTCTTGCCCAGCAAACTAGCCTCCTTTCGATCGACGAAGACAGCTCTGAGAGCTTTCCAGAACACGGGGTCGATGTCTAAGCTCTTTGTCTTGGGATTCATTCGAATGAATAGCCGGGCCGGAAGTTGAGCTTCGATAGAATCCGCGGCAAGCTGAGCAACCTTGGCAGCATTACTAGCGTTCTTCGCCAACTGTTCCGCCTTCTTGACCTTCTCATCCAACGACCGGAGCTCCTTAGTGACACCGTTGATCTGGGCGTCTAAGCTAGTAACCGTCTCCTCGCCAGTGACCATCCGTACGTTGAGGGTCTGGACATCGCTTCGTAAGCGACCGACGATAGAATCAAGGGTGTGAAACCTTGTCTTGCTATCCTCCTGGTTCTTATGAACAATCTCGAAGGCGCGGTGAACATCCGATGAGAGCCGGTCGTCTGCAGTGGCGAATCGAGTTGAGAGATCGTTTCCTTGGGTTTGAGTTCGAGTAGAGAGAGATCCTAGGGCAGACTCCAAGGAGGCGAGTCGGTTGATAACTTCTTCCAAGGATTCCGGAGGAACAGAAGGAACATCATAAGAAGGTTGTCGAGGTGATAAGAAAGGCAACCAAGAGGACGAGGGTGACGAAGGTAATGATGGAGAACTTGACTCGATCGAACCTGAACCAGCAAGGTAGGCGGCGCTGAGAAGACCAAATGCTCCCCAGAGAAACGGTGCAAGTTTTTTCCAGTCCAGCATAGTGGAGTTTACCCGCATATCGCGAAGGAGTTGACCTGGTCTAGACAGAACCCACGAAAGGGCGGTGAAGACCATGTTGCAGAGAAATATAGTGGCCACGAGAACTGACCGAATGATATGTAAAGGAAGTTTTTTAAGGGTGGACATTAGACCTACTGGAGGCACATCCTGAGTCAGGTGAGGAAGGATCTGTCTAGAGGGGGTTCGTGATCTGGATGAAGCTGATGCGGTCGAATCCTGTAGATGAGAATCTCGGGAACCGACTCGCTTCACAAATTGATTATCCTCCTCCTGACGGCGTAAAAATCCGGGATAATGATCCTCTTCCTCTCTGGAGTCATCGTCGTAACCGGTAGGGGCTTGAATAGATCTTCCACTAGATAACGAATCATCATTACGAGCCTCCATCTCTTCTTCATCCGCAAAGACGATCAACTCTTTGCGAGTATTTGTAGACCCGGTTGTCTCTTTCGTAGATTTTTTAGTCCCTTTTCGCCTGCTTTTTTCTACAATGGGGATCATGCCTGTCGCGCCAGTAGACGTTGCCTCTCCCTTCTTTCTCCGGCGTTTATGTTTCTCTTCCGAGTCAGAGTATTCATCGGAGCCGGATCCTCCAGCTTGGTACTTGAAAGCCATGTTGTCTTTCGAGACTCGAGGCCGACGGCGGCGTGTAGACTTCGTTGACTTGTTGGGATCATCCTCATTTGGATCTTCTAGGTCCGTTCCAGAGCTCTCATATTCATTCTCCAAGACAATGTCTGTTTCGATCGGTGGTCTATACGCCGCGCCCGAGATAGACATTGGGGATCTGCCCTTCATGGAAGATAGATAGTTAACTGAAGAAACCTCGGATGTCCCTCGATCGTACCCGCCCAATCCTGAATACCAACCTCCATTACTTGCGTTCAAGTCGCGAGTATTATAGACGCCATTCACTGCGTTTGACCTTCCTTTCTTTTGTTCCATCTCTTGAAGCAACCTCTCTTCCTCTTCGAATCGATAGCTGCTCTCGTTCGATCGGTCGAAGCTCATGCTTGAGTCCATGGCCGATTGCGTTGTAGCCGACAAGAACGTTCGGTCAAAATCGCTCCGGTCTGCTGTCTTTTTTCTAGATGGAGAGACCGCGGCAGTTGAAAAGCTGAGAAATCCTCTGGACGATTCATCGTTCTCATTGAGATCTCGTTCGTCAATGAAGCTGTCCAACTGACCACCGACTCTGGGTTTAAGTAGATAACTGACAGGGCTGAGAGCTCGAGCTGCTCCAGCAACAGCCTCTAGAACGGGAGACTTTGTTCGCTCCCGGTTAGGAATAGCCATCTGGGGTTCAGTAAGTGAAGAAGGAGGCATAGGTGATGTTCGTCGACGAGAAGATGAGGATGATCGATAGGATGACGACAATGATGTATTCGGCTGGAATTGGGAGTTTGCCATCGTCTTGTGAGTGGAGGCTGGCCGTGTTTCAGACGAAGCCAGTTGGGTTTCCACGCGAGGTTGTTGGTGGTTTGAATCCAAACCAGAGGTGACGAATGACCCTGATTTCACGAAAGGATTGTCCGAATTGGAAGCTTGGTGGAAAGCTGTCGCTATACTGCTCGATGAATGAAAAGGAAGAAAGTAAATGGGAATTCGTTACTGAGATCATTCACTTAACAAGACGCGAACGAAAGTTATGACGCGACCCCTCGCGATAGATGATTGATAGACGGAGACTAACTTGACAGACGTGTTGTTGAGAGTTGATTCGTGAATCTTGGTATGGCCTTGGATGTTATGATTTCGTTGTTTGAGGCGAGCGTATCTATCGACCGTAGACCGTTGGAGAGAATGGATGGATAGGTGAAGGCGAAGAGTCGAAGAGAACGAGTGTTCAGATAAATGCGGGAAGTCAAGCGTAACCGTAGACGAAAGTCAACAACAGCGACGCGTTTAACGAATTCAGGTTTACAAGAAGGCCACGTTGCAACCGTTCGAAAGGGTATCACTTCTGGACACATTGCAGAGAATGAACCCTTCTCACGCTCTCCTCTACACAGACACATCTAGGCTGCATGATAGAAGGGAAACCTGTCTTACCGAGCCTTAGCGCTTTCCAGCCCTTTTGGAATTAGTTCGAAATTAGCCTCACTCTCGGTCATCTCTGTATCTTCGCTTCCACCTCTCTCTTCTTCCTCCTCGGTTTGAGCCGTCTTGGAGATGAATGAAACCGATCGACGACTTGGTCGAGAGTCTCGAGCCGCGACAGGTATACTGGGAGACGAGTGTCTTTCAATGCGTCGAATTGAGGCTAGATCCGGCGGAGCTATCAGAACAGTCAACCCAAATCAGAACATCATTTCGGACAGATCAACACTTTATAAATTCAGGACCGAAACAATATATAGAAAACAGGAAGAGAGGAAACGATATGTGGCGCATATACTCTTACCTCCATATGATGACTTGATGACAGGAGAAGGCAACCTGGATCTTTTACTTATCCCAGGAAGCGCTTGTACAGAAGCCTGAGCTGGTCTTGTCGTTCTCAAGTCGGACATGATAGCAATTAGGGCTACTGATGTTGGTGATACTGACGGTCTTATTGATACTAAGAACGATGACAGAGATGGAAAGTGAGACAAGAGACGAAGAGATGGATCCTGGATCGAAGAAGAGAGCAGAAAGAGCAAAAGAAGACAGGAGAGATGAAAGACAGAATAGTTCCATCAGATGACAGGTCCGTGCACACAGAAGCGTCCTCTTTACTTCCATCTCTCTCTTGTATATCTTCATCGGACAGCTGGGTATTGTATCATGAAACAGGTAGGTAGGAAGGTGCATTCATAGAGAAATGAGAGCAAAGTAATAGATGGCACCGATATATACAGAAAATAGAATGAAGACGCTAGAGAGCAAAGCTTAGAGAGTCGTAACCTCGATATGACTGGGCTCGAGTGCTGTAGGCCTCCTGTGTCCAGACCTCAGAATTCGTTCGTTATCGAGCAACGGCTGACTGTACTACGTTTTATTCAGAGGAATATCTTCAACCACTCCATGGGTTGTTGCTCGGCGAACTCGCCTGAGCAGGAGGATGTGACGTCAGATACTGAGGAGGTGGTCGAGTCCCCCCTGGGTTCATTTGGTTATTCTGTTGAGAAAAATGAGAAGGCTGGGCGGCCGGATGGATTGACTGGGATGGTTGGATCTGCTGAGAAGGTGATTGCTCACGTCGTTGAGGGTCATAACTATATAATCGTTCATCACAGTATCATCAAGGACAAAACAGTAATTCAGGGAAGGACCTAGTCAGTACGTGGTAAACGCTCTCTATACCGTCAGACGAGAGGACGTACGGGCTTTGACGACCATCTTGAGACGGTAGATGTTGAGCAGGCGGTAGTAGTCCAGTCTGACCCGGGATTGAAGCTGGTGCATGACCCTGCGCGACTGCCTGCTGATGAGCATAGTACGCAGCCCATTGCGGGTCCATTGGTGGTTGTTGTAGCTGCTGCTGCTGCTGTTGTGGATGTACATGTGCTTGTCCCTGGAGATGAGCCTGAGATTGAGCTTGAGGTTGAGCCTGAGCAGAAGGATGTTGAGCATAAGCTGGCGAGCTGGCGGTTGGAACCTGTTGTGGCACCTGGTCGACAGAAGAATGACCATACGAAGGATGCTGAACAAGGTGGGGTGGCGGGTAAGCTGTTGGTGTTTTGTCGTCAAGAAGGACATATATGCACAGAGATGATCAGTATAAGAAAATATTTCTGAATTTGAGCAGGGCGCAAAGATTTGGTATAGATGGCATCGCCTGTCAAGATGAAAGAAGGCAAAGGCAGATGAAAGCGTACCCTGGGGTAAGGGAACTTGGGGATTCTTCATTGATTGGTATTGATAAGAGGCTTGAGTAAAGATGTTGGATATTTGCTCCAAGTCGGCTGAACAAGGTTGAAGCCAGAGGAAGATTCGCCGTAAGGTGAGCTTGATTATGCTATTGAAGAATGAGATGGTGCCCAGCAATGAAATTTCTCACCTTTTTGACTCTGGTACTTTTGAATGAGGCTGGAGATTTTGCCCTGTAGACCGACACAGTACCCATACAACTCTTCGATCTCCCTACTTTCTTCAACTCGGTCTCCTCTGTTGACGTCGACGCCCTTAAGCTTTTCTAGGAGCTCGTCGAATTTAGCAACACTTCCAAAGACCTCGTCCTCTTCTTCTCGTTCTCTCTGCATCTCTTCCCAGGTTGGAATAGGCAATGGCTCGACGTAGTTCACTGGGAAAATTCCAACCCGACCGCGCAACGTTCCTCGCCACCATTCAGCATACGTTCGGCCAATGACCTTGATGATATCTCCCTGATTGAAAGGTAACTCCGTTGGGTTTGCAGGCGTATAATCATACAACGCACGAACCCGACTCGCTTGGTCCAGTGGGGGCGTTACCGGTCTACGTGGTGCTGCAGTATGCTGGTTGTTGTGTGTCTGGGCGGTTGGTTGAGTTGAGCCTTGTACATACGACGAGGACGTGGCGGCGGAGCCAACGGCTGCTGATGCTGCTCCAGTGGACGACGACGATCCACTAAGGCGAGACTGGTTCGTATAGGACGCACCAACGGATCTGCCACCCTTGTCTTGTTTCGATAACTCGAGGACTCGCTGCATTTCGGCCTCTTCTGCGGCAGCACGAGCGCGTTCTATTTCCTCATCCTGTTCTCCAAACGCATATAGAGGGCTCGATCAGTATGTATCGCAGAGGTCGATCATAAGTGACCAGGAACACTACGTACCGGAGGAGCTTCGTTGATAGAGGAGCCTGTAAGTACCGAGCTGTATTCACTGTCTACAGAGATGAAAGAAGATTTGAAGAGGTATTCTACATAATCAGTATCGAGGTGATGTAGGCTAATATACGCTTGATGAAAGACTCACTCCTTCTTAATCTCTCAAACAGCTCGTTCATTATACCAAGATCAGAATCATTTTGAAACGCATCATTCCATTTTCGGATGAGCTGAAGAACTTTCTGTCGGACTCGCTCGTTGGTAGTCTATTGAGAGAAAGAGGTTATGCTCTGAGCAATGACAAACGGGGCTATGCGGGCGATGACGAGGACTGGAATCACACATACCCTATCGGTGACGACTCTTTCCAATCCCTCAGTGAAACTCTTGGAGGCAATTTCCCTGTGGATGTTTTGTCCACAGTTCTCGGACAGTGTGTTGGCAAGCTATCGGACCGGTGATCATGAGAGGTTAGCATAGAGCTTCTACACAGACGCCCTTGAGCTAGAGATCGGAACGAACCTCAAGAGCAAAGATTTGAACGTTCGGGTTGCGATGGGCCAATCGTTTCTGAACTGCCAGCATGGCGTTCCGAGCTCTGACATATACAAAATACATACACATATCAGATAGCTGCACTCGGAACTTCTGATCCCAACATCATCTTAATATCGAGCTGGAAGGATGAACAAGCGTACCCGGTCTCGCCTTCGTCCGACACTTTGTCGCATAGCTCGATGTTTAGAGCCCAATCTTCGGACGTGAGCGTTTCATCTGTCGCTTTGGTAACCTGTTCCTCAAACGGATTCTGCTGTCTAAACATGATCGACCAGATCGTGTGCGATGGGATAAGATGGATACGTAGGAAGAAACAAAGGCAAGAGATGATGGTAGATCTGTGGTGATGAGAGAACTCAGGCTCGCCTGCCTATCACGATTTTCGCTGCGGACTTCTGACTGATAGAATTGCCACCTGAGATTGTCCATCCGTCACAGATACCATCACCATCGTCAACATCACTTCAGCGATCACACAGTGACCATCGAATTCCCATCAATGACTTCCCAGGTCCCTCGAAACTTTGTTCTGCTAGGAGAATTGGAGAAAGGAGAGAAAGGTATCGGAGACGGAAGCTGCTCTTACGGCCTTGACGTAGGTTCCCCTTGTCTTTTCTTCTGTAAGCCTCAGGGCAATGGTGATCCATTGTATGCCGTCCATTCGGTTTCGTAGGATACTTACTCTACATGCGTGTTCTATCGCTGCTTTGCTGTCACCGTTCTTCTGTTGTACTCCGGCATCCTTCGCGACAGGACGGAGATGACATGGAGATGAAATCTTGGAATGGAACCATCATTGGTCCCGGCCACGTAAGTCTACGCTCATCGTTCGCGCACTTGTCCTCGCTCGCAAAGATTTTAATCCCGAGATTGATTGCTCGATGCCTTGATTGATATCAGACCGTTTTCGAGAGTCGAATCTACTCTCTCAAGATCGTTTGTGGACCGGACTATCCGTCTCAACCTCCGACTGTTCGGTTCGTAAGCCGAATCGTCCTGCCCGGTGTGAACGATAGCAACGGAGTCGTGAGTAATGGTCTCGTCAGTGGACTGCTCACTATCGAGACTCTGAGAACGCTGATATGCTGGTCACCATCACTTTCTGACGCCGGCAATATACGAGCAAAGGTTAACTTTAGGGGCATGAGGACTACCGCTTTGCACAACTGGAAGAGAGATATGTCTATCGAGACCGTTCTGGTCAACTTGCGCAAGTGGGTACTAGGCCGTTTGTATATATATCTTAAACAACACCTCTTTCACAGTTTGATCTGACCTATGCCACTTCTTTTGCTTTGTCTGCCGGTTCTTAAAGAGAGATGGCTGAGCCCAACAACCGAAAGATCCCTCAGCCTCCGGAGGGGAGCGAGTATGCCTAGTGTGCGACGGTGTCATCTTCACTTTTCCGATTTTTTCACTATACAATGCATTTGTTATCGTCATATGAGATACGGCCGTGTGGTCAGATCAGCAAGTTGATGTGAAGTACAAGAGAGACAGAAACATATCGTTGGCTCAAGAAATCAGGAGGGCAAGAAAGAGACGGGCAAAACGCGCCCTCCTTCATTTTCTACTTCAACTTCTCTTTGCCTCCCAACATACACACACCCTCCGTCATCGTTATCCTCCTATATTGTTGACCTTTCTATATAAAGCAAGAACACTTCTCGTTTAACATCAAATAACCTCAAACCCTTCTTCATTCAATCCATCCATACCTAGCGCTACCAAATGGCACGAACCACTACCGTAAATATCCATTTCTCTGACTTTCTCCCTCTTCTTGTTTTGTTTTGTTTTCTTTCCTTTCTTTCCTCTTCTCTCCTGAATGGATCTGATTGGACCTAACGCAAGCTGCCTTCTTCTCTTCAACCTCCATCGCGTCTATTTCAACTCCTCGTGGTCAATTTTAGTCCGAGGCGATCGATCAGCGGCCCTCTCTTCCTGTCAGCCGGTGAGTTTTTCGTTCTTAAGATCAGATTGCAGGAAAAATGATCCAGACCAAACGAACCTAACGATACGTCGTCTTTATTTTCTTTCAATCTTCTCTTGCTCGACCTGAAATCTATCGCTTAGATTGAATCCTCACCTCACTAATGGTTTGTGTTTTCTCGTAAAATCAATCATTATTTCCCATTGTCGATCTGCCAGGTCTGGCTGCCTAATCATGCTGTGCTCCCGACGACAGTACCCCCGGAGAATTTTGTTGTAAAGTATCAGACTATCGTTCGAGAAGGACATGAGATCATCGTCGGCCGAGTTAAAGTTCCGACTGTCAGTTCTTCCATTCTCTTTCTGTCAAGTAGTGTCTGACCGGTTCGTCCTGTTCTGTCTTTTTTCTTTCTTTCCCTTTGCTCTCGCCGTAGCCGGAGGGACACGCGTTCATCCTTCGACGATACGATACCGGAGCGTTCTCCCTCACCACCATGTTTAAAGCCTGTTTCCCCGGTGCTCTTGATGAGGAGGAGAAGGCCGAGTGTGATTGGGTCAAGAACAACTTTGACAATAGCGGAGCTAATGGAGGAAAGACGACGAATACTATTAGACTCGCTGGAAGCTGGTCAGTCTCTGTCTCTTTTATATACCTCTCTCACCCTGCATGTGCCAATGCAGCCGTCCTCCAGACATACTTCGGCGTCAGAATCTGAAGATCTGAAGATATGGGGTTTCCGGGGCCGCATCCCTCGAGCAGACGGTCTGAGAGAGGTTTTATCAGCTGACACTTAGTCCTTGATTCGTGTACAGGGTCGTCCTAGAGATTGCTCAACAGGTGGCAAAAGACTACGGAATCATCTCCTTAATCGAGGTACGTGGGTCTCTGGTTTCCCTTTCGTCGATATTTTCTGATTTGCAAATCTCTGTTACGTGTCGACTGTTCATAAAAATTCTTCGACACACAATTGCATATGATCCAAAAGGCTCTTAGCGAAGCCAATCCAGATCCTCAGCAGCAGTACCGAAAGTCTCAACGTTCTCAAGCCGCCTCTGAGGAGCTCAATGCCTCTAGGGTCTCTGGCTCAACCTCTTCCCAGCACAGCACCGGCTCGACTCCGGCTGCTAAGCGAACACGAACTTCTGAAATCAAGTCATCTCAATCCCCCTCGCAGGCCGAGCGATCGCCTCTTCGGTCCTCCACTAGAGCTGCCGCCGCTTCCTCTCTTTCGTCAACCCCTTCGAAGTCTGCCGAGGTCAAGCAATCTGATTCCCAGATTATTGTCGAGGTTGATGCCAAGAAGGTAGACGAGGTGATCGATGCCGAACAGAGGAGGATCGCTGCCGAAAAAGAACTCATGGAGTCCAAGCGATTGGTCGAGGAGTTGAAGGCAAAGGAACTGGAGAAGAAAGCGGCCCTTCAAGCCGCTGCCGAGGCTGCCGCTGCTGAAAAGCAAGCACACGAAGGCCAAGTCGGATCCGAGGACGAGGAGATGAAAGGAGAGGACCAGGAGGAGCCAATTGAGCAGACTAAGTCCGGAAAGAGGACGATCGAGGAGGTTGAATCTGAGGAGACCAGTATTGACGAGGAGAAGAGAGAGGAGGAGGAGGAGCTTGAGGAGGGTCGAAGGATCGCTACCAACAGTAGAGCTTTGGTGCCTCCTCCTCCTGGAGGAGCGATGCAGACCTTTAAGCAGGCCGCTTGGGGAGCTTTGGTATTTGGAGTTGGAGTCGGTGCTACGTTAGTCCCTCTTATCTGTCTCACTTTCTTGTCTTCTCTCTTTCTTCTCCCCTTGTCCATCTCTCCTCCGGCCGTATTTGTTCGAAGATTCTTTCTGCCAGAACTACCTCGGATTCGTTTCGAAAAGAAACATGATCACAAAAGAGGAAAAGATGATGTTCTTTCCCCCTTGTTAATTGTTTCCGACGCGTCCAATGCCCGTCGTTCTTGTCCCTTCCCTCCTGCTCTCCAAAACTATTTCATTCCTTCTTCACCGTCTTCCTATCACCTATCCATCCCTTGGAATTCCAAGGCCACTGTTCGATCCTCAAGAAGCTAAGCATATGTCTTTCTCCCTTTCTCCCTGCTCCCCTGCTCCCCCGCTCTCAATTCTTCTTTCGCGTTCTATGTTCTGCATTCCTGCTGCCCTTGTCGTTCTTTGGGTTCTTCCGACACGCTCTTCTGTGGGTGTGATTCTGATCATTTGGGGTCATGCGGGATTCGCTTGGATAAATCACTCGTTATTAGTTCGATTCTTCCTCGATTCTTTTTCTAAATCGGACTAAGCTCGAGCCTGAGACGTTCAAGAGGTTTGAGGGTGATCAAGAAGAAATGAAACAAGTCGGTAAGTCTTGCGTCGAGCGAAGAGCTCTGGCTTGATTTCTTCTTGTGTTCCTATTGCTCTCCTTGGTTGTGTTTGTTAGTCTGTGATCTCTCTTGAGTATTCGTCGGGGTTTCTTCTCCCTGTCTTCTTTCTTTTTTTTAAAATCTAAATCCTCAGGAATATTAAGAAGGGGGAGTGTGTTTCTTGTCTTGTCCTTTTTTAAAACTTTCTTTGTCACTTCTCTCGATTGGTTCTGCCGAACAAAGCTGCTTTGCCTTTGCTCTGCTCTTATCGTTTCTACTTTGCCTTTTCTTTCTTTTCTTTTCTTTTCGTTCGATCCTTCCCCTTCTATCTACGTACCCTTATCGTTCTTACCTTCTATCCCGCTCGTATCTTACCTTGGTCCCCTCTGGGCCGGATTTGGATAAAGGAAGAGATCCAAACAACCCTATGCACTTCTTTAGCCTTTTTCTTTCCTTGTAATCCAGTCCGATCTCCTTCTTTTCTTCCTATACACTACCTTCTTCTTTTTATATTCAAGCTGTCTTTGGTTTCGTTATCGTATAATCCAGTCTTTCCCTCAACCTATTCTTCAATCGTCCACTTTCTTCTCTTTTTTTCCTCTCTTCATCTCCTATATTTACTTGAAATCCGAATGGCTACGATGGAAGACTTGTTTGAAAGACAGAGAACAAACAGTAATTGGACGTTACCTGAACTGACAAAACGCATTTTAGAAAACATCCTTCAAAGATTCAATAGATTCATTTTCATTTTCATTCACGATTGCCTCCTGCCACCCCAAGAAAGTAAACGAAACAGAGGGGGATTATCCTCCCTTTGTGTACCTCTTGCGAGGCAAGGTTGATGGCAAACCCGTTGTCTAACCTCCGAGACCATCTCCGTTTCTACCGAATCTCTTGACGGGCAGACGTTTCTTACCCAACAAGCCTCTAGCCAAGGTAAGCGGTGTCCTCGCCAACATGAACTCTCCACTCGGACTTCGAGCGATCTCCTCCGCCACAGGATCAAACGGACCGTTCTGATGGAAGGCGGCCAGGTCCTTTCCTTTAAGATGCATCCGTCGACCAAATGGCAGTCGGGGGTAGTCGTGTCGTTCCTTGAACGGCGTAGGCTTTCGGGGGGTGTAGATCGCCATGGCCGGTAAGAGCTCTCCTGCTCGGACCTGTCGGCCTTTGACAGGGAGGATCTTGGAGTTACTGTGAGGCATAAGAAAGTTGTAGGAAAGGAAAGGAACCACGATACAACGGACGGGTGGAAAAGTTGAATGAGCGCCATGTTGTTGAAAGAAAGAGAGCGAGAGGGCGAATGAATCAAGAATCAGAAAAAGAAGAGGGACGCACGTAGGAATTCGTTCCGGTGTGTCTTTGAACTTGTCCAGATCGACTCGGCTGAGACCACCGTGAACGGCCGGCTCGGCTCTCAACAGGTCCTATTTTCAAGACGAGTTCGGACAGATCCGCAAAGGAGAGATACACACACAAAACGAGGTCGAGATCAGGAACGGAGAACAAAAGAGAGAAAGGAGGAGGGACGACAGAAACATACTCTGTAAGCCTCGGCCTTAGAGATTAACTCCTCTTCCGCACCCTCTGGACGGAATTTGAGGCACTTTTCTACCCTTTCCTTCAACTTCCAGTTTTCATACTTGTCCAACACCGCCGGGTCCAAAATCTTTCTTTTTGACATGTTTGCCCTATCGATTCGGACAACGAAGAAAGGTGGACAAAGATGAGCGACTTCACAAGGAAGAATTTCAGGACAGATTGAAAACCAGGAAAACGTATAAACAAGACTGACAGCTCGTCAATATAGTACTTTCTTCCGAGCTCTCTGGCCGTCATTTCAAATCTGATCTCCCCGGGCGAGTCGACAAGCTCAAGAATGGCAGAGTTTGCACCATCGCCCGCTCGAACTCCGTTCGGGATGATTCGGGTGTATCCTCCTTGTCTCTTAGCATATCGTTCTCGAAGCTTGGTGAATAGGAGCGGCATGGTGACACTGTGATTGAGTACCAGGCTGTGAGCCTTTCCAAACGAGGCAGGCGTGCCCTTCTTGGCAGCGGTGATCGCCTGATTGAGAGAAGAGCGACAGGAAAAGAAAGAGAGGAGATATATGTATGTGATAGATAGGAGACATAACGACGACAAGAAAGTGTAACAAGGCAGATATAATTCAGTTGTGAACTTGCACCAGACACATCCTTCCGATCGGCAGAGAGAAGATACAGAGACAGGAGATATTGAAAGGAATTCGAACGCACCTTGTCGGCTAAGATGGCTGTAGTCTTGGCTTTTTCGAGAGTGGTGACGATCTTGCCATGCTCGAGCAAAGAGGCGACTAAATTTCTGTGATTATTGATAGGATAGGTTGCAAGAGAATGTCGAATTGGGATGAGAGAACAAGGAAAAAGGGAAGAACCAGCAAGATCAGAAGAGGATGAGCGTCTGTGCGAGTCGATCTGCTGACTGTCTAAAAGCGAAGGAAGATGCAAATTTGGGAACAATGGACCAAGACTCACCTGAGGAGCGACTTTCGGTGGGCAGAATCCCTACCGAAGTTCCTCAACACGTTCTTTGCAGAAGGCATGGTTGGCCGATGAGGTTTTCGAATGCAGACAGAAGGAGAGAAAGCCGGAGGATGAGGTCGAATGCCAAAAGCGACTTGGGTAGAGCTTACATAAGTAAATTTGATTAGTCAGGGCTTTCATATATCTGTATGCGGACAATATCTCACAGTGTGAACCATCCAGACCAAGAAAGAGATAGAGAGCAGAGGTCAAGAGGAGAAGGAGATAGTATGGCACATGTATGGGGATGGGGGAGTGAGGCTCTCTATGTAAGAACAAATTGAAAGGATCTCACCTTGGATGTATCAGGGTCAGGTTCGAGCCATATGCTACAGAGAGCAAACTACCATACGAGATCTCTTCGCTTCTGAACCAGCAGTCCTCTTCGCCATATGTCACACAAATACCCCAGGTCTGTCCTTCTCTTTCAATATTACTCTACCACTAACCTTGTTCGCTCTGTATTGTCTGATCATATATCACTCAAGTGTACTTGTGATGATGATGCACGAGCGCATGAATTAAATTTCATCTCGTTTCCATCCGAGACCTCTTCAGAGCACAACAAGAGTAACATGAGGGAGACGACCGAGCAACAGGAGTTACCACAGATAGAAATTGTCTCCCAGAAGAATGTATCAAGGAGGACGTGTTCATTGAGAAGAACGCCATGCGAGGTACTGTACGACCAGACTCCTCTACTCGCACTACAGAGACTACAGTACGAACAGCAGTCTACAAAAGAACGGACTAAAATACAAATGCACTATACAGACTATAGTGTAGCACTACGAAACAAACTACAGAACGGTCTTTTGCAATTTTCAGGAACTTTTATGGCATATTAGGCCGAGTCAATAGGGAAAAAGCGGAGGCTGACTAGGAAGGAAGACTAGGAAAACAAAAAAATGAAGAAAAAGGGCCATCTCGTCAAATCGTCGGTCGCCTCCTCTCTGACTCGATCTTCTCTCCTTACGTCCTGACCCTTGCCAGTGTGGATGATCCACAGTCGACTTTTTACACTCTCTACCACTCGTCTCTTTTTCAGAAGGATACCTTCATATCGTATACACCACACCTTCGTACCAATCAAACAGTTTTCCATGTCTGACCCTGTCGAGCAGCAAGAGCAGGAGGGTCCTTCGAAGTCAGCCCGTAAGTGTTTCTCTCTTTTCACTGCGTTCTAATTATTTTACCTTTACCACAAACGTCTCATATCTTTGCATTTTCCTTCATTTCATGATTGCTTTCGTTTTGTTCTCCTCTCCTTTCTCTCGATCGAAACCTTCGAACCATCACATTCCTCTGGTCCCCTCTCTGCATATCCATTCCAGTCAAGAAGGCTGCCAAGGCTGCCGAGAAGGCCGCGAAAGCCGCCGCCAAAGGACCGGTCAAGCCCCGAGGAGAGGGTAAGGCAAAGGAGCAAAAGGAGAAGCCCAAAGTGGTTGAAGAGGCACCTTTCGTCAACACCACTCCCAAGGGTGAAAAGAAAGGTTTGTCCTACACATAGTCTTCTCGTCCTTTGTCTTCCGTCATTCTCACCTCTTCTCTACATCCTCTATTCAATCAACCAAATTCTATCTGTCGGCTGTCCTCAGACATGACCATTCCGATGTCAACCGGTTACAACCCGACGGCCGTCGAGGCTGCTTGGTATGACTGGTGGGAGAAGGAAGGCATGTTCAAGCCCAAGATGGAAGCCGATGGCTCAGTCTCGCCAAAAGGAACCTTCGTCGTTCCTTTCCCCCCGCCCAACGTCACTGGCGCGCTCCACATCGGACACGCTCTCACCGTTTCCATTCAGGACACGCTCGTCCGATGGAACCGAATGAAGGGTCTCACCGTGCTATATGCTCCTGGATATGATCATGCTGGAATCTCCACCCAGTCTGTGGTCGAGAAGCGATTGTGGAAGGATGAAAAGTTGACCAAGCACGACCTTGGTCGGGAGAAATTCTTGGAAAAAGTTTGGACTTGGAAGGACGAGTGAGTCCAAAAATTCTTCCTTGTATCAGCTGTGTCTCAACCAGAATTTTCATTGAATCAATGGCTCTCCCCTTCCAACCTCTCCAAGGTACCAAATTAAGATTTCGAACCAACTCAGAAGACTCGGAGCTTCCTTTGAGTGGGAGCGAGTCGCCTTTACTCTTAGCGACGTACGTTTCCTTCCGATGATCTTGTCGCGACGAACAATCATCACTTACCCGCTTTGTGTGCGCTCTCTTTCGATCCTACAGACCCACAGCAAGGCTGTCAATGAGGCTTTCTGCAAGTTCTTCGAAGATGGACTGATTTACAGAGAGAACCGATTGGTCAACTGGTGTGTTCGATTGAACACTACCCTGTCCAACTTGGAGGTAAGCCGAAGCTTCTCTTCCCTCTCATCTATCAGTCTCCTAGTAGCCCTCTTGTCCACCTCTGATCACGATCTGTCCATTTATTTTACATAGGTCGATCAAAAGACTTTAACCGGACGAACTATGCTTTCCGTCCCTGGATACGATCCTAAGGAAAAGTTCGAGTTCGGAGCAATCACCTCGTTCGCCTACGTCATTGAAGGATCCGGTAAGTTCGATCTGGCTGAGTTTCTGAAGACTTTGAAAATGGACATTGGAGAAACGCGTTCTTAACTGTGTTTACACGTCTCTTGATTGCACACCCGGTTCGCTCGCATCAGACGAGAGAATCATCGTCGCTACCACTCGACCGGAGACCATGTTGGGAGATACCGCTATCGCCGTACACCCTGATGATCCCCGATACACTGTTCGTATCCTCTTCTTTTATACTTGATCTCTTGTTGCGCTCAATCTTGTTGATCCCTCTTCATGTTTTCGTCGACATCATATCACTTTTAGCACCTCCACGGAAAGTTCGCTATTCATCCGTTTGTCGCCAACCGAAAGATCCCCATCGTCACCGACGCGATCACCGTCGACATGGCTTTCGGAACTGGAGCCGTGAAGATCACCCCCGCCCACGACCACAACGATTACGAGTGTGGAAAGCGACATAACCTCGAGTTCATCAACATCCTCAACGATGATGGAACTCTCAACGCTAACGCTGGTGAAAAGTTCAACGGTATGAAGCGCTTCCACGCCAGGGTTGCCGTCATCGATGCCCTCAAAGAGCAGGGCTTCTACATCGAGACAAAGGACAACCCAATGTCCATCCCTGTTTGCAGTAAATCTGGTGACTTGATTGAGGCCATCATGAAGCCTCAGTGGTGGGTCAACTGCCAGCCTCTTGCTGCAGAGTCCATCAAGAGGACTCGAGCAGGAGAGATGGTAGTCAACCCCAAGTCAAACGAGGCCGACTGGTACCGATGGATGGAGAACATGCAGGATTGGTGTATCTCTCGACAGCTCTGGTGGGGACACCGATGCCCAGCTTATTTGGTTCATATCGAAGGACAGACCACCGACGCTGCGAACACCCAGCATTGGGTTGTCGGACGAACGATTGAGGAGGCCACTGCCCGAGCCGATAAGCTCGCCAACGGCCGAAAGTACACCCTTGCTCAGGATGACGACGTTCTTGACACCTGGTTCTCTTCTGGACTCTGGCCCTTTGCCATTATGGGTTGGCCCGAGAAGACGGATGACCTGAAAAACTTCTACCCGGCCACTCTTCTCGAAACCGGATGGGACATCATCTTCTTCTGGGTTGCCCGAATGGTGTTCTTTGGTATCCAGCTTACCGACCAGATGCCGTTCAAAGAGGTTTTCCTTCACGCCATGATCAGAGATGCTCACGGTCGAAAGATGTCAAAGTCGTTGGGTAACGTGATCGATCCTTTGGATGTCATGCAGGGTTGCGCACTTGAAGACCTTCACAAGCAGCTTCTGGCCGGAAACTTGGACGACAAGGAGATTGCCAAGGCAAAGGCCGGTCAGGCAAAGGACTATCCCAAGGGTATTCCTCAGTGCGGAACGGATGCACTCAGGTTCGCTTTGTGCGCATACTCTGGTGTCGGACGAGACATTAACTTGGACATCCTTCGAGTCGAGGGTTACCGAAAGTTCTGCAACAAGCTTTGGAATGCTATCCGGTTCGCCATGCTTAAGCTTGATGCTGGTTTCGTCCCTGCATCCACTTCCAAGGTTTGTTTCTCTGATATCTTTTTAATAGCTTTTTCTTGCAATGATATTCTCGATCATTCAGAGCTCAATCGACAGGCTTTTTGTCTTATAGCGATCCGGCAAGGAGAGCGTAGTTGAGCGATGGATCCTCCACAAGCTTAACATCGCTTCGGCCGATGTCAACAAGCACTTCACCGACCGAAGCTTCATGTCCGCCACCACGGCTATTCATAACTTCTGGTTATACGAGTTCTGTGATGTCTACATTGTTCGTCTTCTTTATCTTTCATCTGCCTTTTCTTGTATCTATTTGTTTGTTTGTTCATCATCTCGTCTCTTTGTCTCTCGGCTTGCCTACTTTAGGAGGCTTCCAAGTCAATGACCGACGAAAAGGCTTCGCCTGAGGTTCGAGCATCTGCTCAGCAGACTTTGTACACCTGTCTCGACGAGGGTCTCCGACTTTTGCACCCTTTCATGCCCTACGTGACTGAAGAGCTCTGGCAGCGATTACCTCGACGACCTGCAGACAAGACGGTGTCGGTTTCTTTGGCCCAGTTCCCTGAGGAGTCAGCTGACGCTGCTGATCCTCAGGCCGAGGCGGACTTTGATTTGGTGTTCTCATGTACAAAGGCCGCTCGGTCTCTCGCTTCCACTTACAACATCCAGTCCGGTCTTCAGGGTACGTTATCCTGAATCATGATTCTTTCAGGTTATCAAAATTTTGCCAACTATCCTTCTGATGCTTTATATATTTCCAAAATGTTCATGGGTAAACAGTCTTTGTCCAGGTATCAGAGCCTAGATTGAACGAGATGTTCCAGAGCCAAATCACTGTTCTTTCCAGTCTCACCAAGGGATGCAAGTCGGCTGAGGTGATCAGCAAGGTCGAGGAACTTCCGGAAGGTTGTGCCTCCGAATTGGTCAACGCTGAGGTCACCGTTCACTTGATGGTTCGGGTAAGTCGCACACCTTTCCTTTCACTTTTATCCAACAGTTGAATCAGCTCTGACGCCTAGAGAATTGTTTTGCATCCGATGCTGCTCCGATCGGTTACAGGGTAAGGTCGACCTTGATGCCGAGGTTCAGAAGCTTCAGAAGAAGATTGAGATCGCTAAGACTTCTCAGGAGAAGACGGTCGCTTTGAGCCAGAAGCCTAACATCCCTGCCGAGGTCCTCGCCAACAACGCCGATAAGGTAAGTTTCGTTTTCTATCTTCTTTTTATGAGTTGTTATGCTTTTTACTGACGCTATGCTCACTTCGACTTGATCCTTGTCTAGTTGAAACTGCTTGATGCCGAGATTGAGACACTCACCCGATCGATGGAGATGTTCACTGCGTTGAAATAGAGTAGCAAAAGGAAGAAAAACAAGAAGATTGTTAGAGGTCGGAAGATGTTGCGCGAGGAAGGAGAAGAGGTTCAGATTACAGATTTGTTTTGCTATAAGTCTTGTTGGATTGTTTTTCTTCCTTCTGTGTATACGATCAATGTTTGTGTTTGTCTTTGTTCGGCAGGCATCTGCCAGAATGCAGAATGGAATCAACATCGTCTAATGACTATGAGATCAAAGTCATACACAAGAAAGAGCAGATGGGGAAAAAGAAAGAGTAAGGAGAAGGGATGTTGGTAAATATGACGACGTTTCGATCGAACAAACACCCGAAACAACGAAGCATTCACACCGTGATGGGATGAGATTTCATTTCCCTCCTTTGGCCCATCGCTCTTTCAACCGATTTACTTGCCCGCCCGCTCGCTCCCGCTTAGTTTGAGTCGCACGCTTTTGAAGAGGCATCTTTTCTTCACACAGCTCTCATATCCGACAGGTCTCGTCCTTGAACTCATCCTGCTTAGAGACAAACTCTTGGAAAACGCGTAACACAAAAGAAAAAGAGGTCCGGTATATTCGCTTTCCCCAGTGTTGATATAGACCCATCTCTATCAAAGCACAACCTCAACCTCAAGCCTGAACCTCCGCCCCACTCCGCTCTCTGCTCCTACCTCTTCCCGTCTCTCGCTTGGTTTATCTTTCTTATCAGAGGAGAAGAGAAATGAGTCGAATCTATCCATCCCATCAGTCAAATTCGTCAAACAACTCGAAAGTAGGACAACAAAGATGGGATCAAGACGACGCTTGGGATTCTGCTTCGGATAGCGAGGATCCAGTCGTCCCAAAGACAGCTTATGTATCTAAACCTTCAACCTCTGCATCTGCCTCCGGATCCGGATCTGGATCTACGCTCGGATCAACATCGTCCACGTCAAAGACGAAACAATACCCGACACCGACGCCATCGTCCTTTACCGGAGGATCACACACGAAGCCACATGCTCAGACCGAAGCTCAAGCGCAACTTACCAACACAGTTTCCTCACTTTCACTTGGCTCTCGACCTGCCGGACCGAGTCGAACACCCTCGTCTTTTCTGTCTAGTCTGGGAGGAGTAGGAAGGAGAGCCGCTTCGTCATCTGCAACTTCTCTGTCCTTACCCCATAGGTTAAAATCAGGCGGAGAGGATGAAGACGTCATCAGTGATTCTGTAAGGCTGACTTCGAAGAAAGACGATCATAAGAGAGAACCTTCCGGTGCGGCATATGAAGTTCTAGTTTCAGATCCATCGATTGGCTTGGGAATCACAGGTGGCGATGGTGAAGATATCGGTGACGATGAGGAGGAAGCACCAGCAGAGCCGAAGGGTGGGGTCATGAAGGCTGATATTGAACATATTCTGGCTGGTCGGTCGTTTCTTTGTCTAAAACTCTGAGATCGATCACTATGCGAATAAAAGGAGTCGACTGATCGTTTGTTCTCCCTTGTTTCCTTCCGGGAATGACGAAACTTATGTGTCGATGGAAAACACAGATCCGGTACATACGCTTCGCAAAGCGAAAGAAGCTTCAAACTTTCAAACACCCGAACAGATAGGATCTCCCTCATTGATCTGTTCTCCAGGCGGTAATCGACTCGGCCGGGTTCAATCACTTCGAACTAGACGGACTAGAGAAAAGCTGGAGAAGCTGTTGTTGAATGGTCTCGGCGTTGATTCGGGAGAGTTGAAGTCATTGGCTTGGAACGGAGTACCTAACGAGCTTCGACCAATAGTTTGGCAGATGTTACTCGTGAGTTCATGCATAAGAAAAGGCCTCGTCAATCAACATGTCCAACCATCAGAGATATTGAAGCAGGTGTTTTTGTAAAAAAAAGGGCTATTTACCTCTGCCGACAGCGCCTCGGATGACAACGCTTTCAAGAAAACGAAACGAGTATCAGGAGTTATCTAGGTTGGCTTTCAAGAATGGAACAAAGTCGCTAGATCAACAGGTGCGTTTCCTCGGACATTGCATACTAACAACGAGACGTGCACGCGCGGTCTCATGACGTTCCTGTTTGTTTCATTGTGGGTCATATACAATAGATATGGCATCAGATTGTGATTGACGTTCCGAGAACACGACCTGGCGTCCCACTATGGTCAATGGAGCCTGCAATGAGGGTTCGTGTGTCTTTTTCGTCTCTGAACTTGCCCTTTTGTGTTGATACAGAACACCAATTGGCTTTTACGTTCTACACAGTCTCTCGAGCGCATACTTTACGTCTGGGCTATCCGGCATCCAGCATCTGGTTACGTTCAAGGGATCAACGATCTTGTCATTCCATTCTTTCAAATCTTCCTTTCCGCATACATAGGTTTGCTCGCTCTTTACTGTCAGATGTGGTCGTGGGATCGCGCAAACACATTCAAAGGCTGATTAGAAGTTGTATTGCGTTTGTCAATTCGTCGGTATGGATTCAATCTGCAGAAACCGATCCCGAGACGTTTGATATTGCTCAGCTGCCGCCTCATATTTTGTCAGCGATTGAGGCAGATTCGTTTTGGTGTCTGAGTAAACTACTGGATGGTATTCAGGATAACTATATATTTGCCCAACCGGGTATTCATCGGTCTGTTCGAAAGATGGCAGAATTGGTTGGCAGGATAGACCGTGAGTTGTTCACCTTTTTGTCTTTCCTTTCTTTCCTATCATGGCTGTTTATTGATTGTTTCTTATCATCGATAATAGCTCCACTGGCATCTCATATGGAAGAACAAGGCGTAGAATTCATGCAGTTTGCGTTCCGATGGATGAATTGTCTGCTCATGAGGGAGATCAGTATGCAGGCTACAATCAGGATGTGGGATACTTATCTAGTACGTCCCGATCAACCTTTAATGTTGTGCATCATCGTCTTCATGTTTCGCCTGACTTTCATGTCTTTCGTTTCTTTGTTCAGGCTGAAGGAGCAGAAGCGTTCTCTCAGTTTCATTTGTATGTCTGCTCGGCTTTCCTTGTCAATTGGAGCCAAGAACTCATGAAGAAGGATTTCCAGGCAAGTTCCCTAAATTAAAAGCTTAATTACACATATCCATAAGAATCCCTTCTGTTCTCCCAGTAAGAGACGCTCACTGTCTGAATTCTTACGAAAATATTCTTCATACAGGAGATCATCATGTACCTCCAATCGCTACCTACGCAAAATTGGACGGACGTTGAGGTCAGAGTACTTCTTTCCGAAGCATATGTCCTTATGAAGGTCTGGCAGGATGCGGATGCTCATTTCACGGGCACCGTCAGCGCTGGCGGAGGAATGGGAGGACGTTCATAAACATACCTATATCACGATTATACACATGTCTTTTCCCGTCCTTGTTTCTGTCTGTATATCATTTATTCTTGAAAGAAACCCAGTGTCACAAGTGGCCGAAGACTGGAGCGACATTTGGTCCCAAGCATTGGGCATATATGGGGTGCCATTCGGGACCAGTTACCGAATCTATCGAGTATTCGACAACTTCGACCGTTGCCTCCATTTCATCTGAATCGTTTGCACTATCATCTTCAGCACACGCTCGCTCAAATACATACATCCACTGGATCTCTTGGCTCTTTGTAAGTATCTATGCAACCGGCTTCTCGCGAGACGCGCCTCCATGACGATTCTTGAGTAAAAAGCACGAAGGTCGAATGTTTCTGGATGACAAGCTGTTTGTACCCAGAAACCCTTGCTGGACTGTCTTTTTATCGACACTGAATACAACGTCGAATCAAGGGCGGATGGGTGACTTCTCTTGACGAGTCAGGATGGACTAGAAGGTCGTTAATGTCTTTTGAAATTGACTGATAGTTTCACGATCTCACTTGACTGTCGTCCAAAGGTTTAGAACTTGCTGTTCGAAGAACATCCAGATCTTTCGCGCCTGTCCGACGTTGCCCAATCCATCCGTCAAGACGAGGATATGTCCAGTAATATTACCAACCAGCAACAACAGCAAGCCCAAGCTTTGAGGATCATAGCTGCTCAGCAGCAGCAGCAACTCCGACTTCAAGGCCAGGTGTGTTAATCGGGCTTCCCTCTTTTTCGGAATTCTGTACTCGATCGTGTCTTGCAGACGGGGAAAGCTGTTGACTAAAGAGTTGGATTTGGAACTTCCTTCTTTGTGTTATCTCAATTTTATCATTTCGAATGAGATTAGAATCCCAATGGAACACCAAAGGCAAACACACCTGCGGGAGCGAGCACAGGTACCGGATCAGCTGCAGCGACAGGTGGCTTAACCCTTCCTCCAGGTCTGGCGAATGTTAATATTGGTCAACTCTTGAATCTCGCAAGGAAGGGTCAACTAAACCCTGCTCAGATGGAACAGGTTTGTTCATTTCGCATCTTGAATATTTACTCCTTGCTTCGATGTTTAACCAATGTCTTTTCTTTGCTCTATGGTGTTTTCTCATCTTTTCATTGCTTTGTATCATATTTCGAACCATCCTCAAGTTTCGAGCGTTGATGGCGTATGCTCCACAGATGCAAGCTCAGCTCTCAAGCCAACGCGCTTCACCTGCCCAACCGGCTGCCTCGACCTCGACCTCTACTCCGAATGCTGCCGCCTCCACACTTCCTTCCGCCACGTCCACTCCGCAGACCTCACAATACGCAGCGTCGACTGCTTCACCCTCGCCCGCTCCTGTAAGACCAGTCCAGTCGGGAACGCCCACTCCGGTAGCGCCGGCTGGTACGACGCCGGCGACAAATTCAAACAGCCAACAAATGGCTGCTCTCGCATTGTTCAGAAGTTTGCAGGGGATGTCAGAAGAACAGAGGCAAAAGACGTTCACGACTGTTCGTTCTTTCTCTTTGTCTTGTATTTTGATTCCCACCCATGATCTTGGTCTAGAATAAGGTTGACATTAACCCTTTTCTTTCTCCTCTCGTCTATTTCGCTTAATTGGATTTATCTTCTCAAGACCCCGAAGCTGCTCAGTTTGTGGAATCACTATACTGCCCAACTAGCTCGAGGAACGTTGACGAATGCTGCAGGTTCATCCGCCGGTAACACCAATTCTCCTACCGCGAATAACGTCAACAACAATACAGCCACTGGCAGCAATACTGGGGCAGGAGCTGGAACTCCAACCTCTGGGCCATCTATGGTTCAAGGGATCAACAGCCCGGCTTTACCTAACTTGCAGTTACCTCCTGGCCGTGCTCGAAACCCAGGACTTCAACCTACCACGACTGGTGGTCCGGGAATGGCTGGACGACCAATTCAGAACCAACAGGTCCGACCGCCTCTCAATGGTGGAGGTCTTCCTCGACAGGGAACACCGTCCCTTCCACCTCATATGCAGCAACAACAGCAACAGCAACAGTCTCAGAGTCAACACCAATCATCCCAACCTCCACCGTCGCAGCAACAACAACAACAGTCACAACAGCAACAACATCAGCAGCAAGGCCAAGGCCAAGTTGGGAACGCCTCGAATGGGTCAACACCTGCGGTAGGAAACGAACCAATTCCTATAACGCGACCGTCAATGGGTACCCATTCGAACACACTTCCTACATACAAGACGACTGCTTCGCCTCATCCAAATCCACATGGCGCTCGACCAACGTTGTCGACCGGTCTGGCGGCTGGACCTAGTCTTGGTACACCGAGCCTGGTTGCTCGGTCTGGTTCAGGCTGGGATGAGGCGAGCCGAGCAGGCGGGATGGGTGGTCCGAAAAAGGATGAGGTTGCTGGCAACGGAGCAGGCGATTGGACAAAGGAGGGCAGAAAACGAAAGTTAAGAGAGGTGGTAGAGAGCGTGGAAAAGGGAGAAAAGCTGGAGGACGAGGTTGAGGATGTCAGTAGATTCTTTTCCTTTTGTTTTTTCAACGTCTCCTCTGTCAAACGGCGCTCTGACACTGGCATTATTTCTTCGCATTCTCCCTCTGTGCTGTATTCTGCAGTTGATACTAGAGATGGTAGATGAGCTTATCGATTCGGCCACTCATTTCGCTGCTCGACTGGCCAAACATCGAAAGAGCAATGTACTGGAAGTCAAGGATCTTCAGCTTCATTTTGGTATGCCTATCTACCCATAGTTCTTGTTCTTTTATCATTGTGAGTTTGTAGTAATTCTGACAGCTGTTTGTTTCCTCAACAGAAATGCATCACAACATCCGAGTAAGATTTTATCGACTTTTCACACTTCCTTCTCTCCCTCGAAGGGAGATGCAGTGAATAACCAAGTCTTCCATTCATCGTATCCTCATCTTTTACAGGTTCCTGGACTTGCGTCTGATGAAATTCGACAAGCCCAATCTCAGGCGACCCGACGAACGAATGTGTTGTCTCAACATGCCAATCGGGTTGCTGCTGTGAATGCCGCTCGGGTAGCATCCACTATCGCCGCAGAAAAGGCAGAGAAAGCAGAACGAGCTGCTGCCGAGAAGGCAGAGAGAGAAAAGGCAGAAGCAGCGGCAGCGGCGGCAGAAGTCGCTGCTATCGCCACTGCCAGCGCTAGCGCTGGCACAGTGGAAGTTCCTCAAGCTGATGTGACTAGTGTTGGTGTTGAAGCAGGAGGTAGCTTACAGCCGTTAGAAGAGCCGGCTTAGAGTATATGTGTTTGTGTGTGCGCCTTCTTACGTAAGGAAAGTTAATTTGTAGTATATCCATCTTTTCTTCCATCGTGTCTTGAACAATATTCCAAGTATCGTCGTCAAGCAAGATGAAAGAACATGTTTTTCAAAGAGCATGAGCGATGAAAAAAACACCGGGCGACACCTGAAAGAGCGATTCACGAGCGCCCGGCCGATGGACCGGCCTCACAATATAACGATAGCAGCAGATACTACACTCGGTCGATAAGCAACACATTCAAAAGACAAGAACGAAGAAACAGTCTCCTTAAGACTGGAACAAGAACAAAAAGAACCAAAGATGGAGGTGATGCTGAAGATGATAAAAAATAAAGGAGCTGATTGGGAAACATGACTCGCCGCGGGTAAGAAAGACTAAGAGGCTAAAGATTTCGAATGGAGATTGCGCCCATAGCAACCTTTACCTTTTTTTTGCCCATCCTTCTTTCTTTTCTTTCACCATCACCCATCATACTCTTACTTATGTCTATCCTTCCATCCCTTACGGCTAGGCGTCTTGTCACCAAGGCAGCTGCCTCGGCTCCAACCTCAGCTTACAGGCTGTCTACTCTCGCCTCGGCCGGTGTGCCGAAGCAGCTCCAGCAGCATCGGTTGCCCTCGTCTTCGACCAACAGCGCCTATATCGCTTTCAATCTCTCTGTCTCCCAGGTGGGATCCGAGATGCGAAAGCGAGGCATTTCTGGCGCTAGGGAGGTCGGTCAAATGGACAGGGATACCATCGTCCGACTTCTTCACTCGTTAGGATCACGAAATGAGGTCGAGAGATATCTTAGGATCTTCACCAACTCGTCCTCTCCTTCTGGCAGCTCCCAGGGTGTCTTACCCCAGGCTAAGTTTGCTGTTCTAAAGTGCGTCTTCTGTTTCTGGCGCGAGATTTCGAGAGGTTCTGTATCGCGCGAAATTTCTAGAGGTTCTGTATCGAGAGAGTTTGAAAGCCTGTGTTGATTCTAACGAAACAATACAACCTCTCTTTCAACAGAATCGGAGGAGCCATCTTGACGAACGAGCTTCAGGATCTCGCCTTATCTCTATCCTTTTTGAACCGACTCGGTCTTTACCCTATCGTTCTTCACGGAGCTGGACCTCAGCTGTGAGCATACATCCATCTATCTTCACGCTATCCGATTTCCTTCCACTTATTCATCCTTCTCTTCGGTCTCTGAATAGCAACGAGATCTTGGAGGCCGAGGGAGTCGTGCCCGACTACATTGATGGTATCCGTATCACCGGTATGTCGCTTATCTATGGATTTTAGACCCGTGTCCATCTTTGCGGATGATCTGACCATTACTTTTCATCTCCATCTCTTCCATCTCGTCTCATCCTCATTCTATCACATTAACAGATGCCAAAACCCTTCAGATCGCCCGAGTAAGAATTCTCTACCTGATCATCCTTTCCACCGGTCGCATTTTTACCTATGCTCACACTCATACGTCGCGTCTCGTGACCCGTTCCAGCGAGTTTTCCTCGAGGAAAACCTCAAGCTCGTCAACGCTCTTGAGGAGCTCGGCACCCGAGCCCGACCTATTCCCACCGGTGTCTTCACCGCTGAGTACCTCGACAAGGAGAAATACCACTTCGTTGGAAAGATTACCAAGGTCGACAAGACCCCCATCGAAGCTTCCATCCGAGCCGGAGCGCTTCCCATCTTGACCTCTCTAGCTGAGACCGAAGATGGTCAGCTCTTGAACGTCAACGCCGACGTCGCAGCCGGAGAACTCGCCAAGATCTTGGAGCCCATGAAGGTTCTTTATATTAACGAGAAGGGTGGACTCTTCCACGGAGTCACCGGTGACAAAATCAGTGTTATCAACCTGGACGAGGTAAAATCATTTTCCTACAGCTACAAGCTCGCTCGATGTCTCAGATCTATTTGAATAGTCACATTGACTCTGCCTTCCTATTTGCGATCTTTAAATCTACGACGTTTATCAGGAGTACGACGCTTTGATGAAGGAGTCTTGGGTTCGATACGGCACCAAGCTCAAGCTTCGAGAGATCAAGGACCTCCTCGATTACCTTCCTCGATCTTCCTCCGTCGCTATCATCTCGGCCGACAACATTCAGAAGGAGCTCTTTACCGACTCTGGAGCTGGAACCATGATTCGAAGAGGATACAAGCTTTACAAGTCTTCCTCGATTGAGACTGTCGGTACTGATAAGCTCCGAAATGTATTTGCTCAGTTGGACCCTGAAGTTCTTTCCGGTCGAACCTCTGTCGCTCAAGAGTTCTCCCAGTTGAAGGACACTCCCTACACTGTTTACGGAGATGAGACATTCGACGTGGTCGCTGTGGTCTCCCATCCGGAGGGTGAGGTCCCAGTGATGACTAAGTTCCTCGCCACCCGGAACGGTGTGCTCAACAGCGTTGTCGACAACGTCTTTGACACCATCAAAAAGGACCACCGAAAGCTCTTCTGGACTGCCAAGACAGATGATGAGAACCGGGCCTGGCACTTCGAGCGTGCCGACGGTTCCTTCACTCGGGCTGGCAAGAGCTTGTTCTGGTACGGAATCCACGACATCAAGGAGGTCGAGAAGGCGATTGCCCAGTTTGAAGGCAAGAACCGAATCTCCAGGACGTACCTACCCGTCGGACCATCGACCCCTCCTCACCGATTGAACCGATCGTACTCCACTCAGCCCAGCTTGCGAAGGGGTTACGCCACCGCTTCATCCCCCGCTACCACTACCGCGCCCAAGAAGGTTGCCATCATCGGCGCCCGAGGCTGGACAGGAAAGAACCTTGTTTCCCTCATTGACCAGCACCCGAACATGATCCTGTCTCACGTGTCGAGCCGACAGCTCGAGGGTCGACCTCTCGAGGGTTACTCCAAGTCCGAGATGACTTACTCGAACTTGTCCCCAAAGGAGATTGCCAGGATGGAAGAGGCTGGTGAGGTCGACGCCTGGGTCATGGCCTTGCCCAATGGAGTCTGCAAGCCTTTTGTCGACGCCATCGAGGGTGCTAAGGAGAAGGGAGGAAAGGGAATCATCATCGATCTTGGAGCAGACTACCGTTTCGAGAAGGACTGGACCTACGGTTTGCCTGGTAAATCCTTGAACACTTTGCTCTGAGAATCGTCCTCCTTTGTTTCTTGATTTCCTTCCCTCCATCTTCCCATCTTTCTTTTTCTTCTTCTTGTTCCTCTCACATCTTGATTGTTTGAAGGAGGTCGTTAGTTCAAGAGTTCTGGGTATATCGATGCCTTTGATTTTACCCCACTCGTGACCGTCCTACAAACTCTTCGAGATTTCTTTCTTTCCTTCACAATTCCTTCATGTTATCTGAGGCATTTGTGTGTATTCGTAAACTAAGTGTTGTTGATTTATTCCCTTTTCTTTTGTGCTTTCTTTCACGTTTACGAACGAACGAACGAAAACGACACAAAACGAACATGGTGAATACACACAGAGCTCTACTCCAGAGAAGCCCTCCGATCGGCCAAACGAATTGCCAACCCCGGATGTTTCGCCACATCCTCCCAGCTCTTGCTCGGCCCTCTCTTGCCCTACTTGAACTATGATAAGCCACCCACGATCTTTGCTTCCTCTGGGTACAGTGGAGCCGGAACGAAGACTGGAGAGCCTGCTGAGGATGGAACTCCTACTACCGTGTCCAAGATTGTGAGTGATCTCCCTGAAGCTCTTACTCTTCTTGATCGGTTGCTTACCAGCTTGGAGGATTTTGTCTTGCGCTGTCTCGGTACGTTCCCTAGGACCCTGCTACCCTTCGATCTGCCATCAAGCCTTACTCTCTGACTGATCACATTCACGAGCGAGAAGCATCCCACCACCTATCCACCTTGTCGCCCAGCACTTTTGAGCTCTCCTTCATTCCCTCTGTCGGTTCGTGGTACGCCGGGATCATCTCTGTCTGTTCGGCCTCGCTCTCCAAAGAGATGAGGGCCTCGGAGATCAAAGAGTTGTACGAGAAAGCTTACGGAGATGAGAAGATGATCAAGCTGTTGGCGCCGACGGAGGGTGTGGTCGACGTGAGGAACGTGGAGGGTACCCATGGTTGGGTGATGGGTGGGTTGCAAGTTCACAGTTCCGGTAGGAGAGTCGTCGTCGTCGTTCGTCCCCTTGCTTCCTCTTTCTTTCTGTTTCTGTCTTTTTGCCAATTTTTTGTTTTCTTCTTGTCGAGATACCATGCTGATCGGGTTGCTTTTCACGGTGGCTTGTAGGGTGCGCTTGATAACTTGCTCAAAGGAGCCGCTACTCAGTGCCTTCAGGTCCGTTCCAGCGCTTTCTTCTTGATTTTTTTTTCTTCTACAGTCTAGGTTATCTGACTGACCTTGTCTTTCTTTCGCTTGTTCGCTGAGCAGAACTTGAACCTTGCGCTTGGTTACGATGAGTTTGCTGGAATCCCTCTCTAAAGAAAACCTCCGCCCGTTTTGATTAGAAACGTTTTCTGTGTTATTTTTTTCTCTTTCTTTCTTGCCTGGACTCCTCGATGATCCTGCTGTTTTGTTCATAAATATTTATTCTCTCTAACCGTCAGCAAAGGGATACGTCTATTTGTCAACTCCCACTGTTTCACAAGAAATTGACATGAGATAACAGAAAAAACTTCTCAAACATCATGAAAGGAGAGAGAGAAACAGAACAAGAACGCTACAGAGAAGTAGATGAAACAGGTAAAGATGGATACAGAACTTGATGGAAGGAAGAAATGGAAGGTAGCAGCGCGCAGAAAGCGGCAGGAGAGCAATCTCTAGAAAATCGCCAGGTGATCCCAATTACTCTTTGTTGTTCAACGCAGCGGAGGCTGCTTGCAGCTTTAGGAGATGAAAGATGAAAAGAGATACGGCGCGCGAAGAGGGTTCACATTCCGTTCGTTCAATCAATCGTTCAGTCAGTCAGGCTGACTCCCTCCGAGATGACAGAAGACAAAAGATGACAAGACGACCACATGGTCATTATGAAAGATTGAAAGAAAATGACGAACCTCCTCCCGACTCTTTGGGGTCTCCAAGCTGTCAGCCAGACTCTTGCTGGGGACGTAAGGCTCCCGACCTCCGTGGATGGCACCTTGGTTGCCAGACTGAAGGGCTGGATCAGTGGAAGGATCGTTGGTTGTCTGAGTGGCGAGAGAAATAAAAGAAGAGGATCAGTCACAAAGAAGCGAGATGGACACAGTCCAACAAATGAAACTAGTCAAAAGAGCTCACAGCAGGGTGAGGAAGGATCTGTCATCACAGAGCATTGCATACAGAGCAGAAGAGAAAAAAAAAAAAGGAAGAAGAGGAAAGAAAGATCAAGGATTAGGTGGCGAGCAAAAGGAAAGAGAATCGGCTGATGTCATACGACGAAATCACCCAGGCCGAAAGGCCAAAGGAAGACTGAAGAGACGAAACATACGCTGAAAGACTGCTCGTCCCCCTCCTTGGGCTGGTGAGTGTTAGAAGATTGGGCCATGCTTGCTATCTGTGTGGGCAGGTTAATATTCATTCAACGCAGATGCGATCGGACGGGATGATGGTTGATGGCCAACATGATGGAGATGGGCCGGCTAGTAGAAGGAAGATTGCCACGGTGGAAATCCGCAGTAGATTTCGGAGTAGGACTCAGTTTGCCTGCAACATCTTTGGGAGTGCTCTGCAACCATGTCTTTGGCTATCAGTCCAGCCGGGTCTTCTTCAAAGAGCTTTGTCACTAGTGGTTTGTTCTTGTTGTCTATCTGTGTTTGTTGACTTGTGAATGGTGTAGCTGTTTTTTTGGTCTTGTTTGGTACAAACGTCTGATTATGATTCGATGAGACGTTTCCATCAGACAGAGTTCACCTCGATCATCTCCGAACATGCCTAGAATTGTCGCTCAAGTGTGAAGTTTCGCCAACTGCGTTCTGCGTAGGCTCCATTCTCGTCCTACCTTCTCCTCCTGGCAAGGAATGCTCGGGCCCAGGCCTCGTCCTCTCGACCGGTTATTCTAGAGAACCTCCTCGTCCGACGTCACACGCCGAGTCGTCGGCTGTGTTCAAACTTTTGGCGCTCTCAGAGGACGAACTTTGTCAGCTGTTGAACAAGCAAGAAGGAGAACGGTGGGAGGGCAGCGAGACATGGTCTGTCGAAGACCTTCTTAAGAAAGCGGATTGTTATACCACACTGGAACCCTGCTCGGTTAGGACGAGTGGTCAGCCTGATTGTGCGAGGCTTCTGGCAAAGTACCAGGTCAACAGAGTTTTTCTCGTGAGCTTATTCCCAATTTATCTGGTTGATCGAATGGATAGAGTCTTGACATCCTTCTTGCATTCTGCCATTGTTTCTTTCTATTCAACCTTTTTCCGGGTAATAGGGTGTGGAGGAGCCACCGGACTTTGTGGATTGTGCGGGGAGTCGCCTTTTGTCCGAGGCTGGTGTGGAGGTTTACCGGGTGGGAGGACTCGAAAGGGAATGTCTAGAATATGCTCGTAGAGGACGAAACGATTGATGAACATCATGAATGAATCTGCAACAAGCAGTCAAGCGAAGAAAGAAGGCAAGAGTAAACAGCATATGGAACTATCAGATGTTGGTAGCTCACACTGTTGACGTCACTTCAACCCGGCTAATCCAAATTCCTACTCACGCAAGATACGTGTTACTCATTCTACTCATATCCACATCCTCTAACACCGTTCGACACACATACATACAAGCACAAGCTCAAGCACTCATGTCCGCGTCTATAGAGGAGGCCCCGCCTCTGGATGTCCGTTGGGTTCACCTCGGCACACCGTTCCTCAATCTGTTGGTAGGTGTCTTGTCTTCCTTTCTCTTCCAATTTTCTCCTCTTTTCGTCCACTTGTCGACGCGTCCGAACTTACACACCTTGCGGACGCATTTTCATTCCTTCCTCTGTCTTTTAATGACATCCATCGACTCAATCATAGGGAAGCCCGATATCTGCACCCGCACAGATCTATGCAGCCTTCACATCTTCTGAGTCTGATCAGATGGAGGCCCGCTGGCAAGGCCTCACACCCGAAGAACAATTCGCGACGAGGACAAAGAATCCGTCATTAGACGAAATCTTGAAGAAGCAGCAGAAAAAGGACAAGGATGCGAAGAAGAAGAAGGAGAAAGATCAAGCAAGAGAGAGACACGCAGGCAGGTCGGTTAAGATTGAGGAAGAAGAGGTAGAAGAAGCCGACGAGGCGGAGGATAAGAGGTTGCAACTTGAGCTAGAGAATACGCGAGCGGACACTGCCGAGGAAATGGAGAAGGAAGAAGAATTCGTCGGTGTCCCTGTTGCAAAGGTTTGTGTTCTATCTTTTTCACTTTCTGGCGTAGTCGATGAAGAAAGCGTTGGACTATCAGCCATCTGAGCTCAATACCGTTGACTTTGTTCAAACAGGACGGGTTATTCGAGGTAGACGTCAAGGAAATGAAACTATACCCTGTATAGTACGCCCTTTTTCTTTCTACGCTTTGATCGGCATGTGTCATCGTGTAAACTCATTCGAAAACTTCTGGTACTGTTAGCTGGCATCATCGAGGACCGAATATACCGGTCCGCAGAGCAAGATGGTTCTTCTCGGAAGACAAGCCGTGTTCGGAGCTGCTATGTGACGAATTGGAAGAAGGGTTTCAGTTCGTCTTCTTTTTAACAACATCATTCTCTCGACTTGTTATTTTGAATGTGACTTTCTTTTCTTCCTTATTCCCCTTGGCCCTCTCGTCCACTTTTTTCTTTTCTTCCATCATTTTATCGGTGATGCTCGCGCGCTTAAAGTCAGATCAAACCGTGGGTCGTAAGTCTGCAGCTCATCAAATCATCTGAACTCAACCGTTCATCACGCGCGACGTTCTGACTGCACATCCTTCCTACTTCCTTAAAGTCCTCATATGGAGAGGAACTACAAGCGGCCTTGCTGAACGGTAAAGAGGCCGAGGCAAAACTTCGATACGGACTGAAACAATCAAAAGAGGATGCAGGTGGCTCCTTTGTGGTCTATCAGGATGAGGGCGTAGCCAGGATCATCTCGTCAGCATAACTTTTATTGTCTCATTTGTTCTCTGAATCTAGTACTAAGATGTTTCCTCTTCTCATGGGCTTTCTGTCTCATCAATCGGCACACACCGGGATGGGACAATAACAGAGAAAGTATCACCGCTAGACTTTCGGTCACAATATGGAACGCTTTACGTTCATCGAGTAGCTCTAACACTGGTGGAACACTAGGTCGGTCTTCTCTCCTTCCCCATCGTCTCCATCTCGTGCTCCTGTTACGCCTCCCTTAACTGAATCATCTTGATGATGCTTGTTTTTCAGTGTACCGGGGCTTCCAATCTGCCGTCACCGCTGCCCATCCACCTTCGAGTGAGAAGAAAGAATCCCACTCTAGATCATCCAGTCGATCATCCGTTGCGCCTTCTATCATGAACGGAAACGGAGGAGGCGGAGGTCACAAGAGCGCTAGAACAAGTTTGGATATCACAAGAGATAAGATGGTAGATGACTTACAAAGAGGTGTAGAGGGGCTCGCGAAAAAGCTGACGGAGGTCGATGAGGGACCGAACGGTTCGTTTGTTGAAGGAGTAGAAAAACCTACCATGATGGTGAGACCTTTGATGAGCTTAAATGGACGGGACGACGCATCTGTGAATGTCAAAATGAGCCAGAAACTGTACTGACCGTGTTCTTTCTTGGATATTTTCTACAAGCCGAATGGGGAGCCTGGAGAGCCCCCAGCTGGCGAAGTGACGGATTTGATTCTAGTTGTACATGGAATTGGCCAACGTATGTGTCGTTTCTTCCGATCTATCACCTGATGAGGTTTACAACTGACACAATAGTTTCTTTGTTCCCGATTCGGCATACTCAGAGTTGGCACTCACGCATGAAGGGTTTAGTTTTGTCTATGTGCGTCGAACTCCATCAACGATCACAACTCTAGCAATTTCAATGACTGACATCTATCTTTACTCGCGATTCGTACGAATGTCGACTTGGGTCATGTTCAGTGCACGAATCTCCTTAGAAAAGAAGCTCAGAAACAGGCTACTGGCGCTGCGCTCAAGAGTATTATGCGGGATCGCCAAGTGCAGTTTCTACCAATTCAGTGGCGGGCGAGTCTAAAGGTATGTCTCTGAGATGGTCTGAAGGTCTCATTGCTTTTGAGAACTCATTCAAGCTCTGTCTCACCACCCCCTCTCTGATCCCCTATCTGCTTAGTTTGCACAAAATGATGCTGAAGCACAAGAAGATTTAGATCACGAATTAGATAACAAGTATGTTCCTTATCGCTGTCATCATTCTCTTCTTTCGAAAACACTGATCTAATCTTCGTAAACCGACTGAACGACAGATTCACTTTGGATGACATCACCCTGAGTAAAAACATCTCATGGGTGAGAGAAGTTACAAACAACGTCTTGATCGATATACCATACTTCATGAGCCATCACAAGGAACGCATGATTGAAGCCGTAAGTGAAAAAAAAAAGATGAGCCATCATCGGACTGATTGTAGACTCAAAAAAGGTCGCTCACGGTGGGAGCTTACTATCTTTCTCGATTTGTGGGTATACAGGTTGCGACACAATGTAACAAGACGTATAGGCTTTGGTGTAAACGACATCCTGGATTCGAGACGAAAGGAAGAGTGGTGTGTCTTTTTCTTTCATTCTTAACGCACAGATTGATAGTTGTTCAATATCTATTGATTCTTTCTTTTCCGTTTGAATGTATCAAATGAATAGCATGTTATAGGGCATTCTTTAGGATCCGCTTTGGTTGCAGAAGTACTTTCGGCCCAAGCAACCAACCTACCGTCTCTTTCAACTTTGCCCAAACAGGTCAGTTCTCTACGTTCTTCCCTCATAGATCCCTGATGCAAGATGATGTTGATACTGTGCACCTTCTCGAATTTGTATTGTAAACATTCCAGGTGATATACGGATCCAAAGACCGTTTTATCTTCAACACTCAGGCTTTGTTCCTCGTCGGATCTCCATTAGGGCTGTTCATTCATCTCCACTCCGCCCAGCTCATTCCTCGAGCTGTTCGTCTTCATCCGCCTTCGAATTGTTGCCAGAGTGATTGCTGACCTTGTTTTACACGAACCCCGCAAATTAATCAGGGCCGGGACCGAACGAAGCATTCTCCTCCGGACGAAGCACTTGACAGAGCAGGTCGAATGGGATGCATGGCTGTCTCAAGTTTGTACAATGTGTTTCATCCATCGTGAGTTGTTGATTTCCGTCTTGCCTTTCCTCGTCCTTTTGTGAATCAGATTTGCTTATCTTTCTCAATTCATTTGTATTCCTCTTCAGGGACCCAATGTAAGTCAAACATTTGTTTTTGTTCATTCTGGCCTCTTAGTTTGAAATCAGACAGGACATTAATGTTTATTATGTGATTATGCTTTCCCAATAATCAAGTGCGTACATGCTCAATGCATGCGTCGACGCCAAGAAGGCACGCACCATGGAGCCACTCTTGATCTCCAATGTGACGGCTGGTTTGTTAAGTACTTTCTCGGATTCCATGGGTCGGGGTATGGGGTCTCTCTCACAGATCTTCAATGGACTTCCTAATGTGAGTCTTCTTGAGCTTTGCCTCTTATTCCGGTATCGAAATACTGGGCCTTACATATATGTTTGTCGGGTAATTTGTTTGGAAATGATTTCAGCCTTTTGGAGGTTCAGGCTCATCTCAACTCAAACGCCCAGAGACTATCAGATTACCTAGCGGTGTAGAAGTATGTCCGGTCTGCTTCTACTCTTCTTGCTTTTTCCACATCTTTTCTTTGCTCATACTTGGACGGATCGACAATCTGATCTTGATTTTGTCGTCATGACTACCTCAGTTGACAGGAGGGGTAGGGTTCGAGCGACTCAAAGGTACTCGAGCCGAACGTCGATTCAGTGCGCTCAACCCACATGGTAACATCGAGTAAGTCAGGTTTTTATCGTTTCTTCCTATCCATATCACTCTGACTGAGCGTCTTCCGAATTTTTTTTTGCGCAACGTCAGTTTCTGCCTGCAGAGTACGGGAATTGTCAGCGAATACTATGATCTCTTGACCGCACATGGTCCGTTTCTCTTCATGTTTTCATCGACTTGAATATGTTTCTAAACTTCTTACTTCTTGTCCGGTCTGGTCTGATTTTCTGGTATGCAGGTGATTATTGGACGGACTCGAGTTTCGCCGCATTCGTTTTGAGCGAAATATTCGCTACTAAAGAGTCCGTTACCTTTTCCTCCAGCTTGTCTGTCCCACAGCTTCTTCATGTTTCTTATATGTTTCTATTGTCCATCTATCGATTTGCCACCAAACCAGAGATCTTGTCCGAACGGGTATGGGGTATGTCTTTTCCTTTTCTTTTCTATCTTTGACTCTTTTCCTCTCGTGATAAAACATCGTCTTCTCTAGTCTGACGTTGTTTGCTTTTTTTTTTATCATCATTCGATTGTAGCGCTCCTCTTCTATCGCCAGGAGAAGATGTTCTTAAAGTCTGAGAATTATAGATAGATGAACGAACAAACACCCCCGTCCTTCTTCTTCGCTCCCCTTCCTCTCTTTACCCTGTCTTCTCTTTCCCCTTTACCTGTCTGGAAAAGGAAACGTTATTTCTCTTGATGTTCTTCTCTATTACAGTCTGAGAACCCATAGAATATACACGGACCCACACGATCAATCTTTTTCTTTCCTTTCCCACCTCATACTTCTTCCTATATACATTTCCACGCCTTATGTATCTACGAGACGACCTAATCTCCCATTCGCATGGCTTTTAGTCAGCTTTTCCTTCTTTCCTTTCCTTCCTCTCCTAATCCTTCTTGGACCAATCTCATGATTTTCATGTTCAGTTGAATGTTCTTGGCTGGTTTGAATTCATCTTTCATGAGGGCACAATAAGTGAGATCGACATGTCAAGTAGAGTGGGTGAAAATCCAAGCTGGATGGTAGCGTTGAGTTGAAGATATGCATAGAAAGAGACAAAGAAACGTGGTGATAATAAAAGGGTAAAAGAGAAGAAGAGAGAAGGACACAAATATGAATTCGTATCAAACGAACAGAAAATTGAGAGCGTCCGTACAGAGAAAGAAGAGGAAAGAAAAAGATCATGTCGAAACCATACGGAATAGACGGGAAGTTACATGATTTGTAAAGTCGATGATCACCAGGATGTCGTCAACTTGAATGCCCACTCGAAATCAACTGTTGAGCGTACAATATTATATGTGGTACACGACCGTAGTCACGAACGTCCGAAGTTCAGAACAATGCCGTTCGGGATGAAGTGAGTGAACTTTCGCGACTGGAGAAGACTGACCATAGACTACACCATCGTCATCGACAATTCGAGATCGAACGTTATACGTGCCCGACCGAGCCAACATTCCCGAAGGCGACTCTTCTTCGGCGATCTTTCATTTGCAAGGGATAACGAGAGCGGGAGGAATTTATCCATGGTCAACAATGGTACGAAATTCTGCAAGACAAAGAGAATGATGACTTACAATTCGGCTGTAAGGTTCCGCCTGAGGTCCATGTGAACCAATCATTTTTTCCGTCTTGTCGACTTTGATTCTGTAAAGTGAAAAGAATTGCGGAAAGGAGTGTTTGCGTCCGATTGAAGAAAACAGATCAGCAATGGGTTCGACGGTGGAAGCAGGTTTATGCAGTTTTGTTGGAATGTTATGAACAAACAGTGTACTGACCCAGATCTCTTGACCAACTGCAAATACTTCAATCCTGAGACGATCTGGTTTTCCACGCTGCATCATGAGAAATCAAACGGTCGGACATGCGCGCAAGACAAACACCATATTTAGCCATCTAGTAAAGAAAACTTAGTCCAAGTATTATTGTTTTTTGAAAAAGAGAACACGAACGTGAACTCAATTCCAACGGAGTATTCAATTCCTTCCTTGATGTTGACTGTTTAATGTGCGATAGGTGGCCAAGTGTCAAAAGCAAAAGGGTATTTACATGAGAGTTCGCAAGCGATGTAGCGGCTTTCCAGAGTGCAAAGGTGTATGCGCTCATTCGGAATTCCTGGAAGAACTTACTAGGGTTCTTTTTGAGTTTGGCGATCTCATCCGGAGACTGGGTTAGGTCCAGAGTAAGAGGCACTTTGAGCGAAGGGGATAAGAGGTAGAGCTTTTTTGGGCTGTCAATTCATTGTCCGTTGAATCGATATTTATGGGCAGAACAGCGCAATACGCAGGACATATTTGAAGTGGGTGAGAAATTTACATGATTATACGGTTGCAGAAAAGAGCGAGATGAAAGACCTTACATAACCTAGTTAGCCGGAGGAAGAGCAAATGAAAGATTCCGACGATCAGCCCAACAGTGACGATGAACCAGAAGCCAACATCTACATCTCCTGAAAGCTCAAGTGAAGGACAAGAGGAAGGATAGAGCAGATATTGAACTGTGAAAATCTTACTCTTTTGGGTCCGGCCTGTCCTACAGCTCCGGTGTTTAGCCCAAGAGAAGCCTTCCACTTTTGTAGCGATTCGTCCTCTTGGTCGAGGGCTGCAAGTTCGGCAAGCGACCGTTCCTGACCGAGTTTGTAGCCAGCCGTGGTCGAAGGGGTGAGATCATCATCGTTAATTCCGGAAGACTGCTTTGCGTGAACATTCGATTGACGAGTAACACGAGAGAGTGTGTGTGTTTGATTATTTCCAGTATCAAGAAAGGAACAGAAAGGATAGTTAGGAAAGGAGACGGGAACACAGAGATGAAGGCGTCGAAGCATGAGCTTTCTTGTGTTGTTCAAAGGGGCCGAACGAGATGGAACTTTTCTGATAGTGAAAAGCCGGCCAGAGACAAGAAACGAACCTCTACAGTGTGGGACATGTTGCTAACAACCTCTCGATTGGCCTGGGTGATGAAGCAAGGAGAACGATGAAAGATGGAGATGGTGGCAGAACAAACGACACGATGGGGGCGGGTTTTGTGGACAGGGAGAATAAGGAACCGATCGATTTTCTGACCCACGACTACGAGAGAACTACAAAAACCTTCAAAAAACAATACAAAATATTCCAATAGACAGTATAGTGTACAGGCTTGCTTGCTACCTTCTTGGTTGTATGCGCATATGTCGATCAACTTCTTGTCTCCTCGCTCGACCATATGATGAATAATAGATTCATTGATACATGCACATCAACATATAGACAGTCTACGAGTACACGAAGACGTTTCTTGATTCAGAAAGATTTCTTTTTTTTGATGCCTATAACGGCTACGAGGAAACAATCCTCCCAGACACCAAAATCTTAGATCAATTTACGGAGGATTTCGCCGTCGAATCATCAAAGCGGTTCGGCATCGATCCTTCGAGTGTCTGATGGTCAATCTGGACAGATAATCCACAACAAAGAACGGTCAATTTACTCGTGAAAGTAGAAGGACAGAAATTCACAGGAATGGACGTGTACATACGGCCAGCTTTTAAACGCCTTGTGGAGGGAAGATGGAGAGCAAGCGCGAGAGATCTGTCGACATTTTCGACAGCCAGCCTTCATTCGAGAAGAGCCGTCGTCGAGCCGAAGCGTACAATCTTTACCAACCCTGCACCTTCAAGCCGTCATCCAGTCCCTCCTTAACGTTCTCTAGCTTCTCTCTGACCTGGTCCACCCTGCTACCGTATTGGTCAAGATCTTTCTCGACTCCACTAGCCTGAAGCTCACGAACTGCTTTCAAAAAGCTCTTTCCAAAAACCAGCGAGTCCTCCTTGGTCGTCGGAGGAGCTTCGGGCGGAGCATGCTTGACGAGAGTTTCAACCGGAGGAACATAAGCCGGAGCGTCTGGAAGGAGAGACAGAAGGGACGTTCTATTTGGAAGGGATGCCAGAAGCGATACATCGGAGGACAGCTGACGAAGAGGCTTGTTGGACGGTCCGGTTGACATGATGAGATGGTGTGAACGAGTTGTACGACACGAGATTGAAATTGTAGTCTTTTCGTAGTTTTCTGTATCATCAATTTCTATTGACTTCGTTCTCTCATTACGTGTGTCGCTCTTGTTTACCTCTTGCCTTGTTTTGGTCCTCTCTTGTTCAAATTGAGACCAACAGGGAGCGTTCAGCCAACGAACACCAAGAGTTCATCCAAATCATCAAGCCTTCATCTATCCTTGATATCACCTATCATCAGATATATACGCTTAGGTTCATTCCAGGCAAAATAAGTAGCGGAGATCACATGGAATCCTCGTTAGTCTGCCTGCTATTTTCTCTTTCCTCCAGGCTTGATCCTTACTTACCGTCGCTTATCCTGTTATCGATCTGGGTCACCGGCTGCATTCCCTTTTTCGATTTACTTGGATCTAGCAGAGAGTGGTTTCCTCTCGTGGTGGACGATGGAGTTACACAGGAAGTCCTGATGGCTGAGATAGCTCAAGCTCAAATGAACATCTCAGAGATGCACTCCAGAGTTTATGGTTCGTATATTTGTTCCTGTTCGTACAGGCCAAGCTATGCGAGTCAAACAGACCATGGGACTGCCTTCACTCGGCCAACTTCTAGTCTGAATCGAGCTCTTTGTTAAGTCTGGTGCTGATCTCGGTTGTTTGCCTTTCATCGTCCTCGTCTATAGAGATCGAAGAGTTGCGGCACAAGTCAGCCTCAGCCTCATCGTCTAACAAACATGGACGGTCTACAGGATCATCCTCGGTCGAGACAGTGCTCGCAACTCTGGCCGTGCAATTAGCTTCCGTCACCTCTCTCCTTCCCTCAATTCAATCTCGTATCAATCAGATATCCTCCTCTTCCGATCTGAACGTAGCGTCGTCTTCTTCGTTGGCTCCTTTATCTTCTTCAACCTCGCTACTCATCAGGCGGTTCGCCGCGCTCGAGGAAGACTGGCGCGAAGTCACAGACAGCGTAGAAAAGGTCAAGGAAGAACTTAGAGAAGATGGTTGGCTCGATAGGTTCCGCATTGCCGTCAGTCAGGCCGACCAGATGATTGACAGTTTGGAGAAAGCAGTTTCGCAAACAAATGTACTTATCTTCACATCTTTGACATTTCGTTCTTTCTCATATGTGCGCTGATTTTGTTTACTCGATGTGTACTTTTGGATCGGGCTATGCAGGATCTCATAAAACAAGTGCGCCAGCTCCGATTTCCTCCGCCGTCAGATCAACCGAATGCACATCACCCGGTCGACCTTTGGAAGGACCCGCCCGAACAGGCACCACTGTTGACGATATCGATGTTTGAGCAAACGCTCAAGAGCTATGAAGCCAAGAAGAAGTATTACTGGCCGTCGGTTGAAAAAGTGCTTTCGATTCTCGACAAGTCTATCAGGGAGAGAGTCACAAGTAACGGAGAAGCATTGCGCAGGTCAGTGGAGTCTTGCTTCGTATAAGCATGTGTTGTTTTTGTTCGGCTACTTTCATCAATTTGAGCCTAGTCTCAATGATCCATCCTCATTTGCTCTCGCCACTTCTCCCCTTTCGTAAAATAGACACACTGATACTCAAGCCCGATGGAAGAGGTCAGTAAACCATCAAACCAGTTAGAGAGCGTTGATGAATTAGATTTCTGATCTTCGCTGACTTACCGAGTTTTGTTGCCTTTTCAGCTTGACAGATAGAATGAACCATGTAGAGCGCGAAATCGACAGCGCGCGCCTCTTTCTTATCGCCAAAGAATCTTCCACTATGGATAATTCTACGTTGACCACATCTCCTTCATACGGGCAGCCTCACTTGTTGACACCTTCGGGCAGTTCCTCCTCAGAAACCTACGATCCGTCTCCTCGACACGACTCTTCACATCAATCTGACAAATACACATCTGACACCCATCACTCTCCTGCATCCGACGGCTCTTATCAGACTCCTTCCGTGAGAACCACCAAGGGACCTCGTAAATCCATGGCTAGCTCACTGTCCAGCCCAGGATCGCCGTTTCAAAGAATGTTAGGCAAGATGTCTGGATTTTCAACGAGAGGAAGCACTCCGTCCGATGGACAGAGCTCTCGAACGTATACACCTTCGAAAACAACAGGAGGGAGGGCCTCAACTGGATCTATAGGCATCTCGACTCAATCCTCAAAATCGCCTCAAATGGACCAATCTTCCCTCTCATTCCCCTTGACTACTTGGATGGGCCGACCAAGCCAGCCGAATTCTTCAGATAGTTTGGCGGGAAAACCAAGATGGAACGGCTCCATGAGAGTCGATGATTCTCCTCGAGCGCCGCCATCAGAGATAGGATCTGGATCTCCGGCGCCCTCAAGAGGGTTGACGAAACGGTTGTCGAGTCTGACCCTGGGTGCAAGTCAAAGTCCCAGTCCAGCAAACATCCAACGACCGCCCTCGAGAGGTTCATCTGTCGGAATCGGCTCATCTACCTCAGGATCCTCCCATGCCCATTATAGTGGTGAAACTCGGTATCTTGACACGCTCAGTCAATCGTCGTCGTGTACCAGTGGACGGCCAGATTTGTCTCCGCCTTCGTCTGTCGGTACTAGTTCTGTTGGCGGATTCAGTGGGGCCAGCGCCCGTTGTGTAAGCCCAAGCTGCCTGAGTCCACCTCCGTCAATTTTCCCTCGATCTTCATCCCGAGCGTCACTGCGACCAGAGACACCCAGCCGGATTCCTCGGCCGGCTTCAAGAGCAGAAATGTCGGCTGTGTCTTCGCCTAGCCGTATACCTAGACTAGCCTCGAGAGGAAATCTCCAAGAAACCCTTCATCCGAATTCAACTCCCTCCTACGATCATACCCGCCATACGCCGTCCTCTTCTTCGTCTCCACGCTACCTTTCTCCGACATCAGGAGGCTACCAATCGTGCTACAGCCTGTCTGATATGGCAAGTGAAGAACTTCTCTCTCCTTCAAGCTTACTCCCTCCTCGGCCTTCTTCGTCATTCGGAAACGAAGAAAGTCGATCGGCCCCTCCCACCGGGTCATACAGTCGATCTCAAACACCTAATCATATCATCAAGCAGACCGCCCAAGCGGCACTCGGTTGTTCGCTCAATTCGCCTAGCCGGACGACTGCTAGACAGTCGTCCCTAGGCTCGAGAAGATCGTTCTCTAATTTAACACGAGCCAGTCCCGCGGGATCGGAAAAACACTCTCCTACTGCAGGGTTCGATCCGGCCGTTCGATCTCCGTCAACTTTGTTTCAGCATCAACAGGCGATCAACATGGACTCACCAACTCGACAGGGTCTCTCTCTGTCTTCTTCTTCATCACTATCCCCGTCTGCATTGACCTCTCGGACGACGATCAGTAAATCGCCTTCTCGATTATCCTTACGTCCGGCTTCTCGGTCAGAGATCGATCAACCGGGCCGACAGAACGAACCGACATGGCCGTATTTGCCACACAAGTTCAACGCGCTCGATCAGGAGATCGCTAGGGTCGTGAACAATTTCCGACTTGATCTTCATTTCAACTATGAACATTCTAAACAGGGACAGGGTCAGAATCGATGTCGAATCGGGGTAGAGAGGATAGATCTCCTTCCTAAAGGAGAAGCGGCAAGAGGGTTGTCTGAAGGACAGTATGCGTTCAAGGTCATATGTTCCGCTGGCGGAGCAGTGACAGGTAGCGGAGGGGGAAGAAAGGTTCTAGCGTGCAAGGTGCTGGAGATGCATCGAAACCTAAAATTGCAAGGACCGAAACCAGGAGGACCGGAAGGAGAGACGAGTGGCAGCGGAGGCGGAGGGGAGGATGGAAAAGTAAGAAAAGTCATGGTCCGTGTCGGAGGTGGATGGTAAGGTCGTCTCTCTTCTTTCCCTTGACCTTTAAATCATCTTTTTGACATTCTTCTTGTTCATTTGGGTCTCACTTCGTTCGCTCGGGTATCAGGATCGATCTCGAGATATATCTTCAGAGATTGAGGGCCTAGGCTACTTCTACCATTTACAATGGCTTGTCCTTCAATTTCGTATCCAGAGTCCTGCCGTTCTATCATCCGCCTCTCAGATATAACATCGTGTGGGGTCTGCGCTCGTGTGTGTCGAGTTGTAAATGTATCGTTTATCCAGCTTGTCTCTATGGGGTTGTCCCTCATACTCAAGTTGTTTCTCATGAGGAAAAGAAAAACCGGCTGTCTCTTTCGCATATCTATCGTCTCCAGTCTTCTCGCCTCTCCTTCATCACCATTGTTCGTCCAGGCTTCTGTCTTAGACCCTTCTTGTCTGGGGCAAAATCCTTTTCTTTTCCTTTGTTTCGTCCTTATTTGTTGTCACGAGCCCTTCACAATCGTTGGATGATCTGATTATGTTGATGAAGATGATGTCGACCGATTGTGAAAATTCTTCTTCGACACAGAGTGAACCTTCACCTTGTGAGTGTTGACTAAAGATCGGAGCTGAATGAACAAATCATGATATAAATCAACGAAACAAAGCTGTCTCGAACGAACAGGTAGACAGATGAAGATCGAGAGGAAAGACTGGAAAGACTGGAAAGAGGAACGTATATGAAGATGGGAAATGAAAAGTATAGACCAAACCGTCTGATTTGCCTGTCTGCCTACCAAGCCGGGTTCAAAAGAGACCCAATAAAGAGGACAGGAGAGAACTCCTTAGAGAGAAATAGGAAAGATAGAGATGGTACAGAGCAGGAGGTCGAGAGGGGTGAGATAGGGCAGAAGAAACGAGCCATCATCATCTGATGATGGTGTAGGGAAAGAGGGGCCGAAGGACGAGAGCAGTGGATAAACAAAACAAGGAGAATTGGAAACAACAAACAGGAAAACTCGACATGCACAGAATGAGAGAGAGAAGTAGAAAAGACCATAGCGGATGGTTCAACAGGCACAAGGTTCCCTACTCTGCTGTCCGTTCTCTCCAAGCGCAACGTTTTCTGCCCCGGCCGAGGTGGCTCGAGCGGCGTTTCCGGACGAGGCCGCTGCCGTTCGCCCGGGTCCATTGGTGAGTGTCTCGAGAGGGATTTTCTTGGCTGCAAAGTGTGTAAACACATGGAAGGGAGTGAGAACGACTGATCTCGTTCTATGAAAGACAAGTCACATGACGACTTACCGATTTCGGTGAATACCTCACCAACACCTTCTCCAGTCTTCGCACTGGTCTCAAAGAAGAGCAATCCAGACTCTTCGGCGTATTGCTATTTGATTGTATTTTGATTCAAGAGACCCATGCATGAGTATATCGAATGTTAAAGAGTTTAAATAGAGAGTACGAATAAAGATGATGATTATAACATTCTGAAGGGGAACAAACTGACCTCTGCGGCTTCCCTGGGAACCTGTCGAAGACTTTCTTTAGCCTGGACCGGAGTTGCTCCCTCTTCCGGCTCCTCGGCTCCCTCTTCTGACGCCGGCTCAGTCGACGGGGTCACTAAATCCAACTTTGAAACAGAGATGACAACATGAATTTAGAACTGAAAGATAACGGGCGTTTGTGCTTGATGGACGATGCGGAAGCGCTCGTACCTTGTTACCAGCAAGAGCAATGACGATATTTGGGTTTGCTTGGCGCTGGAGTTCCTTGACCCACGCTTTGGCTTTGTCCAAGGAGGCCTGGGCAAGCGATGAAAGAAAGGGACCATCCGGGGCCAACGCTTTCTTCTATCAGTCACTAGTTGCATGTGCATGATGATGTCTGAAGATATCGTTGGGTCAAGAGGGAAAACGGATGACAGAGATCCACCACTCACAGCCTTGGTTACATCGTAGACCACCACGGCTGCACTCGCGTTTCGATAGTACATGGGTGCCAACGAGTGAAATCGCTCTTGACCGGCGGTATCCCAGATCTCGAACTGAGAGAAGAAAAGACATGATTCTTCCAATAAGTCTTGGTTGTTCATGATTCATCGGAGGGATCGATCTGACAAAGACTGCTGACGGACCTTGATAACTTTGTCTTCCAATCTACACTTCTGGGTCAGGAAAGCTAAGAGGATGATCCGAGCCACAATGATAAATAAGCCAGGGGTCAGGATATCGGTTGACCTTGCGTTGCGTCTGTACTGTCTCAGCATGTTTGCACTTACCAGCTCCGATGGTAGGCTCCTGAAGGTTGGAAGAGAGTTTCCCCGGAAGGCCAGAGGAGAAAAAAGTGGTACCGACGTCTATCAGTACACGCTCGGCCGACCGCGGTCCACACATCAGTCCAGATCAGGTCGATGGTCAGGACGTACCTTGTTCTCGGTGAAATCATTGCTAACGAATCGAAGAACGACTGATGACTTGCCGACAGCGGCTTCGCCTGTTGAAGTCCAAGGGAGGATGTTTCAAGAGAGACCCAGAAAGACAGAAGCAAGGTGAGCAAGAAATCAAGCAAGGAGTTTGCAGTACGAGGGATAAAGCGGCCGAGTTCAGACCGACTGTCTTCCGGTTTCTATCTGACGCGAACAAGATACCAAAGGACTAACCGAGAAGGACGAGCTTGACCTGAATAGGCTTGGAAGGTGGCTGGGCTTCGACAGTTGACATTGGACTTGAGAGAGTATAAGACTGTACGGATTGTAGGATGCAAGAACGGGGTTGAAGGTAAGAAGATAGAACTCCAACGAGCGGGATGGCTAATGGCGACGGCCGCCCAATCTTCTCCGCAGCAGCAGCAGCCCAGGTTACCTCATCGGTGCGCTGGCCTTTGGGCAAGTCGATGGAGGTGCAGAGTCTTTAGTGGGACTGAATGGTCTGTGTGGTTTATACGAGTGCGCTTGGCCAAGCTCTTGATTGACAGTGTCGTTGCTGTTGTCCTTGTTGTCTTTGTTGTCGCTGGTGTCGTTGCTGCTACTGCTACCGCCACCACCGCTGCCTGGCTGCCGCTGTTGATGATGACTGCCTGGTAACCTGCACCGCTTTCAGACCCGGAACGCCACATCATTCTCCTCACTTCATCATTCTCCCTGGTCTCTACAACAACGTCCATCACGAACAGATCGACCGACCGACCGACCAGACAGTCCAGACAGTCCACTCGTCTCTCTCTCTCTCGACAAGAAGTAGTCATGCTCCCTGTTCTGGCGATTCCTCTGTTAATGGCCTCTTCCCTGTCGGTTTCTACCCAGGTCGCCGCTTTTGATCCGTCGACCATCAAGGGTCTCAATCCAGAAAGTAGGTTGTCGTTCGCAAGACGAGTCTAAGTATGTTGTTCAAGCTTGACTAATCCTACTATATGACAACTCTTTGTTCCTAGAATATTCGCTTTACAAGCCCTCTGCGCAGAAAACCTTCACATGTCTGACGGGTTCGAAAAAGGTCATCTCGTGGAATGCGGTGAACGATGATTACTGTGATTGTGAAGATGGAAGTGACGAGCCTGGTGCGTAGTTTGCTGATTTCCTCTACGTCGATGTGCGATCAAGCGTGTGAATGAGCTGACGAAGTTTCCTTTGACACGCATGGTGATTCCATTCCTCGCAATGTATATCTAGGCACATCTGCGTGTAGAAACTCGACGTTCTATTGCGCCAACGTCGGTCATCTCCCCGGTGTGATTCTATCCAGTCGGGTGGGCGATGGCATCTGCGGTAAATTAATATATATCTCTCTGCCGGCAATGATGTTTGATTTATCAAACTCCCATACTTATCCACACAACTGTTTCATTCTGGTTTCTAACAGATCCGGAGTGTTGCGATGGATCCGATGAAGCTCCTGGGGTTTGTGAGAATCGATGTGGGGAGATTGGGAAAGAGTTCAGAGCGGCTCGAGATGCGGAGGCCAAGATTAGAAAGACCGTTCGTTTAACTATCCTTCTCCGTCTTTGTCTTTATGTTATTATTCATCTAGATTGGTTGTACGCTGCAAACCCGTTGCGCTACAACTCAGATGAGGAACCGCCCTATCCTATCTTTCTCTTCTGACCCTGTTCTTTCCTATCATGATCCAGGGAGCAAAAATAAGATCATCTTATATCGCCTTTGCTCAAAAAAGAAAGGTTCAGCTAGAGCAGGAGCTGGAGAAATTGGTCGAAGATGTCTCAAAGAAGGAAGCAGAGGTCAAACAGGCCGAAAAGGTGGTAGAGACCTCTGAAGCCGAAGAAGGAGCCACTAAAGAAAAGAGAAGAGCCTCTCGTTCGTCACCATCGGTTCATCTCCCATGTCTGCGTAGCAACGTGTCTCCATGAGCTGACTCCTTGTGTGCATTTCAATTCTATATGTTTAGCCTTGTTCCAATCTCTCTTAAACCACCGGTCTATCTTATCGGCCTTGCAGACGCGAACCGCCCGGGCAGAGACTGAATTAGAGCAGCTGAAGGGAATCATGGAGGAATTTGTCCGGAGCTACAATCCTAACTATCAGGATATGGCCGTCCGAGCGGCTGCCAAAGGATATATGGAACTTTTCCATGGTGCGCGGTTCCTGATGTTCCTTGTCTTTCGTGTAACTGAGCTGTGCGTTAACTCTCATCGATGACCCATCCTCCATCGTCCAACTCAGATGGCCGAACTCCTCCTGCTGAAGGAACTGGAGAAGGCGAAACCGAGATCAAGAAGGAGGCTGTGGAAGAGGAGCTTGGTTCGCAAGCAGTCACAGATCAAGATCTCGAGGAGCTCGAGAAGCTGGATCTGGAAGGTCTGCTGGTCGGCTGGGATGATGGTACCACCGCCTCCTCCTTCTCAAGCTCGTCGTTTGCGTCTTTAGCTGAAGATTCAATTTGTCAGTCCATCCTGTTTTACATCAATCTCGACCATAAATTAAATATCAATATTGACTCTTCGTTCACCCTCGGGATTCTTCTATGCTCTGATCATATTCACGTTGTGTTAAAAAAAAGTGTACAACATCGGAAACTATATCCCTGATCCATTTGTCGAGTCGTACGAGTTCCTTCGTGGAAGCTTTGTAGAGTGGTTGATCAAACTAGGAGTTGTCGAGCCAACTGATGTCAAGGCCAAGGCCAAATCTTCGGCCTCTACTGGTTTGTGGCCGATTTTGTACCTTGATTCTGATCATTAAAACTTTCGAAAAAGTTGCCTTCTTGGAACCTTGCCTTCTAACTTCTTTTCTTGCTTACTTGCTTGCTTGCTCTCTATTGTCTTCTTCCCCTCAACTCTTGTGTCTGGAATCATCACTTCACTCATCGTCTAGCATCCTCGCCGTCTCGAGAGAAGCTGACGGTCGCGCAAACGGCGCTGACAAATCTTCAATCATCCTTATCGAACACTCAGTCGACTTTGTCGGACCTGACCGCCAAGTTTGGTCCGCAGGGTGAATGGAAGAAGCTGGAGGGGACGTGTATCGAAAAAAATCTGGGAGAGTACACCTATGAGTTGTGCTTCTTTGGAGAGGCAAAGCAGAAGAGTAATAAAGGTGGTTCGGTCAACAGCCTAGGGTGCGTTCTTTAGCTTGTCTTTTTCTTTTCTGTCCTTTGTTCTTTTTCACCTTTTCAATGAAAATCGCGCTGATGTCTGGCCATTGGTACTCTTCTCTTCCCTCTTGTTCCTGAACTCTCGCATACCGAAACCACCCCCTTCGCCATCGACGAACACAGGAGGTTCAAACAGTGGAACTATGATTCCAAAGCGACAGAGGGAACAGAAGGCTTCTACCAAAAACAGTTGTACGATATGGGAGCTAAATGCTGGAACGGTCCACATCGGAGTGTCAAGGTTCTTTTCTCTCTTTCTTTTGTTCTTTTCTTTGACGTTTCTTTTCTTTTCACTACTCTTTCCTTGGTCGGCCTTAGGACTGATCACAAAGCATCCCACCTCTCTTTCCTTTCTAGCTCGAGATGACGTGCGCGAGAGAAAACGAGCTTTTGTCGGTCATGGAATTGGAGAAATGCGAGTATCTATTCAAAGGAACGAGTCCTGCTCTCTGCTGGCCCGAGACTGAGGCCGAGGGTGGAGGTGGGAGCGGAAGTGAGGTTGAGGATGTCAAGGAGAAGGACGAGGACGAGGCGAAGGTTGAGGTCGGGATCAAACACGAACGGGAATTATGAATGAACCTAGGTCGAACCCATGCGTCCCTGACTCGCGTTTTCTTCCTTTCGTTCTCTTCCTCTCTCTTCTCTCCTATCCAACTCATCTATCCCATGTTTTCCTCTTTCTGCCTTTTCTCTTTTCTTTTTCCTGTCTTGCGTTCCTCTTCTCTGCGTTTCTTTCATTCGCTGAAGGTCGCTGAGGATCCTATGAAAACGAAGTCACAGCACATATGGCCCTTCAAAGAGGACCGACGTTTCAAGAATCAATGCACGGACGATAACACACAACGACTCGCCAACTAAGCATGAGCATGAGCATCCTCATGGCTTTTCGTGTATGCGTGCGGATGATCATGCGCCCAGGCTCGTCTACCTCTGTAAAGGAACCACTACGACATAACACACCACACATGCTAGATGTTCATCAAGATAGTACTAAAGCCGAAAGACGTGAAAGAGCGAAGACCAAGCATGGAGAGGTGGTAGAACAACGTAAAACGAACAAAGACAGAGAACAAAAACGAAGAAGGAGGGTAGGTCTTTGTTCGCTCGAGGAGAAAAAGTTGGCTTATGAACGAACAGAGTGTTCTATGGTATATTTTGAGTATGTATGACTATCAGATATTGAATCGATGCAGACGGGTACGACGAGCGAAAGAGAAAAGAAGAGCGCAAGAGTTGATATTTTAGAGAAACGAGAGCAGACGAAAGATCCAGAAGAGGGAGACAAGAATGAAAATAAGAGAGCCAAGCGAATATGAAAGATCGTCTTTTCGTGAGGACAGATATACAACATTTAAGCAGGAAAAACCAAGACGAGCAGTGTCCATTATTTTTGATGGTTAGAGAACGATATATAGAGGGAGAAGAAGGCTGACTGATATAAGATGAAAAAGGACAAGACTAAGCAGATTCAAAACTTTGGAGAGAGGAAAAAAAAGGAAATGGTAGAATGTAACTAAATTTGGTGACCTTCGCCTTAAGCCTCAGACTCCAGATGAGGCGCACTAGCATCTTCTTCAAGAGCTGGTAGATCCGGTGCGCTAGCTTCGAACGACTTTTTGCTTCGTCCCTGTTCTTGCTCTCTCTCATCTTCCTCCTGCTCCTCCTCGTCCTCCAAATCCAAGGGGGGTGCTGACGGAGCTTGCGCCTCCTGCCCCTGTTCGAGATGATCTCCCTCCTCTGCCGGCTCTGATTGTGGGTCAAAAGGTGCGGAGGGCAAGCCTTGTCCGTCATCCGTACCTCCCCCGTCGTCGTCGTCGACGACATAATCAGCAAGATCCATCGACTCATCCGGCGGTCCAAGTACAACTTCCGAGGTATCCAACGAGATGTACGGGTCCTCCATCGTTTTCATACCCCATTGTTTAGGCGGAGCGGGTAGGATGCTTATACCCTCACCTTCTTCAGCCGAAACGGTGTTCGAATGAGGCAGACCTGAACCACCGACTAGAGGAGGAATCGATGATGAGAATAAGAGGGAAGATGAAGGGACAGGCGTAGATGGCGAGACCATCAAGGCGGAAGAAGCATTCTCGAGTTCCCATCCAGGCGGAGCGGTTCCCTCCGGTTGATCTGACCTATGGCCTTCTGTCAGAGGTGCTCCGTCTAGGTCAGCCGGTGCGCTCGCCTGGTTGGCCAATCTGGCCAACACACCTTTATCATCCGTAGCCAAATGATGAGCCATGTGGGTGGTCGTCGTCGTCGTCGTCGTAGTTTCTCTGCCAGCCTCGGTCGATCTGCCGGAGATTTGGGGGTTGATGTGGGATGTAGAGCTCGAGGAGAAAGGAGGGGTTACAGGCCGAGCAGGTCTGAACTTTTCATCTCTTGGATAGTCTGAAGCGTCGATAATCGTCGACGATGCTTGACCAGGAACTGACCCCATCGTTGAGGCTAGTACCCCTTCTGGTCCCGTTCTCGTCGCAGGCATAGGTGTGCCGTTGGACCGATCTGAAGGCCCTGGTCCTGCTGATAATGAATATGGAATCGGGGGTTGTTCAGAATGGATCGGCGACTGGGGGGGCGAAGAATCGCCGAGGTGATGGTTGTGTTGATGACGATGGGCTGACGGATTGACTTGAGAAGCGCGATAAGCAGGAGGCGTAGGCTGGTGAGAGTCAGGTGTTTCTGGAAGAGTGAGCTCGCGATTAGAATCTACCAAAGAGGTGGATGGAGGGTTGTTCTCGTGATAAACGACCGATGTGGGCTCTCCGGTCCTGTTCGTATCTGGTTCGACGGACGTTGAGGACTCTACGGTTGAAGACACAGTGGTCGTCGTCGTAGGGGGATCTGTCAGACTGGCCGGGTTGGACATGCTCGTTAAGGATAGTGGATCAAGTGAAGAGTAAGACGCGACTCTTGGAGGCCGAGGTTCCTCGTTCAACGGTTCGACTCTGTCCGTTGGACCGTGTTCTCCTCCTGCAACACCTCCACCGATACCACCATCTGGACGTGTTCTGCTTGCCCATGCATGATCGTCCCTATCCTCCGTTTCTTCATCTTCATCCGATCCTGGAGATTTTTTTCGTTTTCTCAGCCGTAGGAATCCCTTGGTGCCTTTGGAACGAAGGGTTCCGACAAGAGATTTCTTTCCTTTTGGTCGTTCCTTCGTCGGCTGGGTCTGGATGGACTCAACAGCCGAAGTAATGGAAGCCGGCTTGGGGTAGACGACCTCGGTTGGGTCGGTCTTCTTTCCTCTCGGTCTTTTCTTCTTAGGTTTCTTTCGGCGTTTATTTCTCCGGCGGATGAATCTGTTGTATCGATGAGAAGAGAGTAGTCAGGACAAGAAAGAGGATAAGAAGATATGAAAAGACGCATGAAAAGAACCATGAGTGACAGTCTGGAGTATGAACGAGAACGGGTGGAACAAAAGAGACGTGACCAACATGAACATGGTGACCAAGACGACCAGTGCGAGCGCTACGCTGCACGCTACGATCAACGGTAATTCGAACTCGCTCCTCGAGGTCGTTCCCCAGCCTGGGGGAAGCCTGGTAGGCGAAACCGTGGAGACGTTGGTAGTTGAAACGGACGTGCCTGTGGCGGATGCGGTCGAATCTGCCGGGCCGGTTGTGGATACGGCGGCGTTCTGAACGACGCGTGCATCGCAAGTACGGACCATGAACCGAAAGAAGAAGAACAAGAATAAGAGAAGAAACCAGTAACCCAAATCAGCATTCCCGAGACACCGTGTGAGCTTGTAAATGAATGAGCGAGCGTGAAGAAAATCCTGATAGACTGACGGCTGGACCAACTCCATAGAGTTCCCATTGTGTATTCAGATGCCAATTCCCAGAGCTGTCCGAACGGTATAGATCGACAACCCGTTTTTGTTCAAGAGCAGCATCGAGAGTCCGGACGCGAATGGAGTGACCGATTGACTGTCTCGGTACGGCCATCTGTGTACTAGTTGGTGACGATAACGAGGGACGGCAACTGACTCGGTCGCAGTCATCGTCTGAAGGTGCAGGTGACGAGCCGAAAATAGAACTAGCTTTTTCTTTTAGATTCGCGGACGGATAGACTTTCGGGACAGAAAGGGACGAGGGGAACGAAACCGAGGGCGATGGTGATGCTGACGAAGGGTGGTCACAAATGAGTGTCGTCGATGTAGAAGACGGAACTGGGATGGCCAAGCCGGGTTGAGGAGTTGTGACGATGAGGTAACCGATCAACCAAAGTAGGTTTCTCTTTGAAGGTATCCCAAGACGACGACCGGAATCTGTCGACGAAAAAGACGACGCGTTGACCGATGTTGACTGTTCGGATGATCGAGAGTGTTCGGGAGGTTCACGCTCGATCACTCTGCCCGGTGGTCTCTTCATCGTGAATGAGAGTATGAGAGCGTGAACTTGTACTGAGTGTGAGTGTTCAGGGCCAGTATGTATATAAGGATAGGTGGGTGTGGGTGGGTCTAGATATGGGTGTATGCGAGCTGGATGGGCGAGTGGATGATAGGAACGTCCAAATGGAGAAGATCCAGCAGAGGGAAAGAGAAAGAAAAAGGAAGAAGAGCCAAAACGGGAATGGTGATGTTGAGGCGAGGCGTATGGGCGGCGTATGAGGCCGAGCGTTTAGGCCTCACCTTGTTGGAACTAGATAGGTCTAATAAAAAACACAATAGAAAAAAAAACGGAACATGTATTAAAAAACACAACATGTGCGTCTAATCCCGTCCGCCATCCTCCTCGCACGCGTAAAAAAAGCCTCGGGGGAGAGCACAAGGTGTGAGCAGAGACGGGCGGTGTCTGTTTATCGCTTAGATTGCATTTACCTATCAATCTTTTCTTCTTTCTTTTTATAACACTATTCTATCTATGGGTCTTGTCTTTGTTCGGTTTGACTGTGTTCGAATTTGTCTTACTTTGTTTTTCCTCTGCATGCTCTTGGAGCCATATAACTTTAATGAGATTCACTATTTAATGCTACAGAAGAAGGCAAGGACTAGAGACAAACGCACACTCACGCACGGCAAGGCAGATAGAGTGACTACGGGAGCAGTATAGAGATCAGAATATGGAATCCCAACGGCTGCTTCCGCTGTACTCATAGCCCCACCCTCATCCTCCTTCACTCCCCCTCGGCCTTCGCAAGGACATCGTTTCAAAGACAGAAAGAGAAGACACACCAGATGGAATAAAGAAAGAGAAGATATAGGGCAGAGGCGATAGTAACAGATTTGAAGAACTTAAAAAATCAAATATAAAGTGGAAAAAACATTTGTACATGAACCAAAAAGCAGAAGGAAAGGTGAAAAAATCGCATAGACAAATCCTAATCCCCAGTTTAAGCAGGAGCAGCCTAAAATAGACATACAGGCACACAAATCAGAAATTACATCAGACAAATCATTTGGTCAGTTGATCAACTTGTCTTTTGTTCAGCCCGAGTTATTTATCTAATCACAACTTGAAACTACTCACAGCAGGAGTTCGCTTGGACTGGTAGTCCTTGATGGCGGACTATAGATGTAGATGTGAGCGTGGATGAAGATTCATTTAAAATCATCAGCCATCTATCGAGTTCATAGGGTGTCGACACCGTTTATCTAAAACAGTAGCGATGAACGAGAACCCACCTTGATAGCATCCTCGGCCAACATGGAGCAGTGAAGCTTGACAGGAGGCAAGCTTAGCTCCTTCGCAATCTCCGTGTTCTTGACCTTGCCTGCCTGCTCAAGGGTCATCCCCTTGACGTGCTCGGTAATGAACGAAGAAGACGCGATCGCCGAGCCGCATCCGAACGTCTTGAACTTGCTGCAAAAGAGTGAATCCCATAGAAGAAAAAGAAGGAGATCAGATCAGCACGCACGCGCACTCCCGTCCCACTATCGATCACTCACACATCAGAGATGATACCGTTCTCGTCAACCTTGATCTGGAGCTTCATCACACTGTAAGGAGGTAAAGAAACCATTGGAATCAGTACAGGCAAATCATATATATACATACACACAACATCCGACGCAGCAAACAAACTCACTCTCCGCAAGCTATTGTCGCCACACACAAAAAAGTAGTGTCACGATCAGCAAAGAAACGCAGACGTTGCAGGATTAGATCTCCCTCGAAATCACATACCGGGAGCACCAACAAGACCGGTCCCGACATTGATATCCTTCTTGTCCATGCTTCCAACCTAAAGAAGCGACGTTTGAGCCAGTCGAACCACTTGGTCAGCTACCCATCCCATCGAATTTATCAAGGTAAGAATAGGAAAAGAGAAAAAGAAAAGTGGTACGCCGGCGAGCACTCCACTGATTCCGATCTGATCGGAAAAGTCTTTCTCGCTCCTACGTTCGAGTCGAGACAAAGAACGAAATAAAGGAAGAAAACACAGGTAACACTTACGTTTCGAGGCTTATTGTAGTGATCCAATACCTTGGCATGGTATCCCCTTTGCTGACTCCTGACCATGGAAGGACCAACAGCTGCCACCGGTCGAGCGATCGACATTGACACAGAAGGAACCGAAGCCAATCGAGCGGTTCGGATGAGAGTAGACTTGAACATGATATACGGCCTTTGAAATCACTGGTTGTAGGACAAGAGTTGTTGTAGTGATTCTTGTTGTAAGGCGGTAGTCGTCGTTGGTGGAGGATTGGACGGGTAAAAGCTCAAGGTGGGATTGGATTGGCTAAAGAGAAGAGAGTGCGGATGAAAATACTGGGAATCGCTTTCGTAAGTCAAAATGTGCAAGCCGGCCAGCATCGACTGCGCACCCTTTCAGCCTCATCTCAGCCTGGACACTCCACTCCACTCGGAGTGCTCTTCGCTTTCCGTATATCATACATCGACTAACCAAAAGATGTACTATATAAAGAGAAAAGGAGGAGAACGAATAGAACAACCAACATAAATACAACAGCTCAAAGAAGAGAAGATCATCTTTTGGTTGTAACAAAATTATCCCACCCCGTCGGCCGTACTACTTGTTATGCCACAAAAGAGATCTTAGATCCGACCACGTATCAGAATCTCGATATAGATACGTCATCGAATTAACCTGTTGGGCAGAACAAACGAAGAAATTCAGTTCAGTGAGAGACTCCTCTATCGCTGTTCATCAGTCTAGAAGTTTCATCCTGATGCACGAACCATTCCAGCTGATCGCGCATTCGACCGAGAGAGAGAAAAGCAAAAGGACATTCTCGTAAGCATCACGGTAATGCGTTCCAGAGGGGGGAGGAGTACAAGAACAAAAATGAAGGTAAAAATATCGCGCACGCACCTTGTAGGGTCTCGCCGTTGTGTCGGAAAATATACATCACCAGTCCCCAGGCCACACTCGCAAACAGACCTAGATGGAGTGAAAAGACGAGTCAATATATGAACAAACTTTCAGCAGAAATTCAGTCTTTTGTATCGCTCAAGCACTGACTAAACGGTAGAGGAGCAGGCGGGATAGGTTGGATGGTCGTCGGTGCGGCAGTATCAATTGGGTGACTCGGTGCTTGGTAGATTCGAGGAAGGAACGAAGCTAATACTCTGTGAGACCGAGTGTACTCCCAAAGAGAATAGATGTCAGGTTTGCCAGATGTAAATTTATGATTAGGAGTCGAACACTTTACCTTGAGGAAACATATAGCACAATCTAGTGATACGAGAGGCAAGAGAGAATGGAAAAAACGATTTCGATCAGAAATACGAAAAGGTGTGTTGGACCGAAGAAGTAACCAACCTGTTCGTTCACAGCGTTTCTTTCCCCAAACACAATATACCCTCCCATCAACCCAGATAGAAACGTATCCAGATTTCGTTCTTTACCTCCGTTGAACTTTTTCTGTATAAGCATCAAAGTCTTGTATATCGTCACAAACTTTGCCAGATTCCTGAATCGATGGAACAAACAAGCATCGTTAACTACGGTGGCTATAAATCAAGACCTAAATTATGATACATATGAGCTCACAATGCATGCTGCTTCGTTGCTTTGTATACAAAGTTCTGTTTTAGTGTCACCGCTCGACCCGGACGATAATGGAGCGATATTTAGCCATTGATTTACTCCTATCTCCTCTTTCTTCCTCACAACATACTATCAAAGGCGGTCTATTGGACAGATAGAAGAGAGAACTCACTGCTTTGGCCTTCGTATCTCCTCGATGGAAGAGCAAAGTCATCACCAAAGCATGCGGAAATCTGATGAGCCGTCCTCAAGAGCGTTTAGCATACATCACTAATGACCGCATCGGACGCTCCCAAGCCTCTCTAGACACATCATATTCCAGAAGAAATTAAGAAGGAATCTCACCGAATCTTGGCACCGTAGACCTGACGAAGATTAGCGAGAAATCAACATGTCAGATCAACATCCAGAAGGTCATCCACACCAAACGATGTAAGGCGTAAGTATCAATTGAATATATGAAGAATTCAGATCGACTTGGATGGGTTCCGAACGAACCAGTCCATTACGAGCTCCCTTTAAAATAGCAAGATAGTCCTTATATGACGGACTGATTTGAATTAACCAAACAAACAAAAAACTAATCAGAAGAAATCTCACAGTCTGGGCTGAATCTTCATGACCGAAAGCAAGGCACAAAGTTGTGACGGATAGTCGAACAGATCAAGTTTGTACATACTTGGCGACAAAAGTGTTGATGGCATCCATGTTGCTCTCTAGAGTCTAGAGGAGGCACGTAGTATGATGATGTCCTATAGACCGCACAGCAGAGGGTATTGATATGATGAAGCGTCAACCGAGTCGATGTTCCAAGCAAACAATGTTGATAGAGCATGATTAGAGATCGACCCAGGAACACAAAACCTCGGCCGACGGGTATTCATTTACCGTCGGATTCTGGTTAGGGTTAAGAGTTACTGCCCTGCGATGTCGCTTCGCTCTCATTTGACGGCATATAGCAGTGCTGATGCACAAGAACTGTACATCCGAACAGCATCGCTCAACCGATATATCTATCAGCTGCATAGCAAATTTCAAGGACAACGACGAGATGATAGAGTTTGGTATCTGAAAGATCTCCATTTCAATTAATGTAACGTTCATATATATCTCATCTCAAAGCGTACCTGTGCGGTAAAGAACAGATGAGACCATAGTAATCAGTTTCTGTACAGATGGGGTCAATTGAATGTGTTGGTTTTTAGTAAAAACTTACATATGAACAGGGAACAGCTCATCCGGAAACCCTTGCTGTGAATCAAAGTTTTAATAATAGATTAGGAGATCATACTTATGGCATCCGAGCCAAGTAACCTATCTGTAAGGTAAAACGCAATGAGGACGAACCTGAACTTCCATCCTGACGAGTTCCAGACCTGCTTGAGCAAACGCGTACCTCCAAGCCTTGTCCGATCTATACATGATATGCATGTAGAGATCAAGGATTTAGTCGGATGAGCAACACAAACCATATATGTTTGAGAGATCTGAACTAACCTGGTAAGACTAGAGTCTTCATCGTCGAATACAGTGCTTCCCTTCATTCCATCCTCTTCTAAGTCGGGGCAGATGTTTTCCTTGACAACGATTACCGCATACGTCTCTTTTGGTAGAAGAGCCGCCTTAGCTGCCTTGAAAAATACAATCAAGTCTTCCGTCGAAACTGCAAGACACATCCGTTATTCATCCACCAAATAGATAACGAGTGAGACAAACGAAACCAAGGAATATTCAGCAGATATACGAGAGCAAGAGACGGTTGGAAACACGAATAGACACTCACGATGACCTAAACACCATTGGCACCAAATAACATCGTACTTCAACCCCTCTGGTCGCTCGTTCTGTTCATCGTCCCAAAATCCTTTTCTTGTCAACTCGTCAGCAGACGCTGCAGGAGAGGCCGGATCAAATCCAGCCAGACCTCCTCTCCAGAACCTAGCGGCCTTCTTCGGCATCTTCTTGTCCACCTCGACCCCTCCGAGCCCCTTCCATTTGGCAGAGTCGACGACGGCTTGATCCAAGAAATGAGGTGCTGGCTCAAGGATCTCAACAGTATCCAGCAAGTGGATCAATACAGAACCAGTAACACGGCCGATTCCTGCTCCTACGTCCAGAGCTCTAGTCCGAATGGAAGAAGTAGAGGGAGAATTGGTGGGTAGTGTTTTGAGAGAGGAGGGAACAAGAGCTAGTCGAGGAACGAGAGAAAGAATGAACATTCGGGAGGAGAGAGCATCTACTCGGGGGAGTGTTCCGTTTCCGAACCCTCCGAGCACACCGTTGTTGTCTGCCGGAATATCTGCCCAGTAGTTCAGGCCTATAGAATGATAGCACAAGAAGAAAAGAATCAATGTCTGCAAGATTATCCAACGTTCATGCCAAACTGAAGTAGAAAGAAGAGAAGAGAATATAGGCTGGCTTTGACATACCCGTCTCAAAGTCCGGCTTAGGTTCCAGTCTGGGTTTCTTAATACGAGATTTTCCAGGCATGATGGTAGTTGAGTTTTGGCGATAGCTAGATCTAGAGAGTGTACGTAATATGGTCGTTCGACTGCAGTTCATACACTTGTCGGTAGCTCTTAGAAGTTAGCAAAGTGCGCCCGGGAAATCTGTTTGAACAATTCAAATTCGGAAGACGCGCGGTCGTCATGGAGACGAGGTTGTTTCATCGATCTAGCCTGAACTCCACCAGCTCGTTTTGCTGATGGTGATGATAACGACCAACGCTACTCGAGATTCATCTGGCTTTTAACAATGCCGGACAACATTGGTTCGTATCTGGTAGGTAGATTTTAAATATCTAGATGCAATACGCTGACAATTGAATTCGTTGATTTCAGTCGAATGTCCCATTTGTTCTGGTCTTTTGGAGGAGAGCAGTATCAATAGGTGGGTATAAATTGCTTATTCAACCTTCTAGAACTCATGCAAGATACTAAGCGTTGTCTTATCGGCGAATCTTTTCATCAGACATCTCGATTCCTCTTGCGAGTGGCTACCTGGCAATAGATCATCAACTCCCGAGATAGCATCTGCCGCGATTTCCACCTCGTTTCCCAAACCGGCTCAAAAGCTGGCTCCTTTATTCGAGGCAGCTGTGACATCCAGCAGTTATCAATCAACCCAGGTAGCGCCATCCGTTGTCGACACTTTCACTGCTTCATCAGGACTGAAACGGCGCCTGTCAGTCAAGTCCGAGCCAAGGCCTACCGACCACAATTCATCCGTTCGCCAGCGCTCTCCCTCGCCCGCTCCACTTTCCAAGAAGCCAAAACACACTTCTCACGATGCTCTGATGGCAGTACGTCCCCTAGCAGAGGTTATGCGTCCCAAGACTATCGACGAAGTCTTTGGACAGGAAGAACTGCTGTCTGATGGGACTCTGATGAAGGATCTGATCAGAGCTGGCGAGCTTGGCAGTTGTATCCTCTGGGGACCTCCTGGATGTGGTAAGACGACACTGGCTCGTGTGGTTGCAAACCATTCTGATAGCGAGTTGAGGGAGCTCAGCGCGACGTCTGCCGGGGTGGGAGATGTGAAAAAGATTATTGAACAGGCGGGGAATATGCTAAAGCTGACGGGAAAGAGGACCATGTTGTTCATTGACGAGATTCATCGATTTTCCAAAAGCCAAATTGCAAGTCATTCTATTCATCTGTCCTGTCTGGGTCTTTGTTCTAAAGGAAAGAAAAATGATTCTTTGGACTGTATAGGATGTATTCCTTCTTCCCGTTGAGTCTGGGGTTCTGCAGCTGGTGGGCGCCACTACAGAAAACCCTTCTTTCAGTGTATGTACTATCTACTATGAACCGACCGTGTTCATCGTAAACTGATCTGCGTTGAGTGTGATACTTTGAGCTGATTCATAGATCAACCAAGCCCTCCTCTCTCGCTGTCGAGTGATCACACTCAAGAAACTATCTTCATCCGAGGTTAAGAAAGTTCTTATACGGGCTTGTCGAAAATGGTACCAAGGCCACACCTCTGAGGTCTGGCTTCCACCAGCTTCCGAACCACCGAATTCCCCGAAATCTGATCCAAACGACTTTCCTCCGATCCCGTTGTTAGACGACACTCTGCTCAGCTCTCTATCCTCATCAGCCAATGGGGATTGTCGTGTGGCTTTGAACTCGCTAGAGACAGCGTTGAACTTGATTGCAAAGGAATGTAGACTGAGGGCTCGACTCCCTGATCAAGGTGAACCTCGTCTATGGAAGTGGGACTCAGAGAAGAAAGATGCCCTCATGAAGGGGTTAAAGAGAACATTGACGTTCAGGTATGATCGTACTGGAGATGCTCGGTATGATATGATCTCGGCTCTACATGTGAGTCTGTTTCTGGAGAACGACATATCAACTTAGATGACGAGACAATCGTTCGTGGACTGTATTAAAGCCCTTTTTGATGAGCTATCCAGAAAAGTGTTCGAGGATCAGATGGGTCAGCTGCCATGTATTGGCTGGCAAGAATGTTGACTGTAAGCGCGCATACATGCCCGACGTGCTATCAAATAACAATTTCCCCCCATGTATCTTTATTGATTGAAAATCATCCAGGCCGGTGAAGACCCTGTATACATTGCTAGGAGAATCATAGTGATGGCTTCCGAAGACATCGGTTTGGCCGATAATCATGCTCTTCCGTTGGTGTGTTCCAGCTATTCATTCTATCAAACGCCTGTAAAAAAGGTTTGCACGGGGTATCGTTATCTGACAGCAGTGTTATTGGATATTGATAAATAATGGACGAACTCGGAGGCTGCATCAACAATGGTTGCCTGTCAACAGATCGGAATGTATGCTCAGACCCCTTTAAAATCTCTTCCTCTATATACCCTTATGGATTGTACTCACATACGTCAATGATGGTTATGATTCTGTGCACAAGGCCGGAGTGTAGGTAAATTAATTCTTTTCTATAAGTCTCGATAAGAGCTGTGATATTGATACTGTGGATATAGCTGATTTGGGGGGTTTCCTCTGTATTCGGTGAAATTGTCTTGTTTGAAATGATCAGAATCAACCTAGCTCACTGTGTTGCCTATCTTGCTGAGGCGCCCAAGTCAACTCGCTCATATGAAGCTTACAATCGGGTAACATATCTTCTCTCTTTTCTCCGTTCTTTACCAGCTATCTTGTTAAGACTGACAAGTATATCTGACTGAATATGAATGCTTGAGTTGATGTAGGCTGAAGCTGCGTGCGCGCCTGGAGAGCTTTACGATGTTCCACTTCAAATGAGAAATGCGCCTACAGGCTTGATGAAGGATCTCGGTTATGGCGCTGGATACAAATACAATCCTCGTGAGCTTATGTGTATCTTGATGTGCGGGTTTAAAAAGAGGAACCCACTAGATATTGGACTAAATCTATCTTTCTTCTCATTGTGTCGGGACCAGATTATGTTCACCCTATCGCGAACGTAGGTCCTCCTCGGTCACTTGAGATTGCACTCACAAACTAACTTCTGTCTCTAAACATACGTATCTTTTAGGAATACCTTCCTTTTCCCCTACTAAACTCCTCGTCCTTCTCCGCCACTCCGTGTGACTCTTTTCTCCAAGCTGAAGGTAGCGCAAAAGGAAAACGATACGACGAAGATGCTTTATCTGATTGGGAGGTCAAATCCAACGGCGGTGAACGTTGGAAGGGCAGGGAAAAATCCTAATGCCTTGTGCTTTGATACTATGAAACATTCTATTCCATTAGTTTTTCTATCGTCCCGGCTTTGCCCATAAAAGACACGTGATCCCATATATTACGTAAGAGAAATGTAACGCCCTCCTGGATCGTCTTTTTCTTTTTTGCCTCTTTGGGCCCACGCCTTCTTTGGTCCAGCTTCGTTTCCTCCCCTTTCCGCCCTCTCCGCCTAATCCCTTCAACCCACCACCTTCTCCTCTTTCTTTCGTTAAAACACGAATCCCAAATATGCACTCCGCCCTCAGGTCGACCGTCCGGGCTGCTAGCCAGTCTGCCGTGAGTTTTTATATTCTGCTTGATTATTGTTCAGATCGATAGATGGCTGATTTCATCGCCCATCTTTTTTTTTCCTCCTCCTTTCCTCTCCTTGTTGCGTTTTTCACCCTTTGCTTTCCCATCGCTTCCTGGTCTTTATTGGTCGATCTTCTTTTCTCCATCTCAACTCTCTTTGACAACCACCTCCGTCGCATCTTGTTCACGGTGCCCGTTTTTGTCATGTTGACAATGGGATTCAACCGCCATTATCGATCTTTTTTGTCGTCCATCGCATCTGTCCCTTTTTCTATCCATCGGTCTAAAAAACTTTTTTTTCCACATCCAATCTCGCTTTCTTCAACCCATCCATCTCTCCAAACCGGCACTTTCATGCTCTCAGCTCCGATCCCGACTTTCCGTCGCTGTCCCCACCGTTGCCAGGGCTTACGCCACCGCTAAGCCTGGTACGTTACCTATTTTCATTGGCTGAATGCAAAAATTGTTCAGAAAGCTGATGGACTCTTTCCCTCAACCTGTTGTAGCCGCTTCTGAGGTCTCTTCCATTCTCGAGTCCCGAATTGCTGGTGCCTCTACCGGAGGTGACGTCCAGGAGACCGGTCGAGTTTTGAGTATGTCTGCATCTTTTCATCTCGAGAAAACGAAAAGTGTCCTCATTGGTGTTTTATCCTCCCCATCTTTTACCTCGAAAAGCCATCGGAGATGGTATTGCCCGAGTTTACGGTCTTCGAAACGTCCAGGCCGAGGAGATGGTTGAGTTCTCTTCTGGTATCCGTGGTATGTGCTTGAACTTGGAGGCCGACAACGTGTAAGTTACCAAACATTTCCGTTTCCGAACGGCTTCCTTTTATTGTCTTGTTTTTTTTTTAAACCATGCTTTTTCTTTTCTCAATCCTATCAACAGCGGAGTTTCCGTCTTCGGTAACGATCGACTCATTAAGGAGGGAGATACCGTCAAGCGAACTGGAGAGATTGTCGGTCAGTACCTCTTTTTCTCGCTCGAACCAACACTCAAAATACTTCCATCTCACACTTTCTCCCCTTGTGATACAGATGTTCCCGTCGGACCCAAGCTCCTCGGACGAGTTCTTGACGCCCTTGGAAACCCCATTGATGGAAAGGGACCTATCGAGTCCGCCGAGCGACGACGAGCCTCCTCCAAGGCCCCCGGAATTCTTCCCCGACGATCCGTCAACCAGCCTATGCAGACTGGTATCAAGCCCATCGACGCTATGGTTCCCATCGGTCGAGGACAGCGAGAGTTGATCATCGGAGATCGACAGACCGGTAAGACCGCCGTCGCCATCGACACCATCCTTAACCAGAAGCGATGGAACGACGGACAGGACGAGTCCAAGAAGCTCGTAAGTGGTTTGTCAAGAGTTTCTAGAAATGCGACGCGCCTATTGGTCAAAAAAGGAGTCTCGTTCAACTCAACCCCTTGATCTCATGTTTTTTTCTCCTTCATCAGTACTGTGTCTACGTCGCCGTCGGACAGAAGCGATCTACCGTCGCTCAGCTTGTCCAGACCCTTGAGGAGAACGATGCCATGAAGTACACGTACGTAAAATCATCTCATCTCTTGTCAGCAATTCTCATTCTCACTTCGGTTTTGCTTCCCATCTTTTAGCATCATCGTCGCCGCCACCGCCTCTGAGGCCGCTCCCCTCCAGTACCTTGCTCCTTTCTCTGGATGTGCTATGGGAGAGTGGTTCCGAGACAACGGAAAGGTGAGATATTTTCTATCAACCATCCCATCTGTTGTACTTTGACCTGACTCGGAAATTTGTCTCCCATCTACAGCACGCTTGCATCATCTACGATGATCTTTCCAAGCAGGCTGTTGCTTACCGACAGATGTCCCTTCTTCTTCGACGACCTCCCGGTCGAGAGGCTTACCCCGGAGATGTCTTCTACCTCCACTCTCGATTGCTTGAGCGAGCCGCCAAGATGAACGACAAGTTCGGTGGAGGATCCCTCACCGCTCTTCCCATCATTGAGACCCAGGGAGGAGATGTGTCCGCTTACATTCCGTGAGTTCACTGTTGGAGCAAAATGATCGCGGATGAGTGCACTCAAATTCTAACATGTTTTCTCGGTTTGTCAAATCAGCACCAACGTCATTTCCATCACTGACGGACAGGTCTTCTTGGAGGCTGAGCTCTTCTTCAAGGGAGTCCGACCTGCTATCAACGTCGGTCTTTCCGTCTCCCGAGTCGGATCTGCCGCTCAGACCAAGATCATGAAGTCCGTTGCCGGATCCCTCAAGCTCTACCTCGCCCAGTACCGAGAGGTTGCCGCCTTCGCTCAGTTCGGTTCCGATCTTGATGCCTCTACTCGATTCTTGCTCTCCCGAGGATCCCGACTTACCGAGCTCTTGAAGCAGGGACAGTACAAGCCTATCTCCACTGAGGTTATGGTTCCCCTCATCTACGCCGGAGTCAACGGTCTTCTCGACCCTGTCCCCGTTGAGGACATCGTCCGATGGGACGCCGATTTCCAGGCCCACCTTACCGCCCAGCAGCAGCCCCTTCTTGCTGAGATCGCCAAGGGATCCATGACCAAGGACCTTGAGGCTCAGATCAAGAAGACCATCCAGGAGCACGTTGCCGCCTTCACCTCCGCTTAAGTGTGTGTTGGAGTTTGTTGAGAGAGGTTGTTTTCCCATTTACTTTTTCGAGTTTCAATGAATTTTCATCAAAAAAAGAAAAAGAAAAAAAGTCATGCTGTTGGATACATCTATCGATCGTCACATCTTTGAGGCACACTTGTTATACATCGAGAAGTTTTTGTACATTGACCAAAGATTGAGCATATGTTGACCACAGAAAGAAGAGCATTTAATCCATGAACGAAGTGGCAGTATGTTCTTCTTTGACTGCTTGGGTCATGCTCAGTACTAGAGCATACGCTTCATTCAACGACTACCCAAAAAAACCTCCGGACCAAGAATCAAGGATCAAGGATTGATGAACACTCAAGAGACGAAACAAAAGTTAAGACCTATGAAGGGGTTTTTTCTTCCGCCTTGATTTTTTCTTTACTTTTTTCTTCCTTCTCTGTCTTGAGTGTTCATTCCACAGAGACCACTCGATGACCTCACCGCGAGAGGCGTCCCCAGAAAGGACCCCGCGTCAGAACCGAAATCTCCACGTAAAAAAAGATTTCAACTACGTAACCGGTGTAGTTTCTGTTTTTGTTCTTATTCCCTTCTCCTTCTTTCTCCAATGTCTTTCTCTTCTTTTCTCTTCTAACCACCACTCGTGTCTATACGTCCCATCATGTTTTCGAGAAACATACTACGAAACGCCACTGTTGCCAGGTCATTGACCGGCTCACACGCCAGGTTCTCAACCCATCCGAGCATCGCTCAGTCCTTAAGGGCCTCCGCTTCTGGTTCCATCTCTTCGACCAGAGCACCAATCACCTCTGGCCACAGGGCTTTCTCTACCAGTTCTGTTCGGAGAGAGACAGCCCATCCGGATGATCCGGAAAATGTCATCGACCCGGAGTCCATCACTCCTATGCACATGTGAGTCGGGTACAGACCCGAGTTTAGACTTAGTGAGATAGGAGAACGGAAGAACCCGAAACTGATCTTTCGGCTCATTCGGCCTATTTGTCCTTTTCGTATTCATCCTTCTATTTTCATCACTCTCTCTCACCGGTTAATGTGACTTGCTCACAGGCACCCTCCTCCTGCTCCCGGAGAGGATTTCAACATTGTCATGGTCGGAGCTGGTAAGATCTTGTTCTCGGTTCTCTCACGGATGCACACACTTGTTGTTCGTTGCCTTGTCTCACGTCGCTTACTCGTTTCGATCTATAGGTAACATCATGTTCGGATCTGACGAGGGTTCGTAATTGTTTATTCTATTCTGTCCTTGTTGAGAGAAATATCTCTCGGCGTACATTGTTCAAACTCTTACGTTGCCTTCGTGCGTTGATCTCTTTAGGACCTTGGAACCACTCTTTCCGATTGGAACACAAGCTTGGACCTCGACTCAAGGTCGTTGCCCTCATCGATCCTTCTGCTGCCCGAGCGAACGACGCTCTTCAGAAGAAGCGAGACTCGTTCGTCAAGAGCGCCTACGAGGGCACGCTAGTCTACTCTGATGTCGCCGCTTACTCTCGGGCCGTTCAGGGTGGGAACGTCAAGAAGCCTCAGTTCGTTCATCTTGCCTTAATATCAGAATACACGATGGATTAAAAAATCTGATGTCTTACGTTTTTATCGAAACCAATTGTAGCGCCGTCGTCATTGGGTCTCCGCCGCTCTATCGAGGTGGACCCAAGCCTCCTCAGGATCTCGAGCTTCAGCTCCTCAAAAACTTCCCGGATGTGGCCATGTTTGTGGAGAAGCCCGTCGCTACGGGCGAGCCCTGGGAAAAGTCGATCTCCGGAGCGAAGTTCATCGCTGATACATTGGTCAAGCGAGGGAACATTGTCTCTGTCGGGTAAGTTCTCGCAATCCTATTCCGATACATCCAGTACTCGTTGAGCACGAGAGCCTGATTCTTTCTTTTTTTTTCTTGGCGCGCCTCTAGATACATGCTTCGATACCTCCGTGTGGTCCAAGAGATGAAGAAGATCCTTCAGGACAACAACTTGACTGTCATGGCTACGATCGCCCGATATGCCTGCGCTTACGAGGCCATCGAGAAGAGCGATTGGTGGACCAAGTCCATCTCCATGGGTCCTGTAATCGAGCAGGGAACGCATTTCTGTGATCTTTCCCGATACTTTGGTGGTGACGTCGACATCTCGACCGTCTTTGCTCACTCTGTCGAACACAACGAGGCTCCTGGAGTTCTCTCCAAGATCAAAATCGACGAGTCCAAGATTCCTCCTCACGATCGAATCCCCCGAGTGACCACCGCTGCCTGGAAGTACGAGTCCGGAGCTGTCGGACAGTTCATCCACGCCGTCGCTTTACAGGGACAAGTATATTCGTGTGAATTGGAGGTCTTTGCTGATGGATTCCAACTCAGACTAGTTGATCCGTACAACAACCCTACCCTCTATGTCCGACGACCTGGAGACGACCACGAAGAAGTTCACCGATTCACTGATGATGATCCCTTCTTCTCGGAGGTATCCAACTTCATCGACGCCATCGAGGGCGGTCCGGAACCGTCTATTCTATCCTCGTACATGGACGCCGCCAAGACCTATGAGCTTACATGGGCCATTCGAAACGCCTCTGAGCGATCCCCTGCGAGCATCAAGATCGCCAACCAGGCCAAGATCGCAGATGCTCCTGACGCCGTTTGAGCATGGACGCTTCCCTCTTAGTTTTGATACCCTCCCTCCTGTAGTCCGTTCCTGAATTCTGTCTTAATATCTACCATTCTGTTTCCGTATCTTCTGTTCTGTAGCATCAAACTCCAAGCAGGCTGCTTCCCTAGAATGTAGTTTCTGTTTCTTGAATGAACTTTCTTACTCTCTGTTGTGCTAGCGAACGTATCGGTAGTCACCGTAACCACCCAAACGTAACCACGATTCCTTAACCCAGCCAATGAACCCAGCAAGATATTATATCGGCTCTCCACTTTCCACTTTCGTCTGCTTCTGCTCATCTTTGACCACCACTCTATCGCTCCTGGTCGTCCGCAAAGGCCTTCCTTGTCAAGTCGCTGTGCAGAAAGTCCTTCCCTCTTATCAAATCATGTTCTCTCGAGTCTTACGCCCGTCAGCTCGCCTGGCCGCTGCCCTTCCCAAGCCTCGGTTCGCTTCCCACGTCGCTCCTCGAGCGGACTTTGCAAAGATCACGCCTTCGTCTCTCTCTGCTATCCTTAAGCTCGTCGGAGAGTCCTCGCAGGTTCAGTCGACCATCGCTACTGAGGGCTATACTCCTGTAGAGCCAGAGGAGCTTTTGCAGTACAATGTCGATTGGATGGACAAGTACAAGGGAAAGAGTGGTGTGGTCGTCAAGCCGAAGACTACCCAGGAAGTGGCTAATGTGGTTGGTTTTTTTCCCTTTCCGAGAATTCTTGAACGCTCGGCTCCGCCGTCCGAACCTATCTTTCCTTCTCTCTCTCTCTCTCTCTTTGTGTTCCTTCTCGACAAGTCTTCGACATGAGAGAAACAGAAGATGCAGTACTCACTCCAGAAACGTCTGATTTACATGGGCTTGGGACCACTCTAGCTCAAGTGGTGCAACGATAACAACGTCGCCGTTGTTCCCCAAGGAGGAAACACTGGCTTGGTTGGAGGATCGGTTCCCGTGCATGATGAGCTCATCCTCAACCTCTCCAACTTGAACACCGTCCGAAATTTCGATTCTGTCTCTGGTTCGTCTTGCGTTGCGATTCTTAATTTTTGGTTTCCTCCAAATCAAGGCTCCTCGATTAACCCTCTTTGCTTTCGTCGGTTCGTTGCGCCCCGTAGGTGTCTTGACTGCTGATGCTGGTTGCATTCTGGAAGCCCTCGATATCGAGATCGGAAAGGACGGATACATGATGCCTCTTGATCTTGGAGCGAAGGGGTCGTGAGTCGGAGCTTCCGTCATTTGTAGACTTGAAAATAGACGCAGCTATCGCCATTAACAATGCCATCCTTCGGCCGGGTGTCTTTTACAATTTGGAAAATCATAGCTGCCATATCGGAGGAAACGTCGCTACCAATGCCGGAGGACTTCGACTGCTTCGATATGGGTCCCTTCATGGATCCGTCTTGGGTTTGGAGGTCGTTACCGCTGATGGAAAAATCGTCGATCTCGGCGTCAAAGCCGGCTTGAGGAAGGACAACACTGGTCAGTCTCTCTTCTTTTGCTTTGCGCAATCCTCGTGTCTTCTTCGATCTATAATTGATTACTTCCTGGTTTTTCTTTCTATCTACCATGGCGGTACCACCTGTGATCAACAACAGGTCTCGACTTGAAGCAGTTGTTCATCGGTTCGGAAGGGACCTTGGGTATCATCACCGCTGTCACCATCCTTTGCCCCCGACGACCTACCTCGACAAACGTTGCTCTCTTTGCACTTTCCTCGTTCGAGGCCGTCCAGACGTGTTTCTCTGCTACCAAGCAGCACGTCGGAGAGATTCTTAGTGCTTTCGAGTTCTTTGACAAGCAGAGTTTCGACATGGTTCACAAATACGCCACCGGAGCGATCGCCAGAGACCCCCTCGAAGAGAAGGCCGAGTTTTATGTTCTCATCGAGACCGGAGGCTCCAACGATGAGCACGACTCTGCTAAGCTTGAGTCGCTTCTTGAGCACCTTCTCGAGTCCGAGATCATCTCCGATGGTGTTCTCGCGCAGGATTCGACCCAGCTCGCTGCTCTCTGGTCCCTCCGAGAATCCATCCCTGAGGCTGCTGGAAAGTGTGGGTCGGTGTACAAGTATGATCTCTCGGTGCCTGTGCCAAAGATGTACTCGTTGGTCGAGAAGATGAGGGAGAGGTTGACGGAGAAGGGGCTGTTTGTCGAGGGGGACGAGGTCAACCAGAAGATCAAGGCTATCGTCGGTTGTAAGTCTTGGGCCTTGGACCATCACCCATCTCATCGTTGGTTCGGCACATATTTCTGACTCCTCCTCTTCTTCTTCTTCTGAATCAATCATTCATTCATCTTCAGACGGACACGTCGGAGATTCGAACCTGCACATCAACATCGCCGCTCAGAAGTGGGACTCTGAAGTTGAAGCTGCCATCGAGCCTCTCATCTACGAGCTTACCGGTAAGTCTGATCTGGCTCACCCTCTTATGCTCTCTGATCTTTCCTCTCTCCCTTTCTCCTTCTTTATGGATTCTGATTTCTGTTCTTCTTTGATACGATTCTGAACGTGATTGTTCGTTTGGCAGCTGCTGAGAACGGATCGATCAGTGCCGAACACGGTCTTGGGTTCGTCCTTCCTTCTCTCTTCATCTCATCTCAACTTGACTATGATCCGTTTATTAATCAACTAAACCACCCTGATCCGATCTGTTTGTGCGCGTGGCTGGGTCGCATCCGGAACGGGAATACAGTGTGATGAAAGCTTCTCACATCCATTACTCGAAAACCCCAGAGGCGATCGAGATGATGAAGCAAATCAAGAAGACGTACGACCCGAAGGGTATTCTTAGTATGTTCTTTCTTCATTTTGTTTTTATGTTTCTTTCTCCTCCTCCTTTTCTCTCCTCCTTCTTCTTCTGGTACGAATCGGCTGACTTGATTGAACGTATCATCTTTCCTCTCCTCAGACCCTTACAAATATGTTCTTGTGTAAGAAGATGAGGAGCGTCCTCTTGTGATACATACAAAATGATACACTTTCAAGAAACGAGACGGTAGAAGAGACGGGTAAGAGGATTCGTCAAACACTCAATCACACTAGATCAAGATCGTTTGTTTTATGCGAGAATAATATAGAGAAAACGCGTAACATGTATGAGAAGAAGAAAAAAGATAGATTAGGATGAAAGGCAAGAGAAAGACTACACTAGATTTCGCGGGGTACTCATATGTCCAGATCAGTCGAAGGCGATGTAAAGAAAGAGGAGTGCGTATAAAGGAATATCGGTATATAGGCACGTCTCACAGTCCGAAGGGATCCCACAAGAGAAGAAGGAAAAAAAAATAAAGAAAGAGGAAAAACAGAAGATTCAGTCGACAGCCGGGAGTTACTCTCTACGACTGACCCTCCCTTCCCATCCCTGGTCCGCTTGATCCGTTTCCGTTTCCACTCCCATTTCCGTTCCCATTTCGCGACTCGTTCCCATTCCTACTCGCGCGCCCACTTCCTCCTCCTGCGGCAGGTGTCCCAAACCCACTTCCTCCATGAACCGACATCGGCTGTTGGGGAGGATAATACATCCCCTGCCCTGCATTGAACATTGGTACCGGACTCGCCATTCCCGGGTATCCTTGTGAAGGTGACGGGTGCATATACGGCATGGGCGTCATAGGTTGAGAACCAGCTATCATGGATCCCGGGTATCCCCATTGAGGTGGCATCATATTGGGCATACCCCAGCTGGAAAGAGGAGGAGATGAGTATCGGTTCGGTTGGTCTTGGTCACCTTCGCCACCATTACCGCCACCGCCGCCCATGGCTGATCCGGCTTGAGAGTAAGACACCATGGCCTCTGTGGTTTATCGAGACATAAATGATAATGTAAGAAGGGGAAGAGGAATAGTAAGTACAGAGCAAATCGAGAAGAGAAACACGTTGAACAAAAACATACGCTGATAAGCAGATTGGGCAGCCATCATTGCAGCCTGTACGAGTCACCAAATAACAAACCATTCAGCCTTTCGAGATCCTAGTCATCTGGAGATACAGTTAGAGGTAGAAGAAATATACCATTTGTGCCTGAGGGTCCATTCCGTATCCCCCTCCGTAAGCACTCATAGGAGGCGGCATACCCATTCCCCAAGGCATCATTCCTGGCATGCCACCCATCATAGGTGATGGAGCGTTGTATCCCTGTGTCCCATATGCATTATAGCCGAACCCGCCGCCAGCCTGGGACATGGCCTCGAGTTGCTCTCGTTGGAGAATATCGATCTTTTGAGCTCGTTCCTCCTGTCCGGTGCAATTCATGCACAGAAAGATAGGAGCACAGAAGACAGGCACAAGTGAGATGGGAATTGTCAGTGACAAGATAAGTATGAGGTACAAGGCATCATAAAGACTCACGGCCAGTCGTCGATCTCGTTCTTTTTCGGTCAGGACCGCTCCTACTCCACCATCTCTGGCTCGATCTCGTTCGTGAGCGGTGATGGCGCCTAGAAGACCGGTTTGAGGAGGGGGTGGAGGGGCTGGAACGTTGACTACGAAGGAAAAGAAGCAAACAGGGTTTGAGTCACAATGGTCATATAAACACGACAAAATAGGAAGACAGGGGACACACTTAGCGACACTCCACTCGATCTGGCGACTTCTTCTTGCCTCTTCGCTGACCGATCGTCCCGATCTTCCAAACCAGCTTGAAGTAACCCATTGGGGTTGAAGGCTTTCGTCAACTTGACTTCCGGTTCCTCGATCGTCACGAACTTATTCGGATCTTGCTCAGCCTTTCCTCCATGAGCCATCTCGAGGTGAGCATTCCACACCGAGGCTCGTCCTTGAGACATTCCTCGAGGGTTAGCTTGAGCAATAGCCGGTCGGGGCACAGGTTGTTGAACCCCATCTCGATCTTGATAGTACGATTGGACGGGTTGGTGTCCGTACGATGAACCGCCTCTTTCGCTGTTTCGCGATCCAGGTCGCTGGTTGTTAGCAAATCCTGGGTTAGGAGGTTGGAAACCACCCTGCTCTTGTCCACGTTGATGAGCAAGTTGAGATTGGGATTGTGGTATCATAGTCGACACAGGTCGGCCGCCGTTGTTGGCCATCGAAGGGTTTATAGGAAGCGGTCGGGGAACTGCCTTTTGAACAACAGGAGAATCTTCATCTTCATCCTCCTCTTCTTCATCTTCGTCGCTACTTGATATCCAGGCACCAGCTCTTGCAGGTTTCTTTGTCGACCGACCAACACCAGCTGAGCGAGCTTTACCCGGTTTTGTCAGTATATCCTGATGTTGCTGTTGAGCAGCTTCTAACCTGGCTCTCCTTTCTGCTGCACTCTTACTCGGACCGAATGAAGAAGGGTAGAGTATCTCCGACGTTGTTCGTTCCGGTTCTGGTTCCTCCTCTGCATGTGTCTTCGAAAGGGCAGGTTGAGATCGAGGAGAGATCTGGGCTCGAACGATCTCAGGGGAGGAGGATGCATCGAGGAAAGAAAGAGCTGCTAAAGCATCGGCATTGTGATCGGTGGAACCATGTCCTGAGGACAAGTTGTCGAGCTGAGCTTGCTCGTTATTTTCGTCAGAGACAGTGGTCATGGAAGTAGCGGATTCTGAGAAGTTTCTTTTAGGAGGAGCAGCTCGAGCACCAGATGGTCGCCGTCCGAGGTCGACCCGTTCTCTCTTGGGGGAAAGAGTGCCCTGGTTCTATTTCCACAGGAACAACCAAGAGGAATTCAGGGCAAAAAATTCAAGAGGTGATTAGCATAGCAAAAGTGTGAAAGTCATGTTACCAGACAAGAGAACTAGGCGTACCTGAGCTGGTTGGTACTGCTGCTCTTGCTGGGCAACCGAAGCCAACCTGGTCTGCTCCTCTGCCTGTGCTCGTGCCCTCAGCTCCTCTTCTGTCGGCAGTCCGGTTTCGATCATCTCAAGCGGGACAAACGAATGGTCGTTGAAGCTTTCGTCTCCCGAATGGTTGAACCTGTTCTCGGCCCTATCAACTTGCTGTTGCTTCTGTTGTTGTCGATCGACTTCTATCGGAGATGAGGTCATTGGGCCAAACGAAGCAAGAGGAGTAGCAAAATTTCGTTCATGTACACTGTTGGCCGTGATTGCACCAACCTCTCCATGCACTGGCGGAGGGGACGGTAATTGATTGACCGAAACGGGCGGAGAAGTTGGGTTCGATCTCTGAGTCCAAGTCGTGGCACTGATGGAGGGCGCTGAACTTTGTGAATACATACTGGGGCTGAACCCAGAAGCGGTGTTCACTCTACTGCTTTCCATACTCTGACTATTCTCTCTATTCTGAATAGAGGTTGTGGAACCGCGCCCGGAGGTGTTGACTTTCGACCCTGGTTGGGGTGAGGAAGGCGGGCTCGACGATGCACTCATCTGGGGGCGAGAGGAATGAGCAGGAGAGGCCGTATAGGCCAAATCAGACTCTGCGTCTTCAGCAGCGATAGCAATGGGCGGTGGTTGATTCTTTCGACTAAGACTCGATGACTTCTCTATATTATGGAAGCTTACCGGCTTATTCTCTGTGTCGAGTGTCAGCCTGGGAGGGAACGACTTTTGTACGGGCTGGTTTTGTTGCTGTTGTTGCTGCTGCTGCTGTTGCTGTTGCTCGAACTGTGCTCGATCGATAGGGGCAGCGGGCACAACGACTGGAGCAAGCGTGAGCTGAGGAGTGTTGCGATTTGAATCTTGTCCTTTGTCGGGTGAGAACGCCAAAGGAGGAATATGGAAACTTTTCTCTATACCCGTCTGTGGTAGATTTGGAGATGACTCCTTGGGCACCGTACGGACCCCTCTACCCACATCTCGCTCTCGTTCCCGTTCCCGTTCTCTTTCCCAAGCGTCAAGAGGTTCGCGCGACGTGGGTCTGACAGGCGGAATAGCACCAGATGAGATTTGTTGAGACTGATGTTGCTGTTGCTGTTGTTGTTGAGCCGCTCTAGAAGGAGGGATGAACTGGCCTTGTTGGGCGGCCGAATGTGAGATAGGTGACGACAGAGGAACAGGCGAAGCTACAGGCGCTGGTGCAGGAGAAGTAGGCGCCGGGGCAGGGGACAATTCAGCTCGAGGTTGAGAGGTGGATAGGATGGAACTTCCTGGAAGCGAAGCAACTAGGATATCTTGAAATCGAGACCGGACAAAAGAAGGTCTTGAGATAGAGATCTCGTCGGGGTTAGGAATTGGCTTGGTTAAAAAGAGTTCCTCGGCCGAAGGTCCGTTCTGAAGAGTTCATAGATTCAGAAGAAAACGTCAAGAAAGAAGATTATAATTAGATTTAAGTCTCGCAATATACCAGATGGTGATATGTCTTACAGGGTGAGTGAAGAACATGGATTTTGGATCCCTGACATCCCAAGAGTACTGTCCAGGTCGTCCGTATAGGCCGAATGCGTCATGGAAAGCTGCGACGCGTACCAACATAGCGCACGAAGGTTAGTTCACTGTAACAGAAAGACAATATAGTTCCTTCCCAGGAGTGATCAAGATATAAAAAATCATATCACTCACCGGTCAACCATTTGATCATGTCCGCTCTCTTTGCTATGTTCAACCCTTCTCCATTCGGATCCTCCTCCATCGGGATCATGAGTATCCAACCTTCATCTCTCCTGACCCTACCCATACCTGCTCCACTCAGCTTTCCTTCAATTTTGAACATGGCCGAATTCTCGATCTCTCGTTCGACCTCTGGGAATACCGCCAGAGCCTGGAACACATCAGTCACCGTCAAGAACGGTACGACGGGCGTTGCGACCGAGTTTCTCGAGTTCTGCTTTGATGGTGGGGGTTGTTTGTAGAATTGGGCGGTCACCGTGTGTTGGCCGGGGAATCCGACTGGTCGATTGTTCAAGGAGTTTCCTCGAACGGGTGAACTTTCACCCGGCGCGGGTGGATAAGGCGTCGACTCGAGCTCTGTCGGGTTTGAGCCGCCGAACATTCTGGACAGCCTGTTCTTTGATTTTGCCGATGATGACAGCGACTTGTCTTTGACAGACGAGTTGTCAGAGATTGACTCTCGGCGATCACCAGTCAGGTTGGTCTCGAGATCGACGCTGAGAACGACGTAGAGATGGGTCCACTGGCGAGAGCCAAAAGTTCGAACGTCAAACCAGCCAGCAAGCCGGTTGTCGGAGCCCAGAGGAGCAGGATGAACACCTGTCGTTCGAAGTCTGACAAAAAGCCATCAAGCGAGACGAGAGAAGTCAGGAAATAGGTCCAGCCGTTGAGGTAAAAGCGTGCGGGAAAAGTTACTGACAAATGACCCGTATAAATCTCCATTAATCTAGAACTTTCCCAGCCGGCGAGCCTGATGGCAGTGACCCAGGAATGCATCATCTCCTGGTTCGGACAACTGAATAGTACACTGTTCATTCCAGCGGTGTTGACTGAGAATACAAACGGGTGAGGACCGGCTTGGGGATCATGTTTCGTCGGAGGCAGAGGTTGAATCAGATCGACAAAGGCGTCGGTGATCTAAAAGACGAAAAGCGCCGTTCATGAGCAAGTGAAGGGTTTGCATCCGTTTATAGAAGACACGTTCAGATTGAATTTAAAAAAGGGCTGGAGACGTACGTTTGTTCGTGTAGGGTGCTTGTCCTCTCCTCTAGCATTAGCTTCTTGAACCTCTGACATGATCCAGGTATCTGTCCATGTGTAAATTAGCTCATCAGTAAGCGAGAAGAAGGAAACACCGTTGAAGGATACTAAGAACCACTAACGAAGAATCACTCCTCTCAACTCGATCCAAGCTTCTTGCCAGTCATTTCCAGGTGTTCCAGGAGGACCATTCCTGTGTTGCAATGGAAAAGGTAATGATGAGGAATGCACGCGCGAAGTAGAAGATGCTGTGAGAAATACACACTCACTTTGGGTGTTTCCCGTCCGGGCTGGCGGCCGTCATGACCTTTAGCGTAGGAGGCGATGTAGCGTACACCTATATGATTGCAAGAAAAAGGAGCCGCTCAGAATCTTTCTCTCCATGTCGAAGCAAAAAGAGAGGGGAGTGGGCTTGTACCTTGTTTGGGTGCAAGTTAATGAGATCGACCGCGCTCTGCAGCGCTGGGTTCTTCATCAAGGAGCTAGAGACAGATGCTGAAGCTCGATGGCCAGGCTGCTGTTGTTGCTGGTTCTGCTGCTGCTGCTGCTGAGCAGGTATATTGCCGTTCTGACGATAATTCTGCTGTTGTTGGGCTCGAAGCTGATGGGCATTGGTAGCAGGAGGCGGGGTGACGGATGAACCAAAGCTGGACGCATAGTCTCCTACCGAGCTCTGCGGTCGGAGATCTGTTTGTCTGACCGGTTCGCCCGGTCTGCCTAGTCCAGACCCGAGGTCCTGTCCGAAGCCCACTGGATTCAACAGCTGCTGCTGCTGCTGTTGCTGCTGACTCCCGGCGATAGAGAATCTAGAAGTCGTTCTAGACATTTTACCTCCACCGGCTTGGGGTCCGGTCGTATCCTTGTCTTTGTCCTTATTACGTCCAAAGAAGGAGAGCCTGTTTTTGGATTCCTTCGCCGGTTGAGCGACCGACCTGGTCGGAGGAGGACCGATATAGTCAGGCTGAGAATTCTGTTGCTGGAACGATTGACGTGGGGGAGGCGATGTCGAAGGGAACGGCTGTGACGGGGAGCCTTGGGGGTCACCAAGTATGAGAGATGACCGATTGTCAGATTTATTTTGTTTCTTTGAGAACATTTGGCGTGCCGAGACAAAAACGGAGCGTAAGAACTAGATAAAGAAGCGGAAGAGAAAGAAAGAAAGCAAGGAAGAAACAGAGAAGATAGATGGCAGAGAGAAGAGAGAATAGGATCGAAAGTGAATGAAATCCTTGTATGCTAAGCGGAGGTAAGAACAGCAGCAACGTTCAACAGCCTGCGCAGTTAATCTAATGGATAGATAACCTACATTGTGAAGATGGCCTTCAGCTTAGAGGCGAGAGACGACGTATAGCGCATGTATTGAGCTGTTCTTCTCGTCGCTGATGAACTAGATTCGATACTAGAGACAGCATGCTATGATAGAATGTGCGCATACTCTTCTCAACTGGCCATGATATCAGCAATTGGGTCGGTCATCTCATCAGACGGATCGGAGGTGTGCCTTGCTGTACGATACTGTCTTTCTCGCACTAGCCATACCCTGCCTTTTGTTGCTCCTTTTCCAACGCCCAATCGGTCCCTTCTTCAGCTCTCTTTGCTTCTTTGGGGGCTACCCGTCTTCTCTTTGTCCCTCTCGCCATCGTTCAAGGATTCTTGGTGTCCTTTGAACCGCTTTCCGATGATGGATGGCGGGTGATGGGTGATGGGTGATGGGTGATGGGTAAGGGGTGATGTAACCATGTATCCCGATTGTGTAACCACTGTTACCCATCACCGAGAAACGCCATGGTTTTCTCTGTTCTCCTTCTCTTCTGGCTCTTTTCTACTCACCACACGCACACTCTTCTTCTCTTCCCTCACAAAGAAAGATGATCCGGCCGCTAGTCTCTATCCCTCAGGCTCGTGCACTGCTGTCCGTACGATACGCCTCTACTACCGGGTCCTCTGGTCAGGCTAATCTCTCTGCCCTCTACGGCAAGGGATCCTCCCTTCGCGCTCAGAAGCAAAAGCAGGATCAATCGAAATCTCGTTCTTCCGCTGCCACTGCTGGATCTGCCGATGCGTCTTCTGCACCTGTTACTATCTCGAATTCTGAACCTTCGTCCTCATCGTCATCTCCCTCTTTCTCCTTCCAGAGCAGAAATGACGATCGGCTCGATGACTTTGATGCTTCCATCGGTGGTATGTCCGAGGAATCGTTCAACAGCGCTAATGCTGGGTCTAGAGCAATCCCTCTGTTCAAGTACCATGGAAACTGGGGAGTTCCCAAGACGCCTGTAAGTTGCCTTCTATATCCTTTCGTTTGATGTTTCATAGTTGTTTCATTGGTTTTTTCTGACTTTCAAACCCGTACATCTAAACTTGGCTCCTACCTCTGTTCTCTGCGTCCTTCTTTCATGTCGTCTCTCTCCCTTCTTTCTTTTACAGGGAGTTCGACACTTGAAAATGCCTTTCAGCCCCTGGCTCTGGCCCGGAAAGCCATTCAAGGCTTTGACTTCGCCTGTTCGAAAGAACGGAGGTCGAGGCGAGTTTGGTCGAATCGTTCGACGACACATTGGAGGAGGTCACAAACGGCGACACCGACTGATCGACTTCATGCGACTCGAGAGCGGTCCGCAGGATGTTGTCCGGATAGAGTACGACCCCGGACGATCGGCTCATATTTGTCTTCTCCGAAACAGGACCGGTCTTGGTCCTCATGGTGGCTGGAGTTATGTCCTCGCACCTGATGGTATCCGAGCCGGAGACGTCTTGACGAGCTACCGAAGTGGTATCCCCAGAGGGCTTGTTCCTCAGTGGGATGAGGAGTGTGATGCGAGAACAAAGGAAGAAGTCGAGGAGAGGGGAAAAAAATGGATTATCAAGCAGGAGGCCAGGCATCTCTTGGAATTTGGAGTTCCTCTCGAGCCCAAGTCATTGATTGAAGGTCCCGAGGGTGAGTTCCTTTACCTTTTTCTTTTACTTTCTCCTTTGACACTTATTCTCCATCACAAAGAGTGTATGTTTGCTGACTTTAAATGGCTTGATAACGTACTGCTGTAATCAAATATATGACTCTCAGTCGTAAACCTCGAAACCTCAGCCACCGAAAACCTAGTTACTCTCTCCCAAACTTCGTCGACTCCCAAACCATTGTCCAGTGGGCTATCCCAGCGGTCGTTCTCAAGCACCTCGGCCCCTGCCATTCAAGAATCTCAGATTAGTGAGCCGATCAAGACGAAGGCGCCTTCTATCCTCCCTCCCAAGTTCAACCCGACGTATACCCAATCGACGACTTTTGGAACGAACCCATCGTTCGCTCTAAACTTGCTTCGAACCCTGGTCGTTAAGCCTGGTAACGTCCTCCAGCTGGCACTCATTCCGGCCGGTACAGCCATTCACAACATCACTCTCAGGGCAGACAGTAAGATGGCCTTGTGCAGAAGTGCAGGGACCACGGGAAGTATCCTCAGTCATCAAAAAGCGGACGACAAGGGAAAGATTTACAGTTTCGTCAAGCTTCAGAGCGGAGAGGTCAGGATGATCCCGAGCAACGCGTTCGCTACCATCGGTCAAATCTCTAAGTAAGTCTCCGTGACTTGAATCGCATGATTGAGACTTTGTCCGCCAGAAAGCCTGATCTTGTTTGCCCTCTACGTCTACCTTTCTGTCTTTGTCAAAAGCAAATACCACGGTCAGCGTAACTTGGGTAAAGCCGGCCGAAGACGATGGCTCGGACGACGACCTCGGGTCCGTGGAGTAGCCATGAATGCGTATGTTCCTTATCTTTCCACATCGATAACCAGATTATGTATTGACAAGAAGAGACCACTCCTCATTATAGATGCGACCATCCCCACGGAGGAGGACGAGGAAAGTCCAAGTCCAACACTCACCCCAAATCGATCTACGGATGGCTTACCCGAGGAATCCGAACCAGGAAACCAGGAGTCAATGGTCACAAGAACGGAAACAAAATGTCTGTGTACTTTGACAACACCAATAACACTCTCTTTCATGGCTCTGGTGTGCTGACCGATATATTCAATTGGATGACGTTGGTACGGCCGTCTGTTTATCCCGTCTTTCTCTTGTCTGCAGGGTCGTCAAAGAGCGACCTCGTGGAAAGCAGACGCCCGCACTCATGCAGAGAAAATAGTAATTGTGAAAATGCATGCCTTTTTTTTCTCAATCATCATCATCCTTCTGGTGCCACTTCTTCTTGTATCTTGTATCTTCAATCCAAGTCGAACGACATATTACATCTGAAGCGTGTACATCAATATTAACTGAGATAACATCATATCCAATACAACAAGCATTTGAGGAAAAGCTAGTAAAAGGATGTGTGCCGGACAGTGCCGACGAAAGTCACGTGTCTCCGCTGACCTCTCGCCGTCCGCTCATCCTCCTTCCACCCTACGGCTCTGCTATCTACGCTAGACCATCTCCACCCCATCACCTGTTGACGACCTACCCCATCTCGATCCCACCCTTCTTTAAGCGCTTTGTTTTCATCATCTTACTCTTATCTCTCCGCTTGCCATGTCAGACCCTAGTCTGATTAACCAAGTTGAGCAGCAGCTCTTCTTCTTCGCTCACAATCTGGACTCACTCCAGTCCAACTTGAGGACAGAGTTGGCCACATCAGTTAATGATCTCCGTGCGTTCCACCTTCTTGTTGCCTCGATGATGTCCATCCTATACACTCTTTGTCAGATCGGTACTCTCGGCCATGCTCTATTGAGAAAACCCACCTTTCGACAAACCTGTTTCTTACGTTTATCTTTGCCTCTCTTTAATTTTAATTTTTTTTCCCTTTTGAACTTCTGGGTCTTGTGTCATCGGGTGGTTGCGGGTTGACCGGATATCTTCTCCAGAGGAACTCTTATCCTTCTATCTTCCCACACTAAATACCGTTGGCTCGGCCGCTCCTCTCGCTCCTCCTCCACCACCACCGCCTACGATTCTCGGATCCCTTCAGACCCATTCAAGCTCTCTCATCCATCGAAACAGATATCTACTAACCGGAACGGCCCTGACGGTCACAGCTCTGTCGGCAACATATGTCGGTTTGGGACCACGTCGCCGACGAGCAGTATGGGACCAAGTGATGGATGGTTGGAACGGAGCTGGTAAAGTGTGGACGGACGTCAAGGAGATTAGAGAGGCTAGTGAGAGACCGCTGGTCAAGAAGGGCGATAGAAGGGAGGTCGTCCTGCTCCTTGGGGCAGATTCGACCGAGCTCGGTTATCCCTTAGCGACGTACTTGTTAGTCTTTCATTCAGTCTGCTTTCTTCATCTCATCTGAATGATGATAGGCTCGTGTCTGCAGCGATGCTTATATTGCTTCTTTCTCTTCCTCTTCATGTTCGACCGATTTGAACGAACAGGGAATCGAAAGGATTCATCGTCGTGGCTTCGGTCTCATCAAAGGAAGCCTGTGTCGCCTTGGAAAATCTGGGACACGGTTACATTCGAGCACTGTTTTTGAAGCCTGAGGACGTGAGTTTTCTAGTTTCCTCTTGAGGTTTTTCGGCCTTTGTCTCTTTCCCTGGGTTCCATGCCTCTCTGTAACTTTTGCTGAGTCTTTGCATTCTACTCTGCCCTGGATGTATAGCCTGATTCAGCTGGCCAATTCCTTGCCTGTTTGAAGGGTGTGCTCTCCATGCGTTTCCCTATCAACATCGCTGGTTAGTATTGTTTGTTGGAAATGGGATCTGATCAGAACGCTGACATTGACTATGCATTAATATCCGCTGTCTACGTTTCAGGCGACCCGTACCCATCCAACCCCAACCAGCTTCCTTTGTTGACCACGATCATATCTCTCCTCTCACTTCCGCTTCCTCATCAGTCTCATCTGAACTCTCCAGCCTACAACCAGGCGACGTTGAATACTCCGATGGCCATCATCAATGCACTTCTCCCGACCTTGCTCGCTCCGTTGCCAATTTCGGTGGTGCCCAACTCGCTACGGGAGGCCTCGAAGGTGGCCGAGAAAGAGCGGTTCCTTCAGGACTTGTTGGAGAAAAAGATCATCGCCTTGCTTCCTGCTATGGGTGAGATCGGGCATACCCCTAGTGGAGATATCAGAGGAAACAATTTGCCTCTGAAACAGGCGCTTGAGAGTATGGCCAGTTCTTTGCCTGATCGAGCGAATGCTGGGTCGTCTTCTGCAACCGTCTCGGTGCATATCCTGCAGACTGGACTGATCTCTCCGATCTCTACTTTGAGGTCTGAGGGACGTTGGTACGAGTTGGCGAACGTTCGGCTCGTCGCCGCTCGGTTCGGGGACTGGGTTGTCAGCTGGGTTTGGGGAGGACGGAGGGAGAGCGGATTTGAGGTGTTGGAGAACGCGGTCGGCAAGGTTATTTTGGGCAAGGACAGGGCTTGGTGGGTCAAACAGGGGCCAAGAGTTTGGAGGGTTGGAGCTGGTTGTAAGTCGTTTTGTTTCCTTTCTTGGTTCGTGAACGACAGTATTGATTAGGATTACTCTGACAAACCTGAATTCTTAACACGACCTTTCTCAGCCTATACATACACCTTGCTTCCTTTGGTTCTGCCCACTAGACTTCTCCAGTCACTTTTATCGCTCTCTCACTTGTCTACGTCGCCTCACCACCTGACGCATCCACTCTCAAGACCTCCTACCGAGCAATCGGCCGCCGCGCGGAAAGCAGGCGAAGCTGCGCTCAAGCGATCATCCCCTGATGTGGCTGAATCTGAGCGAGTCAAATCGAAGGGGCCTGAAGTAGGGGGAACCGAAGTAAAATCACGAGCACGATCGACCGGATCCGCAAGCGGAAGTGGAAGTGGAAACGAAGGGAGTGCGGACGAGGAAGGGGAGGCGAGTAGTGTTGAGGGACTCGATGGCAGCTGGGTTCGAGAGGTCTAAGTAATCTTGTCTTGTTACGTCTTTGTCTGTCCTCGGTCTTCAATTCCTTCTCTTCTCTTCTCTTGCTTCCTCTTCTGTATTTGTGTAACGCTTGAATTCGAGTTGTGAGCTCTGTCTCTGTGTGATCATGGCCGTCTCTTTCCTGTTTCGATTTTTCTTCTCTCAGTCAATCTAATTTCTTCGTTGATATCGTCTCTTATCCTCAACTCGATTTCTGTTAATCTCTTGCTTGATATGGTAATTCTATGCTAGTTGACGTTATGAATCCTCGTTCAACTTCGTCATTTGTAACTGTGTATCAATCTTGTGAGCAAGGGGTGTAATTTGGGGGCAAAGAGGTCAGAAAAGGAACGCTTACATAAGCTCACCAAATAGACAACCGTTCAGTTTGGATCGTCGTTCGACCAACCTTCACTCTACCTATACTTCTGGCTCGCCTCCCCATTCATCGTTCTCGTTCTCAGTCTTCGTTTGCTCTCGCTTCCTAACGATGAAGTCCCTTCGTAGATCTCTAGGTGACAAGACGAAAGACCAGTCGGCCTCACCATCCTCTTCTTCTTCGGCCGTCGGTGCGCTTTCTGGCAGTGGTGGTTCTTCTGGTTCGACGGCAGCCGGGTTTGTACCATCGTTATCAAAACCATCGGCTTCAATCCAACCACCGAAGAAGGTCATCAGAGCGATCGACAACCATTCCTCCAGCTCTCCATCTGAATTACCGTTCGTAAAGGGCGATTTCTTTTATGTCGTTGGTGAGAAGGATGATCCGAGGGGTGGTCCAGGATTCTATGAGGCGCTCAGTATGTCTTTTTTTCCTTCCTAATCTTCCTCCTCTCCTGTTTCTTTCTCTTGTTGTTCTATCTCTTTCATGTGTTCTGTTCGTCCAGAGATGAGACATGAGTTTTTCTGATCGAGTTTATGCTCCTACTCTTGCGATGGTGATGGATGGATCTGGAGCAGATACAATCTCGAATGCTCGTACGTGCCTCTTTGTAGATCAAGCCTCGTCTTCGTTGGACGCGTCACTCTGCCTTGTTCTAATCTATCTCATTTTCCTTCGTCTTTCTACTTACTCCTCTTTCCTTGTTTTCTCTTCCTCTTCTTGTTGCTTATTCCTCTCGAATTGATGGATGATTCAATCATCCGACCATTCTGTAGGCGGTCTTGTTCTCAAATCAAAATTCGAAGAGTTTGGAAGAGGAGGAGCAATGCCTTCTTCAGGCTCTTCTGCTGCTGCTGCTGCTGTTGCTCGTGAACCGGCTAGAAGCACGTGAGTTATCTTCCTCTTACCTCGCCCTTCTCCGATTGCCGCTTAGTCTTTGAGGACTAACACTCGAGGCTCCTCAGTCAATCACTGCCTGCTTCATCAAAACCACCAGGAAAAGGATTGACCCAGTACGTATATGTCGTGTCGTTCTTCTCCTCTTCCTCCGAACGACTGGGTTTGATATTGATTACCAATCTGATTGAACATCACTGGTTGATCACGATGTGTCTTCTTTCTCTTGTTTCCATTGTAGATTGTACGCGGTTGTACAATATGATTTTGTAGCTGAACGACCTGATGAGCTGGAAGCAAAGGCGGGAGAACCAATCATTGTTATCGCTCACTTCAACCACGAGTGGTTCGTTCTTCCTTCTTTTCTTTCCTCGAAACTTGGCTTATTCTTTCTGAAATCACTCGACGCGCTTTTCGACCATTTTTTGCACTTTCTCAACCCGTTCAGGTTTATAGCTAAGCCGATAGGCCGTTTAGGTGGACCGGGTTTGATTCCAGTCACGTTTGTCGAGATTCGAGATCCGGCTTCAGGTCGGATTATAGATAACATTGAAGAAATCATCCGAACCGGCGCGATTCCTAGAGTGGATGAATGGAAAGCAAAGGCGGACGAGTACAAAGCCTCATCCATTCCGCTTGGGCGGTTTGATTTTACGAACCAGCAGTCAACTGGGACACTTCAGACTGATCACACCATCCATAGAGGGAACGGGCAGGAAGCTTGGGCTCAAGGAGGAGGGGTGAATCAGAATCAACAGCAGCAACAGCGCCAGTACCAACACCATCGACAACCTTCTGCAGCCTCGTCTGCTTCTCACACTCGGCTCGGCTCGGTCGACATCCGGTCTCAACCGGCGGCTGGTCAAGCCTCTCATATCAAACATCGACCTCATCCTTCGGTCTCAGAATCCGTCCTGACAGATGAAGATATACCAATCTTACCTCCCGGCACGTTTACTTCTGCCAGTGTTGTTTCGTTCCATAAAGAAGACGAACACTATCTCTTCCGAATTCATGCTGTGTTCCTTCCTGAAGATCCATCAGAACGAGCTACCCAACTCATCGTCTTCAGGCTCTACAATGATTTCTATCATTTCCAAATTTCTCTTCTCAACACTTTCCTTGCTGAAGCAGGTCGAGCTCCAGATGGAACGCCTCACCCGCCTGAACAATCGACTCGAATCTTACCGTTGATGCCTGGACCATTGGAGCACGTGGACGATGCAATCACCAATACTCGAAGAGAAGATCTTGATGACTATGTAAAAAAGCTCATCGCCCTTCACAGGATCGGAGCAGGATACGTCCTTTCGGACGCGCTTGTCAGGACATTCCTTAGTCCCGGTGTAGGCGATCATCAGACCGGGTTGCAGAGGAGCGCTGCAGAGATGGAACTTCAAGTTGAGAGAAATCTGCCGCCTTTGTTGGATGAAGGATTGGGTGGAATGGGACTGGTTGGCAGGAACGAGAGGGGAAATGATGATGAAAGCAGAAATGGAGGTCACAGAAGGACGCCGAGTCAGGCCCAAAGGAGTAGTTACCGACCAACGAGCCACCGACAAAGTTATCTATCCGCCCAACAGTCATCTGGGTTGAATACCGACAGTTCTTCCTCATCCGATCCTTCTTACGGTGGTTCAACACCTTCTACTATCCCACCACCTATCAACACCTCTCAAACGGCCAGTCGACCAGAATCGGCAGAGCATTCAGCAGGATACTACGGTCTTCCTACTTCATCCTCTTGGGGGTCTGGTCCGAACCCAACGACACTGTCCAGCTTAAGCACATTAACGCCCTCCGACCCTGCTCCCATGGCAGCCCCTTCCGTATCAGCCCAAATGGGGCCGGGTGCGGCACAGGCAACTGCGGCTTACAAAAAGATCAAAGTGTTTGACCGGGCATCGGATGATGTGATCGCTATCAGAGTGCCATCATCCGTCACGTTCGATCAGTTGGTCGAGAAAGTGGCAGACAGGTTGGGCGGAGGGACGAGGATGTTGAGTTATAGAGATAGTATGGGCTTGGTCCCTGGATCGAGAGGATCTGGGCCGGGAACAGTGGCAACAAAGAGATTGAATAACGATCAAGAGCTCAGAGCTTGGTTGGATAGGACAGACAAGCTTATGTTGTATGTATTTCTATCTTTCTCGCACGGTAACCATTCTGTTTTGCTTTGCGAATAGACTGACCTGATTAATTACGTTATGTTGTTATCGACAGATATGCTGACTGATAGAGTCAACCACGCCCAGTTTCCAGCATCCATCTTAATCACTGACTCATATGAATACACAATTGATATCTTAGTTCGAATGATACGTCTCTTCAGATCTTTCCATAATACCCTCTTCATCTCTCTCTCTTCTTCTCTCCTCCTTCTTACTCCTTATATCCTTGCAGTTTGAGTGTTCATTCATGCCATATCATCCCTCCGCTACTAATCACCATTACCCAGTTCTGAGCTAGCTTCAATTAAGTTGTAATCGACCCTCTTCCTCTTTTCCCATTTGGTCTTCCTTTCTTTCCGACTGCTTCATCTCGCTCGGCTATAATCCCTTTCTTACTATCTCTCTTACTTTCGGTCCCTTGAGGGAATGCTTTGATTTGACCGGTGTGCTTTCTTTTGCGTATTTGCTCTTTCGACCTCGATCATTCTCTCTAGCACTTATTTTCGGTTTCGCTTTGTTTCATCCTTTTTCTTTCCTTTCTCTTCTTTTTTCCTTCTTTCTTCTTTTTGGTCTTTCTGGTACATTCGCTCATCTCAGAGTATTGATATCGATCTTTCTTTTATAATATCGACTCTTGTCCTGAGATCTTATGGTCTCCTTCAAAGTATCATCGAGATCTGCAGACCTAAAGGGTGAAAGTGCGAGTTCTGCCAGGCGGAAAAGAGTCATCTATCCGGGTAGAGGGAGGTGTCTGTTGCTGCTGCTTCTTCTTCTTCCTCTTCTTCTTCTCATCTTTTGCGGGCCTTTTTCACAGTTCGGTCTTGGGATAAGAGCCATGTACGCGCAGCACGAACGGCATGCAAGTTGTTTCGACTCTCAATCGAGCCGAGCAAGAAGAAGCAATCAAACCAAAGGAAGCAAGCATACGCATCATATGACAGGTGAGTTGGGAAGGAAAAGAAGAGCGATTAAAGAGAAGAATAGGAGAAAAGGAAGAAGAAAACTACAAGTTACTAAAAATTAAAGAAGATAGGAGGCATATGAAGAAGGGTGATGACGTTCGTCGAGGAAGGATAGACAAACGCGGCAGCCAAAGTGATGTAAGAGAAGTAAAGTTCAGACGTTGAGGACATTGGAAAACGAAATAAAGTAAGGGGTGGAAGCAACAACGAAGAAGCAATTAAAGAGGACGTGAGACTGGCAGTGTCCGTTCCAGATGAATTACTTGAAACCGTATCGTTCTCCGGCCTTTCGAGCCATGATGTCCTTCGTTGGTCCGAGCAATCGGGTGAATGCCTTTTCGCCTAGCGCGGCAAGCTTAAGCTTACCGCCCACAGCTCGGACGGTTGCCGCTCTGGGAGCTCGGTTGATCAGAGCCAGCTCTGTGATGCAGATACACAAATGTGTGATGAGATCAGTTATCCTGTAAAAATATATATTTGTTCCCTTTTTTTCCTTTCGTGTAGACACATATAAGAGGGAGGAGACGATAGAGATAACGGACCTCCGAAGTAATCTCCTTTGCCGTACTCGGCTAGTGTGACCTCTTTCCCATCAACTAACTTTGTGAACTTGGCTCGACCACTCTCGATGATGAAGAATTCCTCTCCAACCTCTCCTTCCCGGATGACGTCCTGTCCGTCGTCGTAAGTCTTTGTCTCGAGCGCATCGGCGATTTTGGCTCGCTCGTATGGCTCAAGGCCAGTCAAGATGGGGATTGAGCCAAGGAAAGACTCGTACATCTTTCTCTTGGAGGACGTGTGATCGAGAAGGATCGTTCGAAAGGTCACTCGGTCTAGAGCCCAGAGAGTGCACGGTGTGGTAGCCACAATGGATGCTGCTCGAGGAGCACTTGAGACGCGACACATCACATGCAAAGAAGGAGCAGGAGAAGGGAAACGAGATGAGCATCTAGTGTCTTGTCGCTTGGGAGATGATCATCAGGAAACACTTACTTGTACATCAATGCAAGTTCTCCGAAACTAGTTCCAGGAATGCTGGTGAACACCTTGTTTCCCAAATCATCTCCATCGAAATCTCCGGTCTTTTTGAACACATCCAATGAGCCTTCTTCCACAACATAGAAGTAATCTCCCACATCGCCTTGCTTGATAATCTTCTCTCCCTTGGGAATCTTGATTTCTCGCATAGCGTTCAGAACGTCTCGCTCCTGCTCGTCATCCAAGTTTCTAAACAAAAAGTTATTGGAGATCGAGAGTCTGATTCGAGCGATCTGCTGGGCACCCTTCGGGTACACTGGCAGTTTCTCCGATGCCTCGTGGGATCCACTCGGGGACGCCCCAAACGAGTTCTTGGCCGACTTGGATGAGGAAGGCATCAGAGACTCTGCCGAAACAGACGTTCGTCGTCCGGCAGAGAACCCGGGAGGGAACGATGGAGGCGGGAAAAGCTGAGCGGACTTTGAAGATGGTGAGGTCTCCCCCGAGATCTCGTTTTCAGAGACGGACGACAGAGGGGTCGAATCAACCCCAAACGGTCCATTCTGGAAGAGAGAATTGGCGGCTGCTGTGTTGGCGGCCGAGCCTCTTCTAGGGGGGGGTGCTTGGGTATAGGAAGGACCTTGGGAGGCCAGAGTCGAGGAGGGAGACGAAGGATGCGCAGGGGCCGGAGCGGAAGAGAAGGAGTTGGTTGCTTGCTGAGACTGGACAGGCTGTAAGTTCGTCGGTGGTTGGTTGTAGGTGAATCCGATAGGAGGGCCTCGGACGATAGAGGAAGAAGGAGCAAAGGTAGACGCTCGCTAAGAATGCGGATAGAATTTCAACGCGGTAAAACAGATTGATCAGAAACTACCATTGCTTGAGAAAACGGTCAAGCGTTTGAACTATAGTATATCGAACCATCTCATCCGAGGTCTATATAAAATTGAATGATATCCGGAGGAGAGGGTTGACGGAGAGGTTTGATAAACATTCAGAGATCATCATCAAACATGCGCTTGAGACTGAAAATTCAGTCCATCTCCTTCCCATCTCTTGGGTTTCAGCCAGGATTATGCATCAGATATCGACAGTATAGATCTCTGTTCCTGAGCCCGAAGGCGTTGTGTTGGAAAGGTATCTACGCAAGGCAGCATAAAAAGAAGCCCCAGTGAAGACGAGAGAGAATATAGAACAAGAAAAAAGATAGAGGAAGAAAAAACGACAAGATAAACTTCGAGATGGAGATTGGACCGACCTGTTCCTGAAGCTTCGCAGCTGACCAGTTGAAGATCACCTGAAGAGTATCCTGGCTAGGCGAGGCGTCCACATGATGTATGAGCTGCTGAAGGATCAAGTTGGACGACATGGTTGCTATCCTACAGAGGCTGATAGGATGATGATGGAGAGAGAGTGGAGGGCAAGGAAAAGGGGACAAGAGGAACTAGGGAGACAAGAGGCTGGCGGGGTGTGTCACGTGATTTTAATGTAAGAAGTACTGTCAGGGATGTGACCTGAGTGTTACACCTCGGTAACCTTCTTTTGGTTCTGTTGTTTCTCCTGCCTCGGTATTCCTTATGCTCTCTCATTACATCAACATGCAGGTATATGACCTTCCAGCGCAGGTGCTTCTAGCACCTTCTATGACCTGTTCTATTATGCATAATCATTGGAGTCTAAGGATGATATATAAGACGGGTCCCCTTTGCCACCCATAGCATAGTCTACCAAGTCTGAATCCTTTGTCATTCCTTGGTTCCCTAGTACTCTTGTTCCATTGTTGTATCAACCTTATTCATACGATTTCCCTGCCTTGCGCTCTCGTCACAGTCACCAAGCTAGAGAGCCTGAACTTCCTTCTTGCCAGCCCTATTCCCTGCCTGGTTACATTCTTGTAACCTCCCCGTTACCCTCTGAACCCGGACCCTGACAAGTACAGCTTTTGTCAGGGGTAAAGGTTTCGTGTCACGTGATCTGATTCGTGGGTTACCCCTACAGGCTGTTCCTTCCCTCAAGCCCCTATGCCTCTTCGTCCATTTTCCATCATGCTCTAGTTTGCATGGTTCATGCTTCATCTTTTTAGTTCTCGTGATCTCGAGCCTCTCTAGGCTCGTCATATGTATATCTTTAGTGGCAGACCAAATGCGCGAGGGGTCCTGATATAAAACGGGGACGCTCTCGCGCCTTCTTGGATAAGAGTTTTCTTCAAGCTGAGATTCTTGCAGAAACCTCTTATCTCAATTATCGTGCGGATAGTCTGGTCTGTCTCAGTATGAGCCTAAGTGACACTACGTGAACCAAGGGTAACCACTGGGTTACTAACTCAAACACCGAGCCTTACAGCTTTTGTGTGACGACGTTACACACCGTAACCACCACGCTTGGCTATGGATTCATACAGAGAGCACGATAGAGCTGAAGATGATGAGAGAGGGGAGATGAGAGTTGCAGAGGCAGAGGCAGAGGCAGAGGCAAGGATAAAGATGGAGATAGATACAGAGAGCATGGTCGAATAGATAGACGCATCAGTGGATCAACGGGTTCATGGTCATCTCTACAACTCTTTTGCTACAGTTCATCCTTCCTTGGTCCCAGGCATTTCCCTTCTCTCCATCCAGAGCATCGCTCTTCCTCGGGAACTCCTTGGAGCGCACTATCGATATGTCGGCCTGATTGAGTTTTGTTCAGATCACAAAACATGGATTTCAATTACCAGTCAACCGAAAGCTACAATCCAGGCTTCATTAGGACAGAAGATAGGAAACAAGAACGAACCACATCCTTTCCAGGTGGTGAGTGAACAGGATGAACAGGTAACAGGCATACACATTTTTCCTTTCTCTTCCTATGATCAATATCTCGTAACCACAGACAGACACAGGTCAGTGTCTAATTCCAATACAGAGAAACGTCTGTGAAGCAAGCAACCTCCACCCACAAATAAACGAGGTGATGGGTTTAACAGTTAAACAAGGTGTACCAATAAGGATAGGCTACAAAGGTAGCAGTTCAAGTAGAGTTAGGGTTAGGGTTACTGCAGGTAATTACGTAAGACACCCTCCACCTCCACCTCTCCATCTCCATCTTATCGATCAGAGCCGAGCCAAATTAAGATCTGGATGGCCAGAAAGCATCGACCATATCCATAGACGAACCATCTCACACGCGATGGAATACATTGCAACGGTAGGTAGACAAAATCAAGTGCCCGCTCAGTTTCGCTTTCCTGTTGACTGATAGTCTTTCCTTCTCTCCACGTATGCAATTGCACTCGTATCCATAGGCCCATCGTCCGGCCTCTGTGACGCATTCCGTTCACTCGAATTTGACATCGCCCGATCATACATCGTTGACAATCGTTCGATCAGCCTCATTGGAGGTACACGAGCTCCTTCCTTCCGGCCCGTCGAAAGTATACGATGTGCCTCTTTGGGGAAAGCCTCTTGGTGCGGCCACCATCATCCAACCCTCCTCCGATCTGGCTCGGCAGCCCGGTCCGACGTTGTTCGTTCTCTTGCTTGACGTCCATCCAAAATGTCTGTTGATTGTCTCAATTTGGAACTCGGAGACCAAAACGTTGGATGTAACCGATCGGATCGAGATGACTCAGCCGGTGGGCATCAGAGAAGCCGAGTTTTGGCAGGGTATCATCGTCGATCAGGAGAGAGGTTGTCTGGCTGTAGGGCTCTGGACGGGCATGATCACAATTATTCAGTTGAAAGATGTGGCAGCCAAGTCAGGTCCGTCCAGAGGTACGCCCACAGGAGGAATGCCCACAGGAGGTGCCAGGAGAAAGTTCGCAGCCGAAGACGAGAAAAAAGCAAATGGACTTGTCCAGCTCAAGTTCGATGTCCAGTTCGTATGTTTCCGTACATACTCGTGCTTTCCGATTGAGCTAACTCTAGCTTTACGTCAACCAGAATCAAGGAGTACAACCTTCTATCACTCTCATTCCTCAATGATATAGACCAATCTATTCCACCTACTCTACTCTTTCTCTACCTGACTCCTCACCGAGAGATCTCTGTTGTCTCACACACCGTTTCGTTCCTAAACAAGGACTTATCTTCTCTATCCAATGGCGAAGAGCTATTCACTTGCAGACCTTCCGACCTGTCCTCGTCCCATCTAATAGCTCTACCAGGAGGCATCCTTATCGTAGGCGAGACCGAACTGGCCGTATTTGATATTCCAACTCCGTCCGTTGAGAGTTCTAAAAGGAAATCGAACGAACAGTCCGCTGAGCTAAGAGAGACTGAAGCCAAAGGAAAAGGGAAACGAAGAAGAGCCAGCTCTTCTGGCACTTCTCAGAACACAAGCATCCTTCCTGGACCGAAGAAAAGAGAGAGTGGACTCGAGAGTGACCAAAAGACGACGAAGGGCTTGACCAAGACACTACCGTTCTCCGTTACCGTTGCGTGAGTTTTCCTTCCGATACAGATACAGGTTCAGAAATCATATCCACAGATATCAAAGTTTTTTATATTCATCTCACTGATAAATCTTTCATCGATGGGGTCGCATGCAGTTGGGACATTATTGATTCCAAAGAAACGGGTACAAGAATTCTTCTAGGAGACTCTTATGGACAATTGACATTGGTCCACGTTAAGAAAAGCCTTTCTACAGGGACATACAACGATATCGAAACCTTGATCTTGGGAGAGGTGAGTCTCTTCAGCAGGCTGCTCTCGATGTTTGAGTTTAAACTGACCTTTAGACGTCGATCTCTGCCTCGGAAGTCTTCGCCTCCGACGAGCGTGACCAGTCTTCCTTCTTCTTATGTCTTCATTGGCTCTCACTTCTCATCCTCGCAAATTCTGAATATACAATCTACTCCTGATCCATCATCGAATAAACAAAGCTACCTCAGCCGTCCTCTAAGCGACTGGCCTAATTTGGCTCCTGCTCTAGATTTTCATCTCTGTGGAAAGGAAGAGGATGAAGAGGGCAAGATCGTAGTCTGTGCAGGTGGGATGAACAAGGGTGCGTTAAGCGTCGTTCAGAAAGGTGCAGGATTCCAATCAGATCTAGAGATAAAGGGACTCGAAGGGGTTTCCGGAATTTGGGATCTCGCGCCAATGTGAGTCAGATTCCCCTTGCTTGAGACTTAATCATGTACTCGAATTCAACTTTAGTATCTCGATCATATCGTTGAACTCGGTTTCGTGTTCGATCGTTCTAGCGAAAGAGACGATCTATTCCTTCTTGCTCTTCCTCAATCAACAGTTGTTTTACAGTTGCCGTCTTCAGCTCAGGAGGCTCCAAGCGTTCTTCCCTCCACTTTCCTTCCCGGTCTTTGCCGGACTTCAACCACCCTGGCTTCGGGGCCCGCTCTCTCTGATTGCATGATCCAGATCACAGATCGAGAAGTCCTTCTGGTCGGCGCCAAAGACGGAACTTTGAAGGCCAGTTGGAGATCAGTTGATCAAGCAGAGATTGTAGCTGGTGCTGTGACCGATGGCGAGACTCCTGAGTGGGTTGTGATCGCTCTCAGAGGGGGCCTTTTGGTCATGCTTCAGGTCGAACCCACCCAGTTCTGTGTACGGATGTAAGTTAACTTGATATGCTCTGGAGATAGATCTCGTGAAAAACTTAGACTGATCGACTATCGACTATAATCTCCTGGGAATATACATTAGAGAAACACCCTTTTCTTCCGAGATCTCTTCTGTTGCGATTACCTCGAGGTTTACGACGTCTCCTCCTTCATATGCCGTCGCCCTCTGGGACCTAAGCCTTCACTTATCGACTGTACCTGATGCATTCGCATTCACACCCTCTCTCGTTCGCTCTCTTCTCTTCACGTCTTCTCCAAGAACCCCGCCCTCGCTGCTCGCCGGTCTGGCCGATGGAGAGCTCGTCGTGCATTCAGTCGAGCTGCTCACAAGAGGTACTGGCCATAATTTACCGACTTCGAACGGAGAAAAGGTGGACGTAAAGACGATCAAGCTCGGTCAAGTGGAGGTTGGGTTGACCCGACAAATCGCCTCGGAGGAAGAAGGAGGTGGAGAAGAAATATTCGCGTTCGGGGAGAGGAGCGCGATTATTCGATGGGAAGACACAGGAAGACTTAGTTGGGACATGATCAGCATCAAGGTATACGCTCTCGCCTTTCTTACTCTTCGAACACAATTTGTTTACAGCTCAGTGCTGAAACCCTAGTCTTGTTGCCTGGCATGATGTTTCCCCCTGTTAAAACAGGACGTGAGCGCTTCAACCTTCATCGGCACGTTCTCTGGAACGAATTCCATGCTCTTGGCGACACCAACCGGCGTGCTTTTCGGAAAGATCGATGGGACAAAACGGCAAAATCTTCAGACGGTTCGGATTTTTTTGTTTTGTTTCAGAGCTTTTTTCCTTCTCAAACCATAGTACTGGGTTCTTGACCTGAAACTTACAATCGGGACTTTGTTTGATGTCAAACTAGATTCCTTTTGGGACTGATAATCCTTATAGGATCGTGTATCACCCCAATATTCGAGCGTACGGTGTGGCATTCATCAAAACGGTGTTGGACAGAACGAAGGGTCAGGAGACCATGAGCTCAAGCTTCAAAGTACTTGATAAAGACACGTTTGAACGTGAGTTGCCTCGTTTTCTGCTTCTTTGAGGAGACACGACAGAGTCGATTTAAAATGTATTTCGATAGCCATATTTGTGTTTGATCTCGACCCATCTGAGCGAGCCACCGCGCTCAGAGCCATCTGTTTTACCTCTGGATCAGAAACCCGATGGGTGTTCGTCCTCGGCACGGGTTATCTAGACGAAACTCTATCTGAGGTTCACAAAGGACGAGTCATCGTATTTGGCCAGGATAGGAATGGGAGGCCTGTGAGCAAGTTGATGGAGACCACGGTGGCAGGGGCGGTCTATGCGATTGAAGGTGTGGGCGAACTGGGTTTTGTCGCTAGTGTCAATTCAAGGGTGGGTCATGTATCCTTTCACTCTTTCAGACTCGTGATGTTTGACAAGAGTATGAAACTGACGTGTTTTTCCTCCTTTGAACGATCGCGTTCTGTAGGTACTGCTGTTTGGGAGAGATCTTAACGGGGACACAGGAACGATGTACAGTTTCAAAAAGGTTTCGTCCTGGGAATCATCCTATCTACCCTCGACCTTGATCAATCTGTCTAGTGTGGATGGTAAGTCAAGGTTGGCGATTGGGGACGCGATGAGTTCTCTATCTGTGGTTGAGATCGATCAGTCCTCTCGTCAGTTTAGGACTGTGATCAAGGTGAATAGTCTCAAGTATCTGGGGCTGTCTGAAAGAGCGTTTGGTATAGATTATAACTCATGGCTTTCTCTCCTGAATCTTTTTCCTTTATGAAGGATCTCAAACCATTGTGGCTCACGACAGCCGAACGTCTCGGCCAAGGAACCGATGACACGCTGATCGCCGCGGATGTTAGTCTCCCAAAGAGGTTTTGATCACCAGAAAAATCTCGAGAGAAAACTGACCGGAATTCTTTTATTGATCTGTGAACTACAACTATCCTCAGAGTAACTGCAATATCTTGACAATGCAACCTGAGGATCACACACTGGTCTCTAAAGCAGGCTATCATGTCGGCGAGCTCATTAACAAATTTGCTAAGGGTACGAGCTCTCGTCGTCTCCGGCTTCATATATGACTATACGGGACGGAACGACGCGCATGTTTATATTTTTGACGATTGTTTGATAGGCGCGCTTCTTCCAAACGAACCTGCAGATATGGGAGCGACACCCAACTTGGTTTTTGGCACATCATCTGGTCGAATCTCTGCTGTGCTTGATCTAAACGTGGAGTCTTCCAGGTTCCTGTTTGACCTTCAGCGAAATATGACTGTTGTGTTGAAGGGGTTCGGAAATGTCTCTCTGTCAGAGTAAGTCCTGTCTGCCTTGGGACTAATTTCTACCAAGATCCACATTCATCTGACGGATATGGTAATATCGATAATAAAACACGCGAGTAGCTATCGTCAGGTCCAACTTGACAACGCGACTTCGCCAAGTGTTGGTGTAATCGACGGAGACTATGTCCAGTCGTTCCTTCAGATCAAAGATCAAGACTTGATCAGACGGATTCTAGATGGCCGAAATCAGTATGAGAAGATTGACGTTCCGTATTCCGAGGTCTGTGGGATCTTGGAAGGATTCGGTCGGTTGCACTGAGTCGATAGGCGTTCATCTAGTTGTATTTTGAGATACAGATCCATGTATTTTGTGTATATATATAGATAGATAGAGAGAGTGTGTGTGTGTGTCTTTGTGAGATCAAGGACGCTTAACTTTGGGCAAGAGAGACTATGAGGAAGGCACAACTGGAAGCTCGGATTAGATCAGACAGTATCACTACAAATAATTATTTGTAGTGGATCCGATCGCGCCGATATGCTCACTACAAATACTTCTAACCTAGCCTATAAGCGACCCGGGACTCAGGAAAGAGGAAGAAAAAAACATATATAAACCAAGAGTCTGACCGAACCTTCTTCTTTCTTTGCCCTCCTTCGTGTTGCTTGACCGATCAAACCTCTCTGTCTCTCTGTTTCTTTTCCTCCTTTCCTTGCCGTTAAAATGAAGAGGTTCTGACCGACTGACCAAAAGCAAGAGCAAACTGAAAATGTGCAAAAGCTGTGCTGTGCTGTCACGACGGAAGACTTCGGCGTTTACAAAGCCGTCCCAATCAAGTTGTCATTCTGTCGTGCCCCAACGAGATTGATCAATTGCTCATCCTTCTCAAACAGAGAGTTTTTCAATTGCATTTTATTCTTACCTCTCCAACAACATCTCTCCTAGCCCTTTTCTTTCCTTTCCTTTCCTTTCTGCATACATATAGAATTCTTATCAAGATGCCCAACTCTCATCTTCAGGAACCATTGACTCCGACCAAGTACTCTCGGCCGCTTTTGGAATCTCTACTCCAGCGAAACGAGCAATGGAGGTACGTTTGATTGTGTGGTTTGTTCCGGGTTGTCCATCTTTTCGGGTCTCGCTAACCAACGTATTTTCATTGGGGTTGTCCTCTCTTCTTTTCTTGTGTATTGTTCTTGCGAAAACGTCTGAAACTTGAAACAACCAAGTCAAGACATCTACTCAGTCGATCCTGAGTTCTTCCCCACTTCCGCCTTGGGCCAACGACCAAAAGTGCTCTGGATCGGATGCTCTGACAGTCGGTTTGTCTTTTTCTTCTTGAGTCTGTGCTTTTCTATGGAGTGAAAAAAAGGAGGACGAGGAAGAAGAAGGAGAAGAAATGATGAGGTTAGGAAATAGCTTATCTAGTTCCCATTCGGTTGTCAACACAGTGTGCCTGAGACGACCTTGGTCGCTGCCCGACCTGGAGATATCTTTGTGCACGTTCGTCATTAGTTTCTTACTTAAAAAAAAAAAAAAAAACCATGCTATACCCTGTTCGATCTGTAATGAACAACAAAATATGGCAGCCATGACTGACACGGCTCTTTCTTCTGTTTCGCGGCTCGACAGAGAAATATCGCTAACCAGTTTCATCTAGATGATGATTCTGCAAACGCGGCTCTCTGCTTTGCTGTTGAGGAAGCCGGCGTCCAACACAGTGAGTGAATAACACTTCTTCTTTCGACTGTCAAATGACTCATCTGGAGATTCATCGGCTTATCATTTGGTCTGGTCTGTCTAGTTCTGGTCGTGGGACACACCATCTGTGGAGGATGCAAAGCGGCCTGGAACTCTGCCAAGGAAGACGCAGATAACAAGTCGACGGCGCTCTCCCGGTTTATCTCTCCGTTGATTAAGCTTAGACACGAACTTACGGATAGAAAACCGAGTCCGACATTCCAGACATTGGTCGAGGAGAACGTGTCGGAGGCTGTCCGAAAGATCTCCATGACAGAGACCGTGCAGAATAATTGGGCCAAGTCCGACGGTACAGGGGAGGGAGTTCAGGTCCATGGGCTAATCTACCATTTGGAAACCGGTCGGTTGCACAACTTGCACGTCTCAAGACTGCCACCTTCGCCTGCGGGCACACCGACGGAGGAGGAGGTGGCAGAGATAGGCGCGGTCGATCCAACCAGGGCGTCCGTCAAGCGACAGACCTCATTCTCCAAGCTCGACCCGGACCAGCAGCTCTCAGAGTTGCTCAAAGAGCTCCGTATTCCCGAGAAAAGGGAGGATTAGAGTATGCAGTTGTTTCGGTCTACGTGTGCGCAGGCATGTCTTGGGTTTTTTGTTTGGATTTCTTCAATCCATCTTTCTTTGGCTTTCTCTATACTATTCTCTTTCTTTAATCTCGATCACTATCGCTCCTTGTTTTGTTGATCTATATGCCATTGCGAATGGAAAAAATCATCGTTAAGAGCAACCAAACCTTTTACTGAGATTCTTTAATATACGCTGGTGCCCCAAGAGTATAACGGCTTGAAAGACCAAGATCTACCGAATAAGGCAAGCAGCGTTGAACAGGAGATGGAACGGTTGCTCTATGCATTCAATCTTAATATCAATCACTTCATACTTCATGCTTCATTTGATACCCAATTCAACCCCAAGGTAAATTGATAACAACAGAGCGCCCGGCTTAATTCGGAATGAATGAGAGATAAGGGATTCATGTATTATGCGCAGCCCGGAGCTTTGTCGCAGCTAAGCCCTCAAGTTGGACATGGATCATGGCCTTGGTCATGATGATGACGCCAGCACAGCCCCCCCGCCACATACGGTTGCCCTCGACCGAACCCTGCCGTATCAAATTTTCGCTCCGGTCCCTGATCTCTCCAGGATCTTTCCCCGATGTACGCAGAGTTTATTGTGCGGTGGTTACGAGGATGTTGATTGCTGTGGACGAATATTTGATTAAATAGTTGATTAAATTTGAATAGTTGATTAAAACATCACCCGATAAATTGACCGGCTACTCGATGACGATACACTCTTTCCTTACGTCCCCCCCTCACAGGATTCTTGCTTAATTTGTCTCCTTTCGACTTGTCTATTTGTACCTCTGTCTCTGCCTTCACTCTTTCCCTACTCTGACAACGATGTATGAACTTCAGATGTACCAACAGACACAGAGATCACTAAGAAAGAGAACAATCAGCGCGAAAGAGAGGCTTGGCAGGATGAAAACACAACCGATCGCGTCGGCTCACACAGCTCACAAGCCCGAGGACTTGCCCCCTGATTTACCTTTTTTTTTTTTTTTTTTTTTTTTTTTTTTTTTTTGAAATTACTGATCCCTCAGCCGGGTTACGCCTCAGGGTTACAGTCCCCCGCCCTAGCAAATCTTCCGTGCGCCGTTATGCGGTCGGTTGTGTTTGTGTGGTGTGCGTTCGAGAAGTCGTCCCTCCCTACCAAAGACCAAGTCTCCTTCGTTCAGTCACTCGTCTGTTCTTGGGATTCATACATTGATCTCGATCTGACGTAGATAGCAAACCGATACAGGTATGGACCCGTTCATGTTCTCTTCTCTCCGAACAAGATCCATGTTTGATCGCTGAACTCCTTCCCCTTTCGTCGAAGGTCACGTCCGACGCCTCAGCGTTCATATCCTCGTTCGGTATCACTCGTGTTCAACAGTCATACAGCCAGACACATACCTAGCATACAGCCACATCCCATATCAAACACATCCATACATACTCTCTCTCGTCTGGGCATTCGATTCTTCCTATCTACCGACAACCTTTTCCAGTCGGTTGATTCTATCTTCTTCAAAAATCTCCCGGACCGAGTGTCGTGTTCTATCGTTCATCGTTAGATCCGCTCTCTTTCGTCTAGACTCTCTACCTTTCACTCTCGCTACGCGCTATGCAGCCGATCCCGACGCCGGTGCCTATCGCATCGTCCTACCATTCGGCCATCAACCGAACAGATTATCACCACGTCGAAGCCATCAATTCATTTCCTAGACAACAGTCCTGGTCGAAAGAGTTGTCCGGTGGGAGTCAACAGCAGCAGCCCTCGGCCGGTTGGTCCGGCTCGATGGGCATGGGTTGTATCGGCATGGGCATGGGCATGGGTTCCAGTCCATCGGATGGTGGGTCCGGTTTAGGGATCCCACTCGATATAACGCCAAACAGGCAAGTCGCAAGTGGTGGTATCGGCATCGGCTCACCGGACGAACTGGATGGGTTGTATTCGTCTGGGCATACAACAGAAGGCACAGGTCTCTGGGCGCCTAGCGGAAGTTGGCGAGGTGAAGGCTGGCGAGGGTGAGTTCTCTACTCTCTCTCTCTTTCTCTCTGTCGTGTTCCTCTTTCTGGGTTCAACAACCGATTAACACTGCCTCGTGTCTGCCTGGGTTTCTTCTGCCCTGTTTTATCTCCACCTCGCTCCTTCTCCTGCATGTGCTCATATCTTTCCGATTCCCCTCAGCCTTACTGTACCGCCCTCGTCCCCAAACATTCCCCTCTCGTCGTCACTCACCTTTCTGTCTCCGCTCCAGTCTGGGTCATACCTACCGTCGTCCCCGGCGTTGTCCAGGATGGGTGATCTATCGATGTCGGTCGATTCGACCCAGTCGTCCCTTCCTCACCGATCCCAGTCGGACGTAGGCTCCCTCGCCGCTCACAGATGTTCCTTCTCGACCGCCGGTCACGAAGCCTATGTCACAAGTTCGTTGGGTGGAAACAGACTGATGGGCGCCGGTTCCGGTTCTGGTGGAAATGCTTACTACGGTAACTCCGGTTCACATCAAGCTAGCTCAACCGGTGGTCCGTTCGGATCTGGCTATGGTTCTGGCCAGTTCGCTGGACCATCAAGCGTGGAACGATTAAGCAAGCTTGAGCAAAACTTCACTAGCAACTTTACGTGTTGTGGTTTACAACTCAAAGGCCTTCACGATTTACTCGAGCAGTGAGCTTTCTTCTTTCTTTCGTTCCTCCTTCTTGCACCATATCCGTTGTGTTTGTACCCAGGGAAGGAAGTTCTCTGGCCGTAAGATGAAGCAAGAGCAACACAAGAAAGCACTTGTTGATTACGTTTCTCTTTTCTTCTCTTTATCTTGCTTTCTCCCCTGGTTGCCCTTGGGTGCTCTCGTTCTGCTTCGTCAGTTACGAGGAATCTCACGTTCTCATCGGAAACGGTAATATCAACGGCGGAAACTCTACGCCGGCCGGTCTGCTTCCTTTCCAGAAGCCGTCGATGATCTCTAGGACGAGCTCTGGGTCGGGTGCCAACGTGATCTCCCACTTGTCTTCCTCGACCCCTCCTTTGATGCAATCGTTCTCTGCTCCTGGTCATCCGACCACCCCGTCGCCCACGACCGATTCGGATTCACCCCACACGCCCGGCCTAATGGACCTCGAGATGGAAGATACCATCACCCTGCCCTCCCCGTTCTCTCGTCCTCCTAGATCAGCGACTGTTAATATTCCCACCGGGATCTCATCCTTCCCTTCTCCTTGGTCCTCAGCTTCGGCTCTTTCTTCCCATCCGGCAACGCCTGTGCCTCAATGTGTACCTCCCTCATTGTTGACGTACGCATTGCCATCCAGGAGTAACAGTACTCCGGCTACCTCAGCCGTCACCTCGCCCGCTTCGTCCCTCGGTTCTCTCGGCTCCCTCCCAGGATCCTTGTCGTCCTCAGGTCTATTAGTTGGTGGTGGTAACAATACCGGCGGCGGCGTTAACCGAACGGAAAAGAGACGGACGGCGAGCACGTCAGCCGTTAAAGATCGATCAGACGAGACAGAGAGCACAAATGTTCATCTTGGAGGGTTCAACAGTAATAACGTCAACAGCAATAGCAACAATTTCAACAGCCCAAACACTCCAGGAGAATCTCTCGGACTCGGCTTAACAGGCTCCGGAAGGTCGACCCCGGTCATCTCGGAGACCTCGGTTGTCATGGATCTCAGTGCGGCTGCTGGTGGTGGCGAAAAGAGGTTCAGATGTCCGGTAGAGGGCTGCGGAAAGGTTTACAAGCAACAGAACGGACTGAAATGTAGGTCTTCCCCTTCAGACATCTCAATGTGTCAAGAACCCTTTGATTGACTGATGGATGCAATGAATCTTTTGACTCTTTTCGGTTCCACTCTCTTTAGACCATCTTCAGTATGTCTTCTTCCTTCTTTTCTCTCTCTTTCTTGGGATCACCACTTCCAAGTCAACATACTGATAAATACTACTTTTCTTACTTGTTCAGACGATCTATTAATTCCAATCACGGACACTACAAAGGATCGATCACCTCGGTTGGCGCCGTCGTCCTTACCCCTGCTTCCGAATCGTTCACACCCGTTTCCGCCTCTGCTTCTAACTCGTCAATATCTGCACCGGCTCAAATGTCTGCGGGCGGTGTAGGCGGGCCAGGCGCGGGCTCGTCCCCTGCTTCTCCGTTCGGAGGCTCCGGCGCATCCTGGGTAGGACGGATGAACGGCTTGTCGACTTGATGTTTTTCTTCTTTTCTCCCCCTTTGTTCATTGTTCATAGGAACGAAATAAAATTAAAGATGTTCTGTTGTTCTTTGTTCTCTATCTTTCCAAATATTTGTTCTTCTCTCTTTCTTCCTCCTTGGCGAAAAAATCGCTTGTTATACTTCTATATTTGTTTTCTTTGTGATCTTCCTTTGATTCTTCACGTCTAGCCCTACCTATCTTGGGGCTGTTTCTTTTCCTCCTCTCCCTATTCCGGGTACTCCCTCCATCCTTTAAATAAACATTATATCTGATCCTCGAATTGACTTTCTCTTTTGTTTCTCTATTTTGAATCCTAAGTTTAACTAAATGTTTCAAGTCCAAAGTGTTGTCTCAAGTGCCTTTTCTACTTCTTCGTTTTCGGCGCTTTCTTTCATGTCGCTTTCTCATTCTCTCGACAAACAAGTTTTGTCTCTTTCTTCACCCTCCTTCTCTTTCCGTAACGGTTCTCATCCTTGGACTCCCATTATTCTTCTCCCCATTGTTGGAGAAAGTCATGTGGTGTAGAGATTCCGAAGCCTAATAGAAGCGGATCCTTGACCATCTCTTCGATCTTGATCTCATTACTTGCCAAAAAAAAACCAGAATGAATGAACAAATAGATTTTCTTTCTCTGAAGACCAGTCCTCTTCTTCTTGGCGCCTTGGGCCCTCTATTCGCTCTTTCCCAGATGTCTCTTCTTCCATACTGGCGAGTCTGTCGATCGCGATCTATGGGTCCGATTATAAGTCATCTAATTCCGTGGGATGATTTTCATGGTTTCTGTCACTTTCAAGCATGTCGGATGGTCTTTCGCTCAAATCTCCTTCCTAGGGCTTATGTGTAAATTCAAGGTCAAACCCAGCATCCAAGATGATCGCCAAATGCACAGACAGACTCCTTTGGTGCCAGTTCCGTTGTTCTCCTCTTTCTCTGTCTCTTTATGTAGTTTACTCGGATTTTATTCATTTCTTATCGCTCAGGTTCAGGCTCCGTCCTCGTCCTCTTTACATTCTCCTCCTGCTCCTGCTCCTCGCTCTCCTCTGGTATCGTCATGGTTGTGGTCGAACCAGAACCGGTCCCGGTGGCCATGTTTCGACCTGCGTTCATCGTGTTGAACAGGACCGACTGGACGACTTTATGATTGCGTTCCAACATCATTTCGGCAAGTCAAGGTGTTGAGTGGATCCGGAAAAACGAAAGATGAGATGAGAGGATCGGATCAAAAGAAAACAGACGTATTCAGTAAGAGAAGAGAAAGAGAGAAAAGGAGAAGAAGAAGAACGAGGGGAACAAACCTTCGGCAAGTTCTTCATCCCTGTTGACTCCATCCTCTTCGGTCTTCTTCATGACTTCCTCGAACCGTCTCATCATATCCGTCGTTTGTTCGTCCGTCAGTCGATCAGCCATGAGTTGAGACAAATGAGCGGACGTCAACTGGTTCGACACATCCCCATCTTCGTCCTCTTCGTCCTCATCTTCATCATGAGGTGCCTGAGATGAGTTCAGAGGAGAAGACGCGTCGGTCGGTGGGTTTGAACGAGGGACGGCGGTAGAAGGGATCGTTAGTAGGAGTAGTGTTCGGAGGTACGTCGAGACTTCTGGGAATTCTTCTTCCAAGTTCTCCGCGGCCTTATATACGGCGTTCGACGGCGAAAGGACGGAATCACAATCAGTTGAGTGATAGATTGTTATGGGAATGAAAATAGAAGATTGAAAAGTAAGATAGAGGGAAACTTCATGAAACAAAGACCAAAAGAAGAGGAAGAAAAAAGGGAAGAAAAGCGAGTAGGACAAACGTTCAGACCCTCCTTATTCTTCCATGCGACATCAGCTCCATTCTCAATCAAGAACCTAGCGGTGTCCACGCTTTCCACCGTGAACAGCGGAGTTTCCCCATCTTCATCCGTCAAGTTGATGTTTCCTCCTTTTGAAAGCAGGTAGGTAAGCACATCGAGTTGAGAGTATGACGCGGCTGCGTGGAGTGGGGTGTATGTGTTCTCGTCAGGGACATTCGGTGAGAGATCTGTTGATGTAAGCGTATGGACGAGGTTGGTCAGTAAGCTAGCCAGTCGTTCTTGGGTAGAAGAGAAGAAGAACTCGTCAAAAGGCTCAGACATACTCTGATTCTCGATTAAATCCTAAAGAAGAATAAATGAGGGAAGCAACGTTGGTATCAAGCCTCTTGCCTTGGCTTTCTCATCGAAAGATAAAGACGCACCTTGACTCGTTCGAGATCACCGTCACCGGCTGCGATCCAAATGTTCTTTGCTTCAGAGGCCCTGGTAGTCATTGTGTGTATATTTGTAGATAAAGAGTGGCAAGAAGGTGTGTCGGTAGAAGGTGAACTGAGGGTCGTCGAAAATCGTGACCGATTAGATTTATCTCGGGAATTATTTTCGTTATTTTAAATTCCCTTGGGAGATATCAGACCAAACATCGACCATCCTATCCATCAGACATCGTTCTCAGCATACTCCTCCCACAGCTCTGCACCTACACCCACGCCCGCTCAGGATGGAGCAGGCTTCATCGTCTTACTCTCCTCTGGTAGCTCTAGAAGATCCGTCTTCTTCCGCACGCCAGCAATCGCCAAGATCAACCAACACGACCGCAGGCGTCCCGAAGGAACAATTACCATCCCATCATATCGGTCCTGTTCGTTCTCTCTCGTCTTATGATCCCGCAGACTTGAATGGCCCCTTAGGCTCGCCAAGAAACTCTATAGGCTCTCTGCCTCCTTACCCCTCAGCCTCAGCATCTGGTTCGGGTGCAGCCTCGTCGTCACGTATACCATATGATGACAGTCTGGACGGTAGGAAGAGTCCTGGCAATAATGATGATGATGACGAGGACGAGGACGCGTGGGATGATTGGGGGGATGGCACGGACGCTCGTTCGAGCACAAAAGCAGAGTCCAGTCAACCCAACGGAATATCAACCAGACGCTACAGTGAAGATGCCGAGGAAGGTGATTTGCATTTGGAGAGAGAACTAAAGGCGTTCGATGAGCAGCTCGAGAAAGACGGGCTCGGAGATAATCTAGAGATCGAGAGGAGAAAGAAGATGTACTGGAGGGAAACCGCGATTACCGCATTCTTTGTCTTGCTATGGTGAGCATTGATCAGGTTGCCCTCAAGTTTTGATACCCAACGATGGACTGAAGCTGATGTCAATCGTATGATGAATTTTGATAGGTATGGGTTCTCGACTCTGTTGTCGGTACGTGCCAAGTCACCTCTTCGTAGGAAAGAAATCATCATAAACTGATTTTGATTCTTTCCACCAAAGCTTTACAACAAATGGGTGTTTGGCGTCAAATACTTTGCGTTTCCCTTCCCGATGTTCATGACGTTCTGTCAGATGTAAGAAAGCTTCCCAATTTCCTTTTCTCGCTTCGTTCGTAGGAGAGTGTTCGGGTATGTCTTCGCGCCAGAATTGACCGACTTTTTACGTCCGTTCCTTACTTCTTAGGATCGTCCAGTTTGTGTTAGCATCAATCGTGAGGTTCACGATGCCTCAAAAATTTAAACCTCCCTATAATCCGTCCGTCCGGGATTACGGGTGAGTCGGTCTCCTCTGCTTCGTGTCTCTCATATCAAAACACTTGTGCGTTCGTACTGATCGGTCGGGCTTTCGGAAACAATTCACAACATCTATCTATACAAGGTATCGGTTGGTTCCCACGGGAATCAGTACGGCTGGTGACATTGGACTTTCAAATCTCAGTCTCAAGACAATCTCTCTCTCACTATATAGTAAGCCTAGGAGGCTTTTCATCAGTGTTGTGCATCTTCATTATACACGTTCTGAGGTGTATTCTTTTCAATCCATCTAGCCATGTGCAAATCCTCGGTACGCATAGGATCGTTCTGAATATGTCTGTTCAGATTTTAGCGCATTGTTTCGATCTAACGCGCGACGGTCTGTGTTCCCCTCTTAACAATCTTCCCTAGAGCTTGATCTTTGTCCTCTTCTTTGCGTTCCTCTTCCATCTCGAGCGATTCTCCTGGAAGCTCATCTTGGTCATCACGTTGATCACCACCGGAGTTATCCTAATGGCTTTCAATACTACCGCTGTCTCCCTACCAGGTATCTTGATGGTGCTGACCGCTTCAGTTCTGGGAGGTCTTCGATGGGCATTGACGCACACATTGATGATCAAGAAAGAACTTGGAATGTCCAACCCATTTGCAACTATCTTTTGGATTTCACCCGTCATGGCTATCGCCCTGGGTTTCGTCAGTCTCATCCAAGACGGCTGGGGCGAAGTGTTTGGTAGCGAGTTCTTTGAACCGGGCAGAGTGCTCTTCACAATCTTGGTCATCATCTTCCCTGGTTTCTTGGCGTTTGCCATGGTGGCAAGCGAATACTAGTGAGATCACTCTTCCGCCCTCGCTCCTGAGCAGTTGTTCCTTTGTTCCTGACTACATCGAATATGATACCAACAGCATCATTCAAAGAGCAGGTGTTGTTCCATTGAGCGTGGCAGGGGTCTTCAAAGAAGTTACCACAATCAGTATAGCTTCCTGGGCGTTTGGTGACGAGCTCACGCCTATCAACTTGGCCGGTTTGTTTGTCACTGTGACCGGTTCGTATTCCTTTTTTTCCTCGTTTGCCGAGCGTCGTCTCCATCGCAAAGAGTGGCGTATCTCCCTCATCTGAACTCTGTTGGCTGTGCAAAAAATAGGAATCGCGGTGTTTACGCACCACAAATATCAAAAGTCGATACACGAGCCAAGCGAACACGGCGATCACTCTGAGCTGTCTAGCGCAAATGGTATCGGCAGGTACCCATCCTCGACGTCTCTACATGGTGGGGATGATGAGGAGCATCTTCCGTTGACCGCTTTGAGGAGATCGGAAGAGAAGCCTAGGTCAATAAGGCGTTCTGTGGGTGATGATTTCCTGGACGACGACGACGACGAAGAACTCGCTCGGCGGCGGGTTTAGTTTTTAGATTTGACGACGAACGGAGGCTGGTAGGCTGATGAGCGTGTGAATCCATTGTTGCTACTATTATCTATCATATGTATGATCCTGGTTGGGAGAATCAAAAGGGCAGAGGAAATCGAGTGCAGAGGGTAAGTGAATCGGGTATGAAGATCATAAAGCATGCTACTTGGCACGAGCGAGCGGTACATACACCCACACATGAATATTCATCAACTAAAATACCCATGGTCTCATCCTGACACGCACTTACTCTTGCCATCTCTCTTCTCTGCGGCTCGGATGATATAGTCGAGACTCCGGCGAAGACAAGGATGGAAGAAGAAGGATGGAAGATAAAATTGGAAGAATGCATGCAGATGCAAGAGTGACACATCCATACATCATCATACAGATCGTGCATCCTTGCTCGACTGATCATTCTTCCTTCTCTATGAGCTGGTTGTGTATTCCTCTTTAATGACAAACATCTTGGGATTTGGTTTCTCTCGATCTATTTTATGGTATAACACTCCCTGTATATCGGCACTGATTGACTTTCACTCGCCTCTGCTAACGTACGATGAAGTACCACAAACCCCTACTGATGTCCAGGCAAAAGACGCGCTTCATCTTTCCCGCCCTCTCGCTCTCTCTTCTCTTCTTCTTTCTCATTGCCAATAGCCACCTGTCCACACTATCTCAGGGTTTGATACTAGTAGATCCTTCGACTACGGTTCCTGCGACTGCTCATCTCCCAGTATTTCCTCCCGATCCTCCTCGGGTTCAATCTAAACTAGTAGATCGCCTACCAGACGCTTGGACGACTCTGGAGAACGATTATCGATTCACGTAGGTTTCTCTCATTCTTTCTTCTACTTGATACACATACCAATCGGTGAGTAAACTGATTTTAACTTCCTCTCTTCTTCTTTGACACCTCTTTCCGCTTCTCTCTAAGACCGTTCATGTATGACCATAATCGTTTGGCGATCACTCATCTAGAGGCCTGTTTGCGCAACGCAACCTGCCCACACGAAACCACAAGGATTGTCTTGCTTCAATATTCATACTGTTCGTCCTTCTCTGCTTCTGAATGTTCCGTGTTGGAGTCTTGCTGACTATCATGCCTTGCTCCAACTTCCCTGTCCTTCTGAATTTCTCCAGACAAGTTCGCTGATGGCTCGAGCACTAGAGGAGAGGATCTGTGGGCGATCTCGGTCTTAGATTCGTTGGACAGGCTCGGCTATACATCCATCATGGTGAACGAATACGCAACTGATTTGATGAACTGGCATAGAGTGTTTGAAGATTATGTCGCTGTGTACAGTATGTGTCTTTGCTTTCGCATCAAGACAGATGACCTCGGGCTAACCACCTTCATCCATCCTCCGCGCGCTTCGTTCGAACGCAGTTGTGGAAACCATCCCGAATACCGGTACAAAAGGATTCTATCATTGTCTTCTTTCGAACGAGTGTATTCGCCGACCTACCTTTCCAAAAGGGATTCCTCTTGGAAAGGTTCTCGTTCAGAATTGGTGGGAGACCACGCCTGACCCGAGTGTACCCGATTATCCACCGACGTTGGCTTCCCTCACAAGCAACGTCCATCCGCTAGGTGGAAAATGGATCATGACACCTTACGAGTTTGGCGATCATTTTTACTTGGGTTACACAGTCACAGTACGTATCGTCTGTCTTGCCTGTGAATCAACTCGCGCGCAAGTCTGACTAGGTCGACATGTTCGCATAATCTGGATTGAGAACAGTGTGATGGAGAGGTTGTGCCACCAGAGGAGAGAGACCCCCGAGCATTATTCCTTGCCAAGCAAGCATCTTATTTTTACGGTGGAGTGGGCTCTCGTTCGTTGTCTTTCACTTTCTTTGCCCTTTTTCATCCATATTGCCTTCAATTGCCTGAATTCGATATCATCGTATGATCCCAATCTAGCTGGAGAATCCGCTTATCCTAGAGATCATTACACTGATCTCTCCCAGAAGACTGGTTTGGATTTCACATTAGTCGCGCCTGACACGAGCGCAGGAATTGGAGATCAGCATCCAGTTCCAGAGGGTGTGGTATTGTATCCACTTGAAAAGGGACGGGAGACTTTGGAGAGAAAGGCCTACGAAAGCTTGGTGGCTAAGAGTACAGTCATGGTCGGCCTTGGCTTCCCTGGGTTTGTTTTATCTTCTGTTTCTCTCTTTTCGATCTTTATCCAGTAGACTGATCCGAAAGGTGTTCTTGATGTGACATCCTTAGATGCTCACCCTCTCCATATTATGGTCTGTCTTCACGTTTCTTCTTTTTCCTTTATAACTCCCTTTGAAATCGAACTCTGATAGTGACAGTTCTGCGCTTACTTCCTTCCGTTCAGCCCTGTGTAAAGGAGTCCCTTTTATCAACCCTCATCAAGTAGATGCCCCACCCCAGTCGGAATGGCACAAGACAAACAGTATCTTTAGATGGCAATCCTACCAGCACGGTCCTCTCGCCGCATACTCAGCTCCGTTCGTTTCTCATTTATCCTGCTGTTTTTCTCTTCTTTTTCTTTGTTTGATCAGAGTCTAACTTGATCACTCGGGGCTTTTGAATGTACTATTAGATATGTGTACAATGTACCATACGACGACACGGTCGCGCTCGAACGAGCTCTGCTAGCAGCAAAAGAGAACCCGATCGGGTCATTCGTTCCCGAGGAGATGAAGTCTTACCAGATGGACCAAAGGGTGAGAAAATTAATGGAAACCGACTGGGAGACTCTAGGAGAGGCTCGGTTGGTCGAGTTAGGCGTCGCCGAGGTTGAGTGAGTCTTCTTTTGCCCTCCTCTTTTCAAGTCCACCGTGGGTATGTATCAAAGTGTCTGAGTTATAGTGACCAACAAAATGCGCGCCCGTTCGGCGAAAAATAGGGATCTCTTGCCATCTCCGATTGAATCGCCCCATCAATAATGTCCATCCGACCGATTGACCGGATGAATCCAGATATCCTGGTGTATCGTTGCATAGAAATCCCTCAGGGTTCTTTCACCTTATTTCGATCATAGCCTCGTCTTTATAGATTATATAACTATAATTCCAGTTTCTGAAACCGCTACGCTATAATCACAACCACATTTCTTTGCATCGCCTTGTTCTGCTCTTCTCATCATTGTGTCCGTATGTTGTTGTATCAGATCATGTCGTTCGGTCAGAGAAGCGAGTCTGGGCTAAAGAAAGGCGATGAGAGAAGGTCACGTGACATCGCGTCTCTCGCAGCTTGTAATCTCTCCTCCAAGCTGATCTAGTCTTCATCCCCAACATCATCACCATCACCATCATCGTCATCATTCGCCGGACGGATCTCTCAGAGCATACACAGAAGCCGAAGGAAGAACGCCAACACCCCTGATTATCAAGCAGCAGCAGAAGAAAAAGAAGGCAAAGAGACGGCACAATGATTTCTGACGACACGCTTACTACAATCGCCGTTCGTTATCTTCCATACTTCCATCTCTGTTCCTTTGGGTACAGGGTTCGACCAGCATAGGCATTTTTCTGACATTTTCTTGTCTCATCTTGGCCTCATCGTTTCTGTGTTCTTTCGTTTGGTTGATTTGGTTCGGAACCACGTATTCGACTGGGGAACGGAATATGGGTGAAAATAGAACACGCTGGGCTCAGCAATGATGGTTCTCATCGTAGGGTACCACTTCTTGGAGGTTAATGAGGAATCGTTAACCGAAGATTCATGATACGTTTCTCTATACTTGACTCTTTCTGCTTCTCCTCCGACATAGTGAGAGGGACAGATCTAGGAGTTGGTTCAGAACACATGCTCTGATATGATTGCCAGCCAGCCAGCAGCAGCGATGAAAGAAACACGATATCGAATGGTTCTTGCAAGCTGGCATTCTGCATCGCCTTGTCTACAAAAGATTCTCTCAAACACATCATGAGATCGACATGGAAACTGGAAGAGAAAAGATAAGATCTCGGTCGTGCTTGATAGTCAACAAGGTGCAGCATCGACAATGAAACATTAATCTTCTTTCGGTCCGGTTCGGGTCGATTTTGTTTATTTTCTCTTTTCATACGATCTATCAACCATTCTTCGTCTTTCCAAGCTCTTTGTCTCTTCAACTCGTTGTTCCAGGTCTCCCAGCTTGGATATGTCCTCGCCATCCACACCAACGTCAACCCGGATCCAGACCGGGATGGTTAGTCCGGAGTTCGCGGTCACACCACCGCCTCTTCCTTCCTGGTCATCCGGTCCATCCGATGAAAGAGCAGGCGATCCTCGTGGGGATTATCTAGAATCGACTTCATCCTCCCCTGTTCGGATTCCGTCTTACTCTGGCTCTCATTCTTCATCAGTAATCTCTCAGTCCCTCTCCGATATCCCGGCGACCGTCCTCACCGACAGCGATCAAGATAGAGATCTAGAAGCAGCGTTCGAGAATGTCAACATTGAATCCAACGAAGATCAGATCCCAACATGGCATGTTGACAAAACACATGGTGGCTCGGACGACGGAACGATCAACTTGAACAAGAAGAAGAACAGAATGTCTTGGGGCTCTAGTTTGAAATCACCCAAATTGGGTGACGGAGGTTTTGGTATCGGCGTTGGTGACGGTGGTGGTCATGACAGAACAAGATCGTTGAGTCCCGCAGGGTTTCTTCAAGCAACGGCCAAGACGCATAGAAAGACGGGGTCGAGTTCTTCGTTAACGGCCGCATCGTTTGGTGGGAGACAAAGCTCATCAACCTATGCGACGAAAGATGTTTCAACCGAACAACATGACAACGGATATGAATCCACAAAGACGACAGCTTCTACTTCCGCCCCTATCGACGGTCAAGATAATCCTACGACATCATCAGCAACCAACTCGAAACCGACGGCAACGTTGACATCCAACGGATTTCACGCGCCTTCATCAGGATCAGGAGCAGCAAACAAGAAACTATCAATGTTGGACAAAGTGATGAGCAAAACTAGACCAAGGCATCTTCCTCCAAAAAACAAAGAGGAGGATCAGAAGCACTCGCGAGACTGGGAAAAAATGATGAAGGAGAGTCTGCTCGCAGGTAAACTATCTATTTCGTCTCCATTTCTGAATCTCTGTGAGGAACAGAAAGCTGAACCACCTTTCGCTACGCGTACATCCTGCGGTATATCTAGAGAAACAAAAACAACAAGCGCTTCTTCATCAACAAGAACTCCACGCTCAACACGCGGCTTCCCTTATCCCGATATGGGAAACCAACATTCTTCCTTCCCCTCAACAAGCAACGATGAAGGATCCGAAATTAAGAGCAGTCTGGTGGGAGGGTGTGCCAGCTAGTTTCAGAGAGCAAGTCTGGGAGAAATGTATAGGAAATGGATTGGGAATCTCTGCCTGTAAGCGCGCACATAACCCTCACATTCCAATCACGACCAAGCCTGACCAAAGTAAGGACCCTTGACTGATCATGTTGGGTATTGAAACGCAATTATAGCTTCTTATACCACCCATGTCCAACGATTTATTATCTCGATGGAAAAACAAGCTTTTCCAACACGGATTCTTCAACAACTCGAACAAGACGCATCAGAAGCTTACCCTGGATTAACAGTCTTCAAACCGAACGAGGGGACAATGTATCCTAAACTACGAGAATTCCTGGGCGCTTGGGTCGTGGTTAGTTCTATTTTGGTTAGGTTCGCCCTCCTGAAGACAAGTAAATCATACCTAATTGGCGCGCGCGCATCTTTTGGTGATACGAAGGCTCGATCGGATGAAGGTCTTCCATATGTGTCCGGTGTCCATCTGATAGCTGCTACGTTTTTATTAGTGATGACACCCGAGATCGGTCCGTGTTTCCTCCCTTCACCTGTTTGTTGGGGATTTATCATCAAGCTCATAACTGTGGTATCATGTTGTCTTCTTGTTCAATCGATATAGCTTGGAAGTCGTTACTCAACTTGTTGGCAAGCTCGAGTTGTTTAAGGGCTTTACTAGATCCAGGCAGGGCTGACGAGAAGGAGGCTTACTACAGGGTACTGAACACACTTAGTAAGTTAATTGTCTCCCTTTGTCACCTGGCCTTCTGGAAAAGTTTTGACTGATCGATCGTCTGGTTTGGTGCGGTCGTAGATGCCGACGCATTACCAAGAAGTATGACCTAACAACCATATCTACAGATGATCTTTTATATCGGTATGGAACCTATCTTTCTCACGTAATGGCCGGTTTCTTCTTTATGCAACAGTTTATTATAATCTAATGTCGAATGAAATCAAGATACCTAGCACCTGTAGGCCTTCTCCCTCCTCTTCCTCTTCCTTCAACTATCAAGCTTTTCCCTTTGAAAAAGAATAAAAAGCTGAAGTAAATCTGGATTGTCTTTGCCCGTTTGGGGACAAGGGTTCCAAACGTTGTTTGTTGAGCAGCTAAGCTTCGATGTGGTTTGTAGAGTTTGGGACCAATTTGGTTCGTGTTCCTGTTTCTAATGCCTGTTTTCTAAGGTTGTTTATGAATGGGTTACTTACTTTCCAAGTTCTTCCGTGTAGTCCTCGAAGGGGACAGTTTCTTGTTCAAAACATGTCGGTCGCATTTCGAATCACCCCAGCCATTCCATCTACCCTGCACCTCATGTCATACCAACCCTGATCTTTGTCTGTCGTCGTTTTACTTCTTTGTATCATAGGCATCGCTATCATCCGCACGCTCGAACACAGATTGTATGACCCAGATCCAAGCGAACTTCGAGCGGTTCTGTCCGGCCAATCCGTCGTTCTCCCACCTCCCACCCTTCCTGTGCACCCCTCTGGGACCAGAAATATCTTACGGCTTCCTATAGCCTCCAACCCTGGTCAGACTTCAAAAACGGATGGAAGCGGACGTGGGAAAGTGGCAATTCAGGTGAACCGTCTCGATAGTCTGATCACCGGAGGTGGGAAGAAGTATGGGATCGAGGAAGATAGGTTATTCGGGATGTTGCTTGAAGGTGAAGCTGATTGGAAAGGTAAGCTCTTGCCCTTGTCTTCTCTTCTTTCCTTCGAATCAAATTCGATCAGCTCGGTTGAAAACGTATCTCATGCTCGGCTTTGCTTGTTTGCGTCACCTCTGAATGGGGTTGGACCTTTGAAGATAATTCTTTCCAACGCTTGATTCAGAGAGAGCTAGATTCCGCAATGTAATGTGTGATATGATCTCAATCGTAGTCCCTGTTTCTCTTTTCTTCTTGGAACCGTTTTTCTTTTGATATCAGTGATTCTTCAGTCAAAAGCACATTGAAAGAACTTTAAATGAGATATGGCAATCGAAGGAAGACGAAAAGACAAAAGCCTCGAAGAAGCTCGAAAATAGGCTAGAAAGGAGGGGTATAAGTTTGATGTGTGGATTTTCAAAGAGTGAGGTAGTTACGAAGATGTGCATATCGGTCTGACCGATCGTTGAAAGGTTGAAATAGATATGATAGAAGGAAGAGAAAAGAAGGATAGATGATTGGAGCGCAGATGATATCCGGACGCGGCATGTACATGGGCAACGAGGAGCGTACATGAAAGGAAGAGAAAGAAGGAGGAAAAAAAAGGGGAAGATACCAAGGCGTATAAAGAGGAAGCGAGGGGGAGGAAGATATCACGGAATTATGATCGACTTGTAGAAGATCGTCCATGACCGGTGTTGGAAGGCGTAAGAGAAGAAGGAGGTAGGTACGCCCTTCGGCCGTCGTCGCCAGAAGCAGACGATGACATTGGCGACGCGTTTCCCGTCGCTCGACGAGGCGAAGGCGGAGGATCGATCGATTGAGTATGTTGAGAGGCGTAAGATTGTTGAGAACCCGACTGATGATTTGAACCCAGACGCAGGAGGGAAGCATGGTCTTGACCCGGGGAAGCCCAACTAGTTGGCCGAGGTTGAATGCTTTCAGCAGGAGATTGGCGGCCTTCAACTCCAGTGAACACTGAGGGAACTGGTTGACTCGATAGGGTGTTCGCCATCTCGGACAGGTTAGTATCCGATTGGTAGGAAGCCAACCGAGTTCCTGGAAGCGTGGATTCTGTTTTTGGAGGAAGTGGCGGTGGACGACTTGCCTGTCTACGATGCTCTTGGATCTGAACATGTATCTGACGAGGTGACAGGCAAGATGAAAACAGAATATTAGGCACGCACACCATCAAACCAAGACCACAATAGAGACCCAAACGTACTTTCGAGCATATCTTCAGCATCTCTTTAGGTGGTAATTCCAGATTTTTCTCGAAGAAGTCTACCAGGTTATCATCCAGATACCGATCCAACTCGTCTGGTACGGTGTAGAATTCGTCTTGCATCTGCAGCAGTGTTGTCACAGCTCGGATGGCGACGAAGCTTTCATCCTTCAGAGGGTTTCCGCCCTTCGAGTAAAGAATACTAGGCGTGATAACGGTGGCCAGATTGTGAAGATCCATCTTGCTACCCGTCTCTTCATCCACGTGAGAGAAGGAAGCGACCCATTTGAGAAAGACAAACAAGATCTCCATAGTGTCTCGATTGTACCGCGGGAGGAGGCATACGATAAGATGCAAGTAGCGCTTGCGTTCAGCGTCGGTAGAAAGAGCTGAGAAAAAGTTGGAAAGAAGGTCGAAAAAGTAAACAAACAAAACGTATCTGGTTCTGACATATATGATTGTGAGAAATACGAACATTGAGATTGACAGAACAAACGCTGAAGTCGATATGTGAGCAGAGGTTCCGGGAGTTGACGGAGGAACTTCTTCAAGAGTGCCGCTAGCTGAACCGGGTTCTCATCCGCAAAGTTTACGCTAGTTGGGTCTCGGTCGAGAGCTTCGGTAATCTCATTCAGACGTCTGATATTTCCATTCTTTCGGAAAATACCCTCCACCGACATATCTGTGTTGACAAGGAGATCGGATGATGATGATAAGATGAATAGATGTGAGCGTTTAGAGGTAGCAAACTCAACCTGACAAGAACAACGTACCCATTTGTTTCATAGCTGCGATGGTATCTTCTACTATACTAGGCACTTTTAGGTGAGCCGACGTGGCACCCAATACAGAATCGGAACCGACACGTTCGGCGAGTTGGTCGAGAGGTACACCAAAGACACCTGGACCAATATCGAGAGAACGACAAGAATTGTAAGACATGTTTGATAAATCTTAACAGGAAAGAAAGCTCAACTCGTATTTTGATGGAACATAGAATCGCTTACCAGTCTTTTTGACCTCTTCTTTCTTCTTCCCACCTTTAAACAGCTTGTTCCAAAAGGTGTTCTTCTTTGACATCAGTTCGAGTACGTCATCTAGTACCAGCACCTCGTTTAGCGCAGATTTTTGAATTTGCAGTAGCGCGAAGTACTTGATGATGAGCGCCTTGACAGGAGACAATTCTGCAACAAGTTTCTGGTCACTCTGATAGACTGGTCGTTGTTCGACTCTCGCATGTTCTGCTTCAACCAGCTGGGAGACATCTCCTAACGTCAGGTGGTCGTCGAACTTCTGTAGCGTCTCTTCTACAGCCGAAGGGTAAGGATACGTTGCCTGCCCAAGGTCCGGGGATGGCTCATTGATGATTCGAACTGAGGTGTTGTTCCTCGCGAACGAAGGTCTGATGACAGAAAGCGAAGAGGACGCTCGAGATCCTTCTCTCGAGTTGGAGAAACCAGGAGATAGGTCCCTTTGTTGGTTCAACGGGCGTGAGGAAGAACGAGATGTAGGCTGAGAATCTAAATGTGCAGTCGAGATCTGTGAACGAGTTGGACGAGGGGCTTGGACATCAACCGACGGGGAGTATGGTGTGCTCGGCGCAGGCAGACCTTCAATCAGACTATTGTTGTTTGAGGCCTTAGAAGAGGTTGTCGAGATCGGAGGTATGGGAACATTCGATTTTGCCACCTTGCCCGCAGGACTTTCGACCACTTTCGATCGTTTAGGTACCATAGCTGCTGTAGAAGAGATTTTTCGGTCCAAGCTACCCGACTTGACCAATTTGACATCCGAGTCCAGGTGAGCCTCAGTTGTACCCAAAGATGTTCGACGCGGACCTTGAGAAGTCGAGAATTTGATAGCAGCTATCGATCAAATAAAAACAAGCAAAGAGGATCAACACATCAGAACAAAGGATAACGTTCAAAGAAATAAAGTGCAAACTAAGGTGCGAATAAGGAATTACGTACATGGTGAAAGCGGGGCAACTCCTTTTGATCTGAGATACAAGAACAGCCTTCTCAACGCCGCGTTCAGAAGGAAAGCAAATTGCTCCAACCTGGTGACTGCCTCAAATCCTCTCAAGCAACTTTGATCGCCATGATCGACGCAAAAAATCTTGTCCGGCAAGAACAGAGGCGAGGACTTCGCCAGCGGTTTCGTCGACGAGAACACGAAGGCCGAAAGATCGGGTGGTGGTCTATACACGCTACTGGAGCTTTTGACCACAGATGAAGACGTGTTGCCGTCTTTGTCGACTTTGCTTTCTTTGACGGGTGGGAGAGCGGCTACTTTGCCACAGGTCGAACACTTTATACATGATCCGTGCCAATGGGGGAAAATCCCTAGCCGAACACAATCCTCCTCGACCGGCTTCCTGCACATCACGCAGAGATCTAGTGGGACATCTCCTACTCCTGGATCTGCCCTAATGAGGGACTCTCCGCCGTCAAATACGAACAGACTGCTGTACCCATAATTGTACTTGTCGATCTGAGCTGGTCCAGGAGGGTCGGTTGAAACAGAATATGTACCAGTCTGGTCGTTGGTCGTACCCGCGTCTTGGGCGGTCGGTTTCTTTTCAGAGTTCCGGCGTTTGAGCAGCCGTCGACGTCTAGCAGCAGGATCTCCCCCATCATGAGCGAGTCGCGCCAGTCGATCGAGGAACCCAACGAGCGCCGCTCGGTTGGCGTATTCTCGTTCGAGTTTCAGTGCTCCAGTGAGAGCTATCCGGATGAGAATCTTCAAGTAGTGCGCCAGCCGAGTCACTAACGCCAACAGGTCGTCTGTAATTCCAGTCGCTCTCCAGCTCTCAGTCTCATGGGTATGAGCAAGAAGCGAAAAGAAATTCACGGTCGTCCGACAAAGAAGTTTCGCTTCCCTGACATGAGACATACCTGTGTTTGTTTCAATCGAATTTTGGACCGACCTAGGGTCAGATTGACTTTCTCCTCAGGCGAGAGATGTGAAGAGAATGATAGACAGATGAATATATCAAGCCACGTACCCTTCGCATCAGCTGTCAGAAAATGTCTCTCGAGCTCGTCGATACTCGCGAAGAGAACCTCGACATGGAAAATGAACATCTCCGCCATCGCCACGGCCTCCATGTATAGACAGTTGCTGACCCTGGTAAGCATCTCAGAGATGCACGCAGCTGAGCTTTCTTCAAAGGCGGAAAGCACGGTCCAGACTCGATTGACCTGATGTTCCATCTCTTGTTGCTTCACCTTGAGTGACTCGGCCGTCTCACTTTCGTCTCGATCAGACGATGAGAAACTTGAGGGTGTATCGGCAAAGCGGGACTGAAGTTTGACGTTCCAAAACTAGACAAATACAAAGATTCAAGATGGAATGTTGAGTTTGACAAAGTGTGGATTTCTTTACATATCAACTTCTCACTATCTGATATACACAACTACTTACTTTTTGGATCATATAACACTCAGGGTGCCAGCACTCGTCCTTTTGATTCCTGTTGACTTCCACAAATTGCTTCAAGATTGCCACTCCGCAACCAACACATTTCGTAGCAAACCGCGTGCTGTAGTGGAAATGGCAGTCTATAGAACGGCATGTTCGAAATTGAAAGGAAAGACGCGGTATCAGATTCGACGGAACGAATCGGCTCGCGCCTCGAAATTTTGACCGAATAAACTAGAGCAAGTGAAAAGGACTCACAGACGTTTCCATCGTACTCATAATATGAGTCTTGAGATCCAAACACGGTTGGGCAAACCGAACAGGTAAAGTGTTCGACATGAAACTTTTTCTCTATATACGTGTCCCAGAAGTCAACAATACATGACAACGCAGGAGCACGCGCAAATACACCAAAATGAGGTTGGTTCGGTTCAGATACACGGACGCGAAACCAGTCTGTCAGATTATGTTGCTTTGAAACTTACGACAAGCAGTGATATAGCTTCCTCTAAGTGCCGTCCCACACGTGTTGCAAATCAGATCGAGCCGTCGGAAATAGTCTGTTTCGCATAACGGGTACTGCTTTCCGTCTTTGGCCTCCACTGGAAAGAACTTGGCAGCCACAACGACTTTGCAATCCTGCGAGATAGAAAACCGACCGAAGAGAGACGTAAAAGGAGATAAGAAAAAGCAGAGATAGTTAGGTATGATAAAATATAGAGCGAAAGGACGAGATGTTCAAGCTCCAAGACTCACCTGGCATCTGAAGCAATCCAAGTGATAGACCATGTTCAATGCTCTGACAAATGGACCAGTGACAGATTGTCCACAATTTCCACAAGGTGTCGGCTGGGCCCCTGGGGTATTCTGGCCTGATCTACTTTCTTTGATAGGAACGGTCGAGCCCGAGTGGGTATTCCCGCTGCTCGTGTATGACAAGGCGGATGACGAATCAACCGGCCCGAGCTTGTAACTGGTCCACTGGGAGTTTGAGCTTTGTGCTCCACCTCCGCCGTGAGAATGAGATATTGTCGTTCGAGACTGCTGAGAGATCGATCTGTGAAAGCTGGGGGGAGAACAAGGGGTCGCAGAGGGTGACTGGGCAGGTTGAGGGCCACTGGGTATATCGGACGGATTGGAGAGCGGAGTGTCTGACCGAGAGATGGAATTCGAGAAGAGTGGAGGCAGTTGAGACAGATTGGAAGATGACGAGGAAGACATCGATTCCCCTGGTGGCCCTCCTGCTCCTGCGCCGACACGACGAGGAGGCTTCGATCCCTCATTTGAATTCTGTGAATAGACCTGATGGGAGCTCGATCGTTGGTGGTACATGGACGGTTGTCCCGCTGGTCGCCCATTCTTCTTGACGCCATGCTCGTCACGATCATAATCTTCATCAAGCCCAATGAATGTTTGACCAGGATACGAGGACGAGAGGAGACTACTGCCGTTTGTGCTCATCTCTTCGACCGACTCCACCTTTCTCGAACCTGAACCCAAATAAGCTAATCCATCGTCACTTTCGTTTCCCTCTTCATCATCATTGTCGTCTCTGTGCTTGTTTCTATGGCCGTCCCTACCAGTTCTACCTCCATCACCGCCACCACTGAAGTGATCAAAGTAGGGGTCTCGGGAAGAAAAAGTTGGCTGATGCCGGGAAGGAACGTTACTTGTGCTCGCTCGGATAGGTAGAACATCTGCCGATGAGATCCTAGAGTGTGAGCCTGGAGTCGGACTGGTTGATGACCGAGTTTGAACAGTCATTAGAGAACGAGGGGCAGAAAGGGAGCTATCAAAGAACGATGCAGAACCGCCGGTCGATGGTAGAGGTGGAGGAGGCGAAGAGGTCTGAATATTGAACACAGGTTGCTGCTGATGATGATAATGATACATGAACTGTTGTTGTTGTTGTTGCTGCTGGTGGTTTTGCTGGTGGCTCTGCTGTTGTTGTTGCTGCTCAAGTCGATAGGAGGTCAACGAAGGCGAAGGCGAGGGCGAAGGTCTCCCAGACGGTGAATGATCGTATCTCTGACTTTTAGCTAGCGGCACGTTCGAGGGTGATTGCCTGCCCGTCTTGAGGTTGGATGCATAGTCTGTATGCTGTTGCTGTTGTTGGTGATGGTTCGACTGAGGAGCATGGTTTTGAGGATGATAATCAGGGTGTGTGTGGTATTGTGAGGACGAGGGAGAAGGGGGATTGTATTCCTCAGCCGAACGAGTCGAGCTGAACGAAGGTCGGGCGGTCGATGTTGATGTCAATGTTGAGGGCGATAACGGAGCTGAAGGTGAGGGTAGAGATGATTGGACGGAGAGTGAAGATCGTTGGCGATGACCTTCCGAGTGTTGCTGCAGATGCATCTGGTGTAACTGCTGCTGCTGCTGCTGTTGTTGTCGTCGTTGTTGTTGTTGATGAAGATAATACGGTTGCTGACTATTTGGAGAACACGAACGGAACGAAGACGAAGACGGAGAAGATGCTCTACGAGCATCGTCCTCGTCTGGCCTAGTCGGGTGGGCAAGGTAGGAACCAAACGGATCCATAGCTTTTCCCTTTCCTTCAACTCAAGCGAGCGAATGAGTGAATGAGAAGGGTGGCTGGCTTGATTACCTACGTGGAGGGAAGGAAAGCACGGGAGGCAGGACAGAAGCGTAATGAAACACAGTATGGCCGAGAGAGAATCTCACAGAGGGTATCCTCCTTGCTGTTTCTAATCTGATCAAGAAAGAGGAGAAAAAGAAAAGGACACCAGAGAATCGACTGGAAGAGATGGAGAAGGTGAGAAAAGGAGGGAGGAGAGAACGAAAGGAACCAAAAAGGCATATAATCCTCAAGAGGCGGCTAGCCAACCACCTGACTTGAATCTGGCCGATGTCCTTCTCTTTATTCCTGATCATCACTCTCTGTCTTTTGTCTTTTCGTCGTCCATCTGTTAATAATACGCATCGATATATGAGAACAGGCCAAGATTGAACAGTTGGGTAATAATCGAGGTAGTGTCATTGGGATGAGAGCGACAGGAACAGAAACCATCGGTTATTTCTTAGCTCGATAGAGACTATTCTCGTTTTTTGCTTTCTAATCTTACCATCAGCTACATCTTTCCAAGCCGACACAAAGAACAAACTGTCTTTTGATGAACCCACTCTAACCGGTTTCTTCTTCTTTGTTTTGTGGCGACGTTGTCAAGTTAAATGCATATGGAGGAGGCCCTTGTATGTTTAGTCCACCAAGGTGGTTTATCACACACAGACACCCGAGAAGAAGATGAAAAGATGATCCAGCAAAGAAATCACAAGGGGAAGAGTTGGCAGGATACGAAAAGCAGTATGAAAGCAAGAACTGTAAAGAGTTGTACAGCGCATAGAGGAAATGTAAACGGACGACAGAGTGTGCCTGGAGGACTAGGTCGAAACTGTATGATGGAAAGAATTGATACAGTAGAAACCCGGAGGGATAAAGAACGAGAGAGAGGTAGGGGATAAGAGCAAGACGAATGAAGAGAGCGACGAGCTTAGATGAATCAAGAAAGATGGAACGACTAGAACAGTATGCAGAAGGTTGAAGATGATTGTAAGGCAATTGAGTTAGCAAAGCGGAAAAAAAAAAACTTTAGTTGGTATCCAAGAATGTATATAGATATGAACGGAAAAGGTTAAGGTGATCCAACAAAGCAGACAAGAGACGAAGCAGAGGAAAGAAGGGGATGTACAGATTGTCGTTCATCTGTGTGTTCCACCCAGTATAGCAGTGTATGCAGGCAAGTAAAGGAGTGAACTTTACCCATATCTAGCCAAGTAGCGAATTGAAAGACAGAAGGGTTGAACAGAAGAAGTAAAGGGGCAGGACAAGAGAGAGAGAGCTAAAGGGAAAAAAGAGACGACAAGAGAGAATCAGAGAAACACCTGCACCAGGTGTAATCGCTCAGAACTGGAATCGGTCTGCCCTGTCCCTCGCTCGCTTGATCTGGTCGACCAAATCCGGGCAGAATCCAGCGAATGTCAACCGGCTGACTTCGTTCTCAATCAAACGATCCTTCTCCTTCAGTTCTTGTTCCATCTTTGATTCAGACAGCGTACCCCCTTTATCGTTCGCTCGAAGGAAGCCGCCGACATCGGTAGGTTCGACCTCCAATCCTTCATCTAATCGAAGTGATTGCAGAGGCGCCCGAACAGGGTACTGGAAATGCCCCGGTGGACTAGACGCAGATCGGCCGGTCGGCTGGAACAAGCCTGAGCTCAGGGACGAGCCGGCGGCCGCATTCTTATTGAGAGTCAAGTCCGGAGCGGCAGACCGATAGAATCCGGCAGGAGGAATCTGTCGGTCATCCTCGAAGGTGGGCGAGCTGGCTCGATTGAAGAGCGAAGTGAACGATCGCTCGTGAAGTGATCCGGAAGAGACGTGCCTTCTTCGTTGAACGGTCACTCGAAGGTATGATCCATCAAACCTGTCAAGATGTAGCAAAGTGAGATCAAATCTGTCAGATACCGTGTGCACATGCTGCACTTCTACCACGAAAGGAGTGAACTAACTGGGCACGGATCCCAGACATACTGACGTCTGGGCCAAATGAGACCTTGCGCTCAAAGTGAGCTGTCCAGGAGGAAAGAAGAATAGAAGGATAAGTATTATTGTCAACGAATGGTAAGCAAGAGGATGGGCAATTCATGAGAAGAGAACATACCACTGCCTTCGCCCCATCGATCGGCAAGAATATGAAGCGTTCGTCTGGACTTGCTCGTCAATGTGATACAGTCCAAGCTGAGATTCGCAAAAATATCGACTTGAATTAGGCAACGAGCCAACACACATACCTTGAAATAGAGATAGAAAAGAAAGTAAGGAAATCTTACGAGAATCCTGGAAGGCAGGCCACAACCACATAAGCGTCATCCGTCGTTTCGATCACGATGTTTCCCGGATCCGACATCAGATCCAGCTCGTCCTCGCCTTTCCCATCCGCTCCTAACAAATACGGTCTCGGTACTACTGGCATTGAGATCGAGCAACTTGAGCTAGCCGAGTGGGTCGATGATGCCGAGGAAACATCCGAGTAAACGGACGAACGCCAACCAAGAGACGACGAAAGATCAGGGGAACCATTAGAGGAAACCGTAGAGGCCGCACAGGTAGGTGAGTGAAGCTGAGACAAAGATGGGCTGGACACATTATCGGCTAGGTTGGTCGAGACAAGATTACTATTGATCGAGCCTGATGGTGGGCAGACGTTTGAGGGTATGGGCAATACTGCTGATGAAGGAAAGTAGGAAGAGGACAGAGATGACCTAGCAAAAGGAAAGACAAAAAATTCCATATAATCAGTCATGATGATGACGACAAATATAAGAAGCAAATTAAACAGGGTACTGCTAGAAAGGACAAGACTCACCCTAGAGGGATTGTATTCTCTACTTCTGGTGAGATAACAAAAGGATGGTTTGCATATCCCTTATTGGTCCCCTGGGTCATCGATGGAGGATGTTCATTCTTTGGTGTTTTCTCCTCTCTCGGCCCAAGATCGGATCCTTTGTACTCTGGCCAACCGAGAGAAAGCTTCCGGTCATGTTCCCAATCGGCTGTATGCAGACTCGAAGAATCCGTTCCTGTATCTACAGAAGACGTAAACGAAGGCAGAGATGCATAGGATGAAGAAGCGGATGAAGTGACGGAGTCTGACTGAATCTGGGATGAAGGAGGGGAAGTTGAGGTAGTCTCCCTGTTGTTGTTGGTGGTGGTGGCGGAGAGCGCAAATGGTTGTTTCTGCCAATTGCTGCTCGCTGCCGTCGAGGAAGGCTGGGACTGTGGACTTGAAGAAAGAGTCTCGTTTGGTGGAGACGAAGTGAATCTGAATGGACTCTGACAGATCAACGTCGATGGGGACGAGCCCGAAGGTGAACGTGCATGGAATGAGCTAGGAAACTTGAACGGCATCCGGGGATGGAAGATAGATAAGGAAGGTCCGTCAAATGGTTGTTCTTGAGGCGAAGAGAGACAAGTATTTGAACGAGTCGGGTGTGGTGTGTGTATGTGTATGTGTATGTGCGTGGGTGTGTATGCAAGACGACGGAATTGGAGAATTCGTCGAGCTAGAGTCGAGAAGATTCGTGGAAAAGATTAAGAATCAAAGGGATCTCGAGTCTTGGGTGATGACAGGATCTGAGATATTACCTATAAGCGAAAGATCGGTAGACCGGGTATGTGTGTGAGTGTGTGTTATGAGACGATTGAACAACGTCAGGTCCGGTTGAGAAGAGAGTTTTCCAAAGCGTTTACTTGCTCAAGAACTGAAAGGTCCTGGCGTTCCAACTAGACAATGGAGTAAGGAGCGATATGAGTGGATGGCTGAATGGATCCCTTGCGGTAGGTGTCAACAGACCAACGGGTGAGCGAGTTGAATGAACTGAAGATTCGTCCCGGCTTGCTAACTGTTTTTCGTGTTTCTTGCCTGTTGTGATTTTCAAGCGTGTCGTTTTCTGTTCAATTCTCTTTTCGATTTTGTTCGTCTCTTCGCTTTTTTCTTTACTCTTTTTCTCTTCTCTTTTCTTCCTCGTTAAGTGGTTGGTCTTCCGGCTTGATTTGGCAAATAAATAGATACACAAGTGAGAGAGAGAAAAAAGAAGCAAAGAGCAAAGAGCAAAGAGCAAAGGGCAAAGAGGGATCGGAGAAACGGAAAAAAGATTAAATGGCTTGGAGGATCGTCAGCTGGTAGCCCCGTTAAAATATCAGATTATTCCGCGGGGCTACCCGGATGCTGTGTGACGATCGTCGTTTAGCCTCCTTCATTCGTTGATCTCTGTTTCTTCTGTCCCCTGTTCTGTCACTATTCACCTAGTAAGCTCCACATCCGACCGACCTAAACAAGTGATTACATCAAAATTACATCAAGGTTTTACATAGGATCCATTCCGCCACTCCGTCTCAGTGAGATGGAGAAAAATGAAAGCTAGAGAGACAGGGAGATGCACACACATGCACGGATACACGAAAGAAGGCATCTCTATCCGTCATATATGACCTGTTATTACATCTGTCTCCTTGAGTTCACACTCTAATTTCGAGCGGATTGTGGGGACCTGCTGCGCCTACTTGTCGTCGTTCCACGTCCATCGCTTGCCCCTCACTCTCCATGTATTCTTGCTTTCACATTTGACACACATACGGGAACAAACACACAGACACACAGGCAGATTGACAAACACCGCAGTATAGTATAACAGTTTTTTTTTAAGGAGAACATTTCTTTCCAAAGACATGATTAAGGGAGAGTCACATAGGAAACAATCAATTCAACAAGCTAGGGAAGGGAAAAAGAAACACAGCGGGAAAAAAACTCGAGGAAACAGAAGCGGGAAAAAGCAGACAGCGCTTAGTACTGTCCACCGTAGGACTGCTGCTGTCCGTAAGACTGCTGCTGACCGTAGGACTGCTGTCCTCCGTATCCTCCTCCTCCTCCTCCTCCGTAGGAAGACTGGGGAGGGTTGGACATGTTGACCTTGGAAACCAAAACATCTCAGGTCAGTGATCTACACCAGTTGTCAAGAACGATCATTCTTACTCACTCGGAGTCGTCGTCCCTCAACCTCCTGGTCGTTGAGGCCGTTGATGGCGGCGTCAGCCTCCTGCTGGGAAGAGAAGGTGATGAAAGCGAATCCTCGGGATCGACCAGTCTCTCGGTCCTTGGCAACAGAGACAGAGGTAACCTGTCCGAACTGAGAGAAGGTCTGGGAGAGGGACTGCTCATCGGAAGACCACGAGAGGTTTCCGACGTAAAGCTTGGTGCCGGCGTCACCACCGGCGTTGTATCCACCTCGGGGGGCGGAGTTGTAACCACTCTGGTAACCACCAGACTGCTGCTGCTGGTATCCCTGGGAAGCACCTCCGAAACCGCCGGCTGAATAGAAATCATCATGTTAACATGGAAGAGCATCAGAATTAAGCCAGCTTTGAGCAGAAACTACTAACCACCTCCGTTTCGGTCACCGTTGGCGAGGTTGATCTGAAAATTAATTAAGGGCAAGGGCAAGAATGTTTAACATGGGTGTATGCACTGTAACGCCTCAGGGGAATACTGTGACGTACTCGGAGCTGTCGGCCCTCGATCTCCTGCTCGTTAAGAGCCTGAATGGCAGCCTGGGCCTCGCTCTCCTGGGAGAAGGTCTGATGGGAAAGAAAATATGTATGAAACCTTAGAGATGAGGAAAAAACAGAAGCCCGGAGAAGGGCGATTGCCTCCAGGTGTGACGACTTACAACGAAACCGAAACCTCGGGATCGACCGGTCTCTCGATCCTTCATGACAATGCACTATTGAGACAGCATGTGTACAACGTGAAGAAGTAACAAAGTTTTGCATGAACCCATATTGATGAGATATGATGAGTCGTTTTAGATTTCGAGTCGACATGACGGCCAAGAAGATTGAAGAATTTTTTTCAACACGATGGTTATATGCAAGCCAAGATGACAGTGAATTGTTTCCAAGGACGCAAGATCAAAAACGTTCGAGAGAGCAAACCAAGTGATCCAAGTTGAAAATTGAGCAGCATTTGATAGCCAAAGACGAAGCGAGCAGGTCGATGACAGCCATGAGCGTAACGAGTAGTAGGGGAAGATGGAAAGCAAGGTAAAAGGTAACAAAGAGAGCGTGTATCAGAAAGCCGCCAGCGAAGCATGCACAAGCAAAACAGCGTCGACCATGACCAAGCAACGACAGGTCGAGGCACGTGATGACAATGAGAGAGAAAAGACAAGCAGAGACAAGAACCCACGTCCTGGATGCTTCCGTAGGGCTGGAAAGTCTGAGCAAGGGAGTCATCAGTGAAAGACCAGGACTAAGAAAAATCGAATATACCAAGATTCGGTTCAAACAAGTCATTCATTAGGATTTTCAAAGATCAAGGATGTCAAATAGTTTGTAACAGCTTTGTAAAAGGAATGCATACAAGGTTTCCTAGAAAAGAAAGAAAAGAACAATAGGAACGAATTAGTAATGATCTAGTCACATGGAATCTGAGAGCTTTTGTTCTTGAATCGAAAGTTTTTTCTTCTCGATCCTCGTTCCACAAGAGCCATCTCTTTTCTTCTTTGATAGAGAAAAAGCCACACATATACACATCACATATCCAGAAACCAGTGAACAAGAAAACACTCACCGACGTAAAGCTTGGCGGCCATCTTGAAAGAGATCTGAAAAAAAGAGAAGGGAAGGGGACCGGAAGGGAAAGTAGAAGAGAAAGGAGGTGGGTGGTGGAAAAGGGAAGGGAAAAGAAAAGAAAGACAGGCGAGCCAAATGGAAACAAATCAGAACAATAATTTTTGTCTAGGTTCGGGAGCAAGCGTCTGATCGGATGTATTATCGCCGCCCTTGTGACGGACTCGACTGCGCTTGTGAGAGGAATAGTTGACCCGGCCAGTCATCAGATGACGACAGAAAGACAACAACCAGATAATAGAGAACAAAAATTGATACATGTTATAGCAAAACGAATGCAAAGGCCATAAAAAAGTAGACCGCAAGAGTAAGAGAGTATGATGGATGATCAGAAGAACAAGATAAGGAAACAAAAAATGAGGAACGAGAAAGAGGCATATAAGAAAGAGAAAGCATTCCCCAAACGTGTGCAATGAACACCATAAGAATGAATTAGAAGGATCAAGTGATTCAAACATGGCGCTCTGTGGGAAAGACTGATTGAAGACATCTCAAACCTAGCCAAAAACTAAACATTCACAAAAGGAGAGGAAGGCCATCAGAGAAATAAGCAGGGTGCAATATCCGCTCTTTGGCTGAGAGCCTTGTACAATGAGAACGTACCGGAATATCATCAACAATGCTTAGGAGAATTTTGGTCCACCGTCATTGGTCCTGCCTCATTGATACTAGACTTCCAAATCTTCTTATCGATGGATCCGAGCGCTTTACAGCCCGTGATCAGACAGGAAATGTCAACTCTACCTTCCTCTTCATTTACTTGAAGCCGATCGCCTACAGTCTCAACTTGGGGTCGGAAGCATTCTTCATGAAACTCGTGCTCGCACGTTTTAAGAATAGCATCTCTATCCCCCGGTTTAGACAGAGAAAACATCAGTCTCGGATCGGGTGTTGGATCCTCTTCACTGGGTCCAAAGATACAAGAAGGCATGGAACAGCGGAGGTGATGGCGTCTCTCCAGAGACAGCAAGTGCTCAAGCAGAGTCAACCGAGCCGGAGGTGGGACATATGTCAACTCTGAAGAAGGATTTGTTGGGGTTGGAGTTTCTGATTCGGCAGACAACGCAAACGGGTTGGCAATACTTAGAAGAGAACGAGGAGATGGATGTGTAGATGTATCAGGAGTGGATGCGGTGATGGTCGTGCTAGGATTTGACTCAGACGGTGTGCCTGGTCTTGAAGAACTTGGTGTAGAATTTCGAGAATACGGATGAGGCCTGACCAAAGACCCAGCAGAAGGAATCTGTGCAGTAGAGGTAGTAGGTGTCCGAGTGCCGAATGCTCCTCTACGAAGGAAGGGGTTCCGATGATTGATTCGACTGGTGTTCAAAGTGGTAGAAAGAGGATCGAGGTCGAATCTACACAGGAGGGACAGGACAGTTTGAGGTCACAAGCTGAATAATAGGAGCTTATTGGAAAGGAGGCGCAAAACTCCGACACTTACCGGCATGATGGACAATTTGTATGTGTTGATAACCATGGTAAAAGACAATTTTCGTGATACGCATGAGAGCAAGGCTGTAAGAAATCCAAAAGAGGGAAGAGCGTGGTGATCAGGTTTCATGGATAAACAGTTTTATTTTTATGTATTTGAAGACGAAAACAAAGACTCACCAGAGATCTGACATCTCCTTCCTCGTCGTCTAACAAGCTTTCCATGCAGACCGCGCATCTTGCTCCCTGCCTGTCCACTTCAGCGACACCATCGGTTCCCTCATCTAGCCTGTGCACCCTATCTAGCCTCTTGAGCAACGCCTTCGAGGGTTTGTCCAACGCATTTACCAACTCGGCCGCTCGAACCGGATCAGGAGCCTTGTCTTCCATCGGCGGCGGGCCGCCAAAGGAAACGGCGATGATGAAACTAGGTTGACCTCTGTTAGGTTGAGATGGATCTATCGGGTCTGATCGTTCAACGGACCCTGGCGAGGAAGGAAAGGGAAGCCGAGAGAATAATCGACTGAGGAAAAGATTCAGGTTTGGCGGCATAGGTGGTCGACCTTGAAGAGATGGTTGGGTAGGATCGTCAGGAGCGGAGTTTACCGTTGGACCTTCGGCGTTCGGATTGGCGGTTGACTCATCCGCGGTGGGCTGAGGTGATCCGGAAGACCCTATCGATTGGAATATCGATGATAGAAGGGGTTGTGTTAAGAAAGGCATAGGGTGTACTGATGGGGTTGCGTTCTCTCCGACAGGGTTGGAACCAGCATTAGAATTTCGTGACGTATTAGGAGCAGATGTAGACGGTGGAATCACAGGTGGATTTAGCCCGCCGAACATCTGAGATGTGGCCCGCATCACGTCGTCTTGTAGTGTAGGTACTATCGGTTGTTGATCCGGATTTGCTCCAGGTGCTGCGGCCGGGATCTGTTCCCAGACAGATGATGAAGCAAAGAGATGAGCAAGCCGAAACAGATATGACTGTTCATTCATAATTGAGAAGAACTCTTACGGAATTTGAACTATCTGTTTCAGAAGTAAAGGGTCGAGGAACCGCAGAGCCATTGAAACCTCCGAGGAATATGGGTGGAAGCATATTAATGGATGATGGAGGCGCCAGTGCGTCTTCCTGTCAGTCAAAGTGATCGCCGTAAGCAAACGAATCACGGATTCAAGAGGGGAAAAGCGAAAGAATGAAGAAACGACTAACTGGGGGGTTAGCTGGTCGTTCATATCCATTAGAAGGGCTGTTTGAAGGTGCCCGTTCCAGCTCCCTACCTGTCGGCTGATTGGCAAAGAAACTGGGAGGCAGAAACGAGAGCATTCCTCCAAAACTCGGCAAACGAGATGGTTGGGGACGAGAGCCTGGAGCTGGAGTAGAAGTAGGACCAGAATGAGAGGGAGGGTCGACATTCGCGGCTGGTTGTGTTGAAGCCAAAGAAGAGCCGGAAGGTGGGTTGGACGGGTTTGCGCTCAGTGCAGGCTCGGTTGATGGAGCGGTCGAACCAGGAGTAGCTTGTGGCGATGAGTTCTCCCAGGAACCCTGTTCAGAGGATTTCAGGATGTCAATACTTGATCAAGTCCTGAACCGGACAGATGAGTCAAAACTCAATGATGCATCGACGAAGATAACTTACAAACATCATATTTGCCATGCGCATCATATCTGCCTCGCTTCCAGGTGCTCCTTCATCGTCAACAGCCATGTCCTCCTCCGGGCCACTCTCGAAAATGAACTCGAATGTGAACTCAGAGGATTGCTGATTTCCGTTTTGAGGGATTTCGGGATCTCCTGGCCGCCTAGGTTGGTTGGTGTTGAACTCGGGTAGCTGCAGAGGTGATGTCGATGGGGCGCCCGTTGGGGGTGCGAGACCCATTTGAAGCAGGGCCTGCATAAATCGAGCTCGACCCTCACTTATATCATCCTGAGACATCATCATATTACGAACATTAGAGGACTCAGTTGATGCCGGTACGCGAGGACGTTCCTGTTCTCCGGCAGCAAGCGACGAGGCCGAAGCCTGTGGAGAATCAATCGAAGGTGAAGGAATTGTAGGACTAGGAGGATCTGGAGGTGATTGATCCGACATGGCGAAGAGAATATATTATGTGAATCCGATGACAAAAACTGGTCTTTTTGAATTTAAATGGTGCTCAGGACCGGTTGTAGATGAGCTCTTTGGAAAAGAAGATGTGTTAATGCTGGCTGGGTGGACGAATGAGTCGACGGACGACGTAGGATGTGGCACCAAACCAAGCGAAAACGGCGGTTCAATCTGGCGATTGTGCGTTGGCGTAGTCGCAAAGATAGGGGTTTGCTGATGTCAGCCGAAGTCAGTCTGACGTCAGTCTGAGATAACCCTAACTTGCTTGTTCGACTAAATAGTCCACTCAAGTCGTCTCACCCGGGTTCTCCGATAACTCGCCTTACGTCTTCGATGATGTGCGGAAGACTATACTGTGTATTTTTATTCAATACATCATAATAATTTATACAACGAAGCATCATTGATCATGCCCAGCCTGTGATGGCTTTCGAGTTTGTGAGCCAGTCAACAGTGCTACGATTATGAGCGAGCCAACAGATATTAAGGTGAATCATATTCCATAAGTCAACATGCCGCTCAATTTGATCAGAAAGCATCCGCTTGGGAGAAGGATTTGATGAATGGACATACACGTCTTCTAGATGTGCGTCAAAGTCACCGAATGTTTTGAACGCTCCCTCTTGAACAGCTTTCTTTGCGTCCGAAGGGCTTGTTGGACGTTGGAGGATTAGAATTTCTGGTGACCCTGTCACCGACCATGTAGAGTTTGATGCGGAGACCAAGGCCTGTATCGATCCATTTAGAGCGTTAAGCACGGCGTGCGGTTTTAAACGTACAGAACACTATCAGTTTGTTTCTTTATGGAATGAACGGTAAAGAGGAGAGCGCCGCACCTTGAGGGTATTTTCAGATCCATTCAACTTTTCGTTGTCAATCTGAATTTTTGAAATTTATAAACCATAACCATGGAATAGATCCTGAGCATATGTCTGCGTGCCGAATGAAGACAGGGCCAGACTGACCATCAAAACGACCGCTTGCGGAAACCGCGATTTGATTGAATTGGCTACTTTAACTCCTACTGTCGAGAGCTCTCCATCTTGGAGACGCTCGTTACCCTGATAAAATCCGACAATACGGAGTCCCTTTGATGAAGCATGGTACTCTGCCTAAAACGTTTAACACGCCCACAATATCAATCGTTCCGGTAACAAGGTAGGTCAACACGGCCAACAAAGATAGATACATATGGATGAACCAGCAAACCATTTCTAATCCAACCTCCATCGAGGGACTGAGAGAGGTCCAATGGTGAAGTAGAGGCACACTATCCGTGATGTTGACTTCTGATCCAGATGCAGAACCTAAGAGAACACCGTTGACGAGAGATGACGGATACTGACGTGAAAGAAGGATTGATTCGATTAGATCTGATTTCATGAGAATCAAAGGAGCGACCTCACCTTTGCTGCATGAAGAACAATCTTGAGATAGGCCAGATGAGCTAGTTGATAAGTATTGAACATATTCACGAGAAGTCTTGTATGCTGATGGTGTCGTCTGTCGTCAAAAGATGGAAATGGAAGAGAGAAAGGCTACAGAAGAAACAAAACCGCCTGCTGCGCATTTTGGCCCCAAGAGATCGAGTGCCATCTCTTTTTCTCTTCTCCTCTCCCCTCTTCCTCTTCACAATCACCCCATTCCTCACTTTTGTATCTTGATATCCATAACAACATGAGCAAAATCTACGTCGGTCAGTTCTCTATTATCTACAGGCGAATATAGATACCATATACGTCCTTTTCTTTCTTCTCTTCTTTGCTTTCGCTCTTTTTGGCTTAGATGAAGTGACCCACGGTGATGAATGAAGAGATGGCGGTAGTCAGCTTATTGACGAAGAACGACATCTAGCCACCTTCATTTACTCTCTCGATCGCGTCTTCATTAATATATTCAAATACGGCCGCTAACATGGATACCAGGATGAAGATGCTTGAGGGCGGATGGAGCTGAGATGGGACTGTTGATGTATCCGATTAGATCGATGGTAGTGGAATACAAACGCTGACGTTTTTGTCGATTTGCGCATTGTCCTTTGACACTCATAGGAAACCTAAGCTGGAACACCTCGGAGGATATTCTGAGCCAGGTCAGTATCACCAGTCTCATGATCTCGCGGAATCCTTCCCTATTTAAGTAGGCTTTGGTACTGATCTCGCTTGCGTGCTCCCCATTTTTTCTATGGTCGTTTCCCTCTGGTTGTATCTACAGGCCTTCTCCAACTTTGGAACAGTCATCGATGTTCGCATAGTCTCTCTGAAAAGTGTTTCGTTCTCCGTCTGATTCATCGTCTGATTTCTTCTTTTGCGATTTACTTGTGTCCTATGACATATCTTCCGTTTGACTCGGCCGTACATGCTCTCCGTCTCATACTTTGTATGGCTCGTTCGCATCTACATGGCATGTTCTGTGTTACTGTTGTGGTTCATCCGTTTGGCCATTGTGCTGCCTTCAATTACAATTCTGGTCCTCACGTTCACAAAACTTAAAGTGCATTGTCATGAAGGATCGAGAGACGGGCAAGTCCCGAGGATTCGGGTTTGTTGTGAGTTTTCTTTCGTCGCGTCTGAACGTACACTCTTTGGGTGCATAGCGATGTTACCTTTCTTGGCTAACCTCGTGTGTGTGCCCGATGGGAATGAATTTAGACTTACCAAACTGATGGTGAAGCTCAAGCTGCTATCAACGGCTTGAATGACCAGGATCTTGACGGACGACGTATTCGGGTTAGTCCCTGAATTATCATATTCATCGCAGAGTTATCCTAAAAGATATCTATTTTTAACTTAATAGGTGAACTTGGCCAACTCTAAGCCTGGAGGTGAGTAGTATCTACCATCGATCGCTAGTGCTATTCATGGTCTTGACTGATCAACCAAATTATCTTGAACTAGGAGGAGGAGGGGGAGGATATGGTGGAGGAGGAGGGGGAGGATACGGAGGAGGAGGAGGAGGATATGGTGGTGGCGGATATGGTGGAGGAGGGTACGGAGGACAGGGTGGATACGGAGGACAGGGCGGATACGGCCAGCCACAGTTCGGTCAGCAGCAGTTTGGTCAGCAGGCTGGAGGTAAGTGATCTTCCTTTGTATCTGTCGTCTAAATCCTTCCTCTGCATACCAAAATTCTTATTCTCAATTCCATCGAACAGGTTATGGTGACCAGGGATATGGTCAGACCGGGTACGGTGGGCAGGGAGGATGTGAGTGTAATCATACCTCCAACCTTTTTCTTTCCATATAAGGAGCATTTTCTGACACCATTTTCTGTTCTCTTCTCATCCAGACGGTCAGCCGCAGCAGCAACAGCCCTACGGTGGACAGGGGTATTAAATGTCTTGAATACTGGAACGCCGTTTCTCGGTTAACATCTCCTTTCATCCCTTCCTTCCAGTTCTTACCTCTATATCTTCTGTCAGGTTGCTCATCAGTACGCTCTCGTGTAATAGTGTAGCCAGCCATGTTATGTCTCTCTCTGTGTGAAAAGTACCAAACCAACATCTATAAGCGAGTAGTAGGGTATTAAAAGCGACAGTGCTAAATTTGAATTTGTCATCGGCTATCGATTATTCCGGGATTTATGATTGATGACGCAGCCAAATCTGGCATTCGTATTTAACATGAAAAACATGATTCATCATTTGGATCTTTTGATTATCTTGCCTGCACTTTGTTCAGCTACTGCTCCTCTCATCTTCAGTCCAAACAGTTATAAGAAATCTATGTCTGCCTCCTCAGAGACTATGCGAGCCGTTCGAATCAAGGGCGAGGCCGGACCGCCCTCGGCGTTATACATTGGAGAGTATGAGAAACCATCACCCAAAGAAGGCCAGATATTGGTTAAGGTATGTAGGCACTTGCTCGTGTTTGATAGACGATACATGCTGTGAAATCTCACCTGGTCTATACTCTTCTCGGTCAATGAACGATGTATGACTTGCAGATCAGAGCGATTGGGGTGAACCGAATGGACAGTCTGCAACGAATGGGCAAAGTGAGTCGGTTTGTGTATCCGGTTCGGAGCCTTGGAAATAGTTGCTTTAACCGAGGTGATCTATTGTTCGTCTGAATTTTACAGTACCCGCTTCCTCCTCAAGCTGGACCGATCCTGGGAGTCGAGTTCTCTGGTCATGTAGAACAATCTAAGAGTGACAAATGGACAAAGGGCCAGGAGGTTTTCGGTCTGGCATACGGCGTACGTTTGATTGTCTTTCTCAGCTTATTTATAGCCAGATCTTGTCCGTATCGCAAGTATTCACCCTCGAAGTTGGTCCATCAACGACATAGGGAGCCTATGCGGAGTTCATCGCGATATCGGGAGATATGGTCCTTCAGAAGCCTGAGTACTTGTCACATTCTCAGGCGGCAGGTATTTTAGAGGTCTTTCTTACCGGTACGACGAACTATCCAGCCATCTTCTTTCTTGATCTCACACCACGCCATAGTTTGGAACGATGAGCCTAACTGTTCTATCTCATTGACATTGATGCTTCAAGCATACCAAGCGCTCGAAGTCCTTGGTGAGCTAAAGCCAGAGGAATCTGTTCTAATTCACGCCGGTGCTAGTTCAGTGGGCATCGCTGCAAACCAGCTGGCACCTATCTTAGGAGCCACTAAGGTGTTTACTACTGCTGGGTCTCAGGAGAAGTTAGATGCTTTACTGCATCTCAAAAGTCCTCCTACGAGAGGAATCAATTACAAGACGGAGAACTTTGAGGAGATCGTGTTGAAGGAGACGAATAATCAGGGTGTAAACTTGGTGTGTGTTTCCATCTCTCATCTCCAGCCTCGAGGGAGTGCTGACTGAGGATTATGGTTTGAACAAAATGTTAGATCATCGATTTCATCGGGAAGGTAGGCCATCCCAATCTAATTTATCTCCGTCTAACATGTGTCTTGACTTGACCAAGAGTGAACTTTGTAGGATTATTTGGAGAAAAACATCAACTCGCTGGCCAAGGATGGTCGAATGATCTGCCTAGGTGCCATGAGTGGGCAAGTCCATACAGCCCTTTCTTTACTACTTTTGGAATCGTTTGACTAACTACTGTGTTTGATCCTGCAGCGCCGAGGCCAACGTCTCTATCGGAAAGATTATCTACAAGCGCCTCCGGATCCAGGGATCGAGTACCTCCTTCTTATTGGTCTCTAACAACATGGTATATCTCATGCTGATCAGACTGTTCACTTCATCAACAGCGCTGCGATCTCGAGATCCGTCCTATCAATCGAACCTTGTTGCCCGATTCAACAAGGATTGTATGTCCCATTTCGTGCCTGATGGCGAACTTCAATCGATCGTCAACAAAGAGTTGGATTGGAGCAAAGTCATTGAGGCTCATGAGATGTTGGATGCCAACCAGAACATTGGAAAGGTACGTTCTCATTTAGTCAACCACATCTCGTACATCTTTGTTAGATTCTTCTTCGCTTCACTGATAACTCTATGCCTCTTTCATATATGCATGGATGCCTTAATCCATCATAGATCATCCTTACCATTCCAGAGTAACGACGGTTTGGCTGTGTTGACGTAGAAGAGTATGTCTATGTACAGGACCGGTTATACAAAGGTAACTTGAGATATGATAATATGCTGGTTTCTCCAAGAGATACGTTGTACAAAGCCGAACAGATACAAGAGCATGAGAAAGATCTGGTCGCGTGAATGGAGTGACCTCGAGACGCGGTCGGGTTCGGCAAACATAAATAGCCGAGTTGTTCGAGTCGACCAGAGAATACACTTAGAAGGCTCAACGAATCAACATCATTCTCTTTCAAACCAGATCTCATCCTTCCTGATATTCGCTCGATCACGTACACATAATCATACACAAGGAACATTATCACAATGTCTAAATCCCAAGCAGAGCTTCAGGAGTACACCTTTGAGGAAGTTGCAAAACATAACAAGGAGGGGGATCTTTGGGTAGTGGTGTGAGCATTACGATGATTATGATAGGAAATCCTACCAACCGAAACTCATCCTGTTGCCTTGTTCTTTGTGGGAATCCAGCGATTCTATAGTATACAATCTGTCTGTTTTTTCCAAGTTTCACCCAGGAGGGAAATCAGTTCTGTTTGATGAGGAGATAGGTCCGTCAACTCGCTGTTTGAGGACCAAGCTCCGATAAGATTTTCTTCATCGCTGATCAACTGATTTGTGGTACTTGCTGCTTGCCGATCTATAGCCGGACAAGATGCCACCGAGGCATTCTTTTCACTTCATCGACATGAGGTTCTTCTCAAACCTGCCTATCAAAGACTTCAAATTGGAAAGATTCAGGGGCAGAAGAAGAAGATTCACCCTAGAGAAGTTGGAGGACTGAGAGAAGTCCCATACGCCGAACCGGTATGCATGCACGTCACTACTCGTGGCAGCTGAGCTGGACATGCCTACTTAAACATAGCTGATAAAAATCGATTGAATTTCGATTGGGAACTTAGACATGGCTCAGCAAGGCGTATCATACCCCTTACTACAATGATACTCATCGGGCGTTACAGAAAGGTATGTTTTTCTCTACATTGATTCCACTCACTTGTAGCTGAACCTCTTTTTTTGCGTTGATCTTACGAGCAGAAATGCGAAAGATGGTCGTATGTATAGTTTATCCTTGTTCAGCTGCATCGAAATAATGAGGAGGCTTAACCCGATCCCTATTTGACCTGCTGTATTGATAGGACGAACACATCTACCGTAAGTGTGTATGTCGGACACATGCACTTCAGATCTTTCCAACTGACCTTAATATATTCCAAATTTATCACCTAGCCGATGCACAAGCATGTGAGGATAACGGAAAACATCCTAGTAAAGAGGTTATCAAAATCATGGCAGACAAGAATGTTCATGCGATGCGTTTCGGGGTACGTCACAGTGGCACATTCTTCTTTCGGAAACAATTTGGCTAGTCAGCTCAACACGCTTGTCCTTTCCCCACTTGATCTTGGTAGCCTGGCAAGCATCTCCATGGGCTTGAGCTCATGGGAGGAATTGTTGAGCCCAAGAACTTTGATTGTAAGCGCTTGGTTGACGCCTTCAAAAATTACATTGAATCATAATCTTACTAGGTGGTCGTCAACAGACTTCCATGAGCTCGTAATCACTCAAGAAATTGTAATGTGCGGCGCTCGAGGCTACGGAGATGGTCTCGGTGGAGGAAATGTAATTGGTCTGCCGCCAGTCATCAATTTTGGATCTAAGGTAGACTTCGAGTCGATATGTATTCAGATACCTAGGGATGTGAGAGCTGATACATACTTCTTTCTACTACTGACTATATAGGCTTTGAAAGAAAAGGTACATTGCATGGCTTTCGCGATCCGGCACGTAATTTCAAGAAGATATCGCTGATCATAATGTTTAAGAACAGGTTGTGCCTGAAATCCTCAAAGGGGAAAAGGTGGATACTCTGAATCTTGCTTTGATGGTCTATTGGATGTAAACATACTCAAGACGTCCCACACAAGCACACTGACAAGGCACCTTTTGATCGCGCATATGCACATAGTTCATCTGTTTGGCCGTATCGGAGGCGTTCGCTGGTAGTGATGTAACCGGGCTTCGGTGTTCGGCCGTCAAGTCGGAAGACGGCAAGTCCTGGGTAATCAACGGCACGAAGAAGTGGATCACAGGAGGTGTTTTTGCCGATTACTTCACGGTTGCCTGTCGGGTAGGTCTGACAAAGTTGTGTTGACCTCCTAAATCCAAGTACATGCTAACTTTGACGCCCTGTTTGTCTCGTAATTACATCTATAGACATCTGGTGGACTGACCGTCCTACTGGTTCCTCGAGGACCAGGTGTGGAAACGAAGCCAATCAAGACCAGATACTCTTCTGCTGCCGGCACAGCCTATGTGACGTTTGACAATGTCACTGTTTCAGATGAGTACCGACTTGGAGGCGAGGACGCAGGGATTTATGTGGTGCTTTCGAATTTCAACCATGAGCGTGCGTCTGTTCCATCTCTACTTGCTTCCTGTCTTGACCAAAGCACATATTAAAGAAAACATGCATCAATGGCTTCGCCCTGTTTTTAGGTTGGGTGATGTGCTGTTCATCTGCTAGAAGTTCCAGAGCAGTCGTTGAAGAAGTACGGGCGTACATTTGCAAAGGCTATAAATATTTGGATTGTCGCTGACGATCAACTGATTTGTTTTGCTAATAGTGTCTTGTCTGGGCCAACCAACGAAAGGTTCGTGAGCTTCATACACTTTTTTTAACAGGTTGGACACACCCAACTAAGATGAGGGTCTTGTGGATCTAGGTCTTTGGAAAACCATTGATCGCCCAACCTGTCATTCGATACAAGCTTGCATCGATGATTGCTAAGGTAGAAGCTGTACAATCCTGGCTTGAAGTTAGTGATATCTTCTCCACGTTGTCTATTTAATAAGAGGATTTCCATGCTGAACACGTTTTGCTTGTTTTCTGCTTTCCGGCAGAATGTAACGTATCAGATGACCAAAATGAGCTACAAGGAGCAAAGCAACCACTTGGCTGGTCAAATCGCTTTCGTAAGTCGCCATTTCCTTGCCCAAGAGCCTACTCGAGAGATCAAGAATGTGAGATATGAAAACTTACCAATCATCACTGGCCGTTTTCCAACATCAGTTGAAGATGTACTCAACTCGTACGGCTCTCAATTGTTGTGTCATGTTATGCGCCCATCTCTGCTCATCATCAGACTGATCTGTCAACGTTTACTCCGAATCCGATAGGTGTTGCAAATGAGATTATGGACGACGCCGTCCAAATCTTTGGTGGTCGATCATTGACAAAGACCGGAATGGGTAAATTCATCGAAATGGCTTCCCGCACACAGAAGTTTGATGCAATTCTGTATGTCCTTCCTTTTCATCTCTTTTTCTCTGAAACTGTATATGATTCTAATAGGAGACATTGTTGATTAACTGTTTGCGCGCGACTTTCTGAAGTGGAGGAGCAGAGGATGTGCTCGGTGATCTCGGTGTCCGTCAAGCCCAGAAAAAAATTCCCAAAGGTGCTCGACTTTGATGCATTTGACTTCATTTCTTCTTGGTTGTTGTTTGTCTTCAGCGTTTCTCTTCTCACTGGTTGCATAAGATCAAGCTCTGGTTACCCTGGCTCCCTGTATTTGTATCCGTTTTGTCATTTGTGTTATCATCGAAGGGTTTCGTATATATTCACATATTACTTTATGTAACATCACCCGGCTGAGTTTACTATTGAAATCATCTCTTATGTCGACTAGCGAAAAAATCTCGGACTCCGCCGCTGAAAGATGTTGAATCTCCCTAAGGTTCTTTTGATAAAACATCAAGTTCTCTTTTGAATTAAGATTACAACAGGTCATGCATCTTCAAGCTGACCTCCGAGATGGCTTCGTTCCCCTCCTCCTCCTCCGTGATTAGACTCATTTCCTCCACTGGGCTGTTTTCGACATTGTCTTGACCCATGCCTCCGGCATCCTCCTTAGCTTCGAACACCAAAGTGAATTCCCCTTGCGATCCGCGGGAGTTATCCATCACAATTAACGTCTCACCGTCTGGTGCCCATTTGAGAGACGTAGCCGAAAATGGACCTGTTCAGACACGACACACAAACAACAAAGACTCACACGATGTTAAGTTCAAGTAGAAGTGGCCAAACGAGGCCGACGACACGTACTGGAAGGGATTCCTATGCACTCCGCTACACCCTCGCCCTCAGCTCCGTCGGTGATCCAGTCCCCGTTCCAAATATAAATCCCGTTTGAACCGGTGCAAAGCGCAAGCTTTTTCGAATCTGTAGGATGGAATGTCGCATGTAATATTGGCCGGGTCTGGAGGAGAACAGAAAACGGGAGGTCGGAAGAGGACTCGAGCGAGGATGGATCGAAGTCTGGATCAGCTGTTGGGAAGGGATAGAGTATCAGACAGTCCGGAGAGTTTTCTAAGAATCCCATGCAAGATGATATATGCGCCGAAGATATATAAATTAGCACAGATTCTTGGGAAGTGATTAGGATATTCAAGAGGACGAACCTAGGCGACTCATTAAAAGACTGCCGTCCTGATTCCACTCTAGTTGGGATACACCCATTTTTGGCGGATGCTGCTTCGGGTCCGGCTTTATGAACGAGATTGTCGCCGGCGTATTCATCAGATGATCTACGCGCAAAGGAAAGAATGATAGTAGGACATTCGGCCTTGATTCAGTATAAACTGGTTTCACCGATCAAAAAGAGAAGAAGAAAATACAAAACAGTCGTACATTGAACAATCCCTCGACCACCCGTCTGGTTATACCAATCTATCGGTTCATGCCAAACAACCTGTATCACCGTATACGCAAAAGATAATTGTAATGTGCTAAGATGTTCAGCCGTTGCGCCATCTTCTGAATAGAGTAAAACGAGAATTTATAGGACGAACCGAGCCAGCTGGAGCTATTCTCACAGGAGGACCAACCCAAATAACGCCCCAATCGCTCTTCTGCAAGATCCTTATTCGACCGTCCCATCCACCCACAGCGAGCCATTCACCTCCTGGTCTCCATGCGACACAGCGCACACCCATCCCTAAATCTGGCCAAGAAGGCTGATAGTTGAGTCCAATGTTCTCTACCTGGGCTGGAAGAGGCGGAGGAGGAAGCGTTTGAAGGGCTGTCTTGAGAGGCGGAAGAAACAGTTGAAGTTTATACTTTGAGAGAGTGGCATGGTATCGAGGAATTAGCAAGAACGATGAGTTCATGAGGCCAAATGAGACGAGAACAGAAGGAGGATGAAACAAACTTGAAGAGCATGATCCCAAACGGCTATGTAACCACCTCGGGGTGCGATTGAGATGCCCTGAAGGGAAGCTGTTTGTGTAGGTACACGCTACGAAACGTTGATGGATAACACAGCGTGAGACAATCTCACGCAAACCCCACATATCGCCAGTCAAGACAATGAAATAGACTTACAAAGACAAGTTTCCAATCGTTGAGCGTGTCATAGACTCCCACAGAGTCTCTAGAGTTGTATCTTTCAGCCAGATAGAACAGACGATTATCAGCCGACCAGGCATGTCCTATTTGTCACCATGAAGAGCATAGGGTGTAAATGAAGGAGAGTCAATGACGTGAGAAAGACACTTAAAAAGGAAGAAGGAGACTGAGCTAACCTTGAGCTATAAACTGGAAATTCTGAATGAATGATCGACTTTCTGGGTCATCCAAATTCCAGATTGTGAGTCGAAGCTTGGTCCAGTTGACAACATGTAAGCCCTCCTAATCTCGAAAGCTTCTTCAAATTCGAAACTCAGCAGACAAACTCACCCCAAAATCGGACCAAGCAAGGAGTCCCTTGCCGTTTCCGCTTTTTATCCACTCGACCCTAGTCAGTTTCTCGACTCCACCTTCCAACATGGCTTCCACACCGTCTTCTTCGCTCATCCCCGGATCCTTCAGATCAAAAACAAAGGCGACGCCCGGTCGGGCGCAAAAGGCAAGTATTTTGTCACCGAAGGGAGAGAATGATAGATGCGTGACCTCTGGAGGCCCTTTCGGTCGGGGAGAGCTAAGTGCGGGGGAGGATGAAGAGGAAGAGGACCATCCAATTCCTGGTCTACGTGACAATTGAGAGTTTTTGGATACGAGTGATGACGTGGGCGACGAGGAAGAAGACGAGGGAATTGACGGAGGAATCACAGGAATAAGGAACGTCTTGACGATTTGAAGAGTATGGGACGTTCGGATGATGATTCTGGATGAGACTGCATTGGCTATGAAGTTTGAGCCTGATTGAGAGAAAGATACAAGTGTAAGTGGATCTAGCTCCAGGGATACGCGAACGAGGGAAGCATGAATATCACGAAACAATTAACCTGGCGAGAACACCGGAATGGATGACGACGGATAGACGTCTGTAAAGTCCATCAAGGCTCGGAGAGTCTAAGAATGTGAACGAGAGGGAGAGAGAGAGAGAGAGCGCGCGCACACACAAAGAGTAGGCAACAGAATGGATGAAGATGAACGGAGCAAACAGTCAAGATGAGCCACCAGAAGGAGGAGCATATTATAAATGACGCGTCGTAAATGAGAGCAGACGACGCGACGCGTTCGACGAACAACACACGCGTTCGCCTAACTTCTTAGCTTCCCCCTGGCTGTCCATCTGTTCCTATGTACACAAGGAACCTCGTTGATCAGAATGACATACATGGGAAGCGCACATGTGTAAGCGTATAAGGAAGTTTTCCCTTGTCATGACTAGTGAAACAGAATGTATAAAGAGGGATAGGCATCAGTCTTTTCATTCTTCTCCTTTCCATTTATCTTTCTTGAGACGCGTCTGGTTGATGACGCGTTAGCTTTGTTGGAAGATGAATCTACCGACAATCTCCGGCAAAGTCTTTAACAAGACTGACTTCAACGAATGCCAACCAGATTCAGCTTCGTCTTTCTCACAACATCCTATCCCTCTCCCTCATCTTCATCACGGCCTAGGCATCATATTCAGCCGTCCTAGACAATCAGACATGCACTCTCCTCGCAAGGAACTTCTCCCTAGGAGACACAGCATGGCCGAGTCGTTCGAGCATGTTGCCGACCCAGACAACTACGACTACGACGTCGATTTTGAGCGGTCGGATGACGAGAAGATAGCTCATCATCCTCATCTGTCTCATCAACCACTAGCCAGCTCTCACCAGTCTCGTCCGAATGATGTCCCTAGTTCTAATCATCAACCGCTAGCCTCGACAGCACCCGGCCCGAGGTCCAGGCCGCTGTCTGCGCATCAGGATGCTTACAACCCTCAGCCCGTCGTCCCTCCTCAAGGACCCAATTTCCGGTCGTCCGACTCGAGTGGCTCGTTCTCTCAACCTGTATTTTCTCACCCGGGTCCTCCACCGCGATCTCGATCGCTAGTCCAGATGCATCATCCTAGCTCTCTTATTCCGTCAAATCCAATGCTTCGACTTCAGGAATCTGGGTCTCATCATTTAGCTTTCACTCCTTCCGGCAACCACATTGTCAATGGTAGTCCCATTGGCCATTTTCCAAGCACACCTTTCACACCTGCCGGCCCTGTTCTTGGAAGGATGAGAGAATCGTCTCTCCCACCGCCTAAAACAGTTGAAGAATCTAGATTGAGCAGGTCTTCACTCAGTGGTTCAGCCGCACGCCCCAGGTCTCTTAGTACAGGTGGACTGGAACGAGCGGGCACGTTGTTGAGTCATGGTGTCGGCCCAGTCAGAAACACTCACGAGCTTTCCAGAATCTTGGGAAAGGGAGACTCTGGCAGAAAAGTTGTCGGTGGTGCGAAAGGAAAAGGTGGAGATGTAGACGTCCGGCTGGAAGCAGGAAAACGAAAAGCCAGAGTCCAGATCGAGTAAGTTTTCTGTCTCAAGAAACGATATTGTAGCAAAGCAGAGAATAGACGGCATGCTGAATATAGTTCTTCCGGCAGTGTGCTGCTTGAGAGAGATATCATCGTCGAGGGCAGTGATGTCCAGGGCAGAATGGAAGTCAAGGTTGGAGACTGGAATAAGAAGGAAGGAGATGTGTAAGTTCTCGTTGTCGCGCGTCTGATATGTTTGCATTTCAGGTCTCAATTCTGTGCTTCTCTCCTTTCGCCTAAAGTTATGTTGGCGGTGGCAAAGTAAGAGTCGTTGGGTTTGAAGGTGAGCTAGTGGCCTTTCCCCTTTGCAATTGATTTGTCGACATATAGCTGACGGATGGCTATCCTTCGCTCTTCCCTCAGATATTCCTTCACACAGCTCTCGACATATCTTCTTTCATCATTCCCACACACTACCCATTTTCACTCCGGGCTCGAGTCAAATAACCACCTTATTTGACAATACAGCGCCTGCGCTCGACTCTCCCGTAGTCACTCCAGACGAAGGCTATAGGCAGGCCCTCGCCGGTTCGCATGACATTTCCTTCGTCCTTCCCTTACCGATAACAAACTTTCCTCGGGGTCCGTTCCGAACATCCCACGGTTTCATCAAATACATTCTCATCGCTTCTGTCAAGCTTTTCTTTCCGGCTACTGGCAAGAAATCAATCGCTCACTTCTACAGACAGCTCACCGTGTACCCGTTCTTGGATATGGGGATTGTCCTGAGGAATTTTCAACCTCCAATCGAGGCTAGAAAGGACTTCCAGGCGGGGTCCGGCAAGGCTGTCAGACTCTCGGTCAAAGCGGCTAGGACAACATGGGTGGCTGGCCAACAGTGTTGGCTGGATGTAGGCATCAGAAATGAATCTTCCAAAAAGGTTCGTTTGTTCTTGAACTGGCTTCATGCTACTCAACGATATCAGTGCTTATGCGTCTCCATCTCTTCTCCATCTTTTTTCCGTTCCGTTTGTACGGCACGTTCTGTAGATAAAAAACCTCACCTTGAGTGTTCTCCAGATTGTCACGTTTTTTCACCCAGCTCCTAATCTCGCTATCTCTGCCACTGCAGACCAAGACGCCGTTCAGACGGCTTCTCGCAGGAAGATTGTCAGCGAGTCTGTTCTCGAGGTTGGTCAAAGTGGTGGTAGGGGACTGATCACTGGCAAAGGTTGGTGGAAAGGGTGCGAGCCTGGCCAATCAGGCTCTTGGGGCTGCTCTGTTCAATTACCAGTACGTTCTTCTATCTCGGCTTTCTTATTGTCAGGTGTACGCACTCCTCTGTGAGAGGTGTATTGATTTATCCTCAACGTTGTTCCCTCACCCGTCTAGCCTGATGCGCTCTCCATTCCTCGGGCGCGTCTGATTGAAGTCTCCTACGTCGTCCGAATCACTATCAATAACAATCATGTTATCGAGCTCCCAATCAAGATTATCAACTTTTTGTCGATCGATCCACCTCCCCCTCTCAATCAACGACCGGTTTCAACGCGAACTATGTCATCTATCGGTTCGCAGCCGTCAAACGCGATCCCGACCGCCGAGAATCAACCGCCTCCTGTTCTTTCCGCCCAGCCTGTTGTTCGGCCTGAGATTCACGCTCAACTCGCTCCCGCTGAAGCTATGATCCCAAACAAGGCAAAATCCATCGGGTCTCTTCAATCTATTCAGCCGATAGGGCGACCACTTCGGGTTGTTAACCCTTCCGCGCCTTCTGAAGCCTCCACTCTCCGTGGCGCTCAGCCTTATCCTGCTCCGCCTGTGCTGTCACACAGGGCAAGCATAGCTTTCATTCAAGGACGAGTTGAAGCCGCCGCCGCCGCTGATCAGAACGAGACAAGCAACGAAGATGAGACAGAAGAGGTTGATGGAGACGGCGACGAATACGATGACGGTTATTTCGATTTCTCAACCTCCGCCTACAATTCTCCCGGTCCAGAAGTATCGGATCTTGTGCCAGAAGGAAAAGAGGACTCGTCCTTGATGGAACCCTTTGGATACGACGAAATTCGTGATCCAATCGACGATGAATTCGAGGCCGTCCCAATGAGCGAGATGATCACGTCCTCAGATATTGGTCTCGCCATGCAGAACATTATGTTGGATCAGTCTGATGATTCTGATTTTGAAAGCCCCGGGCTAGGTTTGGACCAAGATGCAGACAAAATTAACCATGTCAGCAAGACTGAGGATGATAGTGATGATGATGACGAGGTGTTGAGAATAACACCTCGATATCCGATCGGCCCTTCTTCTCCCCATCAAGTCGTCCAAAACCGAATCTCGTCGGCTACCCGACTTCTGAACAGCGGAGAAGAAAGCGATCGAACCTATGGTAGTTCCCCACCAAGGAGCTCTCATATATCGTCTCCCTCGGTGATAACGGCGGCCAGTTCTCCTTTAGTCCCAACGAGACCGCCAGCGAGACCCATGTCATCATATTCTCCTTCGTATGAGGAGGTTAGGCAAGCGATGCATTCTCGGCGAGAGTCAACTACCCCTAAGGCCCTGCATGCTCCTGGGTCAGCACCAACAACACCTACCACCTCCCGATCAGATCGACTTCGATCAGCCTTGTCTGTTCCGACCGAGCCACTGAATATCATATCGAGGGAGACCAGACCTCGATCGTCACTGTTGGCAGGACCGCCCTCTGATCGTTCAGTGTCGCCAGCAAAGTCGTTCTCTTCTGCTACATCTTCTTCGGCTCGACCGTCTTCCCCGATCAAATCAGTATCCAAGAAGGCTTCGTTCACGTTTGCCAGTCCGGCCGCGCCCGTTCGGATCAAGGTCAACTCTACGATAAAACCAGCGACTACCGCTCGAATCCGGCCTTCTGCTTCGCTATCAGATCTGAAGAGTCGGCATTCTCCTATCAAGGTTCGAACCCCAACGGCAACTCTGCTTTCTACCGCAGCTACCTTGGCTCCTAGTTCGTCTCGAGTTGAAAAGGACCCTGAAGCTCGGACGGGTTTCGTTCCGAGCAGTAGATCTTACAAATTGAGTCCTGCCGTTGCTTCTAGGAGAAGCCAGTCTGCGTTCCCCGTCCAGAACGCCGGTGGTGACTTGATGAATGACCTGCCTGGTTTGGCAAGCTCTTCCTCCGATTCGGGCTCTGTTTCTGAAACCACGCCTCCGCTGGTTTCTCAAGACCGGATGACAAACGAAGACATCGCCATTCTTCATCCGTCCGCGCCTGTCAAGCTTGCGTGGACGGCGAAGCATTTGTCCCAGACGTTCTCGATAGATAAGTCAGTTGAACGACCGATCGAAATCCCACCTGTTCCTTCAATGGACGATCATCTATTCATTCCTGTCGACCTTGACGCGCTGCCTTCTCGATCGAAGACACTTCACAAGCAAGCGTCTTCACCTTCTGTGCAAAACAAGATTCGTCAGCTGGAAACTAGGAACTCTGCGCTCAGAGAGCTGACCACGCCTGCCAGTCCGGCCCTCCGACGGGCTGCTACCACAGCGACCCGGAGCTCGACCCCTTCTCCTCAGGAGGAGTTCCCCTCATTTCTCCAAGGTCGACCAGGATTACACCGAACAGAGACGTCTCAGACAGATCTGAGTGATGACGCTCCTAGATCTTTGAGGGACAGGCAGGCAACGGATCTGAGAAGAGCACCCAGTGCGGTTTCTTTCAAGGCTCCTATGCTTCGACATTCCAAATCAGTTCACACCTTTGGCCAGTGAAAGCAGCATAGATTTCTATCTCTAGCTTCTGCGCTTACTCTCCTTGTTGAGCAATGTTCCGATTTACCCTCTCTGCCCATCTGTGAGGACCGTTAGTTATAGTACATGTTTCTTCCCCTCGTTAATGTGATGCAGTCTCCACTCTATACGTTCTCTTTTTTCAACCTCTTTATCATTACCACCATCATCATCATGACGGTACACTATACCCTCGGGCTACATTCCAGATATAATGCCACGTCGTCTTTGTCTTGATCTTGTGGTCTCCTCTTGCATTGTAGGATGATAAGGGTTGGCTCCTGTGCGAACGTCATTTGCTTATTCCAAAGAAGACATTTGGTCTGCAACTCCCGAATCTTCCGCATCTCCTTCCCTTTTCACGTCGAGCTTGCCTCTCTCACGAGTTTACATCTTTCCAAGCCAAAACATGAACCGGTATGTCCTTTATTCTAAGCCATTAACACGTCTCATTTGGCGGTGACTGGTCTCTCTCCTTGAGGAGAAGGCTCTTTTGGTCGTTCGATCTTGTATCAAACACTATCATCATCATCATCATCGCCTTCATCGTTGGTTGTCCATCACCTGATCATCTGACCTAGTTCGTACCTCTCTGCCGACTGAAACTTTTGGATATTATCTTGGAATATATAGAACACCTATCGTATTGACGATTGATGAGATTGAGTACTTACTTGATCAAATTGTATGCTCTCTCTTTCTTTCTCACGTTCGATACCTTGAATGCCCCGGAATGTGGCTTTTGACCATTGTTCGTGCAACGCTGGGGTTTGTGATGAATGAACTAATCGATGGGTCTATCTTCCTTCAGCCTGCACCTGACAAGGACGAACAGGCCATGGTGACGAAGCTTCGAGAGTCGCTCAAGAGGTCTCTTCAGGCAGTGCGAGAAGGTGCAGAGGGTACGACTACTGCTGCTTGATTCTGAATGATTCTTGATCGATATATAATTTATCAACAATACATAACAAGACACAGTAAGATGAAAGTCTTCACAAACGCGTCATGTCCAGTGGCATTGCGTGGGTCACTCTTGAAAAGACACATATTCATTCTGAGATAGTATCCGCGTTCTCCTTCTCTCTTCTCTCTTTTGCCGCCTTCATTCTCACCCGTATTTCTTCTTCCAAAGCTTTGAAATCCGACTTGTGAAGTTCCTGTCGCACAGGCCAAGCGTCATTTTTTTTTCAAGAAAATATTAAAACAGAAGGTCAATTCAATAAAAGAGATTAGGGAAGAGAACGAAGAGCGAAGAAGAGATATGTTGACGAACCTGATAGGCATCATCATCAACAGGTCCTGCTTTCTCTTTTCTTTCTTTAGCTTTGGATTCTCGTTCTCTTGCTTCTTCCCATTTCCTCAAATCAGTCCTGAGATCCTATGAGAGGGAAAGAAACAAAGAAACAAAGAAAGAAGAGTAAAAAGGAGAAAAAGAAGGGCAAGACTGTGAGAACGAAAGGTTCGGCAAAGACGGGCATCGTGCTGAAGAAGTCGAGTAAACAAGAATTTTGCGCACAGAAGTCTTCCGGGGATGAGCGCCATCTAGATTGGCGTTGAAAAGAAGGACCCAACGTTGATGTCTGGCAGTGATCACTGGTTTCGTTCCGACCGTTGGGAGTGAGTGTTCCTTTAAAGGAAACAATAAAAGGAAGGCAGAAAGGTAAAGATCATGAGACGGTTTTGGTCTATTGAGACAAAAGAGCGAACAAGGACTTACCGCCAGGAGCGTACGTAATTGTTTCTCAGTCATCGTATGATAATTCAGCTTTGCCAGCCTCTTTGCAGGAGGTGCACTCGAACTTCCAGTTGGACTGATCAGAATGAGAGACACTCCGTTTAGCGTTCACAGCCAACAGAAACAGAGGCCGCCGATACGGTTCACTTCATCTCAATCAGATATGAACATTCGAACGAAACGTACCTTCGGGACCTAGATCCCAGATTGAGAGATCCGCTTGGTCGATCTTCTGATCTTGAACCTGATATTTTATTATTATTGTTATTGTTGTTGTTGTTGTTGTTGTTGTTGTTGTTCGCAGACGGAACCGTTAGATTTCTGGAGGATGTCATCGGCTCCAAGAAGTTTTTGCAGAGAGAGTCGATGTGTTCGTTGACTTCAAGTGCAAATATAAGAATAAGACAAGGAAACAATCACTTGAGTAAAGGGCCATACACATTCAGAGAAGAAAGAGACGAGAGATCGGCAGTGGACTGACTTGTGAGCTCTGGGATATCTTTTTGACAGATTGGGCATGAAACCAGAGGGACACTTGATCCTTCTGTTCCCCCAATAGAGCCCTGCTTTCCGAGGCTTAGCTCTGATTTGGCAACTCCAGAATCTCCCTTTTCCTCGACTTCATCGTCAGACAGGTCGATAACTTCTATGTTTCGTTTCCGTTTTGTCGAGCGCGAGTCAGGGTCTGAGCTATTATTTGAAGATGCCGTACGTTCCGGACGTTTCGATAACGATAGAATCAAGGGACTGTATTCATGAAACCGAACCAATCCAGGTAGCCGTTGCGCGTGCGCGTGTGCTTTTAGTCAACAGCCAGTACAAGAAAACCCCCTAAAAAGGAGAGAAGACAAAGAAGGGACGATAGATCTGACTTACCGAGCATTCTTATAAGCGTCCACACTAACCTCCAAGGCGGTATTCATCCGAAGATTCCCCTCGCTCGAGATTTTCTCTCCACATATGGGACATGAACGACGATCTCTTACATCAGTATCGATCGCTTCTCTGATACACTATCGGAACTCGATGATCGTTTTTGAGTATAGTTTTTTTAATCGTTTTTTGAAAAGAAAGAAAGAGTAGGAATACAGAAGTTTTCCAACCCAGATGTAAGTTGATAGACCCTTGTGTCAAAGACTGTTCTCTATCATCCCGATCAATTAGATTGAATGAACGGATAAATACGAACCCGACTACAGAACGAATGGAAACAAGTAGTGATCACCGGATTGACATAAAATTCTCGACATATCGGACAACGAAGACAGGCTAAGGCGATGCTGATCCCCAAAGAAGCAAGATAAATGACGCGTCAGAATTGGATCTGGAAAAGAGAGGGATAGAACAGACATCGACAGAGACATGTGAGAGGACGAGGTACGAGTTGGAAACTGACCGTCTAGGACTTGAATTTCGGTTTGACGGAATTCTGTCGGGTCATCGGTCACGGTGGTCGTCGTCTTGAAGAATTCCATATCGGTCCTTTGTGCTCCTGATGAGCTGCTGGGTGGGTGCTTGAGGGCGTGCGTGAGCCAGTAAGTGACTGAACAAGTGGATGAAGGAGAGAGAGAAGAAGTAAACGACCAAGTTTACGACGCGTCTTTCCGGTCGGTCACACCCGAAATCATTACCTTCATTACTACCGTCGACGCGTGTCAGACCGAAATCCGTTCGGCCCTAAGAGTACGAAGTGCGAACTGGAACTCAACGCTTCACAACGATCTTACAACTCATCCCTTTATGCGCGGTTGAGATGATTTATTGTTCTTTCATTGAAGATCACCGCATCATATCATGTGACCAAGTCAATAAGAACAGAAAGAGAGAGAAATTGGGTTCATCAACAAGACATAGATACAAACAGTCTGTTAATCGAGATCAAGATTGAGCTATGCTATCTCTACAGTGTGTATGACTGGGAGAGGAGCTCTACAGAAGAAGATGGAAGAATTGATACTAAATGAAGGAGAAATCTATTTGATCGAAGAGGAAAGAAAAGCTGGAAGAAGGGGAAAGATGAGTCTATAAGAACGGAATTCAGATCACATATCTTCCGTACTCCACATTTCCCAAATGAGCTTTGGATCCTTCTTAGGAACCGGGTGACCTTGGAATGCTCGTATCCTTTCGACTGTCGAGTCGGCCAGACTGAAGAATGAAGGAAAAAGGAGAAGAACAGAGAAAGAGGCAGAATAAGACATCAGGCTATCTGGAAGAGACTATATAGGCAAGTACTGACATTCCTCCCCATCTTTCGGAAGCATCTCCTCCAATATCCGATCCTAGAGCGACAAAAGGAATGATAATTGGCGGAGTAGCCGAATAACTCTGTAGTGCGCCCATACTATCGTTTATTCTGATGTACTTTGTGGGGAGATCATGGTCGATCGGGCTGGTGAACAGGTCAGGCAAGTTGTGGACATGGCCATTCAATCGGCGGAGACCTTTTCTGCTGAGAGAGTACGCATGGGTGCCCATCGGTCGGTTGGACTTGCGAAGACCAGGGTGAAAAGTGGGTTTGTGAACTCTTTCTTCTCCAAGAATCCAGCCGAGGTAGCTGCAAGGCAAGCAAGAAGAAAGCGATCATCAGGTAGTGAGATGCACGGCTCTTTACGGGGTTGACTTTGTTTGAAAGACTTACACGATATCCCAACCGTCCTCCGTATCGGCTAGTGAGCGGGTCATTTCCTGCCATCGATTGACCAATGAAAATTCGGCATCAATGTCATCCTCCTGTGGGTTTATCAGGTGATCGTTCGGGTGAGCGTCGATGAAGACATCAAAGAAATAAGCGCAACGAGGCATGGTCACTTACGAGGATGAGGACACTGTCGTCATCGTTTTGGAGGGCGAGGTTCCAAGTCTTCAGATGTGAGAGATAGCAAGCGAGCGGTGCTTCTGTGGTCCAGAAACAGGAGAAAGATTCCAACCCCATTCAATTATGAAATTGTCTGGAAACGATGACGAAAAAGAGAGGGAGAGAGACCAACTCACGGGGTGGCCAGGCGGGAAAGTCGAAGTATATGTTTTCGTATGTACCGTTCAGAGGGAATACGGTGTTGGGCTTGTCAAACGATGAAAGAACATGTTCTCTCCTGTGGTGATGTTCGCGGAGCGCAAGAAAGGAAAAATGCGCACATTCACGTAGAGGACGTTTCAGATGAAAAGAAAGGTAACTTTTTTTCTTTGGACAAAAAAACCTCACCAAGTCTGCTCCCCGTACAATTTCGGGTGCTCACTTTCCCTGATTGCTGATGTTTCGCCGTTCCTGATTCGATCTTGCAGGACGGACTCTTCCCAGAGTCGTTCCATTATGAAGTCGACCGCGGGTGAATCTTTTAGGACGGCCTCGACGTAGGTAAAGTTGAGTTGTAGGGCTTGCGCAACAAGTTCCATGTGCTCCCTACGATCTGTATATCGCAAACGATCTGTATGAGAGCGGAAGGACTATCAAACGAGGTAAGATGAGAGCTCACCTGTACGAGAGGCCATGTTGATCACATAGATACTACTCCAGGTTGAACCGAGTCCGCGTTCGTTCATGTTCTGAACGAGTTCATCTCTGAACGTAGCCGCCTGTGGTGAACTCTGTCGCTGAAAGAACGAACCCCAGACGATGAAGAATAAGCAGACGGAAGTGACGATGAGGATCGACATAGTCGAAGACGAGCGCATCAGGATTTTCCGATATGCTGAAGACGGAAAGTGAGAGTGAGAGCACCAAAACGGAAGGTTGCCCAAGTCCGTAGTTCCAAATCGAAAAGTGGGTGACAAAAGAAGAGGAAAGAAAGGTGATGAACCAAAAAAAAAACTCTTGGTTTATAGAGGGCATCTCGGGTCAAAGGGATGATTGACTTGAGGCCAGGAACCAGAAGAAAGTTGGAGAAGGCAGATAAAAAAGAAGAGCTCTAGACCACAAACAAGGTTGAGGAAGGGACGGTGAGGAAGGCAGAGAAAGAGAGTGCAAGCGCGTGCACAAAATAGAGCGAAGCACACAAAGCATTGAATCCCCAGGTCAGTGCAGAGTCAGAACGGAAAAGATACACAGAGAGAGAAGTAGATAGGAGGGCGCGAGAGAGAGAGACACACCCACCCACACACAGATAAAAGGAATAAATAGGGAAGAAGACAGAGAAAAAGACAACAGGAGAACCAGATAAACAAACTCTCAGTGTTGAGATCAGGAATTTGGACGATGCTCACTACAAATGGAAACTACAGAACATTTTACACATTGGAATACCAGCCTCTCCGAGCGGAAATGAATGGATGATCCGGGGTGCCTTCGCGATCGCGGACACATGTTCTTATGGTCGGATCGGGACAGGCAGGCGAACGCCGAAGAAGAGCGTGAATTTGTTGGCCGGCAGCACTCGAGAAGCAGCGTTCAGGCACCGGGAACAGGCATCGTCGGCAGAAAAGTTCCGAATAGTAGGTACCCGGAACATGTGAGGTCTGCGAGGAGAGAGTGGACAGGAGAAGCCCAGCGCGAGATTGTGAAAGCGAGGGACGATCAGGGATCTGTCTCGGAGAACACGGTCGATCGAGTTTATCCGAGTATTTGATTATCGTTCCCTCCAAAATTCTATCTGCCCTGTCGATTCTGTTCCTTCGCCCTTAATTTTGCACTTGCAGATCGTGTTTCATGATGACGATCGATTCGGTCCGCTCGACCTCAGACAGAGAGCACATATATACAATCGTTCATACGGCCATCAGAGCAAGCTTATACAAACAGCGTTCAATTAATGACGTATACCATCTGCCCATTCGGTTTTTGTCTTGATGGCCGAACCTCCCATCACCCTCCTGCCTCTACCCAGACAGAACCCCAAGTCCATCTCCAACTGATCATACGTTCCCATACGCCAGAACCAGTCCGTGTTTCCGAACGACCACACGATCTCTTCTAGCTCAGCCGAGTTCTCAAACAGACCAAGCACAACCGGAACCATCCTCGGGAGAATCTGTTTTTGGATCTCTTCGGACGTCGACTTGATCAACGGTAAGATGTGGAAGAATGGTGCGGCCTCGTCGAAAAAGTTGATGGTTGCCAGAGGAAGTACGGTCGGAGAGAGCGGAAAGTCCAGGTGAAGTGATCGGAGCGAGCGTAGGTGGGCAAGGTATAAAGGTAGGTGGATCTAGATGATATCAAGAACACCAACACGTCAACGCTCACAGAACAAATTTCACAGACACCAACATACATACACAAATGCGCGCAGGGCACAGCTCGGTCAAGAGTCAAAAAAGAATCACTCACACTATCCTCCATGTCCAGACCCCAACGTCCACTCTCAAACGTCAATCGTTCCAATCCTGGAAACTTCTCATCAATCAGACCCAATAACTTTTGATCCACCCACTGCCCGATTGTCAGTTCCTTCACTCCGTTCGGCACTTCCAGCCGCTGGAACAATCGTTCCATCAGACCAAACGGCACATCCAATTCGAGCTTCCAGAGCTGGGTCTTTCCCTTGATCAAATTGACGGCTGAGGCGTACAAACCAGGTGAATCTGTATATGAATCCTCTGGGACGATCAAGTTCAGCACCTCGAGCTTCGGCAGACTGTTTTCTGGGATACACAACGTCGATTTCGGACCCATTGGCATGTGCGTGATCGATAACAGTCTTAATCGAGGACAACCTAGTAGAAGATCCGGAAATAGATCGGTCGATAGATCAGCCGGACGGATAAATAACCTTTCTAACATTGGAAGCTTCAGTGCCGTTTTTGTAGGCAGAGAAGGATCCGTAAATATCGTCTCAGCTGTCAACCTAGGTGCGTCCCTCGGACAGATCAGATGAAGCAGCTTCAGAGTGCGCGCGCTCTTGGCCAAAGCTCGGTTGATCGCATCAGAGTCCAGAGTCCTTCTTTCTGGGGTCCTCTTCACGAGTGTACCCCCAGTAGTCTCTTCGGTCTCTACCGACTCTTCTTCTTCCCGTCTACCGGCAGAGGCAAGTACAACGGCCGGCTGACTCTGTTCGATCCGGTACGTCGTCTCGGACCAAGGTGAGACAAACCCGGGATAGATAGTGAGCTGCTCGAGACCTTGAAACAGCCCTAGCTGAGGACTGGAAGTGATGCCGCTGTTAATGAGCACAACGCTCTGTAAGGATGGTAGCTGGGAGATCATCCCAGCCAGCCAGTCAGACAGACGTTCGAATGGCTCGTAGTAAACCAGTTCGAGCGAAGGTAATGCTCCAAAGAACATTTCTACCTGAGGACCAACAAGGCTGGTGACCTATAAAATGAGAGTATTCCACAAAGGAAAGTAAACCACAAGATTCATGTTAGATTTGCGGTCCTCGGTACAAGATCACTTCGTAGGAAAGCAAGACGAACATCACAGCCAGCTGTCACGGTGATCTCTTGGATCATACCCCATACCTCCTGATGATCCATCAGCCAGGTCCAAAACTTCTTTCCGTGTGGACATGAGCACAACGAGATCGACCGGAATCTTAGTCGACTGAACCAAACGATCCGAACAAGAGAAAGGAGCCTTCAGCACCTCAACTGGTCTGTTCATTCGATCCCGACAGGAACAAAGAGAAAAGATGGACAACGAACGAAGTAAGAGAAGCGAATGTCCGGGACGTCATGGCTAGTTCAGAAATGCTCTTCGACACCTTTCTCGGTCGCCGATATGACAAACTCTCCCGGTTCTTGCCGTTAGGGTCTGAACTTGAACTTGAACCCGAGGCCTGGGATGAGAGATCAATCACGCTGATCAAACGGTCCAGGACCTATACATTTTATCAACCCAGACATCAAACCGAGATACTAGGTTAGAACGTGTCCTTGCCAACGACAGCTTCGATATCAACTCTATCCCGGAAATGAAAGCTTACGACGAAAGGAAGCTGGTCCAGTGTCATCGTCGAGGATGTCGTGACAGCATTGACCTCGTTGATTGATAGAGGGTAGTCCATGATAGCTTGTCAGCAGTTATAATGTGTATGTATGAAATATAATGTGCAGATATAGCGCGGAGTGAGGCAACTGGCAATGGCAAGAGTGTTCCGAAGAAGGGATGTTTGTCGAAACGACAAAGAGAAGGTAAAAAAGGAAAGAAGATAAGGAAGACCCTGATCTCAACACCCAAGGATAACATTAAACGACAGGATCAAGAAAGGATAAAGAGAACCCGCCCGGTAGGCACGGTCAGAAGAACCACCCGGTAGGTTCTCGAACGAGAAGATGGTGATATCGTGCATCTGATACTAGCCACAAATGACGACAGTGTATGCTAGGCTTACAACGCCGTCCGTTCATCCAAGCGGATATCACCGACGTTAGGGTTATCCATATTTCATTCGAGGACCCGGCAGTCATGATGACTGGACGATGCTCACCATACTATTAACTATACAGATCATCAGAATCTAAGCTCTGAACACTCTGAGCTTTTTCACCCGTAGTACGGGCTTCCGGATCCAGACTTGATCTGGACAGAAGCCGCGACGAGGGCGCCTGATTGGTAGCCTTCACTCGAGCACGATGCTTCGGTCGTGTGGGTGTCCGATCGGAATCTTCCACAATCTCTGTCTCCCCTACGATCACCTGATGGCCTGACGCCAGGCGAGCTGAAGCCCTAGTTGGAACTGTCCGAGGCTTTGGTCTGCGTCTCGGTATAATGATGATGTCTCCTTCTTCTGACCCATTATCTGGGCCTTGAACTTTCAAAAGCCTAGTATCGTCCGTCTTGAAACTTGACGGCTCTTCACTAGCCTCCTTCTGTAAATGATCGTTTGAGACAGCCTCGACCTCTTTACTAGCTACCGTACTTTCCCCACCTCGTCTGACTCGTTTTGAAATCGGAGTCTTGACCCTCCCAGAGGACGGTCTTCGCTTCCGACTGCTCTCCGCAATCTTTTGGATAACTTCTGGATCGGAAAGCGGGTCTTCCGGCGGACTCGCCTGACTGGACGGTGTAGAAGGAAGATCAAGGATTAAGGCCTGATCGTCTATAACGCTTGGGTTCGAGCCGGACGAGCGTATGGGTTTATTGGCAGGTTGTGCTTTGAGAGAATACGGACAAAGATGAGAGTCTATTGTTGAGTGCATATATCCCTCGGGGCAACTAATGACAGGAAGATACACTTACACTTGAACAAATGTTCTGCCAACCTATCGATCGTCAGCCCAAGAAGATTCTTTCTGCCGTAAGCAATACATCGCACACAAAGAAGGGAGAGAAGAAATTAATGCACTTGCCCAAATCCGAACTGATCGTTCTCGAACTCTTCAGCGAACCCATCTAGGTGCAAAACTGGTTTCGCGATCTTTCGTTCTATCGGGCTAGACAGTAGCAAGCTAGATGACTGCTGTCTCCTGATCGCATCCGTCCCATTCATCTCTGGCTCAACACTTCTCGTCCATCTGGCCAAGTTAGCGTTTCTCTCTCCATTTACTGACATGGACTTTAGCGTCTCACTCCTCTCACTCGATCTTCTCGTCTGGCTGGACTGAACATTGGCTCGGGCGATTTGCAGCATCTCGGTTGCCAAGACACCGTTCCTGACGACTGATGAGGCTCTCGGCCGACGTTCGCGTCTGACCGATTTGATAGAAACAGTAGAAAGCCGAGGAGCTGCTCCGGAGCTTGGGATGTTTGTCTTGGTCTGAAACGGACGACGTAGGCGAGAATCAGCCGTCAAACGATCAGAGGACGGATGTGTATCGCGATCGACACTAGCTTTTGAAATGGCAGATCGAGGGGTCGATACCGAAGAAGCGAATGGGGTCACTGGCATGATGGTGACTTGAGCGAGGGTGTGGATCGTGGATGTCAACACCAAACCCAGTATGCATATATATATGTGACTATATATGTATGTGTGATGTTCTCCAGACAGATTTGCCACCTCGTTCAAACAAGACGTTGAGCGAGTGAGTGAGCGACCAGCCAGCGCTACGACGGATCGACAGGGGTAATTCTTGATTAGATAAGAAAGAGGGAGCGAGGATGCTGGTGTTTGACACTGCCACTACTGCGCTGGCTGCTGAGGCTGAAGTTGACACTGAGGCTGACACCGAGACTGACACTGCTCGTCGTCAGGGCAGATTAGACCCGTAGCCCATAACCCATGGGGATCTAGGTGGTTTGTGGTCTCAGGGCACCCAAGTCCAAAAGGACCATGTATCGACTGCCATCGGTTGAGATTACTCTCACCATGCTTAAAGCAGTAGAATCGTAGCATATCGATGTATCCGAATCGTCCAGTGTTTCTACATTCCTCAGCTGTGAGTGTATCATCATGTGTCTTCTCTCTAAACTGTCTCGTTGAACAGGCCTTAACATCTTCTCATTCTGATAGCTCTCGCCAGAGGAGTATCCAACCTTTTTGTCATGGGTTCATGATCTTCGTCTCCCTGCAGGAATTTCTAAGGCCACCGACCAAAATGAAGGATACAAAGATGACCTCGCCTGTCGTGATATCAGAGTGGACGATGTAGGAAGATTCTTGTTGGAATCTATCTCGCTACAAGAGTCTCATTGGGAGGAGGCAAGCATGTTCTTCTGTTTCCATTCCTTCTGTTGATCTGCTGTTGATGATGCTTGGGGCTGTGGAGATCTCATCATCTGTGCCTTTTATCTTTTTTTTTCCTTGGTTCTAGATCCTGGCCATCTTTCATCCAGCTCATCGGTCTCTACAGCCCAGACATTCTATTTCTCAAAGTCATCTGAGATCGCTCAGCCCGTTAAGTAGCGAAGAGGTGTTTGTGGTCCTCCGGTTGGCTTGGCACGCTTTAGGTGGGAAGCACCTTGGTTCAGAGGGTCAAAGCTTGATTTTCAGGCAGGGTCAGTTCCTCATACTGTTCGCAGTCAAGTCTTCTCTAGTTTTCCAGACGTTGAAAGTACATCTTGCTTTCATATCTTGAATCAAACCCCAGCCACCCCTCCCTCGGTGCCTTCTCAGTCTTCTGTAGGCTCGTTGGTCTCGTCTCCATCGTCCATCTCAAGCTCTCGTTTCTCTATCAACAATCTTTCGAAACTTCCTCCACCTCCTCAACACCAAGCTCGAAAAACTTCAGTATCTACTCGAACGCTACCGTCGACTACCGAGGGTAAAGCTACCTCTCCCATGGCGTTTCCTTCGATTTATGCCAAGCCTAGTCTATTCGTCAGAAGAAGGTCTACCTCATCTTCTGTCTCGGATCTTCCGACTGCTTCAGTTTTCCTCCCACCTCCGCCTCCACCACTACCACCGCCGCAGAGACCCTCTAGGGTTGTTTCTGAAAATTCCAGCTTGGAGACTGTTCGTAAGACAACCGAGCAATTGATACATCTGTCATCTGCTTCTCCGTTGTCCCCTCCGTTAATCGCTTCTTCCAGATCCTCGTCGTCATCATCTGAAGACTCTGATGAAGGCCGTCGGTCTGGATTTGATCGTATGCGATACAAAACCCCGATGAGCGACGACGGATCGTCTGCAGAAAGTTTTACTGAGGATGACGGACAGGCAAAAGTCGAGCTGTTGCTCAACGATCTGGACCCTCCACAAGTGGCTTCACCGAATTCAAGTCTTGTGCTGATAGATGATACCTCTGTTTCAAATGTGACCGGTATGCCTACGGTGTCTTCATCGAATCCTTTTCGAGCAAGGCTTCATTCAGCTTCTATGCTTCCGCCACCTGAGTTTTCGGTGAGGTCCCAGAGCTTGTCCGACCGGCCGATACTCTCCATCGTGTCTCCTCCGCTTCCTCCTCGTCCCGGCCTTGTCAATAAACCCCACTCGGCCCCGCCTCTCCCCCCGCGAGAGTCATTGTTACCTCCTTGGTCCTCATCACCGCTTGTCGCTCGATCGGCTATTGAATCAGAGCCTCTCCTGTCTCCGACCGGTCAGAAGGTCTCGATTCCGAGAGAGACAAGGTCAAGTGGGCCAAAGGTCCCAGCGAAACCGTCCAAACTGCAGACTCGGCCATCGAGCTTGATTAGTAGCTCTACTGGGTTCCACACGACTACACTCATTCAGCAAAGCCTTCTCGCAGCCGAGGATGCACGTAAGAAGGAGCAGACGAAGGCCGAGCGAGAGCGTAGGGTAGAAGTTATCGGGTCGTCGAGCATGTCTCGTGGAGAAATTCACCGGTCGAGATCTAGAGATGGCATGACCGCAGGGCTCGGGCAGAGAGAGAGTGAGGGAGGAAGCAAATGGGCTACAGTAAGCGCGCATACCGGGTTGAACAGAGAATCCAGCTCGAAAGGTGGTCATCATTATCACCATTATCATTCGAAGCATCTGCCTCGGTCTTCGATCTCGTCATTCCAGGCGTTGATGAAACCTCCGCCTCCACCTGCGCCTTCCCAAATGTCGTCATCGTCGTCGTCTACATCGTCGTCAGCCATAGCGACCTCGGGACCTAAAAACAGTGGGCGAACGTCCAAGGTCAGCGGCTCATCTGCCCCGTATGGAATCAAGCCACTCAGATCAATATCACCCACACTTAAAGCCGCTCGCCCAGAATCTCCAGAAACTACCTCAAGGGTTCTTCCACCTCCTCCACTTAGGCGATCATCGACGCTAGCAAGCCTGCATTCGATATCAAGTACGGGCTCGAATACGACTTCGACTTCTCAACAGCCAGAAGATTCGCTTGTACGCGCGCGTTCTCTCATGACGAAAACAAAGAGTGATCATTGGCAATCGACTGAGGATACGCTTAAGGGAAAACTGAGAGTTCTAGGAAATAAAGCAGAAGAAGGAGTTGATTGGTTAAGAGATGCGACCGAGAGAAGAAAGTCGGAGATATCACAAGAAACACAGAGGCTGGTTGAGAAGTAAAGGAAGAGAAGGGGTTGATTATGACACGACGATCTGATGAGTTTGCTCTTCTACGACATCAAAGGGAATGATCGAAAGAGGGGGGGAAAGGAAGAAAGAAAAGAAAAAGGCAAGTTGTTTCCTATAGAGAAGAACGCAGTAGTATGAGAACACTGTGAAAGAACACGCGCCATCCTCCTGTGTGATAGAAAGGGGAGAGCGAAGAAACCCATGAGTGCGTCTGATATGACTACCGCTTCTGCTGCTCTGACTGCTGACACTGAAGCTGATACTGCTCCATCGACGAACGCAGACCCAACCCAATGAGTGTTGGAAGTCTGTGGTCTGAGAATATCCCAGTCCAGAAAGGCCATGTTTCAACCATCATCGGTTAGGGTTACTCTCACCATGCCAAGGCTTAATTTCTTGGCGGGGACAACATTTCCCATTTTCTTCTCCTTCCAGCTTTCAGTTCACTCTCATCTCTTCCGAGTCGTTGTTGTTTTCTTTTTCTCCTCTTGCCCTTGGTCTTCCTGCCCTCTCCCATCATCCCCTTCCCTGTTCCTTGCATATCCCCTTGTCGTTCCCCTTTCCTCCCACCGCTCGGCAGCCGCGCTCGCTCGTTTCAGTTCCTCATAGAAAAGCAAGAAATAGGAAGGCAAAAGACCTTATTTCCCTCACGCATCCATCCATCATGGTTTACCCTTCTACCGTCCTTTTTGCTCTCGCTCTTTCTCTCTCTACCACCTCGCTTGTGTCGGCTGCTGGCAGCCACGGATCTTCTATCCATCTGAATCATAACAAGGTGTTGGCGAACGTCGCCCGGAAGGCCGGCTTTGAGGCTCATCAAGCTAGAATCTTGGAGGAAAACCTCGCTACCCCCAAGTCTATCCGAAAGCGAGACGGCGGCAGATGCAAGACCAAGATTAGCAGTAACAGCAACGATAACAGCAGCAGCAGCAGCAGTGCCTTTGTGTGAGTTTCTTTGGTATTCCTTCTCGAATCTATCTAGATATGCTAGTTCCGGTTTGGTGTGAAGTGAGAGGAAGAGTGTTGGTCGTCTCGGCTTGGCGTGGCGGGCTGGTGCCTGTGTTTTCGGGTACACCCCTGTGTTTTAAACAAGTTTGTTGTTCACACGATCAGTCACTGATGTTGTTTGGACTTGTTCTTTGCGTATCCTCGGGAAACCCATTGATCCTCGTATGATGGTCACATCATCAATGGCTTCACTGTTTTCTCATATAGTGAAACCCCGTCCTCCACCCAAACCCAGGCCCAGGCGCAAACCTCGATCCCTGCCGTGAACGCTATCGCTAAGCCCACGGCCACCTCTTCTGTCTGGCAAGAGGCTTCTGCCACCACCACTTCCTCCGCTTGGCAGGAGGCTTCGACGACTTCCGTCTGGCAAGAGCAGCCTTCAACTTCGTCCGGAGCTTGGAGGGCGTAAGTATCTCACCGATCAATCCTTCCGGCCTCCCTTTCACCTGTCGTTTTCGTCTCGATTGACTTTTGTTTTGTTATGTAAACATCATGTGCGCAGCGCTGCCACCACTACCTCAGCCTGGCAAGCCCCAGCTCAAGTCTCTGTTTCTGTTTCTATCGGCGGGTCCGGGAACATCTTGAACATCAATGACTTGACGTGCGGCTGGTCGGGTGCTACCGAAGATAGCCCCAATGGATCCCAGGTGAGCCACCGATTCGAGAGTTCAAGTCTCGAATGACGACCAACTAACGAGATATCATGTTCTGATCTTGCTCGGATGTCTGCCTTGACAAACTAGGAATGGCTCAATTGTGGTGTTAACGGAGCTGGATGGACCCCTCCTTGTAAGTCACATGGTTTGTTGAGACCGTTTTGAGTGCATGGTTCAGAAGCTAAGTATCCCTTGTGAATGATCTCAAACAGTCGTCGCTGTCGGAGAGCTCAAGACTGTCGACCTCAAGACAGCCATTGGTCAATCTGGTTCTGTCTTTGCTCCCTGTGCTCCTTACGTGGACATCATGTACAGCGTTGGTGAGGAATTCAATATTCCTCCCATCATGATTGCAGCCTTTGCTATGCAGGAGTCTACTTGTCAGCCCGGAGTGGTTGGACAGGGCGGAGAGCAGGGCTTGATGCAAATCTCCAAAGACAAGTGCGCCAACGCACCCGGCGGAAACTGCCAGGATCCTTGGTACAACATTCATACCAGTGTCAGCTACTTTGCCAGCACGCTCAACGGAAACGGTGGGAACGTCTTGCTCGCTATCGGTACCTACAACGGATGGTACAGCGGGTTGACCTATTCTAGCGCCACTGCTGCTCGATGGTCTTCGTGCTGCCGATGCCAGAACAACCTTGACTATCTATACAGCTTCACCAACGGATTCCTCCAGGGAAAGAATGGTTACAGCATGGGCTCGATTCAGAACTTGGCTGTCTGCTAGTTTGTCAATGAGCAGGTGCTTTCTCTTTCATGCCGCTCCTCTCTCTTTTCCATTTTTCTTCTTCACTTTTCTCTTTTGAGGGGATCTGTTTATGCTCTCATCACATTTGTTAGCTACCTGAAGAATCACTCCCGGTCTCGAGTGAATTCTTTTTTCTTCCTATGTTTCAATCTTCCTTGTCTTGTCTTGCGATACCCACCTTTTCTCTCGTCGTCAACACATGCTCCGTTTGCGTTCTCGAAATAGATAGATTTCAGGCTCGTGGGCGAGTTCTTGATATACATCGTCTCTATCATAAATCTCTTCCACTTTGCCTGTTGTTCTCATAAGTTTGAAGATCAGCTGTGCTGTCTTCTTTCTCGTCATGTATCTCTTTCTTTTCTTGCTTCTCGATGATCATGAATAGAATCTTATGCATGTATCTCAATAGCTTGCTCTCAAACGGTTCGCGTTTCCCAGATAGATGCTGAGTGGCATTTCAATGATGCGCCGGAGATGGCCGCTTCACACAAAACTTGTTGCTCAGCCCACAAATGAATTTGTTGATCATCTTGACGACCAACACACTATGCTCAAGTCAAGACCATCCCGTTGTCTCAACTTGTCTCGTCCGTCTGTGAGAACTCTTGTGACCGTACCGAGCACTGCTCAAGAGGCTTACAAGTATATTCTTGAGAGGGATTCTGGAGAAGGCGGGATACATGCATATGTTCATTTAGTACCACCAACATGTTCGTTCACGCCTTCTTTCAATCGACTCTTCATCTTTTCTTTTTCTTTTTTGCCTTCGACTTTGAAACGTATATAATCTTGTTCTTCAAACGTCAGAGAGTCTTTACCTGTATTTCCACGTTAAATCAATGGTTTTGCATCCTTGAAGGACCGAAAAGATCAAACATATTAATAAATTGCGATTTGATCTTGCTTCGTTCTGTACATATTGTAGCGGACGATCCGACAAGCTCGACATCGAAAGGTGATTCCTCGAAGAAAGACCTTCCACTAGAAGGTCTACCAATAGCTATCAAAGATGCATTCTGCATCAAGGGTATGCCATCAGCGGCATGTTCAAGAGTACTTCAAGGTGAATACAACTTAAAACTCTCTTTCTTGTCGTCCTCTCTCAGCGGTGCTCTTCTTCTTCTCTCTATTGACAAGGATGTGTTTGCTCTGTTGCTTCTTCGGATGATTAACGACACACCGACGCTCTCTAGGATTCTCTTCGCCTTATTCATCCACCGCGACAACCCTTCTTTCTCAAGCTGGTGCCGTTTTGATGGGGAAGGCGTCTCAGGATGAATTTGGCATGGGATCGTTCAATACCAATCTTCATAGCTCCATCGGGAATATACCCATCAATCCGTTCACTGTCGAAGGAACGGATGAGATTGGATCGGATAAGTGGAGAAGGAGAGAGAAGAGATCATGTGGAGGAAGTTCAGGAGGGAGCGCAGCGGCCGTTAGTGGTGGTTTGGCTTGGGCGTGAGAAGATCTTTTCGCTCTGCTTGAGCTTCTAGAATAGTATGCTGACGAACATTGGATTGTGTTGGGATAAACGGAATATAGAGCATTGGGAACGGACACGGGGGGCTCGATCAGGCTGCCTGCCTCATATTGTGGGATTGTTGGTTTAAAACCTTCGTACGGACTCGTTAGCCGGTTAGTCCATTCTCACTTTCAAGACTGTCATAAACCTATTTCCAAGGCTTTTTCCTGATCGTGTTCATGTCAAAAACCACTTCTACCACTCATCTATGCGGATCATACTTGCTTAATCAAGATGGGGCTTGATCTCGTATGCTGACACATTAGATACCGTAGGCGTTTTAGCAAACGATGTGACTTCGGCCCAGAGAGTGTTTGGTATGTGTCTACCCAATTTGATCCTCAGATAATCATGTCGTATCGACCTGAATTCATTGACTCTGATCTTCTTTGCTTCTTGTTCTCCTGGTTACTATTCAATACTAAACTTAAATTCGTCATCTCTTCTCCTTCCTATCTCGTGAAAACAACTTTAGACGTCATCTCTCAGCCAGACTCGAAAGACTCGACGTGTGTTTCTGAGTCGGTTCGTTCTCGAATGATGGAGATTTCAGAAGAGTCAATATGCCGCATCCCTGGTCTGAGGAATGGTGAATTGGCTGGTCTTCGTATTGGGATACCTATCGTTCGTTGAGTTTTTTTTGCTAGCTGGCACACACACACTGAAAAACACGGAAGCTGAGTTTTTTTCTGTATCTCTTTCTGCACCCACTCTCTTTTCTTTTTCGACACACCGATCCTGCCGGACATCTCAGGAGGCTTTTCCCACTGAGCTTTCACAAGATACTCTGGCTCCTTTCCGAGAGACGATCCGAGCGCTCAGATCTCTGGGTGCCACTGTACACTCGGTTTCTACACCTCTCGCTCCTTACGCGCTCTCAGCGTACTACACCATCGCCACTGCCGAAGCGGGGAGTAATCTCGCTCGATTCGATGGTTTGAGATACGGTGCGAGAGGAGAAGACCGTTTTGATGATCCGAACGCCGACGAGAGCTATCAGGAAGGTTTGGAGAAAGCGCGAGCACTATTAGGACCGGAAGTCAAGAAGAGGATTATCGTCGGGGCGTATTCACTTTCTGCCGAGTAGGTCTCTCTATATCCCTCGCCTTTTGTCTACTTTGTGACTGTTTGACTGAAACAACCCGATGACATTTCTTCTTGACTCCCGATCAGAGCATACAATTCGTTCTACCTTCCGTCGCTCCAGCTTCGGGCGCGTCTCACACAGACTTACCTATCACTGTTCCGAACCCCATCCGCCTTTCATGCTGATTCGTCCAATCCCTCAGGCATTGACCTCATCCTCCAAACTTCCTCGATCTCGACCGCTCCTGTCCTTTCTCCCGGCGGTCTAAACACTTCGTCATCATCTGGGTATGCACAGGATGTGTTGACTGTTCCAGCTTCGCTTACTGGGTTCCCGGCAATGAGTGTTCCAGCAAGACAGAGGGGCGAGGATGGGTGGCCGGTGGGGGTTGGGCTGGTGGCTGGTTGGGGTGGAGAAAGGTTGATGTTTGCCGTGGGCAAGGTGTTGGATGACGTTCGGGGTGTAAAATATTGATCTAGCTTGTCTCTTTCAAGAGAACCACCTGATAAGACTATTAGATAACTTGATTTTAATATGCTACTCGATCGTTTACAGCTTTTTTACTTCTTGGTAGTACACAGCGTTTCATCTAATTTCAGGAGTCTTCCTTCCAAAGGACTTCCTTCAAGCTGTCACCTAACAGATCAACGTATCTTCCGATGACAACGATCTTTCCTTCTCCTTTCCCTCTTTCACCTGTCGTAATTTCCTCCAACTCATACACTCCTCTGACACCTTGAAGCACCCACCCCTGCGGCTCTCTCTCCGCGTCCGTCCAGAAGATACCCTTCAAACGAAGAACCTCCGGTGGAGATGATTCCGATTGCTGAAGTGATTCTGGGTCCCAGAGTAAGGATTGAATCCATCGTTTCACCGAATCTATCTGTTCGATTGACAGGGCCGGAAGAGGGATCACCGTCGAGGCAATCTGAGACGAATGAGTATGCGCTGAAGGATGAGGATGAGCATGGGCACGAGACTCCGATGTGGGGTCCGAGCGGGACGAGAGGAAGGAGGGAACGACGGGTTGTTCGTTGGGGTTAGGAGAGTAGGCTTTGAGATCGAGAATGTTAGAAAGTGGGAGAATCGAGCGGGTCGTTCTGTGGATCTGAGCTGTTAAATTAATACGCCTTTGTTGGCAAAACGAACGAGACCGAGAATAGAAAACAGTGTGAGCTCAAGTTTCGGGACGTATGTTGGATGAATTATAAGTAAAGAGATAAAAAAAAACCCAGTGATACCTGATTGCTTCCTCGACTTCTTCCACTTGAGACAAAGGTACATCAGCCACTTTGTTGAGCAAGATAACATCGGCGCATGCGATCTGTCTAAGAATACGTTTTGATGAAAGACAATGATAAGTACATGTTCGAGCAAAACTTTATCCGGAAGCTCGAATCGAGATGTAACACAAGGCCATACTTCTCCCATTCGGTGGCTTCGCCCTCGACCTCTGGCTTCTCAAGTTGTTGCTAACAACGCGGAAGACTGGTAAGCCAATTGGACACAATCCTGAATTTTGAATTGAATCTGACGTGTTGTCTTACCTTGAGTCCCCACATAGCGTCCACCACGCAAACGACCCCGTCCAGCCTGACGTCTGCATCCCATTCCTCGTTTCTCCAAAAACTTTCAGCAATTGGTCCCGGATCAGCAAGTCCAGTGGTCTCCAGCAGAATATAATCAAAGCTTCCTCTTTGGGCAACCATCTCTTGAATGGCTGCAAATCCGTCGTCTCTAGCGGCACAACAAAGGCAGCCGTTCGGTAAAGTGAGCAAAGGAGAGCTGGTCGCGCCTGTGGCAGACTGAATGGAAATTGAACGAGATTCGATGTCGGCAGTGTCCGAGAACTCGTTCATGATTACGGCTATACGAAGCCCATGATCGGCGGAGAGAATGTGTCTAGAAGATGATGTCAAGAGGTGTATGCCGAGTAACGTTCAGCAAAGATCCACGACGGAGCAGACGAGTAAACGAAACGACATACTGGATCAGGGTGCTCTTACCAGCTCCGAGGTATCCGGTAAGCAACGTCAACGGAACTTTGGATCCTACGAGAACTCTGTTTAAACAAGCGAAATCTCAAAACGTCAGCATCAAGAATAGTCACAGACAGCAGACCAAACGCAAGACTGTAGTCACGGTGGGTTATCATCTTCCGAGTCTGAAGCACTCATCATCGTGGTTGTCGAGGTCGCTGTAGTTGATGGAAAGAGCAAGGCGGAGAGAAAGAGATGACGATTGAGGAGAGAGCTTACGTAAGTATAACTGTAACCACGTCTTGTAACCAGTTGACAACATTACGTAATCACCAGCGAGCGCCATACGGCCGATCTCTCTGTTTCTCTCTTTCCCATCAACAGCAAACCATCATCTCTCCGTTCTCTTTGGATCTCTTTCTCTGGGCCATCTTCTCTGCTCAGTCTTTGTTGGAGAAACATGTCGTCTGTGATGCCGGATATGTCGTCGCTTCTCATGTTTTTGTGTATGTTGCCAGCAGGGTATCTGCTCTGGAAGGTCACCTCGCCCGTCTCAAACGACACCAGCACCAAACCCAACAAAACCGATGCCTCTTCTGCTTCTTCTTCTGCATCGCTTTCTTCGTCGGCGAGTACAAAGCAAAAGTCAAGAAAGAAGAACAAAAAAGCATCGGCCAAATCCAGTCAGGCCGGTTCTTCAAACGAGACAGAAGCTAAAGCCGCCATCTCCTCTACGAACTCCTCGGTATCTCCTCCTCCAATCGACGCCTCTAGCTCGTCAACTCCCTCGTTCGCGGATATCGCCGATCCTTCTTCCGGAAAAAAGAAGAACAAGAAGGCAGGAAAGAAGGTTCCTTCTCCTGGGTCGGGTGACCATCTTGCGCAACAGTTGGAAGATCGAAGAAACGCAAAGACGGCCGTCACCGGGGTGGAAGAGTACGTCTTTTCCTGATCCATCTCTCTTCCGACTCATACGTTTTGATCACAAGAAACGAGCGCGTATCTGACAATTCTCAACATCTGTTTGCCTTTATTCAACTCATCTTGATTGATTTGAATTCAATCAGCATGCTTCCTCCTCTGCAGAAGCCTGCCCGGGTGATGAAGATCGCCCCCAAGCCTGCGGAGCCAACGTATGAGTCTGAATCCGAGTCGGAGGACTCCGAGGAGGCGCAAGAAAAAGAGTCATCCGAGCAGACGAAGCAGCCGGAACAAGAGTCTTACAAGTCTACAAATGTCTGGGAGGATGAGCCAGCCGTGGAGGAGGAGAAGTGGGAGAAGATCCCGATCAAGTCAAAGCGAAGTATGTCTTGTTTGAACTCGTGCGCATCAAAGATGAGGAGACGAACTGGATGCTAACTTTGGATCTAATCTTCTCATCCGATATGGACGTATACGTGTAGAGCCTCAAGCGGCCTCCTTCAACTCTCCTATCTCTATCGCCCACAAATCATCATTCGCCGCGCTTTCGTCGCCCTCTGCGTCTGCTGAGAAGAAGGCCAGACAGAACGCGAACAGGGCTGCGGCCCAGAAAGAACTCAAGCAAGCTGCTGAGGAGGAACGGCTAAAGACTTTGGCTGCCCACAGGAAGACCCTGGAAAAGTAAGCGTGCTCACTTTGAAAACCGACTGAGGATATGGAGTCTGAGACTGATGGTCTCTTCTGAACTCATCTGACTGTAGAGCCCGGATCGCGGAGCTTTACAAGAAGGGAGGGAAAGTCGGAAACGGAATGACGGCCTCTGTGGGTCCGGATGGGAAGATGAGCTGGGCTTAGAGTCAAATATTAATCGTCGTCTGGCCTTGAGGCATAAACATCCTCCCATGTGAAAGAAGGGAGCACGAGCCGACACAAAGGAGCAAATCATGTGTGTTACTCTCTTTTGGGGTTCCTTCATTCACACGAATGAAAAGGATTGAAACGGGAAGAGGGGTTATGGGGAGGAAGGAGTCTTCTTTTATCGATGATATGAATCAAATGGTGCCGAACTCTCAAACCACGTCTTGGTGTGGTTTTCTCCAACAGCGAATATGAATCAGATAGGTTCATCCTGAACAGACGATGCGTTCTAACGAAAAGGCGGCGAGGAGTGACACAAACAGTTGGGAATAATCCATGACAATCTCGAGGTTGATTTAAGGAAAACATCAAACTTTGGTTTTGTAGAAGAGTTGAAGCCCAAAGAGAAAGAATAGAGAAAAACGAAGAGTGTCGTGAACCTCGTGTGAGGTTTATGAATCATGGCCCAGCTCATGAACGGTACTAGATCATCCAAGAACAAAACAAGACAGTAAGCAAAGTGCCAGTCACGGGTTTAACTTTGAAGATGGACAAAAGGTTATTGAATCCTGTTCAAACTCACCGATCCGTTGATGGTCACGTATTCCTGTTTGTGTTTTACCGGTGATCAAATTGCAAGAAGGTGAATAATCATCATGACGAGAAGACAAAAACGAGCAAGGGAAACACATACATGACTGAAATCACAAGTCCAGTACTTCGCCTCCGCTGATCCTGCATCTCCTCCAAGGTCAACGACAACCTCGAGATCCTCTGCCTTCAGAATCTCACTAGCTCTATCTTCACTAAACTCTACAGGTTCCCCTTTATCGAGTAGGACGAGTTCTGAAGAACCATCGGTTGGAAGGAACGATACTCGGGTCTTCGTAGGTTCTATGGGGTTTGGGCTTCCCAGAGGGGCATATCCACTATGAGTCAAATGAAGATCAAACAAGAGGAATGATCAGCGAATGGAAGATAGAGGCACAAATGAGATCCTTATAGAGAAATAGGACAAACATGGCGCAGAGAATTCGACCCCAGTTAGCATCTTGGCCGTACAAAGCCGTCTTGACAAGAGAAGAGGTCGCGATGGTCGATGCAACCGTCTTCGCTTGCTCGTACGATGGTGCGCCCTATTCGAGTTGGTTTGGGTCGAAGTTGGACGTCAGAATAGAGCAGCTTGGCCCGAAAGGGTCGCAGAGCGAAGACGAACAACATACCTTGACGGTGATGGTAACAAACTTAGTAGCACCCTCTCCATCTCTGACGACCAATTTAGCAAGTTCTTCCGCAAAGCTAGTGAGTTCATCTCTGAACACTTTGTATTCAGGGTGACTTTCGTCAATCTCAGATGTCATTCCAGAAGCTCCGTTGGCGAAAGCAACGACCGTATCGTTCGTTGACATGTCTCCGTCGACAGTGATCGAGTTGAAACTTCGTTCTACTGCGAACGTCAAAGCGGACTGAAGAGCGGCAGGCGAGATAGCCGCATCGGTCGCGATCATCCCAAGAAGCGTCCCGTGTAGAGGCTTAGCGGGCTGAGGAGGGCCCATAGAGGGGTGGATCATCCCTGCGCCTTTGTCTACACCGGCTAGCCGAACTTCTTGACCTCCTAGCTGGAAAGTCCGAGTACGAAGCTTGGGGAATGTATCTGTCGTCATGAATGCTTTCGCAAGAGACATCCAAGCTTCAGGGTTTGAAGATAAGCTATCATGAAGAGATGGGATGGCCGGCAGGATTTTTGTCATTGGAAGATTTTGACCGATCACACCAGTAGAGACCACCAAAGTCCCTCGGACCGCGTTCTCCGCATCCGAGCTGATGAGACTATCAACAGATCGAACCATGGCGAGCGCATCCTCAGTTCCCTGTTTGCCCGTCACAGCGTTCGCACAACCAGAGTTTACGATCAGAGCTCTTGCCCTTCCTCCCTGGTCGAGCAGGACATCTCTGCTGACATTGACAGGAGCTGCCTTGAACACATTTCGGGTGAAACAAGCGGCTGCCGAGGTAGGGGATGCAGACTTGGACACGAACAGACCGAGGTCGAGGGCTTGAGGGTTCTTTTTGATCCCTGTGTGAACGGAGGAGCAAAGATAACCTTTGGGGAACGAACCAGCGTCGTAGGCAAGGACAAATCGGGATTTGTCAAGCGCAGCCGTGGGAGAAGCAGCAGAGTAAGCTCTCTGTGAACTCAACAAGGAAGATCTGCCGAGCAAGACGGATCTGAGAGGAATCATTGTCGGGAAAAGCAGATGATAGGTGATGTTGAAGAGAAGAGGGTGAGGAAGACTCAAGGGATATTAAAGATGATGAATGATATGACTAGGCTCATCTCAAATTAGCCGCGGGGAAGCAAAGAGTCGTAGATTGCCAACTTGTATCTGGAATGATTCTGAAATAGTATGACGAACGAGAGCAAACACACACGAAGAGCGCAACATCATGTATAATAATCGAATGCACTGTGAGCAAAGTGGAGAAGAAAAAAAAGAAAAAAACATGGAAAGATAAAAACTGTTATATAGAAGAACAACTGTTTTGTAGAAGAACAACTCGCAGAAACAATGCATCTTGTTCGTTTCTACAGCTCATCCTTCTTGTCGGCCTCTTTTGACGCCACCCCGCTCGCTAGACCGGACAAGGTCTCGCCAACAGTCCCCAACGCACCCGCTAAACGTCCCGCTGATTCTTTCACGATTTCGCCTTCTTCCTCGACCGTTTCTGTTTGAGAACTGCCCGCGGGTAGAACTGAGCCAGCGGCTCTGAGAGCCTCAACAATCTGCTCCTTGCTCTTTCCAATGATTCCCGAGCTTGCGACCGCCTCTGCCGCTCCTCCTATCGCTTCACCTCCGCCACTGATGATATCCCAGATGGGTAATCCCGAGAACGTTGGCTCATCAGCCTCGGTCAACCCTTTGGCTTTCCTTTCGGCCGCATCGGCGCGAAGCATAGCATTCGTCTTGATGATCCCAACTCGGGCGGAAAATCCACCTTGGACGTCCTCAAGAGATTCTCGGAACGTCTGAACTACAGAGGCCATGCTCGAGTTTGAAGAAGAGAGAAGTGGGTGGGTACCATCCTGGGTTGCATGTTGTACGAACAGCTCGTTCCAGAGTTCAGCCGTTCTGGTCAAATTGTGATATCGCGTCCAATCGTGTCGAGTCACATCCTCCAGCCAGGCATAGATGATCCCCAAGGCAGAAGCCGCCTCGGAAGCTACAGCATCAACTTTCTCTCCTGCAGCATCGGCCGCCTCGGTTTCCTTTCCTTCGACCTCTGCTAACCACTGCACTACATTCTCGCCGACGGTATCAACCTTGGCGTTAAGTCGTTCCTTAGCCTTCTCCAAAGCCTGATGGTGTATTTGAGACATAGACGATGACCAGGTAAGCTCAGGAAATTGTCATTCAGAAACGAGAAGAAAGAAGAGAGAATTAAGCCCAAACATACGTTGTTGATATCGTCTTGCTTGAGATTGGGTCGAGCGAGATACTTTTCCAACGACGTGGATAGCTTGGAAGCAGATTTCTCGAGTGTGACAATCCAAGATTCAGACAACGGCCCAAATGCGGCTACAGCTCTGGATCGGACGTCAAACAGCTGTAAGGTTCGAAATGAATGTATAAACAGGGTTTGTTTAGCCGTCGATGTCAAGACGATGGTATGATTGAATTTATAACTCACGGTTTTCACCAACTTGTCTTCCTCAAACTCTCCAACTTTTTTGATCTTCTCTTCAAAATCCTTATGTTTTCTCTCGATCTCTTCTCTGACGAGCCTGATCGCTTTCTTCTTCTCGGCCTCTCTTTCAACCCTCTGGTCGTCCGTCTCTTGCTCATCTGGCAAAGGCACAAGCTCCGGCTCCTCGATCGTCGGTACAATAACGGTAGATGGATCTTCGGCCGCCTCCAACTCGGCTAAGAAAGCAAGGTCTTCGTCGGCTTCTTCCTCAGGGGTATAAAGAGGGACGTGGGTAGCGGATACCATAAAGTTCGACGCAACATGCGTTTCGGCTTGTTCGTTGGTCGACTCTTCCCTCTCAACGGCCGCCAACTCCTCTTCTATGTTCTGCTCCGGAACCTCAATGGGCAGGATCGAAAAGATCGGTTCCGCCGGCTGCTCTTGTTCTTTTGTTTTCTCTGCCTCGACCACGACTGTCTCCTGAACTTTATCATTGCCTTCATCATTCGTCTTCAACTTCTGGACCTCCTCGTTCTCCTTCTTCGTCAACTTGTTCACGCTTTCTCTCACCTCCTCGGTTTGTTCGCCCAGGATAGAAGCCGCGCCGTCCGACACCCGCTCGAACGCGCTCTCTACCTTATCCCGGGCTTGCTCAAAAAAAGAAGCAGGCTCTTCAACCACAGGGGCCGGGTGAACTGCCTCCTTGATCTTTCCGAACAACGTCGTTGGCGCCGGTGGAGGAGGAGGAGTTTTAAGAACGTTCTTCTGAACGACGACGGCAGCTCGGTGAAGAGTAGTGGCGGTCAGGTTGTACGAGGTGGACACGTAGGGAGTCAAAGTGTCGATGATAGGATCCAGGTAAACGGCGAGGTAAGGTCGGTAGACACGAGTCAGGTAGAGGTTGCTGAGCTTGATGAGTTGAGGTCGAACGTGATGTCGCTCGACAAAAGAGGCGAATCTGAAAAGAGAGAGGTAGAGAGAAGAAAGCGAGGAGTGCGGTTAGCATCAAGGCCGGAGTGAAAGCTTGACGCGTCAAGAGATAGGTCTTACCTGGCGGACGCGACACCTCCCGCATACCCATGCTTCTTCCCAGCATCAAAGCTCTTCTGAGAAACCGGAATGATGGTGTTGTACCAATGGTGTTTTCCAGCCTGGGCTCCCCGGATAGCCAACGGCTTTCCGTTTTCCCAACCACTAACGATCAACTCTCCCGTTCGCTTTCTGACTAACTTGACCCTTGGATCCTGCTCGACCGCATTGTATGTCGCGCTGATTTTTCGGTGAGCGAGATCGATGTAGGGCTGGATCAAGATCTTCCATCGAAGCTGAAGCTCGTGAACGTAAGGCCTGATGGCGTTGGAAAGTCTGAGCTGGGCGTAGTGAACCCTCGGTGCAAGGTGTCGCTTGTAGTTGTTCACGCCAAGCGTTCGACCGGCGGCCACGTGGGGAGTAGCCAAGTCGATGACCTTCTGAACGTAGGGCACGACGGTGGCCTGAACAGAGTGTACATAGGGCGAATAAGGTGCGTAGTAAGGCTGAGCGGCGGAGATAACAGAGGATCGGACATGATCCAAATGAGGTTGGACGTAAGGCTGAACGATGGAGTGGTACTTTGTGGCGGGGGAACAGATGGCGGAGTTTGATGAAGACACGTTGGGAGGACAGAAGAACAAGGCGAGCAAAGTGTAGGAGATGACGGATCGGTAGAGCCATCGACCAAGGAAGCTGCTAGGCGCGGATCCCTGGTGATCGAGAGGAGAAGAGATGGAACGGGAGGCGAGTAGAAGGACCTCAGCCGAGGACAGCAGCGACAGACGATCTATTGAGATAAAATACTGACCTTGAGTGCCTTAACATGAGCCTTGACCTTCTCTTCAGCCTTTTTAGGGTCGACGACAACACCTTTGGCTGCCGCTGCCTTGGAAGCGGTAGATTCTGTTGGTCCGTTCTATCGATGACATCACATCGAAACAGAGAACGTAGAAGATTCAAGAGCCACGAAAAGGGAAAAGTAAGAACGACCGACGATCCGATATTAGTCACACAAACAGAAAGAGAGACAGAGACTACCAAAAAAAAACCATCTAAACCAAGGCCGGACACTCACGTAGAAAGTAGGAGATTTGGCTTGCGATCCTTTACTGTTTGCGGTTGATGAAGTAGAAGCGGGAGTAGCCTTGTTAGTAGCGGGTGGTGGTGCTACGTTGTTAGAAGAGGACTTCCTCTTTGGAGTCTGAGCCGACTTTGGCGGCATAACGACAAGAGATACTGTATGAGACGACTGGGCGGACAAGGGAACACTCTATGCTGAAGAGCTGAATCGAGGGCTTTCCCACTGGATGGATGATGGAGAGGAAGAGAACGAAAGAACGGGATCACTCGTGTGCGAGTGAGACTTTTTTTTACTGATTTCTCATTTTTTTTTCCTTTTCCAGCCTCGTCATCATCCAGTCTTGCCTCTGTGCGATGTTCTCTGGGATGTTCTTGTGTGACACTCTGCTCTGTTGGCCGTTCTCTGTGGTACAAGGACTGTTTCCGTTCGGTTTCTCATCGTCTGTCGATCTCTTGGATACATCATCATCTTCCATAAATCCAGCATCCACGCTCGAGAGAAGAACAGTTAAGAATCCCTTCATCCAGCCAGCTCACCTCTGCCGAGGCCACTGGGAGCAAAGCTCAAGTAACCAAAAGGCCACCCTAAAGAAAGATTCGGAGCGAGTAATCTAACCTCTATTTCTTATCTCTTGATCATCCATCCGGTTGATACATCAAACAACATGGCTCTTCTCGTAGGAAATTTGACGGTCGATGACTTTGATTCTCTGCTGAGTTATGCAGATCAGACTCAGTGGTCAACTCCAAACCCACAACTCAATCCTGGGTGGTTCAACGATACTTCTCAAGCAGGTGCCGACGCGGTTTGGCACGAGGCGACTTGGCACAAGACAAACGTCCCAGGAGCGAGCGTCGCTTTCAACTTTACGGGTTGGTCTGCACAGTTCTTTCTCGACGGCCTCCATGCCTTCCATCGCTCTTTCTTTCTGTTTTCGTATCCGGATGGGTCCAGAGTGGACAACGTTCTCTTAGGTTTGGAGAGAAATATCTGGTCCATTCGTTTCATCTCTCCCGCCAAATGCTTTTTGACCGAGGAAAGGAGAAAGAAAATAAAGTCTTGGCACGCTGACCATGTATGAACATGTTTGTTTGCTTGCTTGCTCGCTCGTCTCATGCTTCGATCTTTCCATTCGCCTACTTTCTTGGCTTGTGTCCTTTGCCATGTTTTACTTAGGCTCATCCCTCTACGTATGGGGAGCGACTGGACCGACCTGCGGTTCCTATCAGATCACTCTCGACGGTAACGTGTCCAATCACACAGCATACAACACCGTCAACGGGACCGATCGTTTCTTGCTATACGGCGCGAGCAATCTATCATACAGCGCACACGAATTGACTCTCCAAAACTTGGGAGACCTGGATGGGCAAAGTGGAGGAGAGCTTCTGTTAGATCTGGTAGAAGTAGCAGTCGCTTTTGCAGGAGCAGGGTAAGTTCTTACTGTTCATCTCTACCTCGACTGAATATTGATTGATGTACTGAGCTGCTTCACGGGGTTTCCCATCGTGCTCATAGTGGAACGGCAACGAATGTCACCCTGGATGAAACATCCTCTCAGATCGTCTTCAACGGCACTTGGGGGAGCAACACCGGGCCCTATTTCTGGGGAAACACTACGACCTACACTAATCAAGACGGCGCGTCATTCAACATCGACTTTCAAGGTCGGTACACAACTCTTCTTCTTCTTCTTCTTTCCAAGATGGACAACACGCAACACATCCCGCTGACTACAGAACGGGACGGATTGGAAATTCTACCACATAGGAACGGCGATCTATATATTTGGAGATCAAGTCAACGATCATGGTTTCTTCACGTCTGTTCCCATCTCCTGCGTTTCCTCCTTTGATAATCAAGTTTTCTTTTCTAAATCCTTCTTTTCCCTCTCCTCTCGGGTCTATTAAATACGATTGAAAAAGCGTAACAATCAACGAAACGTCCGCCGAGACACTCAACAACGAATCCGGCTGTGGTGGCGGTTTTGCCAAAACGTGTGAGAAATTGGGAACATTGGCTTACTTCAAAGGAAATTTGGGACAGGGCACCCATCGGTTAAAATTAGTCAACAACGGTGGTTCGAGGCAGTCTTACTTTGGTCCGTCGTTCTTCCCCCTCTCTTTCTGTTCTGATCCGTTCGGCCAGTCGATTTGTTGATGTTAGACTTATGTTCCTTGTTGTCTCTGTTTCTTATTTGATCTCTGTATATCTGTCCTTGATAAACAGATATGGACAGGATAGTAATCACTCAGCCGTCAATTTATCCACCTATCGTCATCCAAAGTTCCACATCTACTACTACCACTTCCTCCTCCTCATCCATCTCTGCCTCTAAAACCTCAGGAGCTACCTCTCCCTCAGCTTCGAGCTCTGGATCTAACGCAGGAACGAACGGAGCTGATTCATCTAGACAAGGAATATCCCTTTGGGTAGGATCCATGGAGTTCGTCATCGCCAGTTGCCTCTTAATGGTTTTCTGAACCCTACCTACTCTTCTCTGCCTTTCACCTTCTCTCGTCGTATCATGTATCATGACTTTTCTCAGAAACGAACATTGCATATGCGCATAGAAAACAAATGAGTTTGCTACAAGACCGGCTAATGACTGATATGGCATAGGAAGAAGGGATCATCAATCATCAAACAAGAAAACGTTGGGACACTAAAAAAAGAGGCAGAGAAGAAAAGATCAAGAAAGAAGGGGAAGATTTGTCCATTGTCAAACAACAAGATTGATGGTCTCTCAGACGGCACTTCCAAAGATAGCGTATCGTCTGACGATAGACGGTCCGTACTCCTCGTAGTCAGCTTTGGTGTGGCAATAAGTGTAAAACTCGGGCTGAAAAGGATGGCAGGAGATGATAAGAAAACGGCCAGATCAGCATGACTCGACTTTTGAGAACAAGTTGTTTTTAAGGGGTGCAAGGCGAAAGAACTCACCAAGGAGGCCATCATGGATCCTCCATACCAGACGGCATAACGTTGTTTCGAATGCGAAATCACGTTGACCTCTACTCCCGATGACTATATCACAACGAGAAATTTTAGGGGTAATCATCAACGTCAATCGTCAGAAGAGTGGGCAATCGAGGTTAACAGATTGAAGCATACCCTCATGGACCCTCCCGCTGCGAATTCACTGCTCGCCACCCGGTTGTCCACCAATTTTTTCAGATCCTGCCTAAGTCTCTGAGAAAAGTACTTGAACATGGTCGATCCTCCGGAGAGCACAATGTTCTATCATGCCGGCAGGATCGGATTGGAGGCAGAATGTTAGTTGACATCACGTCTTGATACAACCACCACAGAATCCCAAAGAACCATCTTTTCATAAGAAGAAAAATCGCACCTTGTAGAGACCCCTTCTCACATCGATCGGCGAGGTCTGGATAACATTATCAACCACCTCTGGTAAGGGGGTCAAGAAGTCGCTTGACATGATTTCTGGGTTGAAGAAAATTTCCGGAGCAAGGAATCGTTCCCATCCAACATCAACCCCATATTGCTAGATTACACCCCACACGTTCGAAAACAATCAATTTTGAAAGGATAGAACATGTTTGATTAGTCGTGGGTCCCAACGCTTTGGTGACAGCTCGTTGAAAAAAGAATAAGGACATACCCTACCAGTCACACTGTGTTCGCCCTCATATCGGGCAAACCATTTGTACGGATCGCTATCATACTTCTTGAACTCCTTGACCATGTCCTGGCAAACATACGAGTAATCCTCCTTGATTCGCTGCGCGCTGTTATTTCAACACGATCCCAACCGTGTAAACACAAATGATAATTAGCACCAAATAGACCAAACTCGCACACGGAATAATATCGAGAACCGAAATCACTTACACTCTCATCTGATCCTCAGGCGGGATGTTGGCATTCTCCCCTCGGTCCCTCAATAGCTGCTGCACGAACGATGTGATGTCCTTTCCGGCGATAGGCACATGCTTGATTGATGATCCGATAACATATCCCTCCGCAACAGGGATGGTATCTAGATGAATGTATGTCAAACAAAAGGTCATCAGTTTTTGACCGCTTCGAAAGGAGCAAAAACGAATACATACGAGTCACTCCATCTCCCGAATCGATAACAACTCCAGTCAAAGTTCGCTCAGAGTTACTGTGAGTCCAACTAGCTGCTAAGGCCAAGACCGCTTGAACAGCGATGTAGAGACCCTATTTTATAGAAGGAGGGGTAAGACACAGTAACACGTGAGCAGACAATCATTCGGTGCAATGGGAGAAGGAGCGCATACCTGAACATTAAAGGATTCGAACATGATCTCGGCAGTATTCTCTCGATTCTCAGGAGGGTTGAGAGGAGGCTCCGTCTGTTTGTAAAGTTTACACGCGTAGTCGAAGCGGATGCAGTGTGATCAATCAGTAGACATAAATGTTGATATAATAGGTCAAAAATGTCAGCTATACTCTCAGCACCTTCCTAACGCCGATGACAACGATGAAAGATTCGAAATAAGGTGAGATAAACTGACAAGTAGAACATGATGATCTTCTGGTTCAGCTCTCAGATATTTGAAGATACTCTGCTCCCAAAAACGCTCCATGTGATCCCAGTTGTCGATCATTCCATGCTTGATTGGGTTGTGCAAGGAGTAAGTTCTGCAGTGAAAAGGGACGCGTCATTAGAAATAGGCGAAGCCGAGGAAAGCGAAGAAGAGGAAAGAAAGAAGAGACATTGAGATACTCCCAACAATAGATCAAAAAAGAGAATCGATACACGAAACAAACAAGCTTACTTTGAGTTAGCAATGGCCTCGTCTCCGATATAGAAGTCAAGATCTTCGATTCCTCGCTTTGAAGCCAAGTGAGATGGTTTGGAAGCCACAGGAGGTCCTCGAGCTGTCAGAGCAGGAATAATTTCGTGTGAATAATCATTGGATTGGTTTGAACGAATATCGAGAGGTAGGGACGGGGTTTCAGCCATGTTCAACCAAATCAAGAGGGAAAAAAATGACGTCCGTCAGCCTGGACCTTGTTGCAAGATGTATCCAGAAAAGAGAACTGAGGACGAACCACCGCTGGACGATCCTCCTCCTTCTCTAGTGGCGATGATAGTAGGGAACGTAAAGGAAGGCTCAGAGTTTCCGGCAAACCCCATCTTGGTATAACCGGTTCCTACATCAGATAGAAGACAGAAGCAATTGGAGAGTAAGTTATCGAGAAGTCGAGATATAAGTTGATACCGATCAATCATACAGACGAGCTGCATTCGATTCGATCGAGGCTCAAGAAATGAACGAGGACAGAAGAGAAAAAACTGTACCATTATCGATAACGAGAGGAGCAAGACGACTCATCCTGATTGTGATATCTACACGCTAGGTATGTGATGAGCTGGCCGAAGAAAGTCAGGGATAGGATGGAATGGGGTTCGAGATCAGGGCGTGTGTGATAAAGGCTGAGATGGAGAGAAAGACGAGATGGGCGAGTAAGCGGGAGGCTGTTAAGGTAATATATTTGAATATCTGAATACCTTAGGTAAAGCCATCCCTAATGATCTCACCTCAATTCCATCTAGGACGTGTACGCTCAACTCTTGTCAGTCTACCATCATTATCAAGAGGGAAAGCGACAGTGAGATCTCTTGTTCGACACCAAGTTGTCTCGATTCAGCATCCTTTGAAGCTCTTCTGACTACTTTCAAGACAATCCACTTGCTTTCCCAGGTCGTATCAACTCATTCAACCAAGCTTCTCTCCTTCCAAAATGGCCGACGAAGAGGTAAGTACCCGTCACCGATTCTGGTTCCTGAAACGAACCTGTCAGGTATTTGGTCTGATGGTCACCTTCATCTACATCTCGTCCACTACCACGATGACCCGTCTAGTTTGATATCTACGGAGATGACCTCTATGACGTTGACAACGTAAGCTGTCCTTGCTTTTCTTCTCACACCCTCGTCGCCCTGACTTTCGTCGCTGCACATCAGTAAATACTTGTCTGTGCCTGGCTTACCACTGTCTCTCTTCATTCGTCCCATAGACCGTCTATGATACCTTGCCCAAAGAACTCACTCCGCCACCGGCATCTACCGTTCCGATTGACACAAATACTGCACATGCTCTTTCGCCAAAATCATATGTCAATCCCTCAGCTGCAACTGCTTCAAGTCTGCCTTTCCCGTCCCAACAATCAACGTCACAACCTAACTCTAGCCATAGTCCATCTTCAACGTCATTGCCAAGCAACTCTTTGTCATCTGCTAGGTCATATAATGGCGTTGTACCACCTCCTGGGTCCGTAATCGGTACATATACATCAACAATTCCCGGGCCAGTCATTCCTCATAATTCAATGGCCAAGGTAGCTGGCGGTGGACAGGCTGGGCCTGGGATGGATGCTCTCTATCTAGGCGAACTCAGTTGGGTATGTGCAATCTTTTCAAAAACAGGAGACCGTTTATTACATAAACCTTCCACTGACAGTTTCGTCCGGACTCATCGAATTGATATACTTTATTCTAGTGGACTACGGACGAAGACGTCCGTCGAGCATGCGTACATGCCGGTGTTCAAGATATTCAACTTAAACATATCACATTCTCGGAACACAAAGTGAACGGGAAATCAAAAGGGTCAGTGTACTAACGGATTTCCTCCATCATCTATTTATCCCGCTCGTTAACTTACGCGTTTCTTTCGTTTCTTCAGGATTGCTTTTATCGAGACTCAATCTCCGGAAAACTCGACCGCGCTGAAGTATTACTTTGACAACAAGTGAGTTGCTGTCACTTGCGCTTCGCTAATCATATGTCCTGGCCTGTCAAATCGTTTACACTGTCTCTCGTTTGTAGTGACTTTCAATCCAAACGAGCTTCAGCAACTTATGCCTCAACTTCACAAGGCAATCCATTCAGAACGCTGCCCAAAGATCCACCTAGTCAATCTAACGGAATTGCAGGTGGTCGAGGTGGATTTGCTCGAGGAGGGGGAGTTGTTGGAGCCGGAGGAGCATTCCGGGGCGGAAACAGAGGTGGGGGCATGCAGAGAGGCGGGATGCAAAGAGGTGGGTATGGACAAATGCTAGGAGGTAGGGGAGCAGGGGCAATGGGTATGGGCATGGGCATGGGCATGGGTATGAACCTAGGGCAGGTTCAGCAGGGAGGTATGATGGGAATGGGTGGGATGGGCGGAATGATGGGTATGGGTATGATGCCGGCAATGGGCATGCAAGGAATGGGAGGTCAGTGAGATTATTTTTTCTGTTTTTTTTTTTTGTAATTATGTCTGTTGTTGTCATCTTTCTCCTTCCGCTTCTTCATATTCGAAGAGAGGGAAGACAACCATTCCCGAGGCCTGAAGAGTCATGTATTTGTCCTCGCATCTGCTGCTTTTCTCTTGTGTTTATCTTGCGTCCTTGGGCTATAACGCTTGTAGCGCTATGTGTCGGTTAAGTGTACGCGCGCGCGTGTGTCCTCCTTATATGCTGTATCTCGGGATACCCTTTTTCGACCATCCATTCCTCATATCTTGTAGCGAACCTTCACGGTGAGCGTTGTCGATGATAATCCGATTCCTCTCTCTCTAGAAGTTGTTGCTCAAAACGTAGTTGGATCTTAATATACATTTAAGTCTGTGCCTGTGCCTAGGCTTATGAGGCATACGATGCTGGTTCACTTTTTCGCGCTGAAGAAGTTTGACGGGAGAGCAGGACGATGCATTGTCAAGAGCATGCAGATGGAGTTGAGGGGTTCTCGCAAAGAAGACTATGGAATAGGAACAAGAAGGAGAGAGTTGGATGCGTCTTCCATTTTGGGTGTACCGAAGGCTGTCCATCTTCCAATGACCTGATCCACACTCAGGGATGATAGCATAGATTGATCCTAGTTGTTCCTATCACTTGTTAACTCTCTTCTTTTTCTTCTTCTTCTACCGGTTATGTCCCTGTTAAATAACTGAAACAGGTATGCCGCCGATGATGCACAACCATCCTCACATGATGAACGTACCAGGCCAGAATATGCCGAACCGGGGAATGTATTCTGGAGGTCGATCGACGGCTCCTATGGGAGGAGCGGGTGGTGCCAATGGAGCTGGGATGAGTGGTGGGGGAGATCATTCAGAAGAAGAGAGAGGAGGGAAGAGGCAGAGACAAGATTAGAATGGAGATTGACTGGTTGATCGCCTAAAGTGAAAGCTAATTTATGTGTGAAATTCTCAGAGAGGTACCAGAGATGACAGAAGATATGAAGAATAACGGACGTATTCATATCATGGCTTGACGAAGCGAGCGGAGATCCAAGATCTCATAGATGAAAATGAAGCAAACATTGTGGAACTAGAGGAAGGATACCCTGATATAGAATGAGAGAACTGCATGGCGTGCACCAGCTGAGAAAACAGAGATCACAATATTCCGATGGAATTGAAACTTCGAAGGCACGCGATATAAAAAGGAACCATGAAGTATAGGGGACTGATAATGCAAGAGAGAAGGAAAGCAGCAAAACGAGGAAACCATGATAAGTTGAATAGAAATTACAATTGATAAGCGTAAAACAAGGTCTATCTTCCATTCAGAGGTTCTCCTCGATCCTGTCCACCCGTTCTCATCCCATTCAACGTCTTCTGGAAGTCTGCCCACTCTGATTCACTGGGCATGGCCGCCTCTCCAACTTCGTAGACATAGACTGATCCATCCGATGATCCCAGAGCGACCCGGCGACCTTCCTTTTTGTCCCAGGCGACCTTGTTGAGGGCGCGAGATGAAGGGGTCTGAGTAGACAATGTTGGAACCTAGTTGTAGACAACAAGATCCAGTTTTGTATGAACAATGAAGTCCAGAATTTAGAGTGAGTGAAGAGTTAGTTCGGACAGAAACCAAAAGAAGAATACATTAGAAGAGAAAGGAACGAACTTCGATATCACGATTGAGATCCCAAAGATCGAATCGGCCAGTGCCGTCGACTGTTCCAAAAACCGAAGGATGAACTGGATGCCACCGTACGTCATACACATAATCTGTATTCTCCTCGAACGAATGAATCGGTGAAATATTCGTCGCTTGAACACCGCCTAATCCAGTGCTAGTTATATCTTTTGATGAATTCGGCCTATTCGCTGAACTGGTGCCATCTCCAGCACCTGAACCTCCTGGTCTTCCATCCTGTCGGGTCCTCCAAAGTTTCACTGTCCAATCGACCGAGCTCGTCAAAAAGAGATCTCCAAAGTCAACACTCCCATGTAAAGGATGGAAGTGAAGCCCTGTCACCGGTCCAGCGTGACCTCGGTATATATCTTGCTGCTTCAGACCAGCTTTGGCACCAGCCCGATCGTATCGCAGTGCTTGGTACACATTCCCTTCTTCGGTTCCGACCCAGAATGTTGTAGTCTCATTTGACGGAAAATCAAGGGAGGTGATGGATACCTCATCTGTCTTTTTGTGCGCGGAATGTCGAAGGTCGAGAGATTCCTGAAGATGTGATCGACCACAAGCGCACACGTTCCAATAGTCAGGAAAAGGTCCGTTCAAATTCGATGAAGCTTTGATCTCTCCTTAAGATTCGACTGAAGCAACTTTTGAGGTCACTCACATGAGGCTGGGCTAGCATATCCGCCAACCAACTGCAGACCATTCCATCCGTACTACTTGTGATGAGGTTGTGTGCGTTCTGCGTCCCAACCATTTTCATATCGTATACCGGATATGTATGTCCGGCGGCTGAGAGCGGGGTTTTGAGCACAGGAAGATGTTTTGCCCGAGTATCCCAGAGAAGGATCTGACCAGAATAGGTTCCTCCAAAGATTAAGTTGGCATGAAAAGGGGAAAACAGTGTGGAGAGAACATCCGTCTGAAATTTACAGTAGCATGTCAAAACATTCAAGGATAGACCGGGATCAGAAACTGTATCGTTCTCGTTTTGAATTGATCCTTGGACCATTTAGCAGTCAGCTGATTCAGAAAAAGATTACCTGAGAGTGAAACACAAACTCTGGTCGGTCGAGAAGGTGTAAATTCCATACGGCCACTAACCCATCCGGATCGTTCACTTGTGATACGCTCTTGTTGTACGATGCTACACTGAGCTCGGGGAACTGTTAAACGGCCATTCAAGATATCATGGGTATATAAAATGAAAGTAAGTGGGCGTTCATATGGGAAGATAATGTCATGATGAACCTTTGGTGACCAATCTATGTCTGTAACCGACCGTCCTTTGGTCCATCTATCATCGGTAAACGTGCAGATAAGTTTTATGTTCTTGCCTTCCTCGTCATCTCTACCATTAGCATACAAGACGCGATCAGGTTAGCTTTTGTTCACAACCTCTGAATTCATCATGAGAAGATAAAGGAGGTATTGATGGCATTGGAGGCTTACATATCACCCGCCCCTCCACTGGTATAATCTTTGATATAGTCATATCCATCGCTCAAAGCTCGTTGGACGATTTTTGAGCTATTCTCTACGAATTCTAGAAATTCAGGCGCCAGATAGATCTGGTTTCGCTGATCCTCCGTCAGATCTATTGAGAAAAACACCCATCCAATCAAATAAATGGAGCAAACATGAGTTTAGCGAAAGTAGTGTATCGAATCATGACCTTCAAGAGTATACTAACCTCTGACGCGCTCAAGTTCTTCGACTCGAGCCATTTCTGCCTTCTCCTCTGCAATTTCTTGGTCGAGCTTTCTTTTCTCTTCCTCAAGCTCCTTGATGATTCGACTTCTCATCTCTTCTGCGGTTTCCCGACCACTCCCACTAGCGCCTTGGGATATGATCCCTTCAGAGGAGCCTTCTTCATCTGATGTTGAAGTTGCGAAAGACGATGTCTGGACTGACTTTGTGTATGTCAATTTCGGCTGAAAACAGAGAAGATGATGATAGTTAGACCATGTAGAAGTAAGGACAGAAAATCAGAAAGACATGCTTTTGAAGGTAGTTCGTAGAGTTCCTTCTGAACGTCCACAAGACTAGGCGCATCTTTTGTCGTAGAAAAGCTTCCACTGTCGTTCAACACCGATGAATTCAGATGCATATAAGTATATCTGTCAGATGAGCTATATGCATAAATATACTGCTTGTCTCAACCCGTTGAGCAGAGATACGAACCGATTTGGGATATCCTGTCCGTCAGATTCGCCAAGCCCAGGTCTCCCACTGATCACTGAGCTCAATTGGTCTCCACCGGTCGCAGAGTTGATTCTTCTTACTGGACTGGGCGCTACTGAGGTACCTGTGGATGAGAAGGGTCGACGGGAAGGTGAAGAAGGACCTGCTGATGATGAAGGAGATGAAGGATCGAACGCAGATGCAGTAGCTGGTGATTGATTGTTTGAGTTGATGGATGAGGAAGGACCCAGAAGAGAGGCAACAAGGGAATCAATCTCTCGTCGAGAAGATGTCGTTGATGCTGATGCTGCAGTCGATTGCTGCTAGACAGAAGGAAGGAAAAAGAACGAAGTCGCGTGTGTTCGCACAAAACCAAGAGATCGCATCGATACGTCAGACATTGTATGTTATGACCGAGAAGAGAAGAACAGATATAGAACGGACCTCGCCAGCTTGACTTCGCTGTTGATCTATTATCAAAGCCGTCCTCCGTTCCTCCCTGATTCTTCGTAGCTCGAGAAGCTTTGCCTTCTTGGCCTCAATCTCTGCTCGTCGACTATCTGGCTTTGAGTGTTGTGGTGGGCAAGGACATTGAGATAATTCCAAGAGAACATACAAATTTCACGTATATAAGGCCAGTCAGTCAGTCAGTTACGAGCACCAAGTCAGAAGAGAGAGAGAGCTGTTCTACCTGCATGCTGTAGAAGAAGAGGGAAAAGATGAATGACGGCCAGCTGAGATGGAAATCGAAAGAGACAACAATCAGAGAAGTTGAGAAAGTTGAAAGTTAAAGATTCTCTAAATTCATTTTCTCATTGACATCAACTCAGCAACCACCAATTCCTCGTTTCTCGCCATGACATCCAAAGGATCGTTCAACCCGAGAGTGAATAATAATCATGTCTATCGGTTCCCCTTACCACTTGTATTTGGTCCCTCTGCTGCACCTTTAACAACGTCAATTCTTCAGCGACTCGGACGGTCCTTATTGGTATCATCCTCGACAAGCAACTCAATACTGAATCCAAAATGCGAAGGTGTTTGGGACCCGTTGACAGGATCAGTCTGGGTGACCGACCAAGACTCTATCGATATCTTCTGGCAGAGGGGAAACTTTGGGAAAGGAAGCCTGAGTAGAAGTGAGCCTTCATGGCATAGACGAAAGATAAAGGAAATCACTGGAGCAGGAAACAGTAAGTGACTCTCGCTAACATTGTGTCCCCACTTCATCTATTCTTATCAATATTGGCTGAGTTCCGATCTCAATTTGTTTCCAAACAGCTCTTTCGGCAGAGGAAGTTACTGCTCTTCGACGTCAAGAACGTAAAGACTTCAAAATTGCTCGAGCAAAACATGCCGTGTTGACTGTCGAGGCAGCTGAGCGGGCGTTTCTTGCCGGAGAGGCTTCTCCAGCAGATAGCACAGCAACAGGAGAGCTCGAACGTCCCAAGCGTCCGGCCTCCAATGCTGGGCTGCCCACAAGGATGACCAGAGAGGAAGCTGATAAGGCGGAAGAAGAGCAGAGAAGGCGAGCAGAGAACGTTGTTGTAGAAAATCTGGAGCATATGCAGTTGATGCCTGAGGAGGTTTGGTACTTGGCCTGGGGCTTGAATTGTTTGATTGTGAAAGACCCTATAACGGTGCGTTCTCTGCTGTTTTAGTTTTGGTCTCATCCGCCCGTGATGCTCAGAATAAAGAATCTGATAGACCTGAGTGGTTGTATGCGCTTCCTTATAGAAAATCTCCTATCCTCTCTCCACTGTCTTCCAATTACTGGTCTCGACTTCGACACCTTTTCTGTCCGCGCTTCATTCAATTCCTTCTCTTACAGCCGAGCCTCCTAGGCCTGACAATCCGTTCTTAGTCTCGTACGCGGTTTATCATCACTATCGATCACTAGGTTGGGTGGTGAAACCCGGAGTTAAGTTCTGTGTGGACTGGTTGTTGTATAAGCGGGGAGTGGTGTTCAGCCATGCAGAGTAAGTCTTTGCTTGTTCGTATGAGTATGTCTCGGTCTCTGGTGACTTATTTTCAACCGGATCTGGACGATTCCTATTGGGTTTACTTGTATTCCAGGTTTGCGCTGGTCACCATTCCGGTTTATGCTGATCCCAAGGATGAAATCAATTCACCTCATAAGGGCCAACTCACCAATTCAAACCCAATAGATTGGGCTTGGCTTTCCACCCTTAATAGAGTAAACTCTCAGGTCAAGAAGGTGTGCCCTGGTGCTCTCATTCATGCGTACATTGATATAGTTAAATTTTGAATGCTAATATATCTCATCATTGGCCTTCAAATCTTGCCGTACACAGACATTAATTCTGGTTTATGTAACCATCCCGCCTTGCTCGTTGAACGGATCGACAGATGGCTGGTTCTGCGGAGGAGACCCTGATGATTGGGCAAAATATCAGATCAAAGAGGTTGTTGTAAGGAGATTTGTTCCTGCTCGAATGAGAGATTAAATATGATGAATACATAGTATGCAAAAAGCATGGTGAGAGTTACCTCGGCCGATGGTGGTCGATACATGGCCCTTTTGGACTGGGGTGTCTTCAGACCACAGACCGGCAAAATACCATCGGTCATGGGCTATGGGATAGGGTCAGCCTCGGCGGCAAGAGCAGCAGAGGCAGCAGGAGCAGCGGAGGCAGCAGAGGCAGACACCAGCACCACCGATCAGTGCTCAGTGCGCACCATCGTCCTCGCCCGCCCGACGTGTCTGTGTGTCGTGTGGTGTCGAGGTCGAGGTCGAGGTCGAGGTCGTTGTCTGCTTGTCTGCTTGTCTGCAGGAGACCGCCCTTCGACCGGCTTTCTCGCTGATTGGCTCTACTCTCTGATTGGGTTCTCTCTGATCGGCGCGACTGGCTGTGGGTCATGATGGACGACGTGGTGAAGGCTCTACCGTGCACAGACAAAGACATGAATGCACAAAGAGACAAAGAGGCAAAGAGGCAAAGAGGCAAAGAAACCGAAAGACTGTAAGACCATATGTCGCCGTAGATGCACCAACGATACCATCCGGTTACTCACCGCTTGGCATTTGCCTTCCTGATGCACGACATACAACCTCGTTGCACTCAGCATCATCTCTCTCTTGCTTCTTGCTTAGAGAAAGAGAGGAAGGAAAGAAGACACGTCGGATCGCTCTGACTGGCAGACTAGCTATGCAATCTATAATCCCTTACCAGCTCAGACGACGAGGGAAGTTGAGCGCTTTCGTCGCTTTCGTCCTCGTTACTTTTCTCGTCTCTGGTGCCTACTCCAACACACTCACTTCAGACGACGAGTACGTTCCTCTCACCCGTCCTACTCCTCCTGAAGCTCGCCCAGGCAATCCTCCGCCCTCCAAGGTCCGTCCGGCAAAGAACATACCAAAGCCTCCTCGCCATGTGAAGAATGCAGCTTCGCTTTTTCCGATCCTACCGCCTGACTTTCCCGATGAAGCGTCCCTGCTCAATCCGACGTCGTTGGATAAGCTTCAGTCTCCCCCTATATCTCGATCTCCCAGAGTGGTAGAGTTCCCTGAGGAGATGGTAAAAGACCTTTTCCCAGAGGCACTATATCATGGGGCACAAAGTGCTTCGGTTGGTACAAAAGGTGTTCTTCCGCGAGAAGGTCAGTGGACCCCCCCGGAGGGCTCGTTCGCGGCGACATGGACCGCTCCAAAGAGCTTTGATATTCAGGACAGAGACGAGGACGTTCCTTTGAACAGAATCCAGTTCGATTTTGAAGGTCGTACAGAGAGTAATAAAGCTAAAGCATTGAGAATATCTCGGAGAGATGTCGTCAGAAACGCCTTCCTGTAAGTCTACAATGTGCCTCCTTTCGTTACATGTAATCTGAGGTTTTTGCATATACTGATAGCTCTTCCGTTTGATCTCGATCTCTCTCTGATCTATTTATCCTCGTGATGTCATATCAATAGCCATGCCTGGGAAGGCTATAAGTCGAACGCTTGGGGTCATGACGAAGTTGGGCCTGTGTCCGGAAAGCCGTGAGTGATGAACTTGACGATTTGCGTGTTGCGAATGATAGACAAGCTAATGTGCCCGTCGTAGATCCAACCAGTTCTTACAATGGTTGGTGCTCAGGCTTGACTCTCCTACCTCGTTTCGAATGATCATTAACATCTTCTGTTGGTCTCCCATGCCCATTCCAACAGGGGAGCTACCATCATCGAGCATGTCTTGTTCCTTCAAACCGTGCCAAGAATCTCTATATACTAACTTTCTCACTGCGCATATCACCTTGATAGCTCACTCGACACTTTGCTTCTGATGGGGTTGCAAGATGAGTACATATATGCTCGAAAGCACGTTCGAGAGCTGGACTTTGGAATCATCTCGGGTTCGTACGTTTGTTCTCTATCTTTGACTGCGCTGAGCCTGATTTGTTCTTGAGTTCTATGGATAAGGTATTAACTGGGACAAAGGACCAGACTCACTTGGAAGGAAAGATGTTGCATCCATTCATGCTTTCGAAACAGTCATCAGGTAAGTCAAGCTTAAATCTATTTGACATTTGTTGGACGACCATCCTATCGACTGCTTCTAATTTATCTATGGCGCTCACAGATATATGGGAGGATTGCTTGGAGCATACGATTTGGTTAGCACCTTTGCTGAGAAACTCGAGAGTTGGTATGTAGCTGACTAACGTCGGACCATCTGAATGTTTTTTCATAACAGTCCGGAGATTCTTTACTCTTACAGCGAGCAGAAGTGAGGATACTACTACAACATGTGACCCTAGTGCAGATGTACAAGACCAGGACTAGGTTTTTTCTAACACATGGCATACTACATCTGCGCAAATTGTCGGCTTTCTTTAGGAACTTGGAAAGATTATTCTTCCTGTCTTTGATACGTCTTCCGGTGTGCCTATGTCTAGATTGAAGCCTAAGAATCCGGAGCCTGTTTACACGGGACACGGAATACAGCTTGCTGAGGCCGGAAGCTTGATGCTTGAATACACTAGACTTTCCCAACTCACCGGAAATCGTTCGTCTCACTTCCACCTGCCTCCTCCTCCCTTTCTTCCTTCTCATAAGACGGTTTTGTTGAAAAATCACTACCCAATATTGAACAATACAGAGACCTATTTCAATATGGCCCAACGAGGCATGGACTACATCGATCAAGTCCTGATCCCCAAATCACCATACAAACCCTTACTACCAGTCATATTCTCTACCGAAGGTTTCAATGGCAATCTTCTCGGCACATATAGTTTTGGAGGAATGGCTGATAGGTATGTCTGGGCTCATCTTCGAACGCACGGAATAGCGGATAGAGGATTTAGATGTAACACTTTGATTATTCTTCCAACGCTCACTGGATAACCATTTCATTCGACAGTTACTACGAATATCTCCTCAAACAGTAAGCTTATCTGCACTTCTTATGCCGATGTACCTGTGCTCGTTAGTCATTCTGTGAATTTTGTTTAGACATATACTTCTCCGAGGAAAGATCTCTCGTTATGCACAACTTGTCAGTGTCGTCATCTCAATTCTAGATCGAACGTTAAGTACGGGCGTCTCACATGTTTGGTCTACAGTACTCGAACACGATTGATAAAGCGTCAGAAACAATCTTCAGGGAGGTAGGGGTGGTTCATGGCAAGAAACTCACCGTACGTGGCGAATTCTCTTGTGCTGATATCTGAGTTGCAAACTTACAGGAACCACTTTCTTTTCTTTGCTTAATTTAGACTGTCGGTATGTCCAATCTGGCAAATGTCTAGATTAGAGATGTAGCTGATACAACTTATCTACCTATCTGCCATCTTCTTGGTATTTCTACAGGGGAAATGAAGAATGGAAAATTTCAGCCAGCCATGGAACATCTTTCTTGTTTCGTAGGCGGGATGTTAGCCATGGGCTCGCGTGTCCTGAGTTATCGATCCAAAGATCTCTTTCACGGTCGGAGAATCTCTCAAACCTGCTATTACCTGGTTCGTGCCCTCCACCCTGAGCTTTGCGCGCTCCGTTCTTGATAATTGTCTTTCCATCCATGCGCCCCAACTTTGACATATTTGTAGGGAAGTGCCAACCCTTCAGGCTTACAATCCGAACGATCCGACTTCTATAAACAAGATGACCCTAAGCGATATGAAATCGTCGTGGATGAGGACTCGGATGAAGAGGTGTTCCTTCCCCGAGGATCTCCCCCAGGGGTAAGAGTGATGCATAAGCAGTATATGTCGAGACCAGAGGCTATTGAGACTGTTTGGTACATGTACCGGATTACCGGTGACGAAAAGTATCAGGTCAGTTTTGTTCTCCTGATTGACGAATTACCTTGAATGTTGAGGGACTGACCAAGGGAATTTGCGGCTTCGGGGGAAATATCCTAATAGAATCAAGGATGGAGAATGTTCACTGATTGGATCTCTAAGACTGAGGCTCCTTTCGGATTTTCCTCTGTCAACGACGTCAAATTAGAGAAACCTGGGCTGACGGACAAGATGGAGTCTTTCGTTTTAGCCGAGACATTCAAGTGAGTGTTGAATTGTCCTCTGATGAACCTTATGGCGTATAGATTTCTGGACATTGACCAAAGGCTCTATCTGTTTTCAGATATTACTTCCTTCTCTTCTCTGATCCATCGGAACTTTCGCTAGATGACTATGTGCTTAACACCGAAGCTCATCCGTTCATCCATCATCCTGGTTCGCTTCTTCGATTCATAGTCGATATGTTCTGCTCAATGGTTCTGCTTACGACAAGAATGAATTCTTTGTCTGACTTTATTCTTCTATCTTGTCCAAAAAACAGACCGAAAGCCTGGATTCTCGAAAATGTTAGATAAATCGCGCATTCCCCGATCAGAACTTCATGGCGAGATTGGCAAGGGGACAAACGTCCAGAAATTTGGATGTCGTGATCTTCTCTTGAGTTTGAACTTGATACCGGAACCGACAGAGACGCCGGTGCTACCCAAACCAGATCAGGAGCACGAGGAAGAGGGGAGGGGAAAGGGGGGGCAGGTTATCTGATCTTGGCCGAGGTTTCTCTTTGTTTGTTCACCTCCGCTTCTACTGTGTATGTATCTGGATTTTTCTGCCTCAAAGGCTGCGCTAGAACCATGGAGAGAACGAGAAGAGAGGAGAAAACATGGACATAGAGGCACAGAAAGAGAGGACAATATATAGACATCACAAGACTCGGAAACGCAACCCCCCTCCTGATCTACCTTCTGATTCTAACCCAGGAGCATGGGTGCTCCTGGGTTAGAATCAGAAGGCGCATTCGAGAACTAAAATCAAGGTCGAAAGAGAGGGTAAGGATGAAATCGGAGTTGATTCGAACAGAGAAAGCCGTTGAAACTCGATGGCGATCTTGCGATTGAAGAGATGAACAAGGAGTGTATGTTATTTCTCGCGCAAAGTAGTTGAGTGCGTAAGGTTTCGAAGAGAAATGGAACAAGGAAGACTCACCTAGTTGACCGATTGTGAGATTCTTGAATCATGAAACCTTGAAGGTTTCGATCCTTCAGAGAAGGAGATGATGATGTTAAAGACGGGCGACCTTCGTTTTGAGCTTAGCCTTTGGACGCCTGGTAGACGGGCAAAGGCTCCGTCAACTCGTACCCCGGCAAATCGTCTCTCCTTCCCAACCCTCTCCTCGATCCGAATTTAGTCTGGCATCCTACCGAAGAGAACTTTGCCACGTCCGTTCTTCGCCGGTTTCGACGCACGAGCATGGACATCATTCCACCCACACCGAGCGTGACGAGCACTCCCAGGATGACGGCGACAACGATGATGGTTGTAGATGAAACTTTAGATCCCCCGTCGGATCCGGACCTAGACTCAGTAGTAGGTACGTCTGGAGCTGGATCGAGGTCAGAATAGGCTCGGACGAGGGGCTGGTCGTTCATGGGAAGGCCATGGGCGACGTTAGTGACGAGGAGCGCGATCGTCGCCATAATCACGGGTGAAGACAGAACGCTCATTTGTGAAGGATGTGTGTGAACGAGAAAAGGAAAGTTTGTCTGGTGTGTGCTGATTTATAAAGAATCCACGGAACAAAAGAGAGATGAGTCACTCAAGAGGGTATCTTGCACTTTAGAACAGATTTTCCGGTCTATAACGCATCCCATCTTATGAATTGATCAATGGGGCAAAGAGACCATCTCGGCCAGCTCCGATGAAGCGTCTGCGGATTAGAAAGCAGGATACAACATGTTTACCACATCATGCTGCAAGGAAGAGAAGGAACACGCAGAATCTTAGATCGTTCCTCGAATGCTAGTGATCTAGAAGAATCTTCGGGAGGGGGAGGGGAAACCACAGATCCTGCGCAGGTCACACGTGGTAGCCACGTTTGCCTTACAAAAACCCCAACCGCGGCCGCAACGGTGACTCTCACGCCAAGTGTTTCTTCGGTCGGAAGTGACCAACATTACGATCGGTCGACTCGAGCCTTGGCGGCAAGAGCAGCAGAGGCAGACACCAGCACCACCGATCAGTGCTCAGTGCGCACCATCGTCCTCGCCCGCCCGACGTGTCTGTGTGTCGTGTGGTGTCGAGGTCGAGGTCGAGGTCGAGGTCGAGGTCGAGGTCGAGGTCGTTGTCTGCTTGTCTGCTTGTCTGCAGGAGACCGCCCTTCGACCGGCTTTCTCGCTGATTGGCTCTACTCTCTGATTGGGTTCTCTCTGATCGGCGCGACTGGCTGTGGGTCATGATGGACGACGTGGTGAAGGCTCTACCGTGCACAGACAAAGACATGAATGCACAAAGAGACGAAACCCCCAAATAATTATAGAAGAAAGAAAGAATAACCGACACCGTTGATCAAAACGGTATCTCTGAGGTTTTTTTTTTTGAGTAAATTACGATAGTGTTGTAAATATTAAGAGCGGGGAACATTGAGCTTAGCGGCCAGCTCAGCTTCAGTCTCTGAAGCCTTCGCAGCAATGACATCAGGATCCGTCTCGCTTTCGGACCGCATGACAATCTTGGTGTCTTCGACGACGTTATGGGTGTCGCCAAGGTAGTAGTTTTGGGTGCAGATACCAAAGAGGAGCGAGACCATCGATGTGATCAAAGCGGCGAGATAGAGGGGTCGGATGGCCTCGTTGTAAGCTGAACAGACGAATAATGAATGAGAAAGACCATCAGCAAGTAAGTCCTTTCTCCTTCTTCTCTCTTACAACCACGCAATAGATTCTTTATAGACTTACCCTCGATGATCAACTCTCGGGGCTCGGCAGTCCGGGCAACAAGGATGGAACCGAATATCTCAGCAATCTCTGTCTGGTTGTAGACATCGCCAACGTACTTTGTCAAGGCCTCGGGAACCCTTCGGTTCCAAACCGAAGCAGAGATTGCAGAGCCGATGGCACCACCGATAGAGGTCCAGAGGGACAGAATCGCCATGGCAAGCGCAAGGTCATCGTGGGGCACGGAAGCTTGCGAGGCAACCTGAGAGGAAATCACAGAGATACCTCCACCGAGAGAGATGAACACTCGGGAGGTGACCACGACGGCATTCGTCATACCACCCGCGACAAGGTAGTAGTTAAGACCCATACCGATGATACGGAAACAGAGGCCAGAGATCTGGAGATACTTGAATCGATGGGTGTACCGCTGGATCAAACCGGCAGGCACGGAGAACAGACAGAGGCCGACGGTTAGGATGTTAAGAATGTACGTGTAATCCGTGGCACTGTAGTCGAACACGATGTAGAGCCATGAAGACCAGTAGGCATCGGAAAGATAACCAGAGAAGTAGTACATAAAGTCGATACCAACAGCACAGATGAAGGTTCGGTTAAAGATCCGGAGCGGCATGATGGGATGCGAAGCAAACTTCCACTCCCAGATGAGGGTAGCGATGAAGAGGACGCCACCGACGACCAAGAGGGCAATCAATGAGGCGTTCTTGTAACCTCCAACAACGGTGGTGCTGAGGGTGAAAGGAGTAAGGATACAGCCGAAAGCGAAGCCAAGCAACAAGAGACCGACTGCATCGATCTTTCGGAGGTAGTCGATGAATACAGCAGTGTGGGACTTTCGGGGCTGGATCGTCCGAGAGAGGACTCTGTCTCGGGCATAGGTGGAAGAAGCAAGAGAGAGAGAGCCGACCTTCTTGGCTCGCCAACCGGCCCAGAAGAGGGTGGCGAGAGCAGGGGCAATGGCGCAGGGGACCATGATACAGAACATACCGTATCCCCATCGCCATCCGTTGACTGAGTATGCATTGATCGAGTCGGCAATATTACCGGCGACGAAACAAAAGGGAATGTAGGGAAGAGAGTAAAGACCAGTGACCAATCCTCGCCACTGGAGCGAGGTGATATCAGCGAGCAAGATGCCGGTCACAAAGTCGATACCGGTGTTTCCGAGGGTGTAGATGACTTCTCCGCCGGCGACAGTGCTGACGTTCTTAGATGCGGCAACGACTGCATAACCGATGGCGTAGAACAAAACGGAGAAAGCGAGGGCCCAAGGTCGGGAGAATAAATCGGCAAGCTTAGCGATGAACGGCTTGGCCACACCGGCCATGATGGCGGTGATGACGGTAATCGTGCCGAGAATGGTATGTTCGCCGTATGAAGATGTAGCAAATGGGGTGTCTATAGGAATGAGGTGCGATTGAGGAAGCAGCGTAAAAATCGCTAGACATGTTTGAGTGGGTTTCGGAAACAAAAAGTACCAAACTTACAGTAGTAAGTGGTCATACTGCTCAGGCAAAACACGATGGAGACAAGAGCAATGGACCTGATGACAATCAAAGAAGAGCTTTCAGTACAGATTCTGGTATTCTATCTTTTTCTATCCGCCTTCCGAGTAGATCATTGGTCAACTCACCCCCAGAGAACAAGAAGCTTTGGTCCCCTTCCGAACACCATATACAGAGCCTCAATCTTGGCAACACCAGGAGCCTTGTCCTGTTCAAGCTCGAAGGTGTTCTCCGCCGTCTGACCTGGGCCTAGATAATTCTTCTGGTCGAGCGAAGGGTTCTCCGAGTCGAGAGGAACGCTCTTTGCCTCTTTGGTATCAAAGTCGGTATCCGCGCGGTCGAAGCCCGGTCGTTGAACGACAGGCGCTCCGAGTGAGATTGGTGAAGACATAAGAGGATATTGTGTGCTATAACCTTCCTTTTTTTTATTCTTCCTCCCTAATGGAATGGATGGTGAAGGCAAGCAAAGACGGAGCAAGGAAGAAAGAAGAAAGAGGGGAAGAAAGATAGATCCAGAGAGATGCCTCTGTTCAAATAGACTAAACTTCGTCCTGCAGTTTATCTGATACTCTGTTTCAACCGGCCCCAAATTTGAATCTGATTGAGAAAAATCGTGAAAGATGAATGAGAAATGCTCAGACTTCTTCTTCGGTTAGCCAATCAGATGAGCCTGACGGGGTTTTTACAATCCCCAAATACTCCCGAGCGACTTCGCCGGGGTTATAAACTCTATTCACATCTGAGCTCGAAGGCGAAAGAAGAGAAATAAGATGGTGATGAGTAGAAAATGAAGAAAGGAAAGGATAGGGAAAAAAGAAGAGAATGGGAAATAAAAATTAAAAAAAAAGAAGAGAAGGAGAAGCGATCCGACCCATGCTGAAGCTTGTTTAGTGAAGACTGAGCGCCAGAACAAAGCTCAACGAATTCTCATCCTATAGAAATTCACGACAGAAAGACGGCGGAACGACTGTAGTAGGGAGGCATGTCTATGTGAGTTCTATCTGATAGTCAGATCACTTGCTCTATCTGATTAACTCAAGAAAAGGAGAAGAGTGAACGAAAGAAGCAGGAGAGGAACAGGAATGTCAACTGGGATGATAACTTAATCAGATTACATCGCTATCAGTCAGTGGCTTTGTCAGTTCGTTGCAGGTTCAAGAACCATATGTTCTATAACGGTCAGGAGACATTCTTGAAGGCAGCCAGCATATACAGTCAAGTAGAAAGAAACGAACAAGTCTCTTGTCATTGATCTGAGGATGTCTCCAACCCAAGGGATGACAACGAGGCAATCAGAAATCTGGGAAACACCAGATCGAATATGACTCGGGTGAGGATTGGGAATAAAGAAAAAATGCCAGTAAAGTTCGAGACACATAGCTCAGCTTGAGACGCAGAAACCACGACAGCATCATTCTTGACCCAGCATGGTTTACATCAGACAAGAACACGCCGAGCGTTCCATTCCAGTCCTTCATCGATTTATTCGAGAAAACCCTTTGGGTCAGTTCACAACTTCGATCGAAAATTCCGAACATGCAAAGCTCCAGACGACCCATATTCCGTTCGTCCTGAACGATTCGTCTTCAGAGAAGGGCATCCTCAGAGCTCATATCGCCAGAGCTAATCCTCAGGCCAAGTCAATCATTCACAATCTCAAACAATCTGGGTCCGACTTTCTGGGGGATGAGGTGTTGATCATATTCAACTCGCCCGTTCAGTCCTATGTGACACCAAAGTTTTACGTCGAAACAAAGCCGAGTACCGGTAAGGTAGTTCCCACTTGGAACTACTCGACCGTACAAGTTTATGGCAGAGTCCGGGTCTACTACCAAAACGATCCGACTACCTCTTCTTTCTTACAAAAACAGGTCAGCGACCTATCCGAGCTCAATGAGCAGGCCTCTCTCAGGAAACGAGGGAAAGAAGACGAATCAACCTGGAAGTTGACAGACGCGCCAGAACGATATGTCGAGATCCTCAAAAGGGCCATCATCGGTCTCGAGATTCAAATCGATCGGATCGAAGGTCGTTTCAAGATGAGTCAAGAAGACTCCGATGGCGACTGGCAAGGTGTTGTCGATGGTTTCAAAAGTATGAATTCTGAAGAGGGCAACAAGATGGCAGAGATGATCGAAAGCAGGGGCCAAGCCAGATGTGTAAAAGGCGGCCTGTGATAGATCAGTTTCCGGCGTGGTGAGTACGTTCAACCTGTCTTTTTGCCTGATTCTCTCGCTCAAGTGTTTATCACCTTTTCTTCCTTCCTTCCTCTCTTTGATGTTCTTCATAAGAATGATTTCCTCACTTTCTCTCCCCTCTCCCCCTTCTACAGTGAAAGTCCATAGATGGACAAAGACTCGATCTAGAGGTGTAGAAGAAATAAGGATCACGATACACCTTAGATATAGATACATTCTAGAAATGATGTTCAGTTGCTTCGACCAAACGGCTGAAATACCGCATGCATACATCAGACATGAACAAGATAGAATTTTACAGTTCGTTCAGAGCCAGTGTCATCGTACTCAGAAAGTGTGGCTAGATCATAGAGATAAACGATCTACACGGATAGCATGTGAGTAAGAGTAAGAAAAAACGTACGAAACGACCAGTCTGATACAACAACTCGAGAAAAGGGAAAGAGAGGGAGAAGAAACTAATGATCCTGAATTATCAACGACAGGATACATCCGAAAGAGGGGATGTGCAGAAGAGAAGAAGGGCATAGAGTTCGTATGTAGCCCATCTAGAGCTTACTCTCCCTCGTGCCCTTCTCACTATCCTCCTTCTTGGCCTTCTCGACAAACGCAGTCGAGACGTGTCTTCTTTGGATCTTTCCGGTAGCCGTCCTGGATAAAGAAGATTAGGTTTCCAACACACGATTTAGTAATCACAATCATTGGAAGCAGTCGAAAGCGAAGGAGGGAAAAAGAGCGAGTGGCCGTACTTGGGGATGCTCTTTACAATGAAAACTCGTTCTGGGATCTTGTATTTTGCGATCTTAGGTCCAAGATCCTTTTGGATCTGCGGAACACTCAACTTGGCGCCCGACTTCGGGACCACAGCTAAAACGAACAGTCGATCAGCAACTGTGACGGACAATCCGAATTTGGGATCGATATGAGGAACAGAATTCACCAGCCCAGACAATCTCTCCGTATTTCTCGTTGGGAACTCCGAAACAAACGGCCTCGCCAACGCCTTCAAGAGAGAGGATCGCCGAGTCAATCTCTAGCGGAGAGATCTTCTCACCTCCTCGGTTGATCAATCTGTCATACCATAAGAAGCAAACATGACGTATAAGTTTACCAGCTTTTAGGTATCGAGAGAAAAAGGGGTTTCTCCACGTACTCCTTGAGTCGACCGGTGAGCGACAAGTATCCATCCTTGTCCAACTTTCCTTGGTCTCCCGTTCTATTGGATAGAAAAAGAAAACACTCGATTCAGTCTATGTTTCACCGATCAGACAGAGGAAGACAAACGATCGAGAGCTTTACCGGAACCAGCCATCAGCGAAGAAGTTTTCCCTGTTGGCCTTAGGATTGTTCACGTATCCGTTGGTCACATTCTTTCCTCTCTATAAATATGCATAGATGGAGCGAGAGGCAAATTAGCACGTTGAGCTATCTGAAATGCGTTGGTCCTGAGCGCACGGAGGAAGGGAAACTGAGATAGACGTACAATGCAGACCTCGCCGACCTCTCCAGTCTTAACCTCCTTCCCATCATCCAACCGGATGGTCACCTCGACACCCTGTCCCCTTCCAACACATCCAGGTCTCCTCTGTCCATCTTCGGGCAGAGGGTTACTTGTCATCTGATGAGCAGCCTCAGTCATCGCATACGCCTCCAGCACCGGTGCTTTGAATGTCTTTTCCAGATTGTGGAACACCGTGGGTGAGAGCGAGCTCGAGCATGACCGAATGAATCGGATGTTCGGGATTGGCGAAGGCAAAGGTGCAGACAGGAGAATAGAATGAATAGTCGGCACCGCGGTATACCACGAGCACTTTTCCTTTGTAAAGTCTGGCCAGAACGTAGTGGGTGAAAATCGAGCGGGGATGACAACACCACCTCCAGAGTACAAAGCGGACAAGAGACCACACATCAGTCCGTGAACATGGAAGAGCGGCATGACGAGGTAGCCAGTGTCCGAGGGAGAAAGCTTGTAGGTTCGAATGATATTTCGAACGGTAGTCAACAAGTTTAGATGGGTCAAGGGGACCGCTAAAAGATCCGAAAGGGTTCCAATGATGGACAATCAGTAAACCGCTCTCGATCGGCAAATGGCGCAGGTCTATACACTTACCCTTGGGCTTTCCCGTAGTACCACTGGTGTGTCTATATTTGCGAATAGATAAGGTGATCACATAAAGAATGTAAACCAGTTAGACTTAGACTCATGAAACCTTTAAGATATAAAAGGCTTACAAGACCAGAGCGACATCGTCTTCCTGAGCCTCCTTTGAGTTCCCATCAACCTGAGCAAACAGCTTTGCCTGCCCGGCCGACTCTTTCTGGGCTTTGTAAGACTCAAAGATGATTTTAAGCTTGGGAGAGCAAGTCTTTTCGGCCAGTTTGAGTACTGCAACCTTGACATGAAGCTTTTTGGCGGCGGAGAGCGCTTGTTCGGCTCCCTGATGATGTAGATAGAACGTTCAGAAATAGTTAAAGAGAAGAAGAAGAAGGTATTGAGAATCGTCCGTGATTCTAAAAGACAAAAGGGAGGAACCTGAGTGAAAATTCGAAGCCCACCTTTCGGTCAGTCTCATTAAGAGACTCCAGAACAGGAAGGATAAGAATTGAAGTCTGAGTATCTTGGAGATAAAACTCGACCTCCGCTTGAGTGTAATGAGGATTCAGTGGAGCGGATACAGCTCTGAATATACGCGAAGATGGATCGTACAAGAGAGTTCCAAGATGGTCATTGTCAGCTTATGCTCGATTGCAAGGAGAATTAATAGGAAGACTGAACAAAACAAACTCTTACCTGATACCACCTGTGGCCAAAAAGGCAAGGACAAACCCGAGTCCGTTCGTCAAGCACAAACTAACGACATCTCCTTTTTTGATCCCGAGAGAGCCTAATTGGGATCCAAATTCTTCGACAAGAATCTGTAACCTAGAGTGCGAAATATGGACATCATGCTGGGGGATGGTGATGGCTCTACGCGGCTTGAGTGTGCCCGAGGTAGGAAAGATGTGGGACAGCGTTGAGGGAGCCATGGTTGAGAAGAACGGATGGATGGTTGTGTGATAGGACAAGAAGAAAAAGAAGGAAATGACGAGATCTTGAGAAATCAATGATCCGTCGGTGTCGGCCGCGGGCCGGTCAAGTCCGGTCGTCAGGAACGTGACATGAGTGTTACAGCCCTGTAACCTTCAACTGTTTCGTCTCTTTAGCACATCCTCCATTTCTTCTGCTCTTACAAAGGCATTGACCCGCAAAGTATATGAGTCTTCCAGTGCAGATACTTCTGGCACCTTCTATGCATTATCTTCTTATGCATTATCGTTGGAGCTTGAGGATGATATATAACATGGGTTGGCTTTGTAATGATCCCTGCATCGTCTTCTAGGTCGCACACCATTACAGCAAGAGTTTCAACCTCGTTCTCTAGCCCAGTTTTGTTTCACGCGCGGTTGCTCCCGTTATAACCCCGTCGCTACTCTGTGGGTCCTGAATCCCAACATCATCCGGGCTTCCTGTACAGAGCTCTCATTCCATCGAGAGACATGATCACATCGAATGATACTAGTAGAATCACGCAACATTCTTGGCTCCTGCTCTAGTTGTGCAACCCTGCTGGCGTTGTTCGAGGAAGTCACTTTCTTATAGGATTACAGCTCTGAATAAGAAGTCTGGATTGTGTTAGGATTCAGGATTGGGTGATGACGACGGAGTTACGAAGATCATAACCAGACGAGAAATGTGGGTGGTAAGGAAGAAGTGAGGCAAGAGAAGCAGAAGAAGCTTACAAGGGGTGTGATACTCAGTTAAAATCCTTGACACTCACTGTGCAACTACTGACCAGGAATAAAACTCTCATGTTTTGCCAGACATTCTTTAACGAGCTCTTCCTTCAATCAGAAGCCTTGCCTGTCAGTGTCTCCGTGGGTGCTTGATAACCACATTTAACGTTAGGGTGTTTTAACATCTATGAAAAGACTCATGATATAGAAAATAGGAAGAAAAACGAGATAAAATTGATATATCCTCCGTACGGGTCGCCAAGCGTCTGAAAACGAGCTCCACGATCTTTGTAGAAGGAAATTCCAGCCACAGGCCCAAACCCCGAGTAGGGCAAGCCTCTCTTCCGAAAAAGAAAGACTTTTAAGCCTGGGGGACACTCCGTCTCCCGACGTAAACCTCACTTGCTCAATAACCATGGGCCCGAAATGATCTACGGATCATACAGGGGCTGAGCCGCAAATATAGTCTTCGGTGACTAAATAATAGAACACAGAATAATGCAAGCGGACATGTTAGCGATGGGCTGTCTTTCAACACGATTGAATGTATGGGGTGAAATGGACGAACACTTTCTTTGATGAAGGTCCAAAAGAAGAAACGCAGGCCGCCCAAAGTTTTTATACTATTTTCCCAAATTTTTTTTCGTCACGCCTAACGAAAACTTGAACAAATCACGTGAGCTGGCTCACGTTACAATTAGGGTTATTTTGCTGTGCTCCTCACCTCTTTCACGCACACATGGTACTGATACTGATACTGATACTGAAGCGAGTATGTGTCTTTTCAGAAAGGATCGCCAGTTCTAAGAAGATTTCATGGAAACATCAACATCCAGCTCAACCGTCCTGAGCAACAGCCCCCTCTCGACCGTTTTCCGGCTGTTCGCTCACGCTAAGCGCCGAGACGCCAACTGTCACCTCAGAAGCAGTCTTGCCACCCGACTCTGAAGCCGCAGCATCCTCATCCTCGCTATCCTCCTGTCGGTACTGAGCCAAATCCCACTCCTCCTGATCTTCCTCTTCCACTTCTTCATCTTGGAACCAATTGGGGTTGAATGTGAACTATAGAACCGGATAGATAGCAGTCAGTCAGAGTAATACAGCATACAGACGTTCGGAAGCTTGAACGTACAAGATCTCGACCAGACATTCCGGTCGTCTTTCCAGAGTTTCCAGCAATGTTCTTCAGCTTGTTGGCAGCCTGGTTAAGAAAAGAAGAGAAACAGAAACGGCAGTATCCCTCGCTGGTGAGAAGACGCGCCAGATGATGTATATGAAAGACAACTCAAGATAAAGAAAAACTTACATCCTCTTCAGCAGTCTTCTTGTCCAGACGAGTTTTCTTCCAGATGGCGAACGTCTCTGCTGTCACTGGAGTCAGGTTCTTTCCAAGTTTGTGTCGCTATCAGAGAAATAGATGGGTTTTATTTCAGTTTTTAGGGTTAAACTCGCGGACTATCACTAGTACCGAACATTTAGAAGCGGCTTACCTCGCTCTCCAAAAACTCTTCTAGTGTGATCACATTAGCCTTATCAGCCTCAGCCTTCTTCTTCTTCTCAGAGTTGAGCACATAACCTGGCGGAAGAGCGTGTCGATAGAAACAGTTGACTCCATTGGGCTGTAGAGATGTAGAAGTGGAAAGTGTTCAGAACACCGGGCACGGCTGGAGGAGAGTTGAAAGTTTTGACTGACGCATTCCCAGAACCATCCGTATTTCTGATCCTCGATAGCCTGGATAAAGAATTTGCAGACAATCTTTTGTCCAACACAGAAGTCCAAAATGCGGGATGAGCATCAACTGAGTAGATACCAGGGCACCTGGATACAAAGAGTGTGTGTGTGAGAAAGAAGGCTTACATCTGTAGTGGTCTTCGGGTTTCCGTATTTGCTCAGCACAACCTTCTTTAGCTTCTCGTCATCCCAAGTATCCATAGTATCCTTTGTCTTGTCATCAGGGTTGACATCCCCTGGATTGGCAGCTCCTGCACGATCATCAGAGTAGACATTTCGCTTCTCAACCTTTCGTCCGACGTTGAGATCGTGTGATAGTCGACACTACAGAGAGCCATGTGAAGAATTGATCATATTCAGAAAACGAAGTCGTTCGTATAGGAAGAGGAAGACTGAGAAGGACAAACCTTCTTTCCCTTTTCACAAAACCCAGCAGCAAAGTACTGGCACACGACCGTTTTAGGGTCTATTCAGGGAAAACACACAGATATTTAACCCTCAGGATTGGGATTATACTTCTTTGCCGTTCCATCGAAACGAAACTAAAAGCCACATACCGACACCGAAAGGAACTTTCTGAGCTTGAGCAGGCTTGAAGAGCTCCATCTGAGCTTTTAGCCGCTTCGCCTCATCGGCTTTGGCCTTGGCAGCCGCGGCTTTTTCTTCTTCTTTCTTGAGCTGTTTGTATGACGACAGGAAGGGTAGACAAGAGAGTCGATAGAAGCGGAAGGAAAAAAAGTAAGATAAACCGAAAGGATCGAGATGTTAGTCCAGTATTAGCTAAATGTATTTTGAGCTGATAAACAATCCATGGACTTGCCTCGTCGGGGTTCTTTCCTCGTCGAGCTTCCTGCTGCTTGATAGTAGCAACTTGCTGCTGAACCTTGGCAGACTTGTTTTTCTGTGAAAGCCATGCACGCAACCAGAGCGGAAGGTCAACCGAGAGGTTCGAGTGAATGTTCTTCGAAGCAAGCTGAGGATACTACATACGTTCTTCATACCGAAGGTCTGATAACATGAATAAAACCGAGCTTGATTAGCATTTTCTAATTAGGCAACAGAGGGCCAGATTGTGAGTAGAGAAGAGGAGAAAGAGAGGGAAAGCATAAAGGGAAGAAGGAAAAAAATGAAAAGAAAAAGAAGACATGAAACAGAATCCTCCAGCATAGACCGAGGAACACCGACCTTATCGACCGAGACCTTTTTGGGAGGCATGTTGCAGTCTCTATTGGGATGTCGGGTTTATGTGAAAGGGTTCAAAGGTCAAGGAGAATGAAGAGTGCAAGGATAGTCCTTGGTGCGATGAGAGCGAGTAGAAAGAGAAAGGGTGTGCTCAAATTGCCTTTGCGCGTCACCGACGAGCGAGTGCAAATTGCAGATGCAGGTGTAGCCATGGTTACTGTATGTAACATACACGGACGTCTATTGCTCCACGACAGAAGTTGCACCTTCTGACTATGAACTTTTCCAGTGTTTTTCATACTTACCTTGAGTTGACAGAGAGCGTCATAAACCTCTCTGTCCTGTATCGATCGCTGACACTGCACGGCGACACATTGTCCTCATCAGCTTGTATCGATAGAGTGTGGTTGGTTCGCCAGCTTCAGATTCGTAATCTTTCTCAAGCCTTCACTCTCCCTTCGGGGCGGGCGGAGGTGCATTTATTTTGCTTAAAATTTTGTTTCTAGCTTGTTGTCACATACATGTACAGAAAGCTTTCTACCTGCACAAACCACGTCTCCCTCGTATAAGAACTCTCTACTTGTATCCGAAAGAGTGCTTATATAATAACAGGAAGCAAAGAGAGTTCTCCTAGTGTAAAGCTTAGAGTTGAAGAGAACAGCAACGAAAGCAAGACAAAGCTTATAAGGGACACATTGATTAAGCTAGAGAACAAAGCAATCAGAGAAGCCGCCGGACGTCAATACACTAGAAATCTTTCAGTATGTGTAGAGAGAAGGGAGACAGAACAGACTTACTCCATAGCATCACAATCACAGCAAATAACACTACGGCCACCCATTTCCAAGTGAACCTCATTCCTCTCGCACTCGCCTGACTGCCAACTGCTACACACTTCTTGATCTCCCCTGCTGTCTGATCTCTAGGAGCCAACTCTGAACCATCTCTCACCAAACCGTGGTCTTCTTTGATATTTAGGCCGCCTGCAGAATGGACATCCAAACCAGCCGACAACAGCGGTGCGGGATCAGGAGAGGTAGAGAAGGGAAAGTCAGTCGTCGTTGCCAGAGGAAACGGCTCAGTAGCGGATGTAGGAGGCGTGTATGTCGAGTGCGGTATCGATGGAGAAGGAGGAGAATGAAAAGTAGTGGTAGAAACAGGGGTAAAAGAAGAATCAAGAGCAGCAGGAGGAGGAGAGCTGACTGATGTAGACGATGTGGAATCTGATGGGGCAGGTGCAGATGAAGGCATGTCGGGAACATCCTTGGCTTTGGGAGTGCAGTACTACATCATCAAAGGAACGAAACACGCGTAATTTCAGCGACTACAGCTTCGGTATACTAATTCGGAACAAATCTCAGTAACTTACGTCAGGAAACATATCCTGCCAAGATGAACAAAACGCCAAAAGACAATCATCAATCTCAACAGTCGAATATTGGTCAGGCTGTCAGTTTATGAACACACACCTTGAACTTCTTGTTGGACAGGTTCCAAGCATGACTCTTTTCTGCCAGTGACACCCTCTCTGCGTTGGTAGTAGAAATTGAGCCTGTCGTAATTTCGTCTGATAGCATGAACGACAATAGTCCGGTAAGACTATTGTTGTCATCATGGGGTTTCAACAGGCAGAGTTAGGGCAGTGATCAGTTTATAAGCTTTATTGTGTTATCTAGAAACCAGAAACAGACGCACATCGTTGCAACACTCCAAGCAGGCTACAATCAAATGAAAAGAAGGTTCTGTCAGTCATCGCGTGTATATGTGACGAAGATCATCGCTGACTATCATACTCACGTTCCAGGTAGAAGGGTGGAAGCTCGTCATAGAGGTACAGATCTTAGTCTCGGGTTTAAATCGGCCAGAAGGAGTAATCATCTTGATGTCCGGAGGCTTGAACTGATAGGTACATGAGAGCGAGAAGAGCACCGAATTAGTGATTCAGACATAATCGTTACCCAAACATGTTCTTGAGAGACTCTCTTCAGTACTTACAGGGTAATCCCCAGGGAACATAACCATTCCATAGTACTCGCCGCCAGCGTAGGGCGTATCAGGAGGTCCTCTCTATTGTCCGAGATAGGCAAGACGATACGCTCGGTAAATCGATGCATCCAAAGGAGACGACTAGCTCATGAAAGACGAAAAATCTACCCACCAGAATAAAATGCCCTACGGGTTGTATATTGGATTATTCCAGGTAAATAAACAAGTCGTCGGTTAAGCCGATCTGTTATCACCTGGTCTCGGATATGAGTGGACCAAGGTCACTCCACTTACAGTTCAGTATGTTCTGTAATCAGGTAGCCATGAAAAAGAAATGTGTCAATTGAGCAAATACGTCAGAACCATTGTGCCATGAAAGAAGCTCACCTTTTCGTCAGGAACCGCCCAAACGAACGGTGGAGGCGTCTTTTGCATCAGAGTATACTCTTTTCCGAGTCTCTTACGGGCAGCTGAAGGGGGGATCGAGAACAGCAATCAAGAAGAGTGCGTTGTAGTGTCAGCGAATGACCGTATGCGTGCTGCTTGCTCGCATGTGTCCCTGAGAAGAAATATATCCAAATGATTCAACACATTAACGAACCTGGAGATGCCATGGTGAGAAACTAGATTCGAAAGAACTTCAAAGGTAATCGGTTGTTGAGACTTGAAGATGGATGTTTGTTTGTGTGGTGAGGTTTCGAACAGCTTAGTAGTCATCCCTCTGCTGCGTAAAGAAGTCTCGACTCAATTATTCCCCAAAGACGTAATAGTAGTTCCGGCTGTCACTATGACGGACATATCTTCCCCTGATACCTTAAACATCTAATAAAGACAAGTTGTCGTATGTCACATCGACAAGTTACGATCACTGTTGCGATTTCGACAGTCTTGACATGATTTCATCTGTTATTTGTCATCTACTCTTGAGGCATCACCTTCCGACCTCCGTCTGCGCGGAGTCCCGAGCCTCTCTTTCCGAGGAGCTATAAATTTTCTAGCGGGTTTCCTCCTGTTTTCCTGGTTTCTCAATCCATCTTACTGAAACACCTGGGTAGTGTGTATATGGTTTGGAAAACCAGTGAGGACTTGCTTGGGAACAATTGCCGGAACGAAAAGTCCATTCTCACCCTTTTATTTCAGTAATAATCTTCAATCACACACATATATATATATACATATTACTCTCTGTATAGATACACCGAAACGGAGAACAATGCAAGGCAACACGGTTGTATTTGGAAGTATTTGGTAGGTTCAAGTAAGTACAGATTAGAGATCGAAACCTTGAGGAAGAGTAGGTGTCTTTTGAAACAACTCTCCGCTGGATTTACTCAATATGTGCATTATACCTCCTGGCTAGCCTGGTATGACGCTCCGATAGGCTTATCGTCTTCGTCATCCGCGTCCGAGTCCTCAAACGATCGCTAGAATCGCGATCAAAGTTAGCTTCATTAGAGCGCATTGAGAAGAACGCCAATATGAAAGAAAGGAACGAACCAACGCCTTTTCCGGGTTTAGAGCCTGTCGCTGCGTCGGTGGAATCATGATGCCCTTCGCTGTGCCCATTGGAATCTCGACGGACTCCAAATCCATCTTCTCTTCATCGGATAGAGACACTCCTTGTTTCTTTTCGCTCGCTAGTTGGCCATTCCCGTCTTCGTTTGTCTCTATATCAAGGTCCAGGTCCATATCATCCAAATCCCCGAGACCGAGCGCTTCTAATTGAGCTTGCGTGAGCTGACTGAGCGCCGGAGGGGGGATTGTCGATGGCATTGAGATCTCCTGTGAACCTGGATAGAAGAGGGGTTCTTGAGGCAGATTGGACGTCGGGGCATGAAGATTAGGCGTTGATGTAGCATATTGAGATGGGTGCATACGTCTTGGGATGGATGAAGAAGAGAAAGGAAATCGAGTAGTGGATGTTACAGCGCCGTTATCAACTATGCCTGCTTCTAACAGCTCGAATACTTCATTGTCAACATCCCTATGTCCTTCCTCGGCCATATCGCCTCCTCCATTTTGTATCGATTGACTTCTATGATCCTTTATACTTGACTCGATAGAATCAAGGTTTCGTATTGCCAAGGATCCTCGTAATGACCTGCTAGGTGCTTCTCCTTCTTCACTTCCTTCGGCTACGCTCCTTAATCTGAGTTTTGGCTTCTTGCCTTGACTGTCACCGACTGGACCATCCAAGGGAAGTCCACTATCTGTACTAGTCTCGCTTCGAGCTCCGATGCTGATACTTCGGCGCTTCTTGTCCCGTTTATCATCCTTGGCCCTGTTAGATGGTCGTGAGCCAAAGCCAGGGACTTCTTGGGTCATGATCATAAACTCGGCCTCAAACACGTTCTCAGAGTCGGCGAGGGTGATGGCCAGAGGAGCGAAGGGAGCGGTGAATGTAGCAAAGATTGGTGTGGAGAGGGAGAGAGCTGTTAATGTGATGGCCTGTGAAGAAAACATATATCTGAATAATCAGCCGATGACTTTATGTGACAAGTTGGATCGTGCAAGAAATCACCTTGAACTCCCGCATCGGAAAACCGATGGTCACTGTCTCGCCAGGGGTATAGTACTCTAAAAAATCCTCGGCGTCAACGAAGAATTCAGTCGCGAGATGATCTGCCTTAATATTTCCTATGAAGTTACAAGATAAAGAGTCAGTCTGAAGTCAAACTTGACCGCATACAATCCTATTAAAGATCCTATGCGAGCTAAGAAATAATCCCACCTTCCCAGCTGCTGATACGGACTCCCTCATCACTGAAAGCCCAAGCTAGAAAGCCTTCTTTGCTTCCGGGAGCGGATACAGTTCCAATCCACGTAGGAAACGGTTCCATCCACTCGGTAATGCACTTCCCAGTGATAGAGAACTTTGAAGTTTTTGATGGGTCAAGTCTAGGAGGGACAGGATTAGGGATAGACTGAATGGTCGATATATGAAGGTTATATGTCTTAATGAAACCTGTGTAGTAGAGAGGCCGATCATTCAAGTACGAGTAAGCTGACGTCGGCTTTGTACAAGGCAGATAATGGGGGAAATGTGACACTCGTGGTCGCCGTTGAATGAGGCGGACGAACCGTGTTGAATGAACAGCTTGACTACGAATCTTGCTTGCTCTCTTCTTTGCCTTTTATGTGTGTTCTCTTCATCTGAGCTGTCCCCTCCAGTCTTTTGTCTCTTCTTTCGAGTCTCGTCTTCATCTTGGATTGGATCGGTCTGATCCGGGTCAATCAGCTCGAGCTGACACTTTTCGACAGTCCGATCGACTCCTCTTGATCGGATTATCCCTAGCAGAGCCTATTTGGTTGACAAAAGAACAAAAGAACAAACAAACAAACAAACAGGTGGGCGTTAGCAAGCTCATGTTTTGAAACATCAGGTATGAATCGACGAAAGAACTCACCTTAGCATTGAGATGACATGTCAGCCCTCGCTTAGACGAAGATATCACGCTGTAATCCGAGAAGAATGCATGTGAGAACCGAAACTTTGCATGGGCCGTCTTTGACGAGTTGAGCGAGGATAGAATGAGCTTGTCCAGATATAGTATGAGTAGATCGAATGATTTAGTATCAGCATCGAGAACGCTGAACTGTAAATATCCGAACCCACCTCGGTATCCAACGCTTGGAGATGAACATCCTCTCCGAACTTTGTCAGACAAGTCAAAGCTTTGTAGAGATCTATCAAAGTATGTGTATGTATGAAGCAATTTAAGATGAGTACGGACACAATGGGCGTACTTTCCTCGTATCCTCACGAACGTTTTAGGCTGAAGGCTGAGAGAGTAGCCTGCATATGAGAAGCAAAGCGTGTGGGAAAGGGTGTTAGATGATCGATGCATCAGCGTGGTATTAAGTGAGGATAGTCATTACACGATAACCCTAACTGACGCGTCTGAACACGCCTCTGACCGGCCACGTCATGCGACGCGGGTCAACGCGTCTCGGTCTGAGACTGAAACATATCACGTGCAACAATCACGTTGTAACCGGAAGTTACAGAAACTGTCGTCACACGTGACCCTGAAGGGCGATTTTTATATAAGAAAGTCTTCCGTTGGTTCCTCTTGTGTTCCATTTTAGTAAAACCTTCAACTTTTGGGCATTTGTCTCATTTCCCGTCCAAAGAACAACCATCACCATCATCCAAACCATCCCTCATCCAACTTGCAACCCCTTTCCTTCCTTCTTACAACCAACCACCCTTTTCCTTTTAAACAAATAAAAAGAAACCACGATGCAGTTCGCTTCTATTTTCGCATCCACCTCCACTGCTGAGCCGCCGCAGGCGTCGCGCTCAGCGTTCTCCAACAAGCGAAAGCACGACCTCGATGGAACCGCTTCCCGCTCCGAGGAAATTGATTTCAGCGACCGGAAGGTCATTCATGTCAGGGTGAGTTTATTGTTCACTAGTTTGTCGCGTTTCATCATGTTTAAAGTGTATCAAAAGCCTGACTTCTTGGTTCTTTCCCCCCTTGCCTTCCCTCTTGTGGACGCGACCTACCCGCTGTCACCGTATGGATCTTTTTAGAAACAACCCCGACTACCGCCGCTAAATCTGCCAACATCTCAGGCGTCGTTTCAATCGTCGTCTCCTTCAAGCTCTCCACTTGGATCGTCACACTCGTTCCGTCGACACGCCCCCGGAAACACGATGGACGTCGATTGCGCAGGTTCATCCGACAGCGAATGCGAACTCCGCACACCATCCGTTTCGGCTTACCCGATGAATCTTGCTCAGTATCCTTTTGGGATCATGGGCGGGAAGACGGTCTTAAGCGGCTCGGACGGGATGGTGGAGGACGGAATGTCTGTCGATGAGGATCATGCCAAGGTCGGCGTGCTTGGGATCGGACAGGACTTTAGCGGGAGTCATGGGGCGCATTGTAACCAGATTCCGAGATTGGTGCTTTCTCATCCCAATCCGATGGGTGAACGATCCCTTTGGGCGGTCTGTCAGGACTGTGGAGCAGCTAGTCCTGCTTCGTAGATCTTGCGTCTTGTCAATTCGCATAGAATTTCCTTTTCTTGGGATGGACTGAGAAGAATGAATTAGGATAAGCTGTATGCGCATATATCCTGGTTCTTTCCTTCCTTTCTACCCTTTTTCCCCTTCTTTCTTTCTTTCTTCCTTATGCTTTCTTCTATCTCGTTCGGTTTGTATTATCTTCGTCTACCTTCCTGCCTTCCACCTTGATTTGGTATCTTCATTTCTTTCCATCTTTTGGTTTCTCAACCCTCTTCGATTTTTCCAACTTTTTCTTCAATCTATCCAAACATTGTGTTTCTCTTTCCACTCTCAATCCCTCTGTCTTGACAGTCTCTTCGAACCTTTCCCCCCTCCTTCGCTCTCCAAGAGGCAGGCGAAAATGGCCTGCCCGGTCTTGTTGATAAATTCCCAACGCCATCCATCTCTCCCTTCCGTCGTTTCATCCACTTTCTGTTTCCATTTCTTTTCGTCTATTGATTTGGTCTGCCTTCCTCTTTTCGGTTATAGCCTGCCTTCTTTTTCTTTTTCCTTTTCTTCCTTTCTTTGGTCTTTGTAACAATACTGAACTTGGCCCAGAATCTCTCTTCCAATACCGGAAAAAAAATTAAAAATTTCTTATATATGTTTTCTGTTCTTCATTTCTTCTGCTAAGGTTCGTCAAGAACGAACGGGGTTGAGTTAATGCATGACGCAAACGCACAGGCAAAGGCATAGCATAGGACAACAAGAAGATAGATAAGACAAAACGAGATACAAACAGAGGAGAAGAGAAGAACGATCGTGAGGACAGAGATTGAGCGTCCCACGGATCCGTTGTCAAACGCGATTCCGGGCGCGTTGGTGGGAACCCGGATCTCAGATCAATCCGAAAGCATCTGCCGCAAGCCAGCCGGCGACGACGAGCGAAGCGAACGCGACGGTCGGCCCTTTCTGTCTAACGGCCTCCTTGAGGGCATGCTTTAGATGAAACTTCTTGCCTGCTTCATCGATCGATTCGACCTCGGATTTGGAAAGATGGATGTGGGGAACCGAGAGATAGGACGTGATCCGATCCGGTCGAGACGAGGTCGTGATCGGGATACCGGCGTGGGCTGTGCGAATAAAGGAATGTCGATGGCAGAGCGAAGAGAGAGAAAAAAATTGACCTTGAGAGAAAGACAAGACATGAATCACAGAGCTCGCAAGCGGAGGGTAAACATACCAATGACCCAAGCGACTGATGGAGCGGGCGGCGAAAAGGATCATCAAGAGACGGGGTCAAACATGAGGTCCAAAGGACAGACGAGGCAAGACAAAAGTGACTTACGAAGGACCTGTTCAGGCTTGAGGTTCCTCTTGTGAGCGATCTTGTCGACAGGCTTGTCGACCGGACCTCCAGTCTGGGATGTAAGAGGCTGGAGAGAAGTATATCAAGAGAAGAAAGTGGTAGACAAAGGGTCAGGGGCATGGTCAGAATTCGAAGAGGTAAGAATTCGATAGGATAAGAGACGAACGTAGAGAGCGGAGTAGGCCTCGGCCTTGATGTCATGCTCCTCCATAAACTCGACCAAGGGTCTGGTCTTCTCCCAGACGTACGGGTGAAAGAGCTGATGGAAAATGCCAGGTCGACTGATTCATCAGCGTCCACACTTGGGGTGAGGACTAATGGAGAAGTTTGACAAAGGCAAGGACGAACGATCTGATTGACGACAGGCTTGATCTTCGCAGAGTAGAGAAGTACCTTGAGGTCGGCGATCGAGAAGTTGGATACTCCGATCGACTTGACGAGTCCGTCCTTTTCTGTAAATGATTCATAGAAAAGAAGGAAGAGCAGAGAACGACTGAGCATGATGTCGTGGACCATAGAAAACATGCGAACAGCAGAGTCTGACATACTGAGTGACTCAAACTCTTCCCAGACTCCAGGGATGTTTTCGTTGGCCAGTCGGGGGGAGTGAATCAAGTAGAGGTCGATTTGCTTCAAGCCGAGCTGTAGGACCAGATTTCGGATCGAGAGGATTCATACATGGACACAGGGAAGGATAGACAGGGCTGTAAAGAATCTGGACATACCTTGTCGAGACTCTCAAGGCAGCTCTGTCGGGGGCCTTTGCCATCCAGGCCGGACCACTTTGTGGTGACCCAAAAGTCGTCTCGGTGAAGGCCGAAGCCTCTGATGGCCTTGCCGACCTCTGCCTCGCTGAAGGGTTAAGAGATGGAAGACGAGAGTCGGGAGTGGAAAACATTGCCGTTCGTGTCAGCTATCCAAGAAAGGGCTAAGAGACAAGAAGAAAGAGATACCAACTTTCGGTATGCCTGCGCGGTATCAATCTGTAGAGGAAACCAGATGAGCAAGGCTTGTATTGCAACCGAGAACGGCCTGGGGAGAAGCATGGTGCACTCACGTGGGAGAATCCAAGCTCGACGGCCTGAGTGACTTGGAGGGTGCTGTCGCGAAGGCAGAGAGAAGGTTATGAGATCCAAAGGAAAAGAATGAGAAAGAACGAGAGCAAGCTAGAGGAATAGAACGGACCAGACGTCCTCAGGAATCTTCCAAGTTCCGAAAGCGATCTGGGGGATCTCTCGACCGTCGTTCAACTTGACGACAGGGACATGTGCTGAGGTTTTGTCGGACATGGTTTCAAGGCTTAACAGAAAGAACTACGGAACGACAAGGATAGGGAAGTGTGAGCGATATGATCCAAGTAGAACGAGTAGAAGCCAACGTCGATCGGAACACTGGGAGTGAGAGCAAGGTAGATAGAAAGAAGGAAAGAAAGCAAGTTGAGATGACCAAAAGGGAGGAGGGGAGTGGAACTCGTGATGGGTTGAGTCGTCATCGGACTTGGCCGGTTCACGTGAGTAGACTGTAACATAATGTTAGTAACCGCGTGTGTTCATGTGACGAACATGTAACCTTGGGCGATCACTGGCACGAGGCCCGACGACGATGACTCTATTGGGCTATGCTGAAAGAGAGGGTCAGAGGTGATCGAATGAAAAGGATTTTCATTCTATATCGTCTTGTTCTATTTTTGATTTGTCCTTTTTGAATCACTTTTCTTCTCTTTGTCGCGTATATCCAGGCAGGGATTCAGAGTCAACAGAGAGAACGTTTGAGAAGAGTGTCCAGTCAGAGGCTGTCGAGAGAGAAAGCTCTACAGGCAGTGAGGAAGATTGAGGAAGAAATATATGGATAGGATATACATCACACACAGATAGAGACTGAGTCTAGATGAACACTCAGTTTTCTTTTTACGCCGGGCGCGGACGAGGCCGAAGGGCCACTGATCACTGGAGCACCATCAAGGCGTGAGATAGACATCTGAGCACAGACGAGATAGGTCCGAGACCGATGGCGGGGCCCAAAATTGCGAGTTTTGCTTTGTACTCAAATAGCGAAAGGAAATCCTCCGGCCCGGGGCGGATGATTTTCGGGCTGACAAGTTGGCACTTGGCCACGACTAAACGGTCCGGGGGCGGGCAAACGGGGTTATGAGGAGCGATCGAGCAGAATGTTTCGCAACTTTCCATGACGACGTTTAAGCCTTTTTTTTTTTTTAATATCCGCCTCTTGAATAGTCTCGACCTTCGAGCGATCGGTTCATGGATCTGTGTTTGGTATTTGTGCGTGTATTTGGGCGCCTCTGAGTGCGCTGATATGCCTGGCGTGTTGGATACGCCAGCGACGAGTGTCGCCTGCGCGTGTGTGTGTGTGTGTGTGTGTGTGTGTGTGTGTGTGTGTGTGTGTGTGTGCCTATGAGAGGGACCCAAAGACGGAGAGGAACAGATGAACGGACAAACAGAGGGTGATCGATAGAATGAGGGGCACACTCTCAGTACACACACACATACACTCGCACACACACCCACCCACACCCACACCCACACCCACAAACACCCACACGCACCCACAAGCACACACACATACAAATTCTCTCTCTCCCTCTCGCTGTGGGGTCACGACAGAGTCGCGCACAGTCCTCCTCGTCTGCGCGCGTGTGGGTGTGTGCCTCGTCCCTTGGGCCGTGTGCTCGCGTCCCTGTGTGTGTGTGTGTGCGCACAGACGGTCTCTCCCTCCCACGCACGGACCCTCTGTCTATCTCCTCCCATCTCTTTTCTCTCTAGTGCGTTCTTTCTTTCGTTCCTTCTTCCTTCCATCCTTCACCCACCATTCATCTTTCGTCCACCTTGGGTTCGTCTTTCGTTGGTTTCTAGTTCGCCTGACATTCTTATCGGTCTCCTAGTCCTGTTCGCTCGTCTGCTCTTCCTTCTTCCTTCGTCGTCTCGCTGCCGGGATGTCTTTGATCGACAGAACGCACACAGATAGCCCACCGGGTTTTATTCATGACCAGCAGGTCCTCAACAGTCACTCCTCTACAGACACTCACTCTCCACCCGGTTACCCGTCCTCAGTCGAGATCCCGCTCGAGATAGCCGAGCAAGCAACTAGGGAACTCAACTCGCACAAAGCGCTCTACTTCAACCCACCGGCCGATGTCGCCAGCTTTTGGTCGTCTATCTCGTCCACAAATCAGCCAGAGGTCGACGTGGATGAACCAGCCGATCAGGCCATCACCACCAGCTTTGGTTGGGGTCATGTAGACTTGGACGTGAACAAGCAGGTCCGTGTCTTCCTGCCCTCTCTCCGGTCTTTATTCCTTCACTCGTCTTTGTCCTTCCTTTTCGTCTGTAATGACCCTTGTCTTTGTCTTTCTCTCTCTCTCCAGCCGATGAGAATTCAAGACGGCTCGAGAACAGAGGCTGCAGGGATCCTGTCCTCCCCAGAAGCTTCTTACACTTCTTCCAGCAGCATATCTTACGCCTCGCCAGGCGACCAGACGAATCCCTCGGGACCACCCGCACAAAGATCATACTTTTCAGATAATCCTTCGTCCACGTCGCCCACCTTTTTTCCTTACGCCTACCCGTACATCGACTCTCACCAGAACATGTTTCCTAACCCGGTTGGCTATTCGTCGTTTGCGTCGTTTTATCCGAACCAGGATAGATACATCACTTCCTATGGCCATCCGTCCCAGTCGGTCAGCTCCATTCAACCCACCACCTCTACTACCTCCACAAACTCCGCCTACTCTCAACAGCACTCACTCTATCCCTCCCAGCAGTCGCACCCCATCGACGGATCCGCTCTTGACATCCTCGCCGTCGCAGCCCAATCATCAACCTATCCTCCACCATCAACCGCCACCCACCACTCGACTGGACCGTTCCCTGGACCGATCCCGATGGTGTGCCTCCAACAAAATTCGCTGTCCCATCCCTTCTTCACCCCACCCGATCCGCTGCCACCGTTTCCCTCGGTCGCGCCGGCACATCCGTTCCATCCGTTCCCACTTCCCACATCCTTCGTCCTCGAGACCACCAGACATGCACAGACTGTTCAGCAGATGAGAGACGCTTCCCCTCCCGAATCTGATGACTCCGGGTCTGCGTCCGGCTCCGGACCTAAACGGAACGGCAAGAAACACTTGGACGAGGTTCTTGCCGATAGCGATAAGACCGTCAAGGGCCGAAAAAGACCGCGAGACGCTCCTCGGCTCAAAGGGCGGATCTCAAAGCCCGGCCCTAACGGCACGAGTCCCCAAAAGAAAAAGTCAGGCGGATGCTCGGCCGACCACGTCAAGACCAGTACGTTCCAATCGTTTGGGATTGTCAAAAAAAAAGACCCATTCACTTAACCGTCGAGCCCGTTCTTTGTTTGTTCACACAGGATCCTTGATCTTTCCGCCAGAGCTACCACCGCGGATGTTTGTGCCCGCACCGGAGGAAGGTTACGTCTTTAGGTCGTTTCCAGAATCAAACGTACGCGTCTATCTGTCGGCCTCCTCTTCAAAGTTGACCTCTGTTCATATTTGAAACTATTTCTCCTCTGACCTTTCCTTGCCAACGCATGTTCTACTCTTCCTTCTACAGCTCTACGGCGCACGCTACATCAAAGGATCAGACTCTCGAGATCGAGCCGGCTTTTGCGAGTACTGTGGAGAGAAAGGGTTGCTGACCAGGATGTCCGGCTACGGATACCAGTAAGTTTCGTTTCGTAAGAACGAGATCGTCCGACAGGACGCTTAGTTCAACGCTCTGATCAACCGGCATCTTCGTACCCTCCTTTCTCCACAACAGCCTTCTTCACTGTCACAACATGTCGTCCCATAAGGTAATATATTTCTCAGCGCGTTTAAGCCAGTCGAACACGAAAAAAAGCTGACGGATTATCATCACCCTTCTATCAGCCCTATATATTACCCGGTCCGACATCAGTTCGACTATTGGGTAACTCTAAAACCAGGATCTCGCTCGACGACGCATGCTCAAGGTCGGCTTCTACTCTTGAAGGTCAATGCCCGTTCTCCGGTCAAGCCGAGTATGTCTCGCCCTTCTATCTACCATCTCGCCAGTCGTGTCAGTCTCTCATGTCATTTCTCTCTATGTCCTTTTCTATTTCTGTCGCTTTTCAGCGGACGCGGAAAGTGCACATCAGGAAGCGTTGGCGCAATTCCCGGATCGAACGGCGAGATCGCGAGTTGGCACAAGATGAACTTTTGGAGGGACGCCATGAAGTAGGTCCCCTCTTTTTCGCCTTTTTTTAATGGTTGATTGTGAAGTGTTGACAGCCAAGGATCGTCCCTTTACTTGCTTGCAGCGCTCACACCGGAGGCAGAGGTCTCTTTTGCCCACCCTCATCTGACTACTGATTCTCATCAGACACACAAGTTGTCCTCTTTGTCCACCTCAAGAAGTTTCCAACTTTATTCATCGGTCTCAAATACCTCGTCTCCGAGTATTTCGTCATTCTTTGTATAATTTCTTTCTCCATTTGGTGGCCGTAATTGTATTTTCCCTCCTCACGTTCACGTCCCCAATTCTCACTCTTTACGACATCTTTCCAAGGAAGTAGGCCAAGGGCTTTTGTGTTTGGTCATATCTCAACGCCCTCCCAGCTTATGCTTTTCATGCGTTTTTCCTTCTCAACCCCCCATGACGATTCATGATTTTTGTTCCTGTTCTTCTCGCATATTGTAACTCCCTCTTCTTCAGCCGTACATTCTCTTCATTGATCTATAATACATGACCAGCTTTTCTTTTCGTTCTGTTGTTCTGTCCCCCCATGAAACGCCTTCTCCTTCCCTCTCCCTCTTTTCCATTTTGGACTGATCTTGGCCCATTTTCTTTCGTTCGTTACGCTTCCATACTGGTCCCCCTTCTCTGTCTGTCTCAATTCACAAGTGTATGCTCTATTCATCGTTTGTCTGGCCAGTAGTCAACGGAACTAGTTATGTGTCTTCTTCTGTCAATGAGGTATGAGCATCTGGCAATGTTTCAACAATTGAGGAGATGATTGAGAGAACGCCCAGCCAGGATCACAAATAGTCGAAATCCTTGATGTAAGTTATGGGATTTTTTGCCCATTACTGATCGTTCAACATCCGGTCGTTTTGTTCAACCGCCATCCTCCTCGCGAATCTCTGTAGACCACCACCGTCATCAGAACCTGATTCCTCTCCTGGGAAAGCCTTGAGTGCGTAGTTAATCAGACCGACATGTCTTCTTTCGGTACGTGCCCATTTATGGTCACTCTCCTTTTGCCCATTGGTCCTCGTTTCTTTTGAGGATATGATTCTCTTTCGTCAAATTCGGCTGAGAGAGAGATGCTCGTTCATATGTCTGTACACCAACTGATTCCCTTCTCTGTCCTCACTCTTCTTTGTTTCTTCTTTTTCTCTTCCTCCTCTATGAAATTCAAATAGGCGGCTTCTCCTTCGGAGCTCCTGCCCAACAGCAGCAACAACCAGCACAAGCAACAACTGGTCTCTTTGGAGCGGTTGCCTCTAACCCTTCCTCGAATAATACGAACACGAACCCCCCAAGCACAGGTCTCTTTGGATCAACAACAACCAACGCTAATAACAGTAATCCTACCGGTTCGACAAGCACGTTCAGTGGGTTTGGGAATACAGCAGCTGACAATGGGGCGGGGCAGGCAAAACCTGCTTTCGGAGGATTCGGTACGTCTTACTTTCCTTCCTATTTCCCTCTCCCTCTCTTCCTTCCTTCCTTCCTTCTTTCTCCTCCCCATTTCTTCCTTCTTTCTTCCCATCTATCTTTATCCGATCGATCTCCTCTATGCATGTCATTCTATCGATCTAATCTGACCATTTGTTCGAACCACCAGGCACGACAACCACTCAGCCATCCTCCTTGTTCGGAGCTCCAACAAACCAGTCCTCTACGCCTTCTCTCTTTGGTCAACAACCTCAACAGCAGCAACAACAACAACCATCTACGTCAGGTCTCTTTGGAGGAGCAGGAAGCCAGGCCACTGCTACAGGAGGTCTGTTTGGTTCGAGCGTGAATAATTTGGGTGGAACGACCGGAGGGAATGGTGGTCTTTTCGGTGGAGGGTTTGGACAGCAACAACAACAGCAGCAGCAGCAGCAGCAACCGCAACAGCAGCAGCAACAAAATACGTTGACAGTCAGTCAATTAGGGAATCCCAACGGCCAACTAGGTAGCTCAACGTTCATTCCAGGACCGTACGGTGCAAACGGAGGGATCGGTGCTGGCTTGAGAGCGCCACTGAGGGTGGAAGACGTACCGATCGAACAGAGGATAGAGTACATCAAGGCTTCTTGGGACCCGAGTAGCCCGTACTGTCGGTTCAAGGTTTGTCTCTCTCTCTCTCTCTTCTCGTTCACCTGCTTAACAAATCTGATACATATGTCTGTTTATGAAATCAACTTTTTCTTGGGGGCGGCCGGGACGTGTAGTACTTTTTCTACAATGTCGTACCGGAGAACGAAGTCGGATTATATGCCAGACCGGAGAATGTAGATGACGCCATGTGGTTCAAAGCACAGAGAGACAATCCGGAGCCATCGACGTGAGATTCATTTTCTAGCTGTTCCCATCGACTCTTCAGGTACTAGTCGGAGCTGAACTATCTACTCTCTGTTCAAACCAACCGACGAATCTCTCTTTGCGTCTGCTGGGGATGGATTTCTTCAACAGAATGGTACCCACGTTAGCCGTTGGGTTTAGCGATCTCGGCAAACGAGTAGACGCTCAGATGAAGATGGCCGGCGCGCACTGGGGTAAACTCCAAGAGATCTCCACCCGACTGAGCACACTTTCGAAAACATCCCATCTCTCACTCTCCCTAAGGGTCTCCCGCTCACATCTCCTTCAAACTCAGCTATCCCACCGAACGTTACTTCTCATCAGGCATCTTCATCTTTTGATTCCTACCCTCCGGTCGTCCTCTATCAGGAGGGAAGAGGAAGCGTTGACCGAACGGTTGTCTGTTCTTGTCCGCGAGCTCGAAGGCGGAAGGGGAGCAGGCTCAGACGGGAACGTCAAGGGAAGGCTGATGGAACTATGGGGTCTCCTCGGTCAGGTCAAGACGGAAAGGGAGAGAGACAGACAAGGCAGAGGTTCGGACGGTGGCCATGGGTTGGAAGGTTGGGCGGTAGTAGATGACGAAGCGATGGAACGTCTCGCCAAGGTGGGATTTCTCCTTTCTTTCCCCTCCTTCTTTCTCTGTTTCTCACGAAGAAAGAAAAATACAGAAAGAAAAAAAACTGATTCAACTCTCCAACGGATTTCAATCTGTCAAACCCTGAATGGGATGGCTTCGACAAAATACTAATAATAAACTAGATCATCGCGGACCAACAGACCGCGCTTCAACATCTTACAAAGATCCTCAGGGAAGACTTGGCGGCTATCGAGATCATGCGTCAAGGGTTCGGACTAGCAGGGAAAGAGACCGGCCAACGATGATCGGCCCATTTCCCTCTATCAGAAACGTTTAGTTGTGTCGTCCACCCTTAATAATATCTTCTTTTGCTTTCTTCTCTCTTTTTCGTTTGGCCTCTTCTCTTTCTCTGAGCCCTGGTTTGTGCGGCGTGATATGTATTTATGGAGAATGTCCCCCGTTCGTTGAGTTATGATTCCTCATCACAAGACAGATGGAAAAAGAACCAGGATATATACTATTAGGTTGGACATGCAGCATTAAAGTACCAATTACGGGAGATATGATCTAGGATAGGTATATAGAGAAAAGACGGTTCCCAAAATATGCGAAGAGGATGGATGAAATCAGGAAGCAGAAAAAAATTGCAAATGCGGAGAACCAAGCGAGCGAAGGAAAGGTGAAAGAAAGAAAGAAAGATAAACAGAAGCATACATCGCACCAAACCAAACCCTCGTTCATTCAGACCCTGACGAGCTTCTCAGTCTTCCCTAGAGCGACGAAACGATAAACAACCCCTCACTCCCCACACCCTCTTGAAAAAAGAAAACCGAGATGACCTCAAGTTCTCCTCTCTCGACATCCACTTTAAACTCCAGCTAGACTCAGACGATCTGACCTCCCACCAGCTTCGTTAGCATCCACGCTGGTATCAGAAGTAGACATCCCGACATTCGGTACGCTAGCTCGACCACGAGCACGAGCTTGAGCTCGGGCCCGAGCCTTAGCAGCAGAAACAGATATCGAGAGTGATGATCTCGGTTTCCTACCCGTCATGATTCTTGCGGATGACGGCGTGCTTCCGTTCCCGTCCCCGCTCGACCCTACGCTAGACGCGATGATGGCCCGATGGGAAAGCCCACTAGGCTTGCCTACTGATTGAGCGGACATCGTGCTTCGCTTCTTCCTGATAGGTGTTGAGCCAGCCAACCGAGGTTGAAGGGCTGACAGTCTGGCGGTCGGTTGAGCTTTGAGCCGATCTCTCGACGGACTTTGGTAAAAGTCCGGAAGGCCTACTGAAGGGGCCGATACCAGTCCATTCGGACTGGAATGTGAGGGGAACGTTCCTAACATTGAGGGCGCAGTGTCGAAAGGTAGAGTAGGATAGAGAGAAATGGGTCGAGGGGTGCTATCACCGGCTGCAGGAAGTATATTTCCTTGAGCTTGGACTTGACATTGGGGAAGCAAGCCGCTCGGTGATCGTTTCATAGTCGGTATCGTTGGTCGCTTCGAACTGAGAGCCGCAGGGTCTTTAGATCTGATGGCTAGGCTGCTCGATGAGGACGAGGATGGAAGTGTCGTCGATGGTGTCTTTGCGCCGGCCTGTCTAGCTAATGAAGAAGCTGTTGGCGCAAACAAACGAGATGCAGACCGGGAAATACTCGGAGTGTTGGTGGGTACATGAAGAGTCGAACTGACGGCAAGACCCGATCGAATAGAAGAAGATCGCGAACTGGCGTTGAACGTAGGGATCGGGGCTCGAGATGCATTTGATGAGGATTTATTGGGTAACGTTGCAGAGGCAGCCTTGGGCGCTGCAGCGGATGAAGAAGGAGCAGGCTTGGTTGACGAGGAAAGAGTTCGGAACCCTTTCGCAACAGTGACTGAATTTTCTTTCGCAGGTGATTGTAGAGTGAAGGACGGGCTGATAGTTGAGTCAGGCATGCTTCTCGCTAGAGAGGACACCCCTTTTTTGACGGCATCCATCCCAGTTTGAAGGAATACTAACCGAGAGGCATTTACTTTGGCTAGAAATCATAATACAGGATATGAGGATTCGTTCTTTGAGAAGGATGTCTAAAACCCGACTCATAGAACGGATGAACAGAAAGATAACTCACGTGGTAGGGTCTTTGGCGTGGAAGCCAAACTAGATCTGCCACCTCTTTCAGCAGCGAGCGAGCTTCTTCTCGCCTTGGCGATGGCCAGCTTGCGCCTCGTTCTTTCCCTCTCTCTCTGAATATCTGCCTCCACTTCAGATTTGTCCCCCAGTTCCCTTTTGATACTCTCTGCATGTTGAACAGCGGCCGTGGATGATTCAGAAGAAACATCTGAATTTGGCACCTGTACGGGTTCTAGAACAGAAAATCGAGTCTTCTTGATCGCTCGTCCAGAATCATCTTCAGTGGACGCTTGTGGGGATATCTTAGGCCGATGTGCTCTCCCGTTTGAGTTGACAATAAGGGAAGGCCGATGAGTTATGGAGGAAGGCCGTCTTTGAGCGGTTGACTTCTTCTGAAGGGTAGCGGAGGACGATACAGATGAGAGGGTGATAGATTGGCCGGGACGACGAGCGGCATAATGATCTGCAATCGAAGTCATTCTACAATTGATCAAGAGAAATCAAAGAGAAAAAGCGTGATAAGAATTTGAGACTGCATAGAGTTGGGAATAAGGCGAGCAAGAACGACTTACTTTGCAAACTCTCTCTCATGCGCGTCGTCGAACCTCCTCTTCTTTCCATCTGCGCGTCCTAATGAGGAGATTCCTGTCAAAGAGCTCAGCAACCCTGGACCACGCACCAACTCTCCCTTCGAGGCTTTCTCCTCTACTCGCTTTTTCAACTCTGCTTCCATGATCTCACGCATTGACAATCCGACTGATACCGAGGTCGCTTCAGATGATAGCTTGGCATCTACTGCACCAGGGGTTTGAGAGGTTGCTGCAGTGAGCACAGGAGTCATGAACGCGTTATTTCTTACCGAGTGTCGTGGGCTTCCGAAAACAAAGGGTGAAGGGCTGAAGGAAGACTGATCAGACTTGCCCGACTGAACGTCATGGTTGGTCAAGGAAGGGAACGCTCCAGGTATGGGAGATCGTGTGGAAAGCGAAGTTGCGGCAGAAAGACGCTTAATGGGAGAAGCCGCAAACGCCATCGAAGGAAGTCTAATAGTTTGTTTCTTGGGGGAGACAGCGGCTAAAACCTCAAATTCTTCTTCATCCATCTCGATATCAGCTGCTGGTGTTGTCGGGTTCCTTTGAATCGCAGACTCCTCTCTAGAAACAGAAGGGTACATCGCGCGCGATACACTTGGCTCGGGCGAAGAAAGAGCGACCGATGATGAAGCCCTCTCGTTCTCAACATTCCGAGAGCTATTTGTCCCTATGCATGTTCCGACTTCTTCCTCATCTTTCTCTTGGAGGGTCGACCAGGATTCGTCAACTCGACTGCTTGCCATAGTGGGTCTCTTGAAGGGAGACGAAGATGCAGTCTCCGAGTCGTCTGAGCTAGAATGATACGGGGTCGAATTTCCGGCTAAGTGAGTCGCGGTTGAAGAATCTGGACTGTCGGCAACTGCATCAGGGAGGGTTTTGGCGCTGAGATGATAACAACAATAGATAAACGGATGAACATTCAAGCAAGTCAGTTGGAGCATCAATCAATCTCTAGATGAAAAATGTCTGTCAAATATAGAGACAAACAATGTTTGAAGTTTGGCAACAAGATCGGCATTCTAAACCAGGCAGCCACGATTCAAAACATTACAATCAATTCCACCAACATAAGAAATAAACCGATAGGTCTCGTTTCGATCGATATATGGCTACTGACCTTTCCAGAAGCCTTTATATGGAATCGTTTACATAAGCTCACAAGCTGTTTTCGGTTGACTGTGGAACAGAAGGTACCAGAAATGGGAAGACAACACGTCCATGCGGCACATCAGGTTCAATCAGCCAGCCAGTCATTCAGTGTACATTCTTATAGAAAGAGAATGAGTTGATCCACATACGCGCGTTGAGAGCAGGCGAATTGAGGAGGACAGCGGTCGACGGATTCATGTTGATGGCCTTGGCCTTGATCCTGATGGTATCGATACGACCAGGATAGGTATGTCTATGGTGAACAAGTGGTTGGTTGATAGGATTTTCTCTCTTGCCTTGCTGCTCAAGAAAGTTGAGTGAGAATATCTACAGCATGCTCACGATCTCTGTAGTGTCACGTGATGCTCTAATTATCTAATGTTAGGAACAATGTTGTCAGGAACGTAACCTGACTACACTTGATTCGTAAACCGTAGACCGTAAACCGTAAACCGTAACCCAAAGACCCTTCAATTTCGCTATCCCTCCTCTCCCACTTCCAATGGATTGTACTTCCAGCGCATTCTACAGTGTTCACAGCGTCTAAGAATGATATGTAAAACGGGCGGTCTCTACCAGTTGTAGATAGAAAAGTTAGTAATGGATTCTCTGTGACTTGTTATCCCTGCCATTCCTGTTCTCTAGTATTTCTACTCTATCCTGTTTCCCAGCCCCGAGAGCCTGAATTTATCCCTTGAAACCTCAGACCCTTGGTGTGGTTACTTCACTTGTAACCATCCGGTCATCAGCTCAGTTTCGCCCTGTATATATATTTCGAACAGAGCTTTCCAAATAATCTGGCCTCATACTGACCTTCAGTTCTTCTCAACCTTGTTCCGTTAAAATGTTTGATAAAAGCCGTTGTATGAACCAGAACACGCCTGAAGAGAAACCTGCCAATAAAAACGTTCTCACTCGCTCAAGGAGCAAGCAAGACAGTCTTCAGAGGGTGATAAAAAGTAGAAGCGATCAGATACGTCCCACAGCCCCGATGTCGTCCGTCGGCTACTCTGCAAGCAAAGAGCGTCAAGAGTCAATCCACTTCATCGACGGCCTGCCTTGGTTCGTGAGAATCAAGAGCATAAGACCGCATGTCCTCCGTGAAGGGGTGTGGGTGGAGTATCAGCATCTCGCTTTATGTGGTGTAGCTAGTGTAAACTAGCAAGACCAGTTATATCTCTATAGAAATGAATCCTGCAGAGTCTGTAGAGTGGAGGGAAGACGCGTATCAAAGCGAGACAAGGTCAGCTATCGAGGAGAGAGTGCAAAAACCAGAGGGGGAGGAAAGTGAACTAACGTGGTCAATGGAGAAAAGCAAAATTGATTGGGCAGAAACTGACGAATTTATACCCTGAGCGGAGGGAGGCCAAGCGTTACGCAAGTGACATTTTGGATCACGTGATTCAATATAACTCATTGTAGATTATATACGTATTGTATAATCAAGAGTGCCATGAAATGTATAGACGACATAGCCAGCTAGGAGAGTATACAACATCTAAACTTGAGACACAGTTCCTTCGAGCACATCACTTTCCAATAATGGCCTAGACGTCCACCGACATAACACACATTTGACTTAGCATATTAGGTAGTCACATCATCGCAATGATAGAGCGCACTGACCTTCAACATCTTGTTGACCTCCTTGTTAGCCTCCTTCTCGGATGATGTCAACTCGGCTCTTGAACTAAGCGGAAGAGATAAGATCAGGAGGTCACTCAAATAATTCTTAGTAGTTTTTGAAACCCACGTGAATGAGGCGATGGAGATATTCATCTCTTCTCGTAGTCTTTCGAAAATTTCCTTGGTCTCTTGCCCTAACGTCATGTGAGAACTGGTTAATTCTAAAAATCTTGGCCGAACAATATCAATTACTCACTGAAGTTCTCCTCGGTCTTGATAATTTCCAGCTTCCTACGTTCACATGCCTGGTGAGCTGACTCTACACGGGCAACAAGAAGCTCTTGTTGACTCTATGAGGCAAGATGAAAATCAACTAGATTAGGTATGAATGGCTGAAACAGCTTGTTTCCTGTGCGCATCATGCACCTATTGGGAGTACAAGTCACACCTTAAAAGTTATGTAGGTTCTCATCAACTCATCGTTCTGAGCACTCAGATCCCGATGTAAACCTTCGTTGGCGCGCGTGATGGCTTGATGATTCTGACTAGAAGAGATTTAGGTATGTTTTATCAATAAGATTTGGGGGTTCCTCTCGATGGATGAAAAGGACATGTTACTCACATATACGAGTTTGTATGTCGATCTTGTCTGGCCCATAGGTCCTTGACGAATCGCTCTATACCATGCAACCGAAACAGACGACGAAGGATGAATAGAAGGAAAATATCCGTAATGTTTCAAAATTATTTACCAGTAGGCTGTATGCGCTTATTTAAGGATCAGCAACTTGATCCAGTCGCGATAAGGTTCATTAAGGGGAAAAAACTGACAGACGTCAAGTCAACAAGATTCGCCGTTATCTTATCATCTTCAATTACATCAGCATCTGTCAATATCGAAAAGACCCCGGTGAGTTATCTATCGTGCATGTGCGCCAGAGCTCGGGCTTACTTAGAAGCTGGCTCAGTAAGTTGTTGTCACTATAGAAAGGATTGTTGAAGTCATTGAAAGATGAGTTTCGCTCGAGTACTATCGAAAAGACAAAGAAGAACCTACGACTCGCTCTCTTCCACCTCAACTAAATCCTTTCCTTTCTTCACAGTCTCGACAAACATCATGGTCGACTCTTCCTCACCCCACTCGCCGTCTTCGCCATCACTAGCCCCATCCTCTCCATCCCTAATGGTTTCTCCTTCACTGCCACTAGATACCACCGCGTCCTCTCCGTCCTCTTTTACTACATTTTTGAAAGAACGTCCGGATGCAAAAGATCTGTTTTTGATACTCAGTTCTTTCGCCAATCCTAGAGGTGAGCGATTGATCGAAGTTCGTGTTCCGGGAGTAATGAAGTTGTTCGTCGATTGATGAGTTTGTTTGGACGTCAGAGAAGGAGCGAAAGACTCTCGTTCAGAATGAAACTTGACAGGGGTGGTATCAAAGCTGACTATCGCCGCCATAGATTGCCTCGATCCAATTGTTAGCTTTGTTTCAAGTGTGCCGATATGGCCTGTTGTGAAGAAATTTCAAGCATTCGATATCACGAAAAAGAATAGGACGTACACCGAGTCTGCTCCGTATTGTGTTTGATTCTCTTGATAGTTTTCTTTGAAGACGACTGAACGTCCTGACGAGCGGCCGATTCAAGGGGGGTTGCTCTTCCGGCAAGTCGACTGATATTGAGGTACCTACGGGATTGAACGCGATCACCCTCTCTTGCTGTCTCAAACGACCGATGAGATACAGAGCTGGGAATATCAATCGTATGATCTGATGGCTGCATGGCGGTTCTCTTGAGGAGATGATAGTTGTTGATTGAGGAGATCAAACGGAAAGAATCAGACAGGAACAGGGCTTGACAGAGATTGACAGGTGAAGTGTTCACAGCGATCAGCAGATGTCATCAGGTGTGTTCCTGTCATTCAATACGGGATTGACTGTCGCTTCTGACTCTAGTCACATCTTACATGAATATGGTTAGACAGAATACTGCAACTTACCCTTCTGCCGTGCGTGGTTACAACTTAAAGATCCATCAACTATCGTGGTTCCGGAGAAAGAATGTTAAGAAAGATAGAACAGAGATAGCATCGAGAGGCTATGAAAATTCGTGATATGTGTAAGATGAGTGGAAGAGGCGAAAATGGATCTATGCGATCCTTTGAAAGGCGTGAGATACAAATAAAGATTACAGTAGATGCTAGGTGATCGATAAGATGTTAGGTTTTGTAAAGACATCTTGAAGATATCAAACATTGACGTCAAACTTCAACCATAAATGATCAAGATGCAGTTGTGTGGACGAGATAAGAAGATGTGAACCTAAGAGGCATTGCGATTAGGAGCATGCGCGAGGGATAGCTCTTTAGGAGGAAGCGGTGTGCCAGGTGGTGCTGGCTCCCAGAGCAAACTACAGCCAGTGGTCAGATTAGAACAGAACCATTTAGCCTTGTCCTATACGGGTCACGTTGTATGTCATGACCAAGAGAACTTACACTTGGCCATCATCTCCACAACTGGCAAACATTGCCGAATCTTCGCCATCCACCTCTGGTCTCCACGATACCGCATTCACTGTGCCGGATGCGGATCGGGAGATCAACTCTGGGTTGCTTTCTTCTCCTGCGGGACGTTTGTGACCTTTGATGATCTCTAGGAGCTGACCAGATCCTCGATGCCATACGTAGATATATCCATCTGAGAATAGTGCGTAGACGATGAAACAATACAAACAATGACGGCGTGTAACCATGTTAGTATCATGTCACGATCTTCTTTTTGAAGTTGTGAAACACAATTGGAAGGTTTACCTTCGCTTCCAGATACAACAAGGTTGTCGTTTGGTCCAGCAAAGCAACTCCGAAGGTAGAACTGCTTTTGGCGATGGCCACGAAGACTCTGCTTTAGTTCGGGTTGAAGATTCTTGAAGCTCCATATCTGTATCTCCTGAGGTAAAGAAGACCATCATAAAATCGGAGGAAGCCGTCCAATTTAGAAAAGAGGTGAGCAACGATACTTGATTCTCATTCGCAATAAATGTGTTAGAACAGGCACGTACATCCGGTTGACGATTGATGATTCCGCATTGACCATCTCTAGACAATCGAAAGCTAGTTGCATCACCATTTATCTTGACTGACGGTCGGTCAGGTTGGCTGGATCAATTTGCAGAATCGAGATCCGAGAAGGTAAGGAGGAACATGTCAGTTCCCGTTTAATAGTACGTGCACATTTATCAGATAAATCTTCGAGGTCAAGGGAGGAGAGAGGCTCACGATATGTCGGCTAGTGTCTTTGAATCGAATACGCATGGATAAAATTTTGGCTCCTGATAACCTCCAGATCGTTGATGTGTCGAATTAGTATATAATGACTTTGGTTGAGGCTCTTGAGGAAACACTGCAACACCGATGAAATGCTTGCCGTCCGGGGTGAAGTCAAAGTCGAAGAGACGCATGTTCTTGACTAAGCTCTTCTTCACAAGACTTGGTCCTGCTCGATCCTGTTCCAGAAGAAGTATGGAGATGAATAGTGGATGATTAGTGGATGATTAGAATCTAACTCTAACGGTCGCGAACCGTGCACATCGCCTGAACTCACGAATTTCAACAGCTTCCCGTCTTCGCCACTCGAAATGAAAAAGCTTCCATCGGGCGACCACCTTACAGCAGAAACAAAGTCTTGATGCTGATCGAGCACTTTGATCAGCTCCCACGTTTTGGTATTCCAGACACAAATTTGATGTTCGGCTGTGGTAATCAATATTTTGTCGTCCGGCGACCAGCATAGATTTCCGATAGGTGCTGGATGGGCTTCGAATTTTGCTATCCGCTTAAATACTCGTTTAGAACAGGATCCTTCGCGCGAGACCTATATTGGCATGAGGAGGAGGAATGTGTTAAGTATTGATGAATACGAGTTGATGAAACTGCTGACTTACTCCCACATGATGCACGACGACATGTTTGTCCTTGCCTGTACTTGCTAACATTGTTCCATCGTTACTCCATGCTAAATTCCATACTTCATCAGTATGCTCTTGGCAAGCTGCAAACTTGATGAGTGGGAACTGAGATCGACTGCTTGTTTGATCTGAAAGGAGAGACAAGGATCCTGACGGCTGAACTAAGTAGAGGGAAGCCTCGCTCTGAAGTCGAAGAGCCTGATCAAGTAGAGTTCCCATTCTCCGTTCGGGTATCCTATAGTTGCTGGGTATGAAGGCTGGCATATGAAAGAGACGATGAGTAGACATACCTCGAACGATGGACGAGGCAGATCAAGCTTACTAAGAATTTGGTCCAGCGTCTTCTGACGAGAGGTGCCTTGGGCACCGTCCCAGCCAGATCGATTATACAACTCCTGTTCGCCTATACAGAGCACATAGCTAAACAAAGCGATAAAAGTAAGAAAAGGGTCACCTGTCTATTTGATTAGAAATCAGCCAAGATCACAGACACCCAGAAGAGAGACGCACCTAGACAGCTGATGTAACCTTTCAGAGTTGTAATTCAGAGGAGCAAGCTCTTTACGTAGCACTCCAAGAGCTTTGCTGGACATTGAGCTCGCTAATAGCTCTAGATACTTTTGTTCGGCAAAAAAGAACCTGGCCGCCTGATCGCGCGTCAACGAGGATAGATAAGCATGTTGAGCAAATACATTCTGAGCGGTATGAATAAGACCTCTGTGATAGCTAACTCACTGTCTCATTCTTGGTGCCGGCAATACCGGTCGTTTCAAGCAGACCTAGAGCTTCATCCCATCGGCCTCCCATTATAGCTGAACGCATATCCGCTACAGGGGTAGCCTCCAGCACATAGCCTGACTCGTGCTCTAATAAAGCAGCAGAATCTCTGGGATACCACCGAGTAGATAGACAATAGTAATGTGAGCATAGTCTTAAGCAGTCGATCTCCAAAAAGTAGGAAGACATACTTGTAACCGCAGTCTCTAAGAGCTTGCAGCGTTATCCGTATAAACTCTCCTTTATCCAAATGCGAACCTTCATTGTACAGCCTAGCTCCTGGAACAGGTACACCAGCTTGTCTCTTACCCGAGCTTGGCCCAGCTTCCGAATGGTCGATCGGAGAAAATCCGTTTCGAGCTTTGCCGTTCGAATGTCCGTTGGTTTGAGAGTTCAGATGGGAGTCTTTGAGGCGGGAGGGCGATGATATGACAGATCCAAGCGCAGCGGATGAAGGCGACAGAACGGGTGATTGTATATTCGTCGATGTAATGGCAGGATACGCAGGCGAGGAAGCCAAAGAACCCGGTTGTTTGCTATCATCTGCGGGCATGGGAAGCTCGTCGAGCTGAGAGCCAGGTAAAGACATGCTAGGAGATGAGAGCCGAAGTCGTTTCCTGGGCGAAGGTTGATTGGTCGAAGGTGAGTTAGTCGAGGATACAGGTGGAGAGCAAGACCTAGACGGACGCGGACGAATTGTGGAGGGATTTAGGTCGCGAGCAAGGTTGAAGTGGTTGGATCCTTCCGACTGTTCGGGAACTGGACCTGCCGTGACTTCTTCGTTGCGAGAAGGTGTCGAGTTGTTTGAAGAAATATTGGGAGGACGGGGGGGTGGTTATTGATGAGGAAGAAGAACGTAGATTGGAAAATTATACGGTGAGCACTGACGGCGGGTGAGAATCGCTGCCCTCTTGTAAGGAAAGAGATGAGATGGTGTGTCCAGCCATGACCGGGGGTTATCACCGGATCATCCTCTGCAGGCTGGGATTACAAATGTTCTGTATTGATTCATTAGGGGAATTTTGTAGTGTTGGCAACCGTAATTAGTGTAACATTAGCTGTTACTTACGCAACATTACACACAATCTTGTCCTCTTCTCTTTCTCTTCTCCATCCCATCCCGTTCCATCTCTTCCAGACTACTTAAGAGATATTGTGATAATCCATGTCAGATCCATCAGAAGTCCTTACCCATCGTCGGATTCATCAGTCTAGAGATTCTCTTGATACCTTTCAATCAGCCTACAATGCCCTTAAGGGAAAAGGACGAGCTTCTACCGATGAAGGTCCGTACCAACATCGACTTTGGCATACTCATCCATATATGTTTTGTCGGTTGACATATCAGCGTGCTTCTCATCTTTGTAGAGTGGGCCGTGCTGGAACAGCTCGCTATATCCTCAATGGATTTAGGCAAGGTCGAGGTTGCCGCTGTACGTCCTCTTTTGATCTTGTCTGTCTCATTATCATACGTCCATGATCTGGTCTAATGATATGATTCTATCAGGACTGCATCAACAAACTGTCGAAGAAGTTTCCCAACTCTCCCCGAGTGGAAGTCTTGATGGGAATGCTCCTCGAGGCTAATGGAAAAGAGGATGAAGCCAAAACGTTTTACGAAAGACTTCTGGTCAAGGACTCGACGAATATCGTGAGTCTATGTCCATTCGTTGAAACCGTGCGCATTGCGAGAAAGTCCTGTTAGGCGAACCAAGACCTTGAACTCGGGCTTATTCTTCTTCTGGGTATCGTGATAGCCTGTTCTCCGACGGTTGATGTCCTTGCCTTCGCTAACGCCTCAAGATCGGATTCCACAATTGCTCAAATACTTGGACGTATTTTACACGGATATCGATGCGTGGTCCCTTCTCTCAGAGCTATATGCGTCCCTAGGCCTGTAAGTTTGAGCGCTATCATATTACTCCTGAAGCTGCACTATACTGACGCTGGATTAAAACCTACTGCAGCTACACTCAAGCTCTGGCGTGCATTTCTCACCCTCTTCTCCTTGCCCCTCAAAACCCTATACATTTTCTTCGACAAGCTGAAACGGCTTACACCGCTGGAGACCTTCCTTTAGCATTCAAGGCCTATCTCCTTTGTTTAAGCTTGAGCGAAAAGAGTAGCGATGGTAAAGGTATGGTCGTTCGGTGTTGGTTTGGGCTCAAGACTGTGAGTAAATTTAATACTATTGGCACTTTCACGCATAGACAGATATGAACAGACATATTTCCTCTACCTTTCGCTCTTCGTTCTTCAACGTAGACTATTCGAGCTCTTCTCTCGGCCCCCACTTCTCCCTCTGCGACTGGCATTCCTCCGCCTTCGGTGTCAACTTTGAAAGAATTTGATCTGCTGGCAACTAAATGGATCTCAAAGTTATATACATCCAATTCAGATATCTCCAGAGACGCCAAAGCGGCCGTGATGGATGGCTTTTTGAGAGGAAGTTCTGGCCAGAAGTAGAGTATGTACTCGCCCTGAAGTTGATATGATGATCTATAGTTGTATGATGAAGTGTGGCATCTGTGTCACGTAAGAGAGACTTGGTGGGCTGTAATCTCATTTAAGCGACACGTCCCAGACCGACGCGTTTTCCTAAAGTACACGATCTATATGTCCTCCTCTCAGCAAGACGTCTTTCTGTGTCCACCGATAGACAACTTGTGATCATTCGAGCTCCTGATCCAGTCTCATTGCCTTCCAGGGTGAACTCTCCTGGTGTTTGTTGAGCTGTCTGTTACGACGCCAGATGCTCCTTTGTATTTTTCACGGGACTATCGTGTTCCTTCTACCTCTTCTCACCTACTCTTATCCCTTCTATGTCTGCCAAGATTCAGACATTAGTGGAAGAAGTTAAATCTTGAACTGGAATACTCTCGATTCAAAGTCGTCCATCTCGGGGTTTTGATACCACCATTTCATTCGAACTTAATTCGATCTTCGTTCTCTCCGGTCTCCTCCTGGTTGATTACCCAGAGTCAGATCTCATTTAGACTACTGTTTCAGCATCTGGATATCAAGAGAAAATACGATGCTTGAAAGGATAGACCAGAATGCTTATCGGCTGAAACTCCAGGGCTTCGCGCGCCTTACATGCCTTCAATTGAACAGGTTGACATACATAAATGCACTATTGCTAGTTGCTTCTTCGAGCACAAGAGGCTAGCTTCTAAGACGCAGAGGCTTTCCAAGCTTGACTTCAAGAGGGTCAGCAGACGAACTGAGGAGATGGGATGACCTGACGGGTCATCAAGAGTTTAGGATACACGCATCTTCGAGCGCTCTACAAATCGAAGTTTGAAATCCTCTCGTCAGCTGTTCCAGAAACGGAAAACCTAGGTCGTATAAGCAGAGGCCAAGTATGACGGGGAGTGATATTCTCTTTTCGCTTGATTTGCAACTGAGCTTTCCAACAATTGCCAATGATCGAGAAGCTAGACTCATCTTTGAACCGCTCGTTGTGTTTCAAGAATTGTGTAGGACGTAGATCTACGTGAACCTGTTTCTTCCTCCGGACCAGAAATTCAAAATCAACTGTTATAGTGCACGGGATTCTACCGGACATAGAATTCACACTCATCAATCCGTTTTTCTCATTCTGACAGTGCTGTAATCAATCGAGATAGCAGTGCTTGTTGGAGGGAGATATTCATCCTTCATCTCATCTACCAACCCTCCCTTGCCAATTATCTAGAGTCACTGAGCATGAGCTTACTCTGAATGTCGAAATAGTTCCCTACGACGAGCGCAAGGTGGAGACTGAAGAGTTTAGGAAGATCACTGACTGCGAAGGCGACAGAAGACGATTTTCCCAGAAGGGAAAACGACTGTCTCTTTCTTCCCGTTCTTGGAGCTTCTCGACTTCACATTCCTTCAGGAAGCCAGTATCAATCAGAGCGTACAGGAACTTGATGTATTCATACACGATGAAGAACTAAAAGATGAAGAGGAGCCAGAGGTAATCCGCATCTGATATGGAAAGTATTGTCAGTGTTGTTGGTGGACTTATTAATTATTTCGCCTTTACCATGTTCGATATCGATACTCTAGAGTTGCTTATTTACATTCATTTGGTCTTATGTTCCTAACAAACAGGTTTCACTTGAGCGAAGGATGATGGTTCATTAGAAAAAACCCTTGCACGTAGCTAAAGAAGTTTCGGTTGCTTCTTACAACTCGCGATCCTCTACCTGCTCTTCTGCATGGGGTTTCCAGACCATCATCGGTAGACAACGTAACCATCGTTCTGCCTCATGAGGCTCCGCCGGTATCTTCCATTTGTGTCCCTGGCGATGATGACTGGCGCTGAACCCATACATCTGACACAACAATTAGATCGAGCTGCATGAACTCAGTTCTCTAACCGAACTTACCAGGTGTTTTGCTGGGACCAAACCGACAACGAACTAAGATATCAGAAGGTCTACTCGTCCATGCTGACCGGCGATCATCCCTTGCAACGTCCTTTCAACCACGATCTCAGTCACCTTGAGCACCTCCGTTGATGCCTCATGTAGCTACTCCTCTAGATTCCAGACTCTGTCACCCCAGGATTGGGATAGGTGTGTCCATTCAGCTGAACACAAATACGGGATCACCATTAACCTAGCCTCTCAAGGTCAAGCAGATCAGCGACATTTCCGATATGCACTCGAGACGAGAAGAAGCATTGTCCAGATTTGACAGGTGAGAGATTGTTAGGTAGATTCGGGAAGATCATGGTTCTAGACGCAGGGGTGTAAGATGCCGGATTCAGTCGGTTAAAACAGCAGGGTTAGCGAAAGGTGTTACTCCGGGCATTGTGGCCCCAAGATCAGACAAACAGTTAATTCAGGCAATTCAACTAGCTGGTCGGATGCAACCGTCAAACGCTCAGTCTTGCAGTATTTAGTGATTCCTGTACCCTTGGGGATAGTTTAAGATTATGGAAAAATAAGTTTATATATGTCGGCTGTTCTGAAAAAGCGAACATTTTCTAAGAAAAAGATTCCGTCTCTTCTCCTTCATCTTCCCCTGTGATTTGCTGAATTCACACCACGAAAGAAAGTCTTCTTTATATCTCCCAGGTGAGTTTACCTCTGTCCGGCGGCAATGACCTTGGTCAACTCTATATATATTGAAAGAATGCAGATGTTGTATCGAAGGGTAAGGTTAAACAGGTTAGCAAGTGAGATAAGGAACGTCCCTCTCTTCTTTCGCCATTTTTTATACCGACTAAGGAAGAAGAAAGGAGAAATACTGACGGTTCAATTCAACGTTCTCCCTGACAGTCTTTCCCTTGACATCGTTGTCCTCGTTCTGACCGATCGTGACCACATCTCCCTCGATCGTCCACTTGAGCTCAGAAGTGATAAACTTGTTCAACTCGTCACCCGACAAGTCAAGCCACTTTCCGAGAAGTGAGGAAGAAATTCGCTGGTTCGTCGATGCCACGGCCTTGGAAACAACATCGGTTCGAATAAGCTTGGCGAACAAAGGGTGCTCAGCCAACTGGTTTTGACGAAGGACTACCAGAAGAAGGAAGTGTGAGGGTATGATGGTTTAGTCAGGTGCACTTCTCGCGTTTCTGGCCTAATTTTAAAGAGGAAAACTGACTGGTAGCAGCCTCCTCGTCTCCGTTCAACAACTTCCAGAACTGGCTGAACTGGCACGTGCGCAACAGCGAGTGAGCCTTGGTAAGGAACTCAAGCAAAGCCGGCAAGTGACCCTCCATCTCGTCCTCCTCTTCCGAAGCAGGAACAGAGAACTGACAGCACCACGTCATAAGTATCGTAAGGCATCAAGAGGTTGCCAACACGTTTGGTTCTAGGTCAGTGAAGGAATGAGAGGAGAATACGGAATGAAGATTTGCATTCAAAAAAAGAACCAACCGCTCGATCTCCAATAAGAGCAACAGAGAGTCCAAAATCAGGCCCAGGGGTAGCGATGAGAGTCTTGAGAAGGATGTGAACGAGAACATCGGTGTTGAGGAGGTTGGGGTTGAACTGATATCTAATTTTCATCCAGTCCCCGCCCAGTCGCAAGAGACATTCCGTTTCAACCCGGCCAAACGTCAAATAGCGGTATGATTAGCTTGACAATATACATATCTCTTTGTGCAGAAAATATAGAATCTAACTAAGAAGGAGAAAAACGCACAACTTCAAGGTAGCTAAGTTAGCGAGGCAGTCGTATGAGCCGCTCTTGACCTGATCGTAAAGGTAGTCCTCCAGGAAAGACACGTTGGCCGGGTTGTATCGATCTGAACGCCAGGAAAGAACAGAATGATTAGATCCAAGAGTCAGAGAACATAAACCAGAGATCAAAAATGGAAGATTCCACTCCCGAATGCATTCGAGAGGCAAACAAAGACAAATGAAAAGTGGATATGCAGCCAAGAGAAAGACATAACCACGCTGATATATATTCAGAGGTCTGGTCTGATACGTGATCCCATCGATCCAGTTTCTTCCTGGCTCCTCATGCGTACATCTGGAAGTCTTTTTTCCCGGCTTCCTGAAGCTACCTTTAAGATACCATACCATATCTGGCCGAAGAAGACGACGGACGAGATACGCAGAAGAGAGGGAAAAAGAAAGAGAGAATGAAAGCGACTCACCGACACCAGCGATCAAATCATCAATCTCTACCGGTCGAGCAGCAGGCTTAACCCACTCGCTAGTCGACGAAGGATACACGGTTCGGTCTGCGACAGAAGGCATGGCGATATGTTGATAGTCGTGATAGTGGGTGATGGTTCTGTTTCAAGACTGAGGGTGAGGATGGAGGATGAGGAAAGACTGAGTGCCGGGGCTGGGTAGAGGAACAAAATTACATGTAATGGTTACAGTCGCGAACGCGTAACCAAATACGGAATGTCTTCATCGTCTCCTACGGTTATGAGCGTCTGTGGAACGGCATCGCTTCGTCGGATGAGTTCTTTGTTCATCAGTTTGCTGTTGCAGTGTTTTCAGTTTCGCTGCCGGTAGTAGAACGGCTGGGTTTATGTGCATAAGAATCATTTAAAGTTTTCGGATCGAATCATTTATCAAAAGAGTTTGCCACATGGGTACGATTGTGTTATCGATCAATCAGTTATGTACCCCGGGCAGCGCTCTCCATTTCTTCCACCAGTCCACGTCCTCCACCATTCGCTTAACCCTCTCCTTAACCCCTTCCTCTCTCATTCGAGGCAGGATGTATCGGTCTATCGGAGCGTTCATCGCCTGGTGAATCGCTTCGCCCAAGGCCTTTTCATCATGTTGTCGCTATCAATTGGCCGTCAGATTACAGAGGAAACGATATACGGAAAAGAGAGATCAGTTCTATATACTGTATATATAAAGGCGACCAAAACAAGACATCGAAAGATGGTCACTTACCACATGATATACATGCGGAGGGTTCAGTTCGATGAGACCGTTGTGCTGCGTGACCCATTTATCTCGATCCTCTGGATCATCATGGTCCCACTGTCTGATTGGGTTAATGAAAGGCACACCCAAACAGAGTGCTTCGTAGGGGCTGTTAAAGATTCGTAACACATGAGTAATGCGCATAGGGACATCAGCAACAAGCTTTGACATCCAATTTGATTCTGAGTGATCAAAAGAGAGAGAGCAGAAAGATGACAGGATAAAACACGAACGTAGGTGAGATGATGGGGTTTCCGACGCCAACGAGTACTTTACTTTTGGCCATCTCCTGGATAAAGTCTTCTCGGTCTAGCAATCCCAAATTCGTGATTCCTTCTATTTGAGGAGGAGAATCCGCTCGATTACCGTGTTGGCGCATAAACCCTCCTACAAAGGTTACGTTGACTAGGCGTTGAATGGTTGGGAAAGACGAGGTTGACCAAGTACTGTTCTTGTCAGAGGAAACGCAACCAAGGATATTGATACAAGGGGTCAGCCGAATATTTTACAACCAACGATGAGCATTTTTTAGGCGGAAGTAGGTAAGAACAAGACGGACGCTTCTGAGTTTGTCAAGTACGAATCGAACTATCAACGAGCAAAGAGATAACAGAGTTGAATATCATTTTCAATCCATTCCTTAGGACTCTTCGTATCTGAAGAACTTGTGCTTACCTTGGCGAACATGTAAGCTCGGTCGTCACGCTTCTCCCACGGAACGACAGGCTCCTTCAGACACACTTTTTCAATAGAATAACCTAAATACCGAGCCTCGGTGTTGATCTGTGAGTGGTAGTGGTATGGCTCTGGAGACAACGTCCAGGCTGAGCCTAGAGGATGGGCCGGAGTGGGGAAGAAATACATCGAAAAAATCTGTTTTGAACGAGAACGAGGTATCCGGCCCGTGCATAACAAGGATGGTTTGAATATACATGTCCTAAGGCAATATTGAGACGATTTTATCAAACCGTACTTTCCAGATAGGAATTCCTCTCGTGTTATCTGGCCCTTCCAAACAGCTCCCTTTAGATCCCCACCGACTGTCCTCCACGCACTTGTCGACCTCGTCCCTAGTCTTGATTACCGTTGTCACCGCGCCTGAAAGTCCGGAATACCATTCGTTTGTCTCCTCCGCGCTCTCACTTATCAGTACGGTGTAGCCCAGGGAATCAAACGCCGTCAACACGCTTGATGCCCAAATATGCTCCCCATCGTTCCCTCCCCCTAACGACCATCGGAAATAATCTGCTTCAAGAATGACGACCTTGCCTTTGGACGTGTTTTCACACAACCGTTCTGGATCCATCACACACTTGTGAAGTGAGATAAACGTTTGCGCATTTCGAGCTTTCCAGGGCTTGAATTGATCGTTCGGGGAAGGCTCCGGTGGGTTATCAGAGAGGTTCACTAAATGGGTCTTCTGAAGAGGAGTCAAATGAGCGATTGAGGGATGCCTCGGAGGTGGAAGACTCGGGGCGTAGGAAAGAGGGGGTTGAAGAGCCCACGCTGGCACGTTTCGTCTACGAAAGAGTTTTGAGCGGAGTGAAAAGACGACACAAAGGAGGCAGAATAGAGTATATGGCAAGATGATGTAGCTACGAGAGCAAGGCAGGTAAGTAGGCAATGAATCAAAAGCGCAGGTATGAGCAAAAGACGCAGCGTGATAAACTTAAGCATAGCATGGATATTCAATCTCACCAAATCCCTTTCTTGTTTTGTCTAGAGAACAACATGATTGACCGATGCCACGAAAGTCACTCGAGTATCGTTGATGATGGTTCTATATTAAATTCAACGGGCGGAAGGCGTTCGTTCCTTTTTGGTTGATAGTATGAATGATAGTTCGAATCTGATTCCTCCGGGTACAATTTTATAAGCAAGGAGTAGCTACCTTTTCCCTTAATATGGCCCGATACTTCCTGCTATCTGACTCCACAAAGCGATGCTATCTAGCTGATGGTCGATTGCTGGTTGTTTGGTGATTAGTCCCAGTCAACAGAAACTTGTTAGTTGTACTCCGGGATCGTCACAATTACTGCGTGTGGCGCTTGATGGTCACGTGACTTAGGCAGGGGATCCAACTTGAATAGTCGCTTGCCCATTAGCCTTGCTTCGTCACTATATCCATTGACTCCTACTCATTGCTTACACACTCTGCAGCATTTGTCATGTCCACACTACCAATAGAAAGTCAACTTACAGTTCCTCCTCCAGAAGCTTGTCCTGTGAGTGCTTGGACCAAGCCTGTCTCTTGTATTATCCTACGAGGTAAGCCCACAGAGCTAACCTCGTTATGTGCTTAATCCGTCTCTCCACTTTAGGGGACTGAATCCGAACTGGCCGGTAAAAGCTCAGCTTGCGACGGATGTCCCAATCAAGCAGTCTGCGCTTCGGATGTTCCCAAGCTTCCCGACCCAGATCTTCCGGCTATCAAGAGTCGAATGGATGTGATTAAGAAAAAGATCTTGGTGCTCAGTGGAAAAGGTGGAGTTGGTAAGAGCACATTCAGCTCTGGACTTGGTTGGGCATTGAGTGCGGATGAGGATGTGCAGGTAGGTCTTTATATTCCATTTTGTTCTCTCGGACATTTTCAATCCAAACTGTCGCTCATTTTCTGCTTTCTTGAAAATGAAATAGACCGGTCTGCTTGATATCGACATATGTGGACCCTCCCTTCCCCACCTGCTCGGACTTCAAAACGAGAGTCTTCACACATCAGCCTCCGGCTGGTCACCGATTTATCTCACTCCGAATCTATCTTGTATCTCCATTGGATTTCTTCTCCCTTCCACGGACGCTGCTATCATCTGGAGAGGTCCTAAGAAGAACCAGATGATCAAACAGTTTCTCAAAGACGTCGATTGGGGGGACTCGCTCGATTACCTCGTCGTCGACACTCCTCCTGGTACATCTGACGAACATCTGAGCGTCGTCCAATACATGAAAGAAGGTGGTATTGACGGAGCCGTTCTAGTGACAACACCTCAAGAGGTCAGTTTACAGGACGTGAGGAAGGAATTAGACTTTTGTAGAAAGGTGGGAATCAAGGTGTTGGGAGTGGTCGAGAACATGTCAGGCTTTGTCTGTCCGAGCTGTAACGGCAAATCAGACGTTTTCTTTCCATCCACGGGTGGCGCTAAGGCGTTGGCTGAAGAAGGTCCGTATTGTGGTCTTCTCTGATAAATGAGTTTGGCCGTTGACACATCATTTTACTTACCCCCTTCCGCCTGCTTTCTTATCGTGTTGATCTCCAACTCGCCCAGCCGGAATCACTTTTTTGGGATCTATCCCATTGGACCCTCGCATTGGGAAATCATGTGACTACGGAGTCTCCTTCTTGGAGGAATATCCAGATTCGCCAGCTACCCAGCGATATATAGAGATTGTTGATAGTCAGTCTTGATCCTTTCTTTCTATCTCTCTCCCCACCCTAGTGATGCTAATCGATAACGTTACTATACGCCTTGTTCGTATATACATTGCAATCATGTCGCCATCTACAGAAATTCGAGAGGCTCTGGGTCCGATATAATCCCCACTCTCTGTTTCCTCCATCTTCGTGCTTTGTTTGTATCACTATCCTATATAAGTCTTAGAACGTGCTTTCGTATTCGTCTTTCCTTCTTTCTACTCTAATACTCTGTGCGTACAAGCAACACACAACAAGGTCTTTGCTCTGTGCAGAACATACGCAGATAGGTCTTGTCAAGTAGAAAGAGGGAGAAAGTGTGCAGGGTTCAACATCATCGCCTGTCAATGAATATATCATCATATTGTACTAAACGCGCTCCTCGTGCCCAGAAACATTCTATCATGTTCCGTAAGGTTGAGACGGGAGGAGGCGAGACGATCCAGGATGAAAACATGATAGCGGTATAGAATTGTAATGTAACTATCTGTCCTTATGAAGGCTATCAGACTTAGAGTTGTCGCTCTTGGTGTACTCAGCCGAGTGGCCTGATATCGGTTTACGGGGATTCTGAAAGAACAAGAAAAAGAAAACGAAGGAGAGAAATATAGTATGAGAGAAGGCTTAATATCAAGCGAATCTCGAGAGCTGCACTTCGTGGTATTTGGTCATAACGATCAATATCGCACCTTGGTTTCATTTGACTAAACGTAGACGAACCGGACGAGGAGACATTCAGAGGGAGAAGAGTCATGTTATCAACTCATCCGCACCCTGAATAAGAAGAAGCTGAACGTAACGATGCTAACACACCTTGAAGCGTTTGTTGCCCTCTTTCAACCTTCCGAAGTGAGGATCATCGTCAGGAAAGAGGAACGGAGGGTGATAGGGAACAGTCGGAGGGTTGTTTAATACTGCATCTGGATGGACTGCGTAGTGTTTTTGGTCTGTATTTGGTCGATATTGAGGAACAATCATCTGTAGTGGGTTTTTGCTCTGAGTAGATGATGGTGATGATTTTCTCCCGTCCGAGCTCATTGGTGTCTAAGGGAGAACCCAAAGCAAGATAAGAGAGAAAAAATATGTCCGTCAGATACGATATTAAGACATTACATAGGGATATGTACTGTGACAGAAAATCATACCCAGATCTTGCCAATATTAATACCCAAATTCTCGAGAAGATGCTGAAACAAAGTAAGCGTGAGGAAAAAAAAATTCAAGGAATATAAGGTCGACGTTCTGTCAGTCAGTGCTGGTTGACGAATGTGGAAAACCGACGAACATCTCGTTTGAGTTGAGCCATTTCCAGGGCGACCAACAAATCGGCAACGGTAGTCGAACAACTAATCAAGGTGAGTTTGAGCAACATCTGATAAACCCAAGAAGGACCATGTGCACGAGAGAGTTGTATATCAATGTCAACTGCACCACGTAACAAGGTTTTCTTGATGGAGCCATAGGAAACTCACTTCGAGACCTGCCATCCTGAAAAGCTTCTCGAACCTATGCTTTCCTACCACAGACATCAGAACCAATCCATTTTGCGGGCCAGTGGGAATCGAACAATCAATCTCATATTCCTGTATGAGTGACATAAGGTCTTTGTATCTCCATTGAGATCCGAACCCATCAACCTAACAAAGCAAATGCATTGCCGACAGGAGAAGATGTGTGGTAGATTTCAATTAGAATAGGCGTATGGTAGATATTAGTTTCGGAACGCTGCTCACCCGGAGTTGATAGATAAGATTGTCGTCTCGAATTTTTTCCAAATGCAATCTCTGTTCTGCTTCGATTGTTAACTAATCAAGATTTTGAATTTGATGTAGAGCGTAGATTCAGTTGGCCATCCGTTGTTAAGAGCAGGAAGAGAAAAAAAAGATTCAACAGGAGCTAGCTTACCTGGTCGAATGCCTTGTCATCATTCGAGTCATCTGCTGGCATGATGACGTTCTCAGACTTTGCGGGATACTCCTCGTAGCCCAGTTCCGCGACAGAGGTTACGTCAGATTTGGCTTTTTTATTTTTCCCGTACTTCAAAGCTTCGGCCAGTACTCTCTTGAGAACCAGTCTTTCTTCTTCAGTTGTAGTGCCAGTCGGCTCTGAATTTGATGAGAATACTGAATTGTTGATACTCTCCCAGCTGGACGGAGGATCTGGTTTGGTAAGATTGGTGTCGGTTGAAAATGCACTGGTTGGTATTTCTGAGTGTTGTGCCGGGCTTTCCTCGGATGAGGGATGATTGGTTGATGAACGAGGACTGTCCTCAGAAAGAGGACCCGGATCGACACCCTTCAACACCAAAAGCGCACAGACAGCGTAAGAGAGCTATTTTCTGAAAGTACGGCTAGGAAGAATGAGAAAATAAACAAACTATATCCTCAGTCGGTCGGCGAACTCTCCTTCCCTTCCTCAAGAATTCATCATCTTCTTCGACAGACACATTAGTGGAATATTTCCGGATTCCGTACGAGAGGTTTGGAGAGTCTCTGATTGATGTTCGATGGCTTCTTCTGGAGAGAAACCCTTTGTCATTCTAGGGCCAAAGTTTTAGTTCAGGAGAGATTGCACAGTAAGCAAAGCCTTCCTTATTTTAAAGCGCAAGTATCGTCATGATGAATTACCTGCAATACTCTTTTGTCTCCATTTGGCTCTCCAACAGGTAGTTTCTTATTGTACAAGATGTCTACGTTCAATGGCTGAAGCACTTTCTTGATATCTTCAGGAGTAACATCTCGAGGAAGGTCCATCGTCTAAAGGGGGAAAAGCCGATACGGTGAGTAATGATGACAACGGAATGTTCAAGAGCAGAACATAGAATACTGACGAAGCGCCATGAGGACTTCAGTGGACCAATCTGGGTCACAAGAACCTTTTTCTGATTAAAATCGTATTCAAAAGATGGTTCAATTAATTGACTCTGCGCAAAATATTAATCTGAAGGAAAGGTAGGTGACAAGTCTGACGAACTTGCATAAGTGTCAAGTTTCCATCAAGAGCTAGTATTCGTTGCAAACTGTGTTCTCCATTGAGAGCAACGAAAGCGCGACCATTCTGAATTTTGACGATCGAATTGACTCTGATGTCGAGCTCGTTGAATAGAGCTTTCAGTTCGCGCTTCGTCATCTGGGGAGGAAGGTGTTCGATCTACGTGAACGTGTAGTGGGAATATGCGCACAGGCATTTCGATAGACAATCTCAAATCAGAAGAGTCACGAATACATGTCAGCTGTTGAAGATTTACCTACCAAGATATTGCATAACTCTCGGGCTTTCTCTTCAGATACGTTATTTGTATTCAGCGGCGCAGATGCTATATGTTTGTCGTTCTGAGTGTTCATATTAGATAACAGGCCAAACCTTAGTAACGGTTGATGCCATGATAAGATCATTGTGACGGCGCTCATGTTAAAGGTCTACAAGGATATACATACAGATTTGTTCCAAGGAGTATAGCTCGTTGGGTGCCGGCTTGAAGCTTCCGAGGACCGAGAGTTGCGGATAGGTTCAGTCTATATGACCCAAAGAATTTCAGTTCATGACTCTGTCAGTGAAGGTTCTTCTCAATCATGACGGCCAAACAAGCCTACCTTGTTTACCATAGAAGGAAGCAGATAGTCATTCTTGTCAAAAGGTGGAGGCCTATTTACAAAAATTGGCGATGCCCTAGCCGAATCATCCTGATCAATCGGATCGAGCTCAAGATCATCCAACGACGGTGGTCTATGTGGACCGACCAGGGGTCTGGATGTGTATGGTCGTTCCTGAAGGACCCGTAGACTACGAAATGTACCGAATGACAATCGAAGATTCAGATATGGATAGAGCGATGTGATCCTTGTCAGGGAGGGCATGAAGAACTGGTGAGGACGTGATGAAGCTGTTCTGTTCGATCAATGAGGTGCAAGTCTGTATGCTGGGTGGAAGGAAGGTTACCGGAAGGATGACATGGTAGATGTGTAAATGATATTTGAATATATCTATATATACTTGATATATTACATATGCCTTACATAGCTATCGGCTAGGGTTAAGTCTCGATCGTCCCTATCTCCAGATCTGATCGTTCCGGTAGAGCCAGAAATCGCAACCACACGACTCACCATGTCTACATCGAAGACTCCTCGGTACACTCCATCGCCGCTCTGCCTGCTTTGCTCGTCTAACATCAATCACTCGCTGTCAGGATCGGCCTTGAAGACAAGGTGCTGCTCTCGGTTTATTTGCAAACACTGTAAAGAGACAAAAGGACGAGTCGCTCGGTGGAATCCGTGTCTCTACTGCGAGGGATCATGGTCGTCTATCGATCGGAAGGGACGCGGCACACTGTCAGAAAATGAAACACATCATTTTGTTTTAGGTGACGATGGCAGCGAGGAAGACGACGAAGACGAAGACGACGACGATAACGAAGAGAGGGAAGACTCCAGTAGGGAGGATGAAGCGAACGACCAAGCAAAAGTGGCAAGAGAGGAGGTGAATGCGGGCGATATCGATCCTCCAAACGGCCAAGTCATTAGACATATCATACAGAAGGGTGACACGCTGATTGGGATTTCATTGAAATATTGCGTCGATGTATGTCTCCCTTTCGCGCCTCTGCTCTGTTTCCTATCGGTCTGAGAACTAACGATCGCTTGAGCCTCGTCCTCGTCATCAGCCACATCACCTGTGCACTCTCAACAAGCTTCCCCCATCCACGATTCATACTACACCCCACCTCCTCCAAACTCGAAGCTATCTTCTCCTCCTACCGTCACCCCCGCCCTCATTACCAGCCTCGACCTTGAGTCAGCTAGCACATGAGCGAGCACTCGCTCGATTTGCAAAGATCACCAAGGAAGAGGACCCACTCGTCCGGAGAGCTTACGTTGGAGTTGCAGAGATTGATCATGAATTCGGACTTCAGTCGGAGTCTTACGAAGGCGAAGCCGAGAAGAGCAAGGTTGGTGCAGCAGGGAGGAAAGAAGAACAAGAGACTGTCGAAGGAAGAGCGGTTGGACGGTTCTTCGAGGATCTTGAGTGGGAAGGCGAACAACGACAGGATAACGGACAAGGTCCGAGAGGATTTCCTGTTCAGAGCGGATCTAGCTCAGGCGTAAGGTGGAAGGCTGCTGGGCCTGAACGTGCGACCAGCTCGTCCGACTCTAAAAAGTCTTGGTGGAAAAACTGGGGTACACAGAGCGAAGGGATTGGTAAGCGCACGGAGGGCGTCAAAGCTGGGTAGATCATGTTCCAGCCTCATTCTATCATCTTTTCAACTCATTGGCATGTCTTCTAGCCCTTCCCTATCTTTCTTCGATACTCTCTCGCCCGGGTGTTTTCTGTCATATATCCCATCATGTACCACGGCCTCAAGATGATCTTACGACTTTTTTCTTACCAAATTTTTGGACCTCTTCTTATATACATCCGTTTGTGTTGTAAACTCTTGAAATTTTGCTGTATCTTTCTAAACACTGTCTGTTGCCACTCTTCTATGCATGTATTCTTTCCCTCAGGTATGTCGTCAAGATCGCGCTGAAGGAGTCGTGCGCCGGTTGGAAATGCTGACTAATCATCTGCTAACCCATAGCTGACGTCGCCGCTTCCTCGGCCGTCAATCCGTTTCCAGTCAAACTCACTACCACACTTCCAACTTCTCTCTCGACATTCCCGTCCGTTACCTTCTCCTTCTTCTCACATAGAATGATGATCTCCGCTCGATTAATGAACAGTCTCCTTCCGCTGGCGAGATATCCTTTGGTTTACCGGGAAGCTGCTTCCCTTACTCGCCGCCGCACGGCCTTCGTTCCTACCTCGATAGTCCCTCCTTTCTCCATCCGGTCTCTCTCATCCTCTGTTCGAAGGCTGGACGCTTTATCGAGTGGAAGTGAAGGAATTAAAGCAAAATGGGTGCCAGCAGAAGGAAACGATACAAAGGGACCACTTAAGTTTGATCAAACTCCAAAATTGCAAGTGTTGACTTGATCGTCTTACTCTTTGTGCTTGTTCGGTTTGCCATAAGCTAATCCTCTTTCTTTTCTCCTTATTGTCTTTCTCTCTCGCTTACGAAACACTACTAGGTCTCTGACATTTACATGTACAGCTCAGATTCCTGATCCTAATTCTACTTCCACCTCCACCTCCACCTCCTCAGATGCTGCGTTGACCCCATCAGTCTCGGATGATCCAGAACCGCTCGTGCTATGCCACCACCGGTCGACCCATCAGTTCTCTAAACAGGCTTATACTCAAGGAATCGTATTAGTTCAATGTCCTGGTTGCCAGAACAGGTATATCTTTCTCTCATTCTTTCAACCGGTCTTTCTCATTCTTCTTTTGTTTCGATCATCCTATGAACTAATTTATCCCTTGAACATCCTATTCATGTTCAAATTGTCCATAGACATTTGATCGCCGATCACTTAGGTTGGTTCAAAGAGATCACCGAAGGAAAAGGATCAGATAGGCTAAAGACGATTGAGGATATCATGCAGGAGAAGGGGGAGGTCGTCAAGACTGGAGTGTTGACAGAAGGTGGGGTGACGGAGATCCTATAAACACAACAAAGATTTATGATAACGAGAAAAGAACTAGTAACTGCAGCAGCACATCACTGTTAGAGAACAGGAGGATTTGATGTCAAGGACAAAACAACTTGTTGTGTCACACATGCAAGCCTTGAGGGTTCCTCAGAGGCTGGAAAACCGGTCCTATGAGACAGCGCATCCAGACGAAAGAAAGTGAGGATTGTTTCATCGGAGAGTTTAAAAGATAGGAAGAACCAAGAAGAATGACAGAAATAAAGCAAACAAAGATCATCCTTGGGGATTCTTTTTTCTTTTTTTTGGTACAGAAATGTGTAAAGTTTCGATAGATAGAGTTTAGAGTGTCCAAATTCTTAAAAAGAAGAAGTAAGAAAAATAAGCACCGATGTAAAACAAAATGAAGATGCGAGGTGATCATACATTTAGCTATTTAGCAGGAACGAATAAAGATTGCAAGATAAGAACAACAAGCGATAGCGATAGAAAAAGAAAAAAAGAAAAAGATGAAGAGTGAGTCCACAAAAGTTCAGGAGGAAACACGAGCTTATCGTCTTCTGAATCCGCGTTTGCTTCCACCGAACCAACCTCCAAACCACCAACCTGCCAAGGCACTCAACACCAACAGAACCACTAGAATCACGACGACAATGGCGATGATGGCACCTGTGCTGAGCTTGCGCTTCGAAGAGCAGGGTAATGCAGCGTCACATGGCTGACCTGAGGGAACAGAGTAAGCACCTGCTTGAAGAGAGGTATAATAGGGAGGACTAGATGCGTTCAGAGTCAGAGCCTGAGCGACAAGAGTAAGAAGAGGTGCGTTGTAGTCCAAAGCGACCTGTGTTTATTACAAAAAGACCATTAAGCGGGATATCTATAGAGATATTGCACGGATTCGGTTGACAAAGTAAGAGGGAGGACTCACCTCTGTTTCAACCCAATCAGATCGAATGTTCCAAAATTTGTCACTTTCGCTAGCTGTGAAAGAGAGATAAGAGAAAAGCCATGATTATCAGTACAGATATATCGAGAATCCAAGGAGGCCATAGGAAAACAAAAGGAGTTACGTACGACCACCAACGACAGCTCCGTAAAGTACGTGTGCCGATACAACAGGTTCCGTATCGATCGCCTGAATATTCTGTCCTCCAGATGCCATAGCACTGTGTGGGTTTGTTGGCGAATTAGGGTTTGAACCGACCACGTAGGGAACTATAGGCACATGCTTTTAGACGTGTATCCTTCAAGCACGAGGAAATTCAACACGGATTACAAAAAGATAGAACGTACCGCTCATAGGATTGTTGCCCAAAAAGTAATCAACTTGGTCTTGAGCATAGCTCTAAATAGGAAAAGAAGGAGTCCATGTCAAGTCAGCCAACAGAGGAACTCAAGCGAATTCATGGATCATAATGACCAGCGTCGTACCAAATACTGCTGTTGCTTAGCTGTCGTGGAGGCGATAGGACCATACCGCCTTAGAAGCATAGCAATGTTCAATGCAGGGTTCAAAGAGGCAGAATCTGAGTCTCCTTCGAACTATTAACACGTCACCAGCATAGTTGGTTTTGAAGAACATCAGTAAGGCGTCTAAAGCTATCACTATCTCAATAACACAGACAGACGGACGTACCCAGACGAGGCCTCCCTTCGTCATTTTCCCCAACTTTTCGTTTACGACTTGGTCGAGAATTTTCTCTGACTCGCTCTGCCAATAAGAAACACTCGAGACATTCGACGGAGCCCCTTCCATCAACCAAGGTTTGGAGATCGCTATTTGAGTAAACAAGATCGGCAAAGCTGGGACCTTGCTATCCCAGTTCAGAACGGCCGATTTACCGGAGAGGCCATATTGAGCATAGTTGGAAGCAGCCGAAGTGAAATAAGTCGAGTCGTTGGCTGCTAGAGAAAGCTGTGAACATATACATATGAGCGAGGGAACATAAACGGGCTTGAGTGTAACTCCTTTAAAGGACATCATTCCTGCTTGATGTTTAGAAACTTACCCAGAGTCCAGCCCAAACTAGATCATCGCCGTATCCACTGCTGCCATACACGTCTGCCACTGCCGGTACGTCCGTCTGGTAGACTTGTAACGTACTTGTTGTCGCAAACGTGTACAAGTCCTTAGCATGCTGTAGTAAGGTCGACGCGTAAGAACTGTTGGCGATGGTCGAGGATACGTTTTGATAGTTGAGGGATTGACCGGCGTAGAGGAAGGAGTTGGACGCAAAGGCAGCAGCGGCAGAAGCAGCGGCATCTGTTCCAGGACTAGCAGTATAAGACGAGAGTATAAGCTTATAGATAAGATGTCAAAGTGAGCGCACGTCCCGATAGATGGAACCTACGCCGAGCCGTTAATTTGATAGGATGGTCTAGGAGACGGGATATCTAAATCATCTCCCCAGTAGCTATAAGAACATGCGAACGAGAATGGTCAGATAGGATGTATACTTGGGATTCACATCTTGTTCACGTACTTATTGTCAACCGTACCACTTCCTACTTGTACGATCAGAGTGTTTGATTCCGGGTGAGCCTTGATCAACCAGTCCAAACCCCACTGGACTGCAACGTTGGCCAAATGTGAATGCGCAGAAAGAAATGTCAGATGCTCAGTTTCACGCTTTAGAGAGATGAGGTAGGACATACGCGTGCCGTCAAGATATGATGTCTGTCCGGAGGTGTCGTATGCTTGTCCATAGTCGATTCCTCCCCATGCTATACAAGAAAAGAATGAGGTTCAGCGTTTTGTTTACCTTTTTTCCGAAATATACGAGAAAACTTGGGTACAGACCTATGGACGAAAGCACGAAAGTCAAGGGGAAAGTGCACTTCAGATAGTCTCCAGCGTCATAGAACCTGTTAGTTATGATCCGAGCAAGTGCCCGGAGAGCGGACTGTTAGTATTCGATACGCCTCTTTTTAATAGGCTGAATCAAACCGAGAGCGAAGGAACCCACCCTCCTGATAAATCCACCCCGATGTCCTGTCCATCATTCAAGGCAGAGGAATTCCTCCAGCTAACTCTGAACCCGTCTGGGAGTTGCCCACTCCTCTGGGCATCGTAGAAGTAAAGAGCGTTGCCGAGAAGGTTAGACCATTGTTGAACCGAGGTTAGAGAAGAGTTGCTGACTCCCGAAGAAACGGGAGGAGGGTTGTAGGTAGCTGTTGAGCTATTTTGAGCGAACGTTGCGGACGAGTTTGCCAAGACCGAGAGAAGTGCCAGTAGAGAAAAGGAAAGCATAGTAAGTAGACCGGGTCGCCAAACCAACCGAACGATCCGGGCGGGTATTAAAGAAAACGAAGGAGAGGATTCAAGAGGGAGAAGGAGAACAAGAAGAACGAAAAGACGGTCTAGAATAAGAGAAGGATGAAGGATATGATGAGAAGCAAGTCGGTCCGGATTGGGCCAGATGGTTAAAACAGATCACGTTCGCCCAAGAAGAGAAGGCCGGTTCGTCACCTTTGTGGCCCGTCAGCCAGATATTCATAGCAACAACACCGAGAGATCAAACACCGATGGAATCAGAACAGGATACACCGTTCGAACCAAAGCCTATCGTCGCGTTGGATGAGATCGTGATCAACCGGATAGCAGCTGGAGAGGTAAAGCCATGTATACGATATAGGGCAGCAGCTGCCGATGAAGCCATGTTTCTAACGCGTCTGGGTAAATGTGATTCCTATAGATCATCCAACGGCCGGCAAATGCACTCAAAGAGCTCATCGAGAACTGTCTTGATGCTGGAGCAAAATCCATAAGAGTCTCTGTTAAAGATGGAGGACTTAAACTTCTACAGATCCAAGATGATGGGTGTGGTATCCGGGTATATGCAATCCCTCTATCTGTTCTTTCCAGGAAGGACCGCATGTGGACTGATATCGAGCATCGTGCCCTCTTACCTGACAGCACGCCGATCTTCCCATCCTCTGTCAACGGTTCACTACGTCCAAGCTCCGAACGTTCTCCGACCTCGAAACGATTGCAACCTATGGATTCCGAGGCGAAGCTCTAGCATCTATTTCTCACGTTGCTCATGTTTCTGTCCTCACAAAGACGAAAGAAGGCAATTGCGCGTGGAAGTGAGTGCTCGTCTCCGCGATGCTTTCTCCTCGAATAGATGTCAATGACACATGTTTCTGACTATGTGAACGGTGTTGCCGGCCTCTATCATACAGAGCAAACTATTCGGATGGTGTACTCATACCTCTTCGCCCGGGAGAGAGCCCAGAGCCAAAATCAGCGGCCGGAAATCAGGGAACTACTATAATCGTGTGTTTCAGAATTGTTCTTTATCTTTGTAGTCTCAGTAGTTTGGTCTCTTCTGACACATTCGGCGCGTTCTCTCTGTACTTTCCAAACGTCTATAGGTTGAAGATCTGTTTTTTAATGTGCCAACTCGACGAAAGGCGCTGAAATCAACCTCGGACGAGTTTAGCAGGATTTTGGACGTGGTAACCAAATATTCGATACACAACCCTTCCGTCTCATTTATGTGCAAAAAGGTCAGCTCAGGTCTTTGTCTTCAAGAGAGTTCCGTCGGCCTGTCATTTTGTTTGTATGAAGCTCTCAAGTTGCTGATCTTCCCAATACATACCTCTGTATACTGTGTAGGCTGGCCAGGCTGCCCCCGTACTTTCTACTCCATGCCTCTCCACTTCTGCACAAACCATCAGGATAGTTCATGGCCCAACTCTGGCCAAGGAGCTCCTTCATCTTCCGAAAACAAAGAACACCCAATTTGAGTTTGAATTTGAGGGTTGGCTGACAGGCGCCAATTGGAATACCAAACGCAGTGGAGGGTTTTTGGTGTTCATAAATCGTAGGTGATTTCGAAATATCCGCAATCTTGAATATATGCTCACTTACAGCGTGTAAAATCTTGGAATCGGGCTGGGTAGATCGCTTGGTAGACTGTCCAAGACTGAAGAAAGCCGTGGAAGCGTTATATTCGGTTATTCTTCCCAAAGGAACGTATCCTTGGGTCTATATAGAGTAAGTCTTAGACGAGTATCAATTGATGCGCTCCATCAGATCATTCTCAACGAATGGTTTAAATGTATAAGTAGAGTATCTAACACGGCCTACGTAGTCTGCTGATTAAGCCTGAGAATGTCGATGTTAATGTCCATCCGACGAAGAGTGAGGTTCGTGAGGCATTCTACAATGTGTCCTTCAGCATCCTTGTTCTTGCTCCAGGGCCTTACCTGTTTACATATCCTGCTTTGTTTCAGGTGCATTTTCTTAACGAGGAGGAGATAATCGAAGCTGTCTGCGAAACAGTCCAGGAGGTCTTGATCGGAGCAAATTCATCGAGAACATACAGTACTCAGGTTAGCCCGGTTCTAATTGAAATCCACCAATAATTGTCCATGATAGCTAACAATATCTCTCTTGATACCCCGAAGCCTCAGAACACCGTGCAACAGGGTTCTGATCCACACCACGATTCCGACCCAGAGTTTGAAGAGGAAGAACCAAGAGAGGTCAAAAATCTTCCTACTTTCGGTACTAACAGTGGTACTTATGGAGGGAGTAAACCAAGTTCTACTCGAATAGTTTCAAGATGTTAGTTGTCCCTCAATCTTCAACTCCTTTTTTGTGTGTGTGAAACTCGATCCAGTCTAATTCATTCCCAATGTCGTCTTACTTATGATTCGCATAGCATCCACTCAACAGTCTAATCCTGCGCATAAAGTCCGGGTAGATCCGACCGTCCGGACGCTCGACTCGATGTTTGCTCCTCTCAACTCAAAGATATCTACCATCGTACCTCCCGAGTCTGCTCCGATTAAGCGGCGTAGAATAGATGAACGCGTTGAGAGTGAGGAAGGGGATGAGGATGAGAACAAATCGAAGGCTAACATTGAGGATGACGCAGATATGAGTGAAGATGAAGTAGAGTGGGTCAATGAGGAGGTCAATACGCGCACGATAGATGAAACAAAACAGAAATCAAACAGAGAACGAGGGATCAGTGGAGGAGGCCTAGTGAGAACGAGCGAGTGTAGGTTGACGAGTATAGTGAGGCTTAGAAATCTGGTCAAAGAGAAAAGGCATAATTGTAAGTTTTTTGTTATTCGGTCTTTCCAACTTTCATGCTGAACAGTCAATTTTGTCCGATTCCTTTGACATCTACCATCGGACATACATAGTGGTTTCGGAAATCATCAAGGATCATAAATTCGTAGGAATCGTGAGTTGTGAACGAACTCAATCTTTGATACAACACAATACCAAACTATACTTGGTCAATCACGCTGCTATCGCGTAAGTTGTCATTCCTGTCGAAACATACTTTGCGCTAGGGCTGAACATGCATCAAGTTTCCCATCATACTCTTTCTGCTATGTAATACCATGAAGAGATGAGCTGTTCTACCAGCTGGGTCTCTGTCAGTTTGGGGAGATCGGAAAGATTCGCCTGGATCCACCTGCGGAGATCAAACCTCTGTTGAAGTTAGCGATCGTTCTAGAGGAAGATGTGCCCGAGGAGCGAAGGGAGGCTACCATTCAGGTTCGTTTGACGTGTTCAATTTCAAACATCGAGAGAGCCCTCTTCCTCGTTGTCACTGACACATGAGATTCTGTAAACAGATGATTGAACAGCGATTGATCGAACGTCGAGAGATGCTGGACGAATACTTTTCTTTAACGATCACGGAGGACGGTAGGATTGAGTCGATTCCTCTGCTCCTAGAGGGTTATACACCTGACTTGAATCGATTACCAGAATTTTTGATGCGACTTGGACCTGGAGTGAGTGTTGAAATCTTTTGTTTTGCTAATCTTTGTCTCGCGTAGTTAGGATTTGGAGACTTGGACTGAGCGCGTTCCTTCGGGAGTATTTTTCAGGTTGATTGGTCAGATGAAGAAGCATGTTTTGAGTCGTTTCTCCGGGAACTAGCTTACTTTTACATCCCCCTTCCTCTTTTACCATCCGACGAGACGGATGCTACAAGAGACAAAGAGCGAGAGCTGGGTATGTTCTCTCATTATGTATCTTCTTTCAATCGGGCCTTCTTCCTATAGTCGCCGCTTTAAAGAATATGGACTAAATTTTGCCTGGCATATACTTCATTAAAGAATCGTTCCAAATCGAACACGTCATCTTTCCCGCGCTCCGACGACATCTCCGTCCTTCAAAGTCATTGCTAAAAGGGGGCCATATCACTCAAGTGGCTAACCTACCAGATCTCTACAAAGTGTTTGAAAGGTGCTGATACAGTTTAGATTTGCAGACATATCCTCCTTTTTTGATCTTTCATCTTAGTACATATATATATCCACTCTTACTATATCCACCAAGTTGTACACCCCCAAAACTTACCACGGGTTCATTCTTAAATTGAATCTTCGAATCAATACTGGTTTATTTCCAAATAGTGATCTCTTATAGAAAGAAATGAACTCATGATTCATTTCCATTAATCGAGCCAATCCAACACAGCCGGCCTTACAACATTGCTGTCTCTCGCTCTGACTTTGACCAGATTGATCAACTCTCCACTTTTCCGTGTCGGTCGTCTGCCTACTACTAACTGAATTCGAGTTCGCTCGACATCACGTCTTACAAGGTCCACAGCGGCCGATAAGGGAATCGCGCCTAGACCATGTCCTTTACCACGAGAGAGCGAAAACGCTCCGGTGGTTTGATAGCCGATTGTATCCGAGAATGGAGGAATAGGTATCTGGGACTGTTGGCAGACCATTCCAAACATCACCTTGTCAATAACGTACAACTGTGCATCATCAAGACAGAATAGAGAAAGAAAGAAGACTGACCTGTTCGTCCCAGTCCAAATCTCTTCCTCTCTTCCCACGGGCAAACCCATCCCTCCACCCTGCTTCTTCCTCTATGGCGACTGGATCGGTCGCCAGCTTGTAGATTGGTCCAACATCCTGAGCAACTCCTCTACCCAGCATGGCGACTGAGACTCTGATCAAAGCAGATGAGTAGAGTTCATTTGCCTGACTGTCCTTTAATGGAAGGAGACCGCGCTTGGACCGATGTGCATTAAGTTCGGCGAGGAGAGCGAGAGGTGGGGTTACGGATGACGCTGTCGGGTTTGAAATCCGATAAAGAATTTCGGTTGGAGAGGGTGTTCGAAGAAGCCAAGGGTGCTTTGGTTGATTTGTTGTATCGGCGGCAATGGTTTCCTGGCTATTTCTTCCATTTGACCCATCATTCAACACTATATCCCTCGTCATCATCGCTGTCGGGTCGATTGAAGAAAAGAGTGAACTCCAATCTGGCTTCCAAGGGTTCCCACCCTCTTTCCAGCCGAGCCGATTCCAATTGGTTCTCTTTGCGCTCGGCTTCTTCTCCCATCTGTGAGTGTCTTCTTTCTCCCTCTCTGCCCACCATCTCGCAGAAGCATCAGTGCCCGGCCAGTCGGAAGGGAAACTTCCAGATCCAGTTTCATACGCTTGCGATTGTCGTTCTCTGATCCCACCGATCCGAGTCCCGGTGAAAACCAAGGAATGAAGGAATGGTTGGGCCCATGCCTTCGGAAGGTAGAGTATGTATCCATGCATGGAGCTTTTTGATACCATCGAGTTTGCCGGATTTGGTGTGGGAATGCTATGTTGGATGAGAAGAACAGGAATTCGAGCATCCTGAGCTATCGCTCGGAGAGGTTGACCAGGGATCCCGAGCTACAGATCATCGTGGAAGGAAGAGTAGCGAAGGATAAGAAGAAGAAAAAAAACAAGAAAGACGTGCGGTTCAATCTAAATGAGTAAAGAGAGCAATGTGTGTTAGGAATCAAGAAGGATCTCACCTTCGCTCGTCGTTTATCGAGTTCAACCTTTTTAGTTTTCTTTCTCCCAAGTCTCGCTCTCACTTTACTATCCCAAAGATCAGAACGAGCTAGCTCTGAACTAGGTTGGAATGGGAAAGCTGGTGCCAATGGATCGGTGTTCGAAGGATCTACATGTTTGACGTTTTTTGGGGGAAAGCTGCGAACGTCCAAAGTGATGATAAGTCCGGATACATACACGAACGCATACAAGAATCTGCTCTATCTCTTGATCATCTAGGGAAAAGCTCGCTCACCTCAATCGAGGATCGTAAACGGTGAATCCCATGACCATCCCAGAAGGCATATTTCCCGCTGTCCTGAGATCAGGCAAGCGCTTCCAGATCTTTTTATGTATGTTGATTTGATTGAATCGCAAGTTTTCCGGAGATCTCCTCTTGTATCAGATATACCGGGTGGACGGTTTGTATAAACAATTCAATGAAGAAAAGAAGCTCACCTGTCGCATCTCGTTTCTGTCTTCGCTTTTGGTAAGCGCTCCCAGAGCACCTTTCAGAACTTTTCCTGATTTGGGTCCAATAATCTCAAACACATTCACGCTGTCTCTTATGTCATTAAGCTCGACCGTTGTCTCCTTGGCCGTCACGACCGAACCTTCTCCGGCCGTTGCTGAGGACGCCGATTTTCGTTTTTCTTTCTCATCCAGACCAGGTTGATCTAGAGTAATCTCATCCAATACGTGGGTGATTGCGCCTCGGAGGGCACCCCAAACTTCAGCATGGGAGCATGCATGGAATCTGATCCAGACTTTTCTGATGGGCTCCTCAGTTTGCTTTGAGTGTCGGATGATCTGACTAGACGGGCCGGCTTCGGGTTCGGCGGAGGAGGGTTGTGTTGTCGTCGGAGAAAGAGGCTGCCAGAGAACGGTAGCTGGACAGAGCAAATTCAAAGGATAGCTAGCCGGCCGGTAGAGAGTCGTTTGTGCTTGTCGCGAACCAGAGGAGTATCTGTTGGCGACAAGATTGAACATCAAGATTTCCTTCATTCGATACCTCGCACAGACCATGAATGATCGACTGACCGTTTACCCCAGCAGATCTCACCGGCAACAGTCTTTAAAATTCTTTCAAGAACATGCTCTGTTGCTTTGAGTTCGACTAACGAAAAGTAAGACACGTCATTCAAGATCGACCCATGGGAGGCCGCTCGATGGGACGGCCTGAAGGACTTTTCGGTCGGATGATGGGCTAGACGGAAGCCCCAGACGTTGATCATGTGCATTCGCTTTGCATGCCAGATATGTGTCTCAAGCCATATTTTCGAACCTAGCCAAGGAAAAACGCAAGGAACGAAGGAAGAGAGACCAATACAGAGTGAGAATCAGCTAACAAACACATGAATATGACAATAGCGCGAAGTTGCAACCTACGTTGTCGGCGCCTGAACCGTTCCGTTTTCGTCAGTCCGATCTTTTTAGCAATCTTTTTCCGAGGATAATGTTTTGGAATCGTCCTTGTCTTTGGATCAATCTTCAACACGTGGACATGAGGAATCGTCAGGGCCAAACTCTCTGTGAGCGAGCCAGGATACAAGTGTTTTCATAAGGAGAACGCGAAACACACCTCAGCAGCCGCTTTCGCTCTCAAACGGCCTGGTACTCGTCGAGCATTATGCGAAGCTGCTCTTCGCCGAAGATGACGAGGTAATGTCTGGAAAGCTCTCTTCGTGGCCGAGAGACTAGAAGAGAAGGAATGAACGAGAGTGGAAGGTCATTGAGCCTTTAGTGAGCTTGAAGAAAGCGAGCAAGAGCATCGAGCTACACAACTGAAGCAACATACAATGTGTTCCTCATAGAGTCTTTCATTGAGGTGATCTCGGCTGCCCGTGCCTATATCCATTACGATTTTGTGTGCGAGAGAGCGAGGAAGGGAGAAAAAACGTCGGTAAAGGCTTTGTTTAACCAGATATCTCTGTCAAGGTGGCCTAGAGGTTCCGTGAAGATCAAGCATACCAAGGTAAACCGTTCAACGGCAACGTTTGCTGGTAATTCGGGTCCATCTGATTTAAGTCAGAGGTAGCCAAAGTGTATTCGCCGTAGAGGGTTGTGTCAGGAATGATATCTGTTTGAAGAATCACGGACTGAAGTCATCTAGACACACTCACTCTTCAACGCTGATTCATTTGCTTTGCCTAATGCCGGGCCGATCGACTTTCTCAAACTTGTACGTTGAGCCGGTCGAATCTGTCTGTTTGCAGCCAATCTTGCCCGTTTATTGAGCACTGGTTGTTCGGGGGCCATAGCACGAGAGAGCGAAAGTGTTCGGGCTTTGATCGAAGCAGAGGAACGGACGAGGGAAGACACAGTTAGATGATGGTTCAAAAAATGATCACGTGAGATGTTTCACGTGATACCAGCATGTGAGGCTGTGCGCACGACTGGTATATCATTAATCCGCCGACACGTTCTGTTTATTCCTCCATCGTTTTCTACAACAAGTAGCGGTCATGACGAGAGAACATGAACAATGGTCAAAATAGCCAGAACTTGTGTTTGCTGGTCGAATCGGCCTCCGATGACGACTCTAGACAAAGACAGTCACATTCCACCATCTTCTGAATGTCCGTGAACCTCGCTTTAGCCGAGGAATGTTTGAGAGCTGTGAACATTGACAAAGGTGTGAGAAGACTTGCCTTGTCTGTGGATGTTGTGTGAAAACTGGAAATTGTGCCGAAAAGTTTTAAACAGTATTGTCATCCGGAGAACAGCACTCATAGGGTCTCATTGTTTGGCGCTCGAATTGAGTAGAACAAAAAAGCGATGAAAAACGATCATGAAGCACATTACAGTGAGTTTGTGTAATAATGGCGACCTATAATTAGCAGAAGAAACAAACGAGAAGAGAAAGAGTAATAAAAAGAGAACAGCGGAATGGGAGGATGACGAGTTTTTCGAGATGATTTTCAACTCGAATTTGATGCAAATGTCGGAGAAGGCAAGAGAGTGAAACAAAAGGAAAAAAAATTGAGAAAAAGGCAGAGAAGGAAGAAGAAACAGCCCAGCACGACTTGAGATCCTTAGGAGATGAGGCGACAGAGAACAACTCTCGAGATTGAATGTATATGATGGGTACAAGTCACAAATGCTGATGCAAAGTCTCAGTGGAAGAAAAATTCATGGGAATATGCGTTGCTCAGCTGGGCCGGTTGGTGGGAATGATCGATAATGATCAGTGGATAACGATGGCGCCTGGCCAGGAACAAGAGGGGATATAAAGAGGAAAGGACAATTCAGCTTGCTGCGGTTCGATCTGGTGCCCTAGAGTAAAAAACGCCACTTCATATTCGGCAAGTTTCTCCGCGTGTTGACGCCTCGTCAAGCTGCGCTTCGCGGGTTCTCACGTGGCAGTCATCGGAGGGAATGCGGTTCCCTTTCACGAACCTTATTTCTTCAAACATTGACGAGCGCCGAGACGATCGAGAGAAAGAGGCCTGACCCGACTTGCCTGCCGGTCCTCACTGTCTTTTCGCTCCCACAACATGGCAAGGAACGGGCTGAAAGGAACATACAACGACTGACGTTTGGAACATCCTTGTGACTGACCTTCGGGTTATCTGACCATCTACCTCTGCCTTCATGCGCCTCGTTTGTAATGCCTCTTGCCTTTGGCCTATCTTTTATTTTCTTTCTCTTTGTTCCTTTTGTTCGTCTGTTACCGTGCCCTTTTTCTCTCTCTCTTTCTCTCTGTTGTCTTGCCTGCCCTTTTCTCTGACCAATCCTTTCCCGGAACGCATCCCACTAACCTTCTCTTCTCTTACTCTCTGATCCTAGAGGCAAGATAGAATGAAACTCGAACGGCAGATGGGAATGTTTTTCTCTCTTTCTTTTGTCTGATCTATTCTCTCGATCTCTATTTTTTGTCCTTCTCTTCCTCAGTAGCCATTGAATCGTCAAGACAAACTGATGAAACGCTGGGAACACTTCAAACAGATCCTGTCCCCCTTTCCGCGTCCCCCTGTCTACAACCAAACCAAACCAAAAAGCACACACACACACATCTTTTGCCGTTTTCATCCTCTTCTGATCGATACAGTCCCGCTTTGTGCCATCATCCGATCGATTGACAAGCCCGTTCCTCTACATCTTTTATCTGCCATCGTTTCCTCTTCCCTTTCTTTCTTTTAATTCCCTCTCTCTCTCTTGCCTGTGGCTTCTTCCCTTTCGGTTCGAACCTTCATATTTCTTTTTTTCCAATTTCGTCGTTCATCAACCGCCAGCCTGTCGCCTCTTCTCTAGTGCCGTCTCAAACCGGTTGGCCGTGTCCCTTTGATGATCGAGCTTGGAAATCTGGATCCACCTCTAGAATCTTGAAAAAAGTACACACGCACGCATACACACCCACAACCCTTCCTTCTTCACCTCAACTTCTTTTCTTCCACCTGTTTCCTTTCTTAGCCTCGCTCTTCCTTTCTTTACAAGCTTCCCTGTCTTCCCTGGCTCTCTTCCTCTTCTTTCGTCACCCCTCTCAGCCAAGTGGGCTGTCCTTCGGCTTCTCTTTCACTCTTTCGCTTTCTCTCTATCCTTCGCACACGCACACGCACACACACACACACACACACACAAACATACACACGCTTCCTTCTTCTTCTCCTCGCTTTTGCTCCATTTCCTACTGTGCAACCTTCTCCTCTTCCTCCTTGACCATCCACTTCTTTTGGTTGTTGCCTTCTCCTCTTCAATCGCATCTGGCTGATACCCGTTGTAGGGATTCTTACCTGTGATCCTAGTTTGTATATTCCGCATTGCGCTTCCGCCTCTCGTCCTAATCTCGACTTGAATTTTTCCGTTTCGACCCTACATACAACCTCTTCAGGTTGTTTGGCGAGCAGAACCCCTGTATACCTTTTTGAAATTCTTCTCTTCCTGCCCCATCCTGCCCTGCTCCTCTATACCTCGCTGCAGCCCACTACGCTTGCCCTTGCTCGATGTCGGATCCAAAACCTAGTCCAACAGCGCCTCCAATACGAGCAGAGAGCTTTCCGAGACTCTCTGACCGCGGTCAACACTACCCTCATCCCAATCCAGAACAAAGCTCTTCCGCATTGTTCTACGAACCACCCAGCATTCTACTCCCCTCACAGCCTTCTCCTTATATCACCTCAACAGCCTCCTTCCCATCATCTCCTGGATTGCCCGAGACAGTGTCCACCTTTCCCGTCGCTCCAGCCATCACTCCAAGTTCCGATCTGCACCATCATCCCCATCATTATCACCATCAGCAGCCGTTGCCGCCGTTGCCGCCGCCGCGACAGCAACAGCAACAGCAACAGTCGACCAGCACATCATGGCCTTCATCATCAGATTGGAAACCATCAGCAGCAGCGGCAAAGATGACGATGACGCGTCCTTCGAGTGATCATCTGCAAAACCAGGTCAATTCGCAATCTAGCGCTTGGTCAGTCTCATCCGGCTTCCCGTCCAGACCCTGGTCATCTTCCTCTTCTTCCACCACTGCCTCGTCCAACTCAGTGGCCAGCGCGTCAAGTTCGCTGTCTGGCTTGACCCTCGAACTGTCGAACGCGTCGGTCACTGAGAGTCCGTCGTTGGAGAACGGAGTGTTCAAACCGGTCCCTCAACCAGGGGTATCTGCTCCGAAAAAGACAAATTCCCACACGAAGCCCACCCCAGAAGGCCACGTGCCCAGACCGAGAAACAGTTTCATGTTGTATCGAATGGACGTCGTCAATAGAGGGTTGATCAAGGAAGAAACCAAGCATCAGAACATCAGTAAGATTGTCGGACTGATGTGGAAAGGAGTAAGTTTTGCATCTTTCAGACTATCATTTCTAAACGAGACTCAATCCCCAAATGTTTCTCTACATAGCTCTCGGACACTCAGCAGGCACCCTATCGATTGGCTGCCCAAAAAGAGAAAGACGAGCATAATCGATTGTCAGTTTCTTTCCTTTACCTTTCAACAAATCTTTCCCTACGGCGATCTGACTGTATGCGCCACCCATCTCTGCTTTCATTTCTCACCCAATGAAAATAGATACCCTGATTACATCTATCAACCGGCCGGCGCGAAGAAGAAACCTAGCAGGCTTCATCAAGGGAGCAAGGCCAGCAAAAAGGCGGCTAGTTTGCTTGAGAACTCTTCGAAGAAACTAAAGATCGACAAGGGAAGAGCTGTTGAAGAGAAAAAGGACATAGAGAGATATCTTCAGGTGATGGAAGGTTACGATTCCCCGGATGATGAATACTCGACGTGAGTTACTTGTGCTTGATGCCGCGTACCTGGTCAATTCGCTCAACATTTTGATCCGACCTGCCCTGACCCTCTTTGTTCCTGACGCCGTCTATTCTGTTGCGCTCGTATCCTTCAGAAAACGACCGAGATCGTCCCGTGATTGCCCGTCCTCGCCTATTCGTCCGAGCGATTCATCTCACCATCATTATGCTTCGTTTGCCCATCAGCCCGAGCACCCTCAACCTTATGCGTTGTCAGATGTTCGTCGTTCGTACAACTCTCAAAACGACTTGGGACGAGATAGACCAGGAAGAGATCACGGTATCGCTATTGGGTTTGAGCCTCAAAGTCTCGAACCATCCCAATCCCAGCATCAACCCCAGCAGCAATACCCAAATACTCATGACTCTCATCCTTCCCATCATCTCACCTCACCTTCTTCACAACCACCACCGCCACCACCACCTCCCCATCAACTCTATGCGTATATGCCCTACGATGCTTACGCCATGCCTCAACTCCCTACGGCACATGACAATCCACCTATTCATCCCCATTATCCGAATCGAGATCATTCACACCGACCTCAGTCGGCAAATTATCACGATTTTGATCAGTCGAATCCTAGGTACTGCCAACCACATCAACCGGCTTACCGATCCATACAGACCTGGTATCCTTCATCGACATATCCGAACTCATCTGACCATCACTCCCTCGTAGATGCCCACACCCCCATCGACAGTCGATTAGAGAATCTCAGGCACCAAACTGGTCCATCGAATCGGTCTGGCGCGAACCAACAATTTCTTCCGACGTCCGATCCATCGCCCATCACACCCGGTTTTTCGTCCTCTCTTCTCGAAGTTGGAGACGGAAAAGGAAAAAAGAGCTTGACAGGTTGGAAGAGCCTACCAGGCGTGGGCATGGCTGAGAGCGAAAGAGATGGCAATAACAGTCTTGGGTTTTCTCGAGGACTGAACCCGAGAGTCAACTATGGACGTAATCCTGGGACGCTCTCAGCACAAGGCTCAGGTTCGGGTCCGACATCAGCCTCTAGACCGTCGTTCCTGATGGGCCCACATGGGGAAACTGAGACACCTAGGACAAAGACGTTCATAAATTCAATCATCGCGAGGTCGCCGGTCGAAGTAGAAAATCTGACAAAGAACGAACCGCCAATGGTGGAAGATCTATCTGAATCGCATTCTACCGGAGAAGCTGAAGACCATGATGCAGAGAGGGAGAGGCAGAGCCTATCGTCAGCTCTTAACCAGTCAAGGCAACTCTTCGCCTCCGTTCCTCTCGTTCCCCCATTCAACAAAGTAGACCGACCTGCGATCTCGTCTTCAGTGATACCATCCTCGACATCCGGTCCTTCTGATGCCGCGTTCGATGGAAAAAATGAGAAGAACTGGCACATAAATGAACAAGAACTATTCGTTGCGCAGAGACCTGCGGGTGAGATGATAAGTTCTTCAGTCCCACCCTACAATCACACCCGGCCAGCCGGTCCCCGCCCGCTGCATTACTCTCCAAATGATCAGGCCCTCAGTCCGAGTGTGACACCAAATCCCAATACCTATCCCGACCACCGCCCAGCATCTCATGGAGCGGAATCTCCATTTGGTCGAGGCTCTCTCAATCTAGAGAGCCGGAAGAAAGGAAGACCAACGTCGCTTCAACTGGGGTCATCTACTGGTCATCGGCCATCCAGGCCGTCCTCTGAGTTTTTTTACGGACCGCCGCCTCCCTCGGAAGAGATTCCGCAAGTGGGACAACAATCAACTTACCAATCGTTCGGTTCCCATCACGATGGGTCTATCGAGGTGCCGGCTGGATCCAGGCCTGCCAGGACCAGGGAACTCAGATCGGGAGAGACGACGCCAACGCAGAATTCGTATGAGGGGACCATGGCTGTTGGCACGGGACCGTACGAAATGGATCAACCATGGATGTTTTAGAGAACGCTGCGCCCTTCTCGGCATCATCGCTTTTCTCCGATCTGACTTGGTTTTACGTGTTAGATCTTTCTTCTATAGATTCTTCTGTCCATCTACTTTTTTGTTCTCTTGTCTTGACTCTTAATTTTCTTCGTCGATATATCACTTTTCATCTTCTGGGCCCAGTATTGCCTTTAGTTTCAAGTTTTATATTTAAATTATCCATGTTATCATTCTTCCCGTTTTATCCCTTACAGCTGTATCAGTTTCGCTTTCTCTGCTCTCCTTGGGCCCTTCCTGCATTCGTTAATCCTGCTTTGCAACGCTTTGTTCTCTCCAAACCCTCTATACGATACCACTTCTCCTTTTTCTATCTTTCTTTACAATTTTCTATGGCCTTGCCATCGTATCTCTCACTCTTGTCAATGTCTCATCTACATCGGATATGCTTTTTTTCCTACTGTCCTCTCGCCCTTTCGAAAGGAAGACTCGTTGTCTTTTCAATGATTTTGATGTATATATCTTTCAAGCCATAAACTTGGGCGTTCCGCAATGCTTATGTCGTCCGGTTTAGTTCAACTAAACTACCCCCTTTTGTGTTCAGATTATCTTTGATTGTTGAAATGCAGGAAGTGCAATGATCCTCCTTGACGATCTCATCCCTTCGCGGATCGCTTCTCCTCGCAGATCATAAGCTATCACGGATAACAGCTTGATGAGAAAATATCGAGGAGGGTAATATTATATTTGTCGTGGCGTTCTGGAAAACTCTCCCTCCGAGAGGGCCGAGATGGTAGTAACCGCCTCGTCATCGGCTCAAACCCGGCTGAGACTGAGACATAAATCTGAACATCACTTACAATCTCTGATCAAAGTCACTACAACCACGTTACCTCTCACCCGGCCAACACACACATCCACAGATTCACATATACACACAATATCCATGATCACACGTCTTATCCCTAACACTGTTACTCTATTGAATGCTCATCGAATCGCTCCATTTGGCTTGGCTAGCACAAGTCTGCTACGCCCGTTGAGCATGACCCCTGCGCTCCCTCGTCGATCTCCCTCTACACAAGGTCCTCGCAACGCAATCAATATCAATCGTCGACCGGAATACCGTCCCTCTGGGTCGCCCTCTTACGACACCAATGCACAATTCAATGAGGAACACCAACATGGTCATAGTGCTCAGCCAGAATACACACAGCTGCCTGGAGCGTGGAACGTCACGGTGGAAGTACCAGAGGATGCGGAGGGTGTGTTGAAGAGGACACACGGAGCAAGTTTACTTTTGGAACAGCCTGCTCTTGTCGTCACTCGGTAAGCAAAAACACCCTGGTCAGATTTGTGGGTATGCTGTGGTTGAGTTGAACTCATGATGCTGCTTTGGGACTTGAACTTATAGACAAATCGAAATGCTGAATCTGTTTGCAGGGTTCGAGCAAGCCAATCGATATCAAATCACTAACCCAGAGGGACTTCCCGTCGGATTGTGTGTTTCCCTGGAATCTTTTCTTTGTACGGTCACTTATCAGAATTTCAGCTGACGGTGTAAATCCTGCGCTTTCTCGATTCATGTTGTGATCTATAGTATCGCAGAGGAAGACTCAGGCTTCATGGGTACCATCACCCGACAACTCTTTAGAACCCATCGCCCTTTCCGATCCGTTATCATGGACGTAGAGGGAAATCCTATCCTCTGGGTACGTCCGGGTTTCAGACCGCGTATTGTGTCTCATAAAAATCTGATAGAATCCCTTTCTCTGTAGGTTCGAAGACCCTTTCAGTTCATCAATTCAAAAATATACGTTCATTCTCATGAAGGTCCTGATTCTCCACTCGTAGGTGAAGCTCAACAGTACGTTTCTTTGTCCCTCATCAGTGTGGTCGTACAAATAGACGATTTATCAGAGTTTCTCTAGGTTAACCTCCCCTATCCTGATGATCACGATCATGTTTGTTTACTTGAAATTCTCGATGGAATTAACAAACATAGGGCTTGGCATCTTTGGCGAAGGAAATACAATCTATTCCTTTCCAGATTCCGTTCTGGTTCTCAAGAATTTGATCAATTTGCCGAGATCGACGAGGGGCTCTGGGCATGGTCATTCCTTGTCTCCGATCGGTCTTCTGTCCGAGGATCAATCGGGCGTGAATTTGGCGGGTTCGGAAGAGAGATCTTCACAGACACCGGTCGATATGTCATCCGTTTCGATGCAGTCCAAGAAGGTGTACCCGATGGGCAGAAAGAGGGTGAATTAAGGGTGTTACCTCCAAAGGCGGAAAGTGACAAGGGGTTGACACTAGATGAACGAGCGATCATGTTGGCTACTGCAATCTCTAGTCAGTCTCGACATTTCTCACATCTTCTCTTTATCACAGCTTGAATCTGACATCAATTCTCTCCCTGAATACCCGATTTAAATAAATAAAAAAACATTTAAAGTTGATTTTGACTATTTCTCAAGGCAGTATGTCCGAAACAATCGCTCTCACTTCATACTCTCGCGTGTGTCCACTAAGACAAACGATCTCTGGTACACTCCTCTTTACTTTCAGCTCTGGTCAAGGGGGAATGGGGTTCCCCTTCCTCTTCATGGGTGGAGGTGGTCATGGTGCCGACCTAGAGAATCAATCCGGTCAACCTGACCAACGACCTGTACTCGATGACGAAGCTAACCTGTCTCCTGGAATGGGTACGATGGCCGGCGCTGCCGGAGTAGCCGATGACATGGCAAGTGCTCGTCAGCCATCTGATTACCCTGCTCCAACATCAACACCTAGTCAACCTGATCTTCCAACATCCACAAGGGGACAAGCAGACGACCTCCCTTGGTGGGAAAAAGAAAACTCCTCGAATGGCGACCAGGGCATGTTCGGGCAGGAGACTGGATGGGGTCAAAGCTCAGAGGAAGAAGAGGTTTGGGGAGAAACCTTCGAGGACGATGGTGGCATTGGAGATGGGGAGTCATTCTTCTGAAAAAAATGAACCCAATGTCGTTGGAACTATCGTAGTGATGACATTCTATACATCCCACATAACATTATATGACACAGGAGGAGCGATGTCGCTTAGCAATTACAAAATGACGGAAAGGCAGAAAGATGAATGTACAAGAACACAAAGAGCGGCTAAGATATATCACTAGGATCAGAGGATTTGATGTAACGTAGGTCGGGACACACAGCTTATGGCGCCTGCCGTATTCATTGGCTTGATTATTCTCTCGTGAGCCGAACTGACGAACCCCGCTCCTTTCTCAAGTTTGCCCTTATTACTAAAATCCGAGTCAGTCGATGGACGAAACTTTTGAAAAATCTCGCTGAAGTTTCGAAGTAGATCATGAGAATCTGTGATGGCCTAGAGGAGGAAGGAAGCAGGGCCGAAACGATATATGATTGCGTGAGAAATCGTAGATTCATGCGTCGGTGTATATATGGCTAAGCGCACCTTTTGTTCTGCCTGTATAGCATTCATCTTCTTTTTCGTCGAAGCAAAATGCTTTTTTTTTTCTTTTCGTACGTATGCGACTCGTTTGTTTACTCGATTGTTCGAAGAGGGCCGACGAATTATTTATTTGAGTATCGAGTAGACACAGATACACATGAGCTTCTTGAGTGTCTCATCATATCAGGACAGGGGAAATTGTAGGCTTACAGCTGTTTAGGTCATCGTCGGCTAATCCTAAAACTTCGGGAACTAGCTGACGAGTGCATCTCTCGTAAGCTGAGCATAAAGTTTGAGACGCAAGCTGTGATTTGAAACAGACGCGGATAAATCAGCCGAGACAAGAAATGAAATCCTAGTCAATGACCTGTTTCGACGTTTCATTATTCGCCTCACTTGCCCTTGAAACGACTTACTTCCCGCTGAGCTCCGAGACTCGAGTAGATAGACACGTCTAGTTGCGTCGGGGCCAAGGTCATTCTTAGGCAATCCATCCTTTCAGCCCTAGTCATGAAAACGAGAGAATGCTTAGGCTGGCAAATAACTAGAGGCTGAATTGAGAAGACATTTTCAAGAAAAGTACTCACATCTGGGCATCCATCTTCTCCCATTGACTCAAAACGGACTGGCGAGCATTTATGATAGGCGCGACGACCTTCTACAGATGCCATATTTTCCAAATTCGATCAGTGAATGATTCGGACACAATGCATCACCAGCTATGAGACGTAAGGATGAGCGAACAGTAGTATAACTATCACGAAGCACCGCGGACTTGTTGGCTCGACGAGCACGGAATTCTTCAGACAATCTGACAAGATCAATCTGGCTAGCGACCAGGGATCGATAAACGGAAGGAACAAAGTGTCAGTTTTCACGATCATAGAGTGCTCATCAGAATTACCAAGATGAGCCCGGGCTTCTCATTCAACGATGATTTCGCATATAGAGACTTCATAATGATACAGCTTACCTGCCGGCGACTCCCTCTGAAATTTCCCCTGTGTGTCCCTGTTCTTCGTCAGTCTCCATCTGTTTATCACTCTCGTCAAAAGAGTCTGGCTCTTCGACGACAGCGTCCTCTCTCCTCTTTCTCTTTCTCTTTTCGAATGTATTTTTTTTCCGGTGATCGACACTCTCTGTCTCAATGTCCTCTTCAAAGATCAGAGACTTGAATGAATCTTTCTCAGCGGTCTTCCGACTTGGTGTTTTTCGGGTTGGCTTTGAAGACGTGCCGACAGATGATGTTCTCCCGACATAGGACTTGAAACCTGAAACAAATCACATTAAGAAAAGCGTCCTGATCAGGCGTGGGCACTAACAAGTTAAGGTGTGACCAGACGGTCTGAAGGATATTAGGACGAACTGTTGCTCATGGTTGAGGTCTGAATTAACAGAAATAGAGGGCAGATGGGTAACAGAGAAGCAAAGAGCAGACAAACTTGTCAGAGTACGGGTTGAGTTGACAGGAATGGTTCCTGGCACAAAACGAGCCACTCAACCTGTCAGTCACAAAGGATCAATTGTTTCAGGGCGAACCGGACCAAAGAACATCTAGCAGTCATTCTTCTTTGTGTCAGACTGTGAGAAGACCAAAGAGATCGCCTGGATATATGCCGCGCATGTTATAGATGTCATTATAGCTATGATGTAGAATTCCATTCCCACTGTTTTTCTAGGACGATACCACCTCCTAAACACCAGTCATCAATCCAGGCAACGCAAACTTGACCAGGCGTCAGGCAATCAGAGTGCTCATTAAGAAATGTCACATCGCAGACGCCCGGATCATTCAGTCTGATCATCTCAATTTTATCGTACAGTATGATTTGAACGATCCAGTCAAGATTATCAACGGATGAATGACGACAAGTAAGGTACATGCGTCTCAGTTTCCACGGTCAAGAGCAAACAGTCATATATTGAGAACATAGACTTTACTCACGAACGACGGATGGACGCTGGAAAAGCCGATTTTCGATTTGATGATCTTATTTTAATCTGACAGATCAAACCTTCAGGAGAGTCAATTGAGGGTGGGGGATGATCCTGCCAAATCCAGCTCCATCGATGAGTCTGAAACGTATTAGACATCAGAGCGGGATGTTCTCTGACGAACGGCGGATTTTTTTTTGAAAATGAGTCGATGTTGTAAGAAGAGTCAACAAATATTGACAGATACTGCGATTAGTGAGAAGCTCTCGTCTCAGATCAAATGAAGGAGAAGATACATACTGTCCAAGAACGACTCGTAGCGAGTTGTCAGACACATTCTTACTTGCTACATACCAACGTTCGTCCTGCTTGCAGCCCTCAAATCTGTACCGTTGCCCAATAGAATATCTCCATAAACCTGGATGAGTGCCAACTTGTACACCTGACTCGGTCAAGATCGGACCAGGATTCGGATCGATGTATTCGGCTTGTGAGAAAAGATAGTGAATGTTTTTGTCAGTCTGATGAATAAAAAAAGAACGGAAGAAGCAGGTCCATGATGAGAGTAGTTTCTTTTGATACTTACATAAAAATTGAGAGAAGGAATTTCGATTTTGATTGTGGTTTTCCACGAAACAGATACCCATGCTCTCCTTTTTGCCCGCTGTAGGCAGATCAAACTGCCGAGCTAGCTCCTTGACCTTTGTCTTTGTAAGATGACCAATCGGAAATATTGACTGTTACAATTATGTCCCACGCTTTTCTTCGCAATCAGCACTCAGGGTAACCAAATGAGGGGAGGAGACCCGAAAGGGAAGAATGTTGCGTACTCTTGCCACTTGTTGTTCGTGAAGGGAAGAAAGGAAATAAGTTTGATCCTTATTTGAGTCAACAGATCTCAGCAGTCGGTGACGTCCATCTGCAGTTTTGTCTACCTGCGCGTAGTGTCCTAATATCATTGCATATATAAGATCAATAGTGTGTAAGTTGATATAGAGAAGGATTTGGATATTGGATTCAAAAGCAAGATGTAGTGTGACGAACCTGTAGCCAGGTACGCTGTTGGATCAACTAGCGCTCGGCTCATCAATGCCCCAAACTTAATTTCCCTGATAAGTAAAGAAGTTCGAAGTTCGTTTTAATGGATCAATATCGACTTGAGGCGATTTAATCTTTGAAACGTTTCTTGACCAACCTATTGCACGATATATCAGGATTGGGTGTTAATCCGCCTGCCCATTCGGAAATGGCAGGCTCAAAAACCTGGGTCCAATATTCTTTTGAAAGATCGACCTGGAGGAAGCCAGACAGCCAGGTCAGCGCACAGGGAGCTAAGCCAACGCGTCCGCCTATCTTGTAGTGTTAAGTTGTACTTACCATACGAACGGAAACACCAACATGTCTACATACTCTTTGGACATCCTCCCAGTCTTTTTCCCATTCACAACCTCGAAGTCGATCTGAAGATTCCTGTGACCAGTTGCGCATGAAGACTGCCGAAAGAGAAAGATCCTGTAAGTATAACAAAAACATACTTGATTAACATTTCTTACGCAACAGATGAAGAAAAGACCGGCAGAACCGTACCTGCTCAGATAGAAGTTGGAGAGAAACTGATGAATCCACACCACCAGACATGGCCATAACCACTTACGGCACCAGCCAAAACAATTGATATATACTTTTAGGTTAACCCAAAAAGATTATTCAGGAAAAAAAAGTTGTAGAGATAGCTGCCATTTCTCATTGACTTCATACCTTTGTCTCCGGGCTTCAGTCTGGCATCCATCGGAGGTATAGGACGCGATGCATACTTTCGAAATATCCACTTATGGGGTGTATGTCGTCGGAGATTCAATGAGCAGAAGACCGATATTACAGGTAATCGAGCATGGTTGACCTGCTCAAACAAGTCCGACAACACATGAACTAGTCATCAGAAAAGCCAAACCAATACAGTCAAACGAACATACTCACAAACATGAGTCAGCGTCGGACGAATACAGCAGATGAAGATCAAGGCTAGCGGATTAAGAATATATAAGTAAGCCTGTAATCTGGATAATGGAATGACTGAAGTCGGCTGTGCAACAGATAATACGTGGGATCGCCAAACTGCAAGTATTGTCAGAAACTAGGATTAGGTAACATATACACGCCAGTTACCATGCTCACATTCCATGATTCATCATGCCTTCCATTTCGTTATGCTCCTTTTCTTCATCCTATGCGCTGGATAATTATTCTCATCTCTGTTTCTCCTGACTAGTGATACGCTCAGTGATCTGTTGCTTGATAAATTTGGCTCGTTGTTGTTGTTCTTGATGATCTTCTGGTTGATAATCCTGTCGTTTAGTAATCGAGTGGCAACTTGGTTGCCACTTCATCGTAGCTCGAACGCATGAAAGGATCGCTTGCGCGCTCCTTCAGATATGGTTCTCCAAGTTAGGATCCCTGTTGACCACTGTGCTATACAATCGTGGTTCATCCTCTTTCCCCTTGCCTGGAAGTCTAAATCTCCGCGCCTTGAACATCCCTAGTCAACTCCAGTAACCCTTCGTAAGCTTGTGAACCCCGACCCTTTACAAGTATAGCACAGCCCTTTCGGTCTCGCCAAGCCATCATTTCTTTCGAAGAACCCCTAGAAACACCTTGCTGAAAGCTATTTCGACATCTCGACAGGCGAGAGAAGCCCTCAGAATACTCGGATAAACTCTGTTTTAAAAAGTTTTCACCTACCTCATCAGGACTCGTTATATCAATGTACGGGAGAGTCTAGATAAGAAGGTTGATGATCATGAAGAGCAATCCGAAAGCTGCAAAAGAAGAGAAAGAGGCCATTACAAATAAATATATTCCATTCTATGCAGCCCAATATACATATACTTGTTTAACATCATTGCCTCAGCTTTGAGCAAGGTCAAGTTGAAGAGAAGGTGCGAGGTAGATTACTAAGTACTGATGTTTCCGAGTTCACTCATGTTGGCTCCAAGAACAAAGCATCATCTAGTATGTACGAGCGCATGCTAGAGACGTACAAGTCGTATATGATGTTGCTCCATGCCAAATTCTCTCGTTTATTGTTCGTCATCCTTTATCTTTGAGCTCTGGCTAGGTGAGCAACTTTCGTTTAGTCTCTCAGCAATGTTGCACCTGCGCAAAGCGGTTATCTTTGACGATGTCGTAGTGACTTTGAGCGGCGTTGAGCCGTAAGTCACGTGCGGACCCTTCCCGCCTCCCTCTATGCCGCCTTTTTATTAGCCTCAACTCTCAGACAATAGAACATTCACCATCCATCAATCTGGACGTCTTCCGATATTTGTGAGACTCGTCCACCTACTTAAGTATTATTTCTACGTGAACATATGCGCTTATGTCTTCCTCGTCATAATTTGTATCCATCAGATCAAAACCAATACTTGTCTGCTTGTTGCGGTTGTGATCAATTGCTCACTCGTTGGAGATAACGTGAGTTATTATAAGCCAATCTTCGATCTCCTTTATAATCCGTATAGGGCTTCATCTCCTTATGTGTCTGTGTTTTCTTCTTCGGGCATTTGTCTTCCTATTGATGTGTTATTCATTAGGACGCGTTGAAGTGGACTAATGAATACCAATCTTTCTCTTCATAAAACGGTCCATCCATATCACCTGCAATCCAACAACAGCAGCCAGGCCCCAATATATCTCAAACAAAAGAACAAAGCTTTCTTCATTCCACCCTTGTATTCTGATAGAAGATGAGTTCTCGAGCCCATAAACAATGTCTGTCTCCTTCTGTTATGTCCTTCTGCTCTTATAAAACGCGACTTCATAGATCCACTGATGTAATTCTTATGGATCCATTGTGTCACGCGTCGTTGGTGTCATATTTCTACAGCCGTGTCCGAGTTGAAGCTTCGTCGATTAACAGAACACAATCAACGTTTACGAGAGAATCTCAACCGACCCCGGGCAAAAGTCAGTGAGGCCTCTGCAAAGTAAGTGTCAATATTTAAAGGAACGATTATGTTGTGGGTAATGGGAGATATGCGAAGATGTCTATGGAATACAACATTCTATACAACATCTTTGCTCTCCTCTAGGCATGTGTTTGAGACGTAGACAGTCAATCGACCGACTTTGAACATCTTGCGTTGTGAACAGAGCTTCTGACTACTCATCCTCCTTTGGGTCTTTTCTTCTTTTGTTTTCTGGCTAAAAGTCTCATTCGGTTCTGCAAGACAACAAAAGATCCACTGGTTCCATCCGTATGGGGACCTGTCGACAAGAAAGATGATCCATATGGTTAGTATATATCTCTCAACTTACTTCATTAATTCCCACAAACTCGACAAGGATACTTTTGTTCGTCTGTTGATCAACATAAACCGCTTGTTGCTCTCTCTTTTCACACACTACGAACAGCCCCCCCGGCACAAGGATGCTGCGTCGTCATGTAATAGTCAGGTTCTGCTTCACGCAATATCGAGATTGGTCTTGTAGGGTCTTCCGTGTTTTTGGTGTATCATTAATTCAGTCCTGTCATCCCTTGAGCCAAATATCTATCAAATACAATACAATATCCATCTCAAAGACATTCCCGTCTTGTCTGATGATTGGCTTTTTTCCGACGTCTTTTGTTCTCCATTTTTGTTCTTCAACCTCTCATCCCCTCCTTTGTGAATTTAAATTTGTTAAAAAGAGTTTCCCCGCTATCTATACCCGCCTCACACACGCTCACATCTGCATATTCACTTGCTCTCTTTGGACACCTAGTATCAAAGCGCGGATCAATACAAATTTTCAATTCTGCTTCATTGCCATCTAATCCCTGCTCCAGAGAAACCCGTTACCTTGTTTGGATTGATCAATCAATTGGTGCCGTTTGTCCATGCTTTGTGTCAATATTCGTCAGCTTTCTTCAACTTTGTCTTTCTTCTCTTTTCCAAATACTTGTCCACTCCCAACTCGTAGAGCCGGTTTAATTAATTCTAAAACTAAGGCTTATGACAATTCGCCCGACTACTTCGGACAGCTTCCGATACACTTGAAATGAACAACTAGTTTTCTTGTTCAGGAGTCGCTTGTTCGGTGTTGTACCGAATTCCTTAAAACTGAAGGCAGCTTCGATCGACTTGATCGTGAGTGACAAAGGGAAAAACACCGGGAGTAGAGTTGTTGAAGGAGACGCGACAGAAGCAGGTTGGCCAAGCAAGCATTCTACGTTCTTTGGACATCGCGTTCAGTAACCTTTTGTCTAAGTATGATGTGACAGTCAACGAGAAAAGTCAGGGCAGATATAGAAAGAGGTGTCAGGAACCCAAAGTTATATATGCAGCTGTGTCCTGTAGTGATTGGCGATAAATTATTCGAATGAGAAGCTGGTCTTTTGCGAAGCCTTGTTGCAGCTCAGGCGGAGGTTCGAGAACTCAAGAACAGAGGACAAAGCGGATGGTATAAGACATGAAGAAGACAAAAGACAGTTATCCAGCGTATCCTCGTTCTGTTGAACGTGCATCATCATAGTTCATCACTTCTTCTTCTTGCCCTTTTTCGCCGAAGAAGGTGTATCCTATGCCAATTGTTTATGACAGAAAGGGAGAGACCATCCATACCAGCATCAGTTTACCGCAACCAACTTCTCTAAAGAGTTGCTGTTCATTTAAAGCACATACCTTGGAAGGCGTCGCAGGAGCACTAGTTTCCGACTTTGAGGGAGTGGTTGGGGCGCTTGCCAGAGGAGCTTTTGTAGGAGTGACCGGGGAAAAAGCAGAAACCGGTGTCGTCGGAGCAGAGGTAACAGACGAGGCAGAGGACGCGGACTCAAGTGCTGAAGTAAGTGGAATGGAAGACTTTGTCGTTGATCGAACGACAGGGGTTAGCCGAGCTTTATGGTTTGACCAAACAAGACGCGTTATGGAAATCAGTCTTTGTTTCTCTCTTTTGTATGCAAACTCTGAGGCATTGGTCATATAAGAAACACATTAGCTTACCAGCTTTGGACTTGATCTTTTCGTGACACTCCCAATCAGGTCTTGCCTTTTCCCTTTGAACCATCTCGCTGGCTGTAGCAAAGATGGTTGGACCCCAAGCGGGGGAGAAAGTGTTGGCTTCGTTGACGACATCTAGAATTTCGGCCTCCAGTTCCTTCTCAGCTTTCAAGAAACGAGCCCAGAGGTCATCACCAACGCAGCCCTTTTGTATCAAGATCTGCAAAGCAGGTTTGTCGTCTCGAATCTTAAGGATCCGACGAACGTCATTCATCGCTCGGACCAACAGGGCGGATTTGAGGAGGGCTTCTGGAGGAGCGGGATCAGCTTGTAAGAGAGAGACATAGAGATCTCTAGAAGTATGGGAAGGAAACCAAGGCTCGGTTTCGGCTTTGGCTATAGCAAGGTCGAGTACAAAGCAAATGATGAGAAGGGTCACTTGGTACCTCAAACATCGAGACAAGATACACAACGAAACATGGACAAACCAGCTATTCGCCTTCTGTATACACGAGAAAATATGCCTAGGGCTGTGATGAGAACGGCGGCTGTGTAGGAAGAAATTTAGAAGAGGATAAGTACACCGGCGTCTGGTTGCGTTAAGACGAGATCAGGTTCGAGGTGCCAGCTCACCATATGCTGATGTTCAAGAAACAACGTAATTTCGAGGATATGATGTGAGTGATATTCAACGCGGTGATCTCAAACAAAGTTGTTTGATTTAGGAACGTACCCAAAGGAGCAAGCAGACCGATAGCAACCATCTTGTTGACGGTTGGAGGACTGATGGTAAGAAGAGAGAAGGATGAGAGATGTTGGTGGTCTGCCAGCAAAAGGTGCGAAACGATCTATTAAGAGAATTCGCTAAGAAACTACAAAGGTTGAATAGAGAAAAAGTCGAAAATCTCTATTGAAATGAAACATTTCAGATGGATCTCACTCTCATTAGAATTCACTTCATACATCCACCCACGCCTACAACACACATACAGACCACATACTTCTGAAAGATGAACTCGGTCATCGAATCAGCCCGGCAGGCTCATGAAGAGATAGATCTTTATGAAAAGGCTCTTGCCTCAATCTTTCAACAGACAGACAAGACAGTCAGTTGCTTTGCTTTGGTTGCTCTCAACCGAAACCGAATCACGTTCGCGTCTTCTGTGGCTCAACCTAGTATTCTTATTCTTTTTGACATCATCCACACCCCTTACAGTATAAATCACGTCTTGAGAAGGAACATAGGGCATCCGATGTGTTGAACCGTATTGTGGCCAAGAAACAGTTTCTCAGGGACTCCTACAAAGATGCAACTGGGTAAGTCTGTTGCTTTCCTTCGTTCTTATACAGGTTGTACAGAGGTGATCATCTGTCTAATTCTTTTGTATATGTGCAACGATGTTCCTATGATAGAGAGAGAGTTTCCGAGATCGCTGCTCTTTCCGCACCTCCTCCACCGGCAGACGACCTCGAAGAGTTTTATTCTCGACTTGTAGACATCAAAGAGTTTCACCGAAAGAACCCAGAGGTTGACTCTCGAGCAGTAGAAAATGAGATTGCGGCTTTAGTAAACGGTCCTAGCGAGGAAGAAATGGAAGAAGAGGTCGTGTATGATAGTAAGTCAATTGTTTCTGATATTAGCGATCGGTATGAGACACAACAGCAGTCCTTACTTAGAACGTGTTCACTAAATCGCCGTTCACGGTGGATCAGAAATCTCGAGTCTCTTCTCTGGTGAAGAGTCTCTAGGACGATTCCTAGATCTTTATGCCTCCCACTCTCAATACATCAACTTGAAAAATGTTCCCAAGTGAGTTCGCTTCTTTTTTCAGACCTGATGCTTAATTTGATGATACTTATCAATCCGCATGATTCTTCTCTCTCAAAGAATTCCCTATCTCGCATATTTCGATATCTTGTCGAGGGGTGCGCCTGATGATCGTGTACCTCTGAAAGAGAAGGGCTCTCAGGCATATCTTGAGTAGGTCTGTTGTTTGGCCTCATGACGATATTGTCCAACCTACTGATATCTGACTGGTTGCATAACACCCCTAGATATATCACCTCGCTTCACTCATATCTACTTGCATTCAATGCTCGAACCCGGCCCCTGGCCGATCTATCAGCAGACGAGGAAGAGGCTGAAAAGGATTTTGAGACAAAATGGACTGAGGGTACAGTAGAAGGCTGGGAAGAAGAGAAGGACGTAGTGCAGGCAAATGGAGACGAGAAGAAAGATGAAGGAATCTGGTGCCCTGCATGTTGGTCCATTTCTTTGTTGCTTCATACTGAAACCCCCACCAGGCAAAATGATCTGCAAATTACGTGCATCATATTGACCTTCTGAAAATTTATTAGGCCAAAAGCTTTACTCAAAACAGACGGTGTACGATGCCCATTTGAAGTCAAAGAAGCACGAGAAAGCTGCCGCCCGATTGACGTCAAGTGGTCCTTCCACCGATGCGTCTACCTCTGCCTCTCCTTCTGTCCAGTCCCTTTCGGCACTCCGACATGCGAAGCTTCGACCTGCGGCATTACTCACGTTCCAGACAAAGTCACTTTTACTCTCTCCGACGTTCGCCTCTTTGCTTTCAGATACCAAGGCAAATGTCGAAAGACGATCAGCGCTGACCGCAAGAGAGAGAGAGCTCGAGCAGGAAGAATCTCTTCCCGAGTTTGCACCACCAGTGGGGGATGGCATGGATGGGGGTGAGGCCGAGGGATCAGATGAGGATGAGGATGGAAAGGTGTATAACCCATTGAAGTTGCCTCTTGGTTGGGACGGGAAGCCGATCCCGTATTGGCTCTTCAAACTACATGGGCTTGGTGTCGAATACAAGTGCGAAATTTGCTCAGGATACCCGTACATGGGTCGAAAAAACTTTGAACGACATTTCCAGGTTCGCTCAGCTTCTTCTTTTTTTTTTTGTTGATATCTCTCTTTTAAGGGATTGCTGCTAAACCAGTTTGAATTGCTTCCTACTTTTCTCTAGGAATCCCGACACGCATTCGGAATGCGCGCACTTGGTCTACCAAATACCAAGCATTTCCACGAGATTACTAAGATCGAAGATGCCATGGCCTGTGAGTGTCTACTATATCAAGACCCTCTTCCTTCTATATCTAGCTTCGTGCTCCATACTGAACAATCGATCCTTTTCCATCGTTTTTGATCATGTTTTGGGATTAGTGGCTGAGAAATTGAAGCATGAAGGCAAACAGGACGCGAGAGCAGTAGAAACAGTTGAAGAACTTGAGGATGCTGATGGAAATGTCTACGATCGACGGACATACGGTTCGTCTCTTTCTTCTACTTATCTCAGCCTCACTCCGTCGTAGTGCTTTTATTCCTAACGCATGTATCTTTTTTGTTGTGCTGTCATCGAAACTCAGAGGATCTCAAGAGGCAAGGTCTTTTAAACTGAATATGAGTTCTCTAGTAGGAGCGAGAGAAGAGGCAGAGATTGTTCTACAATGTCCTCATGATCTGAAAAAGGTTGATCCTGCTGGCAGCGCGTCCTCACTGCTGTTCCTTCTGTGCGGTCTTCTGATGAGATTGAAACTTTGAGATTCTGATGAAGGAAGTGAAAAGTCATGTGCATGAAAGTAAAGGACAAGAGACCGAAAAATATAACACCTGATGGAAAAAAAAGCAAAGAAGGAATGACTACAGATGAGGAGAAAAACAAGAATGAACGAAGGGATGAATCTATGCTGAAGCCTTCTTCTACATCACCAAAACAAATTTGGACGAAAGCGGATTGCAAGAGTTAGTTGAATGCGCGTCCTAAAGAAATAAGAAGCCCAGACAAGAGGGTGAAAACGTACGTAGTCAACCTCGCTCAAGTCGTAATCCACTCCGAGAGCCGCTAGCTTTGCCCTCTTTGCTGCTCCTCGCTTCTTGAGTCGGCCCTCTGCTTTAGCTTGCTGACTTGCCGTCCGGGGTGCCTCGAGCTTAAGTCGCTCGGCACGGACGGAAGGAATAGGTCGGAACGTCCTGTTCGCGCCAGCCCACAAGTCCGGGTGGACTTTGTCATTGGGGATGACCTGCGGTCGAAAATGATACGCAAAAAGAGGATATAAGAAAGATGTTGCAAGAAGTCGTAAGAGAATGAATGAAAGATACCTTGCACTGGAGAAGTCGACCGAGAAGCAAGTAGTTGTCCATGGTTTCGGCCACGATCTGGGCAACCGAAGCCTGGGCCATCAAGATGAACGCGTAGTGCTTAGAGGCTCCAGTCTAAGCCGATACAAAACACAGACGTTAAGAACAAAGACATTAAAGAAGACAGAAGGACAGAGACGAAAGAATTTGAACGCACTCGCTTGTTTCGAGCGAGTCGGACTTTCTCAACAGTACCGAACTGCTCGAAGTAAGACTTCATCTGCTTCTCGTAGAATCCATGAGGAATTCGACCAAGGTAGAGCACACCCTTCTCCTTGTTCTAAAGTATTTCGAGAGAGGAGAGCAATGTCAGAACAAGCATATTCTCATGTCCTACAGAAGATTTTTAATAAAGAACTATACACGAACCGAGGACTTCTTGGCCTTCTCTAACTTTTTCTTTACCACTTCGTCGTCTTTGTTGATTGTCGGAAGCTTCGTAAGTTCGATTCCCTCAACTGGTCCTTCATGGTTGATATCAACATCTGATTCATCCTCATCATCCGAGCTATCCTCCTCCTCGTCATCCTCGGAAGTTGAGTGGTAGCCAGTTTGCTCTAATCCCTTGAGCAGCGGAGCGTTCTTGACGGATTCAGACTCTGGGTCAATCACCTTAGGCTCAGGAGCCTTTCGCTTCTTCTGAGACTGCTGAGTAGAGGAGGAAGGGGTAGCGGTGGTGGTAGATTTCTTCTGGGTAAGCGACTTGGGAAGAGGCTGGGGAGCTTGCTGAACTCGTCTGGACCACGGCTTGTGGGTGACGTCCCGGGCGGCGGACTTTGCTGTGACCTGCTCGGCGACCGTTGGGTTGACGGACTCTTTGTCGGCAGGCTCAGTGACTGTCGTTCGCCTCTTTGGCTTCTTGTCGTCGATGAAAGGCATGGCTAGGGTACAGGTGGGGAAGGAAAGTGGGTCAGAGAGAACGAGAGGTGCAAGGAGAGCAAGGTGTTGAATATGCAAAGCTCCAAAATTTGGTCTACTAAAAACTTGGCTGTGCTCGGATAATAAAGTGGAGAGTCATTTTTCTAGTGGACGACTACAAAACTTCCCAATCATTTGTAGTCAGTTTCGTATTGTGGCGTATGTCCGTTTGCATGGTTGGTTCTATCTTCACCTTCTTCTCTATCACTCAACCTCACCTTCGAACTTCACTCTGTTCTCCTCTGTGACATGTTCAAGTTCGACTTTGATCTCGATCTTCGAGTGCGCTATCAGTTTCTCATGCCTGACATTCTGAAACGGATAGGACATGCCATTGACCAAAGTCGCTTTCCTTTTCGATCAAAAACAGCAAGATGATGAAGGCCAGGATAACCTGGACTTTATCCAGCCGACCACAGAGAAAGCAACAAACTCGAATACAACCACATCGGACATAAGTGCTGATGCGCCCTCGGTCGCTTCTTTCCAAGAGATCAGTCTTCAGACCTTGGTCCGTCTCCTGGTTCTCCTCTCGTGTCTCTCTTTGCCCTCGAAGATTGACCCGTTTCTCTGCTCTTGTATCAAGTTCAGCTTCGAACGCTTCCTCCTACGCTCTCCTACACACCCCTCCGATTACCCAACATCCCATTTGACCTCCTCCGGAGAGACATGTTTGACGCCCAGTTCCAACAGATCGATACAGCCGAAGATGATGATGATGAAAAGGAAAGGTGGGGACCGGAGACTGATCTTGTGAAGGGAGTTTACGAAGGAGGGATGAAGACTTGGGAATGCTCGATAGATCTAGTCAACCTGTTGAAGGACGATCTATACAAGAATGGAAGGAGTCCAACCGACGGCTGGAAGTCGATTGAAGGAAAAAGGATCATGGAGGTTTGCCTTCGTTATCACTATATGATCCCTCTTTCCGTTCCCGTGCTGACCATGAAGTCACGGTTCTGTGACGAATAACCCACAAGGTCGGATGCGGGACTTCTCTTCCAAGTCTTTACTTATTATCGGAATTGTTGCGAAAGCCCAGCAGCAGTCTTTCTCCTTCCAACAACCAACCTCCTCCGCGGACAACGTTCCATTTCTTGGATTACAATGAGCTCGTTCTCAAACTCGTGAGTTTCTTGCGCGCCTCGCGTCTGAACATGATGAACATTGACCCTCTGCTTTCGTTGTCTTTGATTTAGGTCACTCTCCCAAACGTTCTTCTCGCCTTTGCCTCCCTTCTATCAACTTCCTCCGATGTCCTTGCCTCCGCCTCAACGTCTTCAACACCTGGTGCGAGTACCAGTTCTACAGAAATTCGATCAACATCTCCCACACCTTCTTCTCCTGAAGTGTCTAACGCGAAACCCGAGGATGAGGAGGAAGACGAAGAGGACGAGGACAACACTTTCTCTCTCTCGGCCACTCGAATTCAAGCGTTCGAGAAGATCCTAGCAGAGAGGAACATCGAACTTCGATTCTTCTCAGGAGGTTGGCAGACATTCGACCTGTCTCCCTCTTCTTCTGCTTCCGATTCGGAAGAGGAAACTCCCATGACAAGGGCAGAGAAGGAAAAAATGGATATCGTATTGACGAGTGAAACGGTGTACCAGTCGACTTCTCTCCGTCCACTCGTCCAACTTCTACGACGGGTTTCTTTTCCTTGTCGTTCTCCTTCCCTTCCTTCCTCTTTTATAACATCATCCGAAAGTTCAGAAGATAGTAAAGGTAGTTCTCGGACCCAGACATGGGTGGCCGCCAAGGTGCTTTATTTCGGCCTTGAGGATGGCGGTGTTCCTGCTTTTGTCCAGGCCGTTCAAGCCGAACGAGGTGGTTGGGTCAAGGATATCTGGAAGAACAACTCAGGTGTCTTGAGATGGGTCGGTGAGGTCGGTTGGGACCAGTAGAAGGTTGCAAACGCTTCTGTGCCGATCCTATCACTCTCCTTTTTCTTCCTCTCCCCTCGTTACTCGTCGAAACAATAAAAGCATAGGCGCATATGATAGAAAAGTCAACTTCTGTAGACAGGATGATATCAAATGGTAAAAATATATGTTTGCTCGATGCTCAAACGTTTGAACCGACTCCTGCTCTTCTCTATCTGGGCAATTGTGAAAGAAAGGAAACAGCAAGACGAACGAACGAAGACATGGCGGAAACGGAGAGGACTAACAAGAGATGATAAAATAAAAAAAGGAGAAGCAAAGAAGAATGTCGCGGGAGCTAAACCGCCTGACTAAAGCAACTCTGTGAATTACTCAAAACTCGATACCCACCAAGACTGCACCAGAGTCAATCCTCCACCTCTTTACCTTTGTTGTCTCACTTTCACTTCCTGTACTCTCTCCCTCACTCCCCGATCCATTCTTCTCGACTTTCTTCTGCTTCAGTCCTCCGCGTTTCTTTCCCCCGTTGATCGCGATGTTCGATGTAGTAGAAGATGAACCTTTAGGATCAATGATAGATCCTCCGATGAAGAGCAAACCATGAAGGAGTTCGCGCAGATCTGGCGAGGCCTTCCGAAGCACAAAGATCACCTTGCTAACGTCTAGATAGTCAGACGCGAGATCCATCTGAACGTTTGTTTCAGGTCGATTCTACAAATCAGTATGCGCTGTCAAAAGAATGAAAACAACAAGACAGCAAGACGAACTAGGATCTCGACTGATTCTCTAATCTCAACTCCAACGGCATCAGGCAAACCGATCACCAAGATCTTTCCGCTAGCGTCACGCTCCTCGTCGTCCGCCGGAACGGGGAGCAAGCCCGACCCACTGTTCAACAAGACTCCGTCCCAGACGATGCCCGATAATTCACTTCTTACCACGACCGGTTCAGATCGGGCGTTAGCGGCCGCAACTTCTTCCTTCTTGGGCAGCAAAGTGTCCCAGAAGGAGCCTTGCCGAACGCGTTCCTGAGAAGGACGACCGGCAGAGGTATTGAAGTTGGGTGCATTTCCCAAAGGCGAAGGAGACGGTGGAGTGGAATCGGGAGTGATCGGCAGGTCGACCGATACCTGGCGAATAGGCTTGGGCTGAGCCAAGCTACCTGACGAGGGGAAGATAAACCAGGTGGGAAGAGAAAAGTCAGGTAAGACCTCGGGGGAGAGAGGAGGAGATAAGAGCGGGGTCGAAGAGGGAATGATGATCGATCCCTGGCTGATGATCTGCGGAGAAGCTGTCGAGGCGATCGATGCAGAAGAGGAAACGACGGAGAGAGAGGTAGACGAAAGAGAAGAGAGGGAAGAGATCGAGGAGGATAGAAGAGGATAGGAAGGGGAAGGGGAGATGGAAGAAGGTTCTCGCACAGAGGCACCTGTCACGTGCCTAAGATCACGCCACAACCAGAAACAACCGAGTCAGTATGAGCCCTTTCTGGCAGATACCAAGACATTCTCATCGACAGAATATGTCTTGGGACGACGATTATGCTGAATGATGGATAGAGATGTGAAGAGGACAAACCTCTGTGACCATCCCAGCGAAGGGATGGCATTTTTCACCCAGCCGCCCTCAAACCCAACACTTTGGCCCGCCGCCGCCCGTGCCGGTGAATTTGTAGGTGAACGTTCGTCCACCGACCGAAGCGATCGCCAGAGCGTCGTTCACTTGTCCATTATGAGGGAACCCGAAGAGGTTGTTGTTGTTGTTGTTGTTGTTGTTAGTGTTGTCCCTGTTCCCGGTCGTAGATACGCCGCTAGAGAGCATGCATATACAGATGTGTTTGAGATGAACAAAGGTGAGAGTTGGTCCGGGAGGAACAATGGGGTCACACGTTCAAGATAAGCTTGGATAGATAACCGTAACTCACGCAGGGCAAGAATTAAACATAATATTTTTGGACTGTAAATTCATCATTCTGGAAATCGAACAGAGCTGAAGACGGGGAAGGTGATGTTGAGGAAGGAGGGAAGGCTAAAGAGCAAAGCTGAAGAAGGTATGCTTGGAGGCTTGGTATTGAACGTTGTGGTTAGTTGATAGACGGTATCCAAGGGGGAACGAGTGGGCGAACTGGAGTGTTGGCCGAGTATCAGAATGGCACATGTAACAGGCGTAGAGAGTATAACGAACGTAACAGGAGGGATACCGAGCCAACGTTCGACGGGGTGATCACACGTGGGGTGCGTCGGGTTACCATCGGGGGTACATTGGGGGTGAACGGGGGTTTGCATGGGGCTCGCGCATTCAGACGCGGTAACATGCAACAGTTGTAACATCTGGTGTACCTGAGGCGGATGTTTACATTACGTAAGTGCGTTGAGCCAGCTGAATTTCAGGTTGTTCTCGATTTTGAAAGAATTTTGAAATTCATCTTTTCCTTCAAATTCTTGACCTCCCATGACTTTTGTCCCCGGAATCTGACCTTTCTAGAAAGCCCAGGCAAATCGATCAGCTTCCCAGGTGCAGACGCTTGTACTCCCCAAGCAAGTTCCTCAGCAAACAAGTGAGCCCTTTGATCTGCTATGTTGCAAGTCTCGAGAGAGAACAAGATGCTATATGTTATACAGGCAACATAAGAAACCTTAGGAAAATCGATGCTGACAGAGCGGATCGTTTTCTGCACTTCAACTAGCTTCTTAGGTCGACCCGAGTCCGAGACCTAATCTTCTCGCCTTCACCTTAAACCCTTTTTAAACACTCCCTTTATTCAAAATGTCTGAAGTTCGAGGACGAGGAGCCTTCGGTAGGTCACTTTGTTTTGATTGTAAAGGAAATTTGTGTCCGAAAGATTATTGGCTTGGAGTGGGAAACTGACATGTCGTGCTCATGTGGAATTTACATACTGACAGGCCGAGGAGGCGCTGGTGCCCGAGGTGGACGAGGTGACACTCGAGGACGACGAGGACCTCGACGAGGAGGCCGAAAGGACGAGGACAAGGAGTGGTAAGCGCTTCTTTCTTCTGCTCTATTTCTTCACGCGTTGATCAGCGCGTGAGCGCGCCTACTCTTTGATTCGATCTTCAACTCATTGCTGTCCTCCTGTCTCGCGCGATTCCTCAGGGTTCCCGTCACCAAGCTTGGTCGACTCGTCAAGGACGGAAAGATCAAGTCCATGGAGGAGATCTACCTTTTCTCCCTCCCCGTCAAGGAGTTCCAGATCATCGACTTCTTCCTCCCCACCCTTAAGGATGAGGTCATGAACATCACCCCTGTCCAGAAGCAGACCTCTGCCGGTCAGCGAACCCGATTCAAGGCCTGTGTCGCCGTAGGAGACTTTGACGGACACGTCGGACTTGGTGTCAAGTGCGCCAAGGAGGTCGCCACCGCCATCCGAGGTGCCATCATCGCCGCCAAGTTGGCCATCATCCCTGTCCGACGAGGATACTGGGGAGCCGCCCTCCAGGAGCCCCACACCATCCCCTGCAAGGTCTCTGGTAAGACCGGATCCGTCATGTGCCGACTTATCCCCGCTCCCCGAGGAACCGGTATCGTCGCCGCCCCCGCTTCCAAGAGGCTCCTCCAGATGGCTGGTATCGCCGATGTCTACACCCAGTCCAAGGGAAGCACCGCCACCACCCCTAACTTCTTGAAGGCCACTTTCGTCGCTCTCTCCAAGTCTTACCAGATCCTTACCCCCGATCTCTGGCGAGACATTGCCCCTGGACAGACCCCCTACGACCAGTTCTCCCTCTTCCTCGCTCAGTCTGCCAAGAAGGCTTACTAAGCGCGCACTCACTTTTGTTAAAGTCAGAGTCCTTGGGCCATCTTTTTTGGAGAAGGAGCTCTTCATTGGGAATCTTTTTTCTAGGGTTGGCTAGGCTTAGATTTTGATAGTTGTCAATGCTTTGGATGAAAAAAGCTTTTTTTCTCCATATTCTTGTGGGATTGGCTGGTTAGATTGGAAAATTACAACGAAAGAAAAAGGAGACAGTTGTGAATATGCTGACCCTGTAAGATCGCCGTGCGAGCTAACCTGGATGTACAACATCGTAGTCGTTTTTTTCTGTCTGTTCCTGGGTGAGGTCAGGCACTCATCTCTGCCTAACGAACTGACGCAAACCCTTCTCACGACACCCAGCCCTGTAAACAACAACATCAAGTGTTCCGATGAGCCCTTGCTCCTCTGATCGTATAAAGGACAAACTGGGTGTCTATGTTTCTTGGCCTGCTTTTCTCTTCTTTCTCTCATTTTTCTTTCTTTCTGTCCCTTCACTCCCTCTCCCTCCTGCGTCACCTCTTCCCCACACTCATTTGCCCTTCAAAACCAACACCTCGATTGATTCGAGCTCGTCTGTCTTTTCTCCTGTCTCGTCGTTCAATAGGACAAGTTCCTCCCACGCTCTTTTTTCCGAATTCAGTCGCGCACGTCTTGCTGGTCAAGCTCCGTTTCTGCCCCGTTTAAGAGCCAGTCTCACAAGTAAGCCTCTGATATATTCAACGACTCAAAGACTTGCCGCGCTAATCAAATGTGCAAGAACTTTCTTCATCATCAAGCCCCTTCGTGCCTTCTCCACCTCCTTTCCCTGACCTCTGACCTTCTTTCAAGCACATTTAAATATGCTATACGTTAAACCATCCTCCTCAGCTTTCACGCTCGCCCTGCTTTTGGTGACGTTGCAGAACTCCGCTTCAGCCGCGCCCATCCCAAGTAGGGTTGCTTCACTCCAACGGAGTGGACTTCTTGAGGACTTAGTCCCGTTGGGAATGGTCGAAAACATGACCGGTCCCCTCGCTTCCAGTGTCGTCCATGCCGCAGACGTTAGTAAACCTTCTACCTCACCGTTTCTCACTCAGTCCTTAAGTTTTCAATTGAGCGCGTCACAAACTGCTTTCACTTTTCTCGCTCTTTCCCACACAAGACAACGGAGCCAAGTGCTCTTCTCAAACGCTCTTCATCTCAGCACTCGTTCAGTGTGAAAGAAAGATCCCCAAACCTCGGCTTCACGAGGAAGCATCCTAGGGGGCTGACTGTGAGATCGCATCCTAGTTGGCGCAGATCTGAGTTTACATTGGAAGCTGATCGAAAGACATTGGTGCTTGATTTTGTTTCGTTGGTGTGATATGCCTCACCATCAGCCCCGTGCTCAATTTATGAACGAAATCGAGGACAAGGAAATCATTGACCGAATGGCCAACCGTGCACAGAGTACTCTCGATGAAGTCGTGCAGGTTCATGTTCTCGATGAACTCCCAAGCGTGTTCTCGGACCTTGTGCGGCCCGATCTACGAAGACATCCTCGAGATTTCTTGACTACCGTACGAATATCATACCTTGTTCTGTCAAACCCATGTGCGCGTTTGCTCATTCGCATATGACCTTGGAATTGACCTTCTAGTTGGGAGACACCTTGACGACAAAGCTCGGCAACCCGTTGTTGGAAACCGTTCCAAAAATTCTGGCAGAGCCAAAAAAGATTATAAAAGATCTGAAAGAAGTACCATTCGGTTTGGTCGGACGAAGAGAGCACGCCCGTGACTTCACTACTTTCGTAAGCATATCCTTTCTGCCTTCCCTACGAGATGTTAGCTCAGTCTTAAAGGTCGGAACGGCCTTGGCCCTTCATCTGATCGAACAGAAGCATCGAGGTGTACTGGACGTTGATTCCAAGACTTTCCGAGATATCCTGACTCCGGTAGGTTATATCCTTACCTTCTCTATTGACGTCCGCAGGCTATTGATGCCTATCTTGTCGATCGATGACTTTACAGTCCATCTCTACGGGCAACATTCTTTCAAACAAGCCTTTGCAATTTCTTCCCGTGATCGGTTCGGAACTGCAAAGTGTATCCTCCTCCCTTCCTATCAAGCTTCTCCGGAAAGATCAAGACTCGGACTCGAATTTGAGCTCCCATGAGAACGATGATGACGACGATGAAGATAAAGATAAGAACGACAACGAGGAGGATCAGGACCGGGAGACACCTTCGTCCAACAAAGATTTCGCAAAGGACGCCTCCGAGGCTGCTATGAAATCTCACAAAGCATCGACCAACCATCGATCGATCGACTCCAACGATGAAATGAACGGGAGCTTGCGCGCTCGTTCAAACACCAATTCGGCTCATACATCAGAGACGGGCGCGAGGCTTAGGCCTGACACAAAGTGCAACACGACATGACCATTTGGACCTGTCGCGAAATAACCACAGTTTGGGACAGATGAAGATAGTGGAAGGCTAAACAAGGCTGGAGGGTGCGCTGGGTGTTTCTTCACCTCAAAAAGCTGGTCTTTTTGAGAAATTTTGATGTAAACGAGTAAGTTTCGTCTATGAATCTATCTCGTCAAAGTGTTCATATCAATTTCTCATATCTCTCTTTCTCTTTTCGCGCGCACTTGCAGGATCCCTCGTTCCTAGTTGTATTCTATCATTGGGTTTGTTGAATAATATGATTTTATTGTTCAGATTGACCCTATTGGTGCACATAAAGAGGAACATTTTTAACAGGAATATGCTAAGAGACGCGGGTCACATCCGGGTCCTTTGGTTCTGAGCAGAGATGATTCACAGCTAGAAGACAAGGAAAAGCGATGATAGATGAGAAGCAAGAAATTTCATTATAGACTCAAAAACAAGTGGGTAAGGACGGCAATCCTTCCAGATTAGTTGTCTGCAGAGTACTTGGTCCAAACGACCTTTTCGGCCACGATCTGAGGAGCCTTCAATCCGGTCCACATCTCGAACGCGTAGCATCCCTGAACTAACAACGCAGAGACTCCAGGGACGACGTTCCATCCTTCGGTCTCCTGGGCCAACTTCAGCAGAGGGGTAGGGAAAGGCTTATAGGCCATATCGACAACGACACCTCCTTCCTTGGCGGAAAGGAGCGAAGCAGGCAAGTGTATTAAAGAAGAAGCCCCCTCAACCAGAGTGGTCGACTGGCCAGGAATCGTACCGATGATGATACTGGGCGCCTCGCCGGGGAAAGAAGCGAGAGAGTCGATGATGACAATGTTGTACTCTTCCGGGAAGCTTTCCTTGATTTTCTGGGCGTTTTCTTTGGTTCGGTTGAACAGGTAGATTGTCTGAAGCCCAAGCTGGTAAAGAGCGTACACAGCTGCCCGACAAGTTCCACCAGCACCGATCACGAGGGACGTGGTCGACTTGCTGATTCGGCTCTGAATAGGAAGCTTGGATGAGCAGAGATCTCGGATGGCGAGCCAATCGGTGTTCTCTCCTCGGAGCTCTCGAGTCCCATCGGCCCTGGTGATAGGAACGATGGTGTTAACAGCTCCTACAATCTTGGCATGCTCAGAGATGGTATCCAAGAGAGGCATCACATCCAACTTGAGAGGAATCGTCACATTCGCTCCACCAAAGTTGGCAGAGTTAATGATCGTCTTGAGCTTGTCGTCAACCACCTCGGTCTCATGGAGACCGTAGTGGTGAGGAAGACCTAAAGCCTCGAAGCAGGTGTTGTGCAAAGTGGGAGACATCGAATGAGCAATCGGGGATCCGAAAAGGAAGAACTCCTTGGGCGAAATAGATCCGATCAAGTGTAAGGTCTGCTGAATTTGAGCAAAAGACAGCTGGCCAGGCGCCGCCCGAACTGGAAGAAGAGGATGGGTAACCGGGCTGAAAACAGTGTTCAGGACTCGAGAGAGTTGACCAGCTTGACCCATGTTGATAGCAAGAAGAGGCTTGTCCGACTTGGAGGCAACCTTGGCGGCAAACGCGCGTAGAGCGAAGTTGTCCTCCATGGTGTTGGCAAATCCGACAAGCTTAGTGATATCTCCGTACTTGGCAGCTCGGGAGTACCGGCTCTTGACATCAGAACCATCCCATTTCATCTTTCCGGATGCATCGTGATGAGAAGCAATGATTTGGGAAGCTCCCTTCTTCTCAACGAAAGCCTGGAGGCTCTTGTCGGACCACCCAATCTCGAGATCGATGTACTCACATCCAGATCGAACGGCGAGCTCAAGAAGCTCAAAGTACTCCCTCTCGGCATCGTCGGGGAACATACCACCCTGAGAGTGAGTTCGGACGGAGAAGACAATGGGAAGGTTGGTTCGCTGTCGAAGGCCAGCAAGCTGAAGAGAGACGTAATCTTCCGAAGGTAGCTTGGGAGAGGTGACGGTCTGGTGATCATCCGACAAGAGATCCACTCGAAGCTCAATCGCATCAACTCCAACAGAGATGTCCTCGATGAACGGGAGAGCGGGCGTCAATTCAGGGAAAGTGAGGGAAAGGAAGGTAGTTCGTTTGGGAGGGAGGAGGCTCTCCGGTCGGTTGTAATTTCGACCAACAACGAAGTTGAAGAATCTGGAGATCTCGGATCGGTCGGTCTGAGTATTCACAGAAGGATACGAGGTGGGCACAGGTCGGTGTTGGAGGTGAGTGTGGTTGAAGTACTGGAAGGTCGAGCACTCGGCGAACCAAAGCGTTCGGCGTTTCCAAACGTCAATGTCGGCTTCTCCGTAGGCTGGTCGACCGCAGTTCTCAAGGAATGCCATGATCTCCTCAACAGGTCGGATAACGTAGACCACAGGACCGATAGTGGTAGCATAGTTTTGGAGAGCCTTTCGAGCCTCAGGAGTCTCGACAACTCCACCTCCTAGGCTGATGATGTGCCCTTTAGAATGCTTCTCCATCAAGATATTGAGGCAACGGGTCTCCTGTTCTCGGAAAGCAGCCCATCCTTCGTTGGCAACATAGTCGGAAACGGATTGTCCGACCTCCTGGGCAAAGAACACGTCGGCATCCACGAGATCCCATCCGAGAGCCTTGGCAGCGACCTCTCCAACCCAAGTCTTTCCAGCTCCTCGCATTCCGATTATGAAGATAGACGCATCCGATTCAAAGCTGACAGTAGGAGAGACGTGAGTGACCGCAGACGTAGAGGCCTCGGCCTGTCCGTTTCCAAGACCAAGAACCTTGATGCCAATCTAAATACCATACGAGTATCAAGATATCAGACAGAATAGGTACCAGTCAGTATATACCTTTTTCTATCTGTGTTACTATAAAATAAGAAGGAGACAAGCTCGCACCTTGTTCTCAAGATCGTCCCACCAGTTGGGCCAGGTCTTTTCAACGCACCTCCTCTCTTCGATGATAGTTCCGGAGGCCACGCAAGCTAGCACAGAGAAGGCCATAGCTACTCGATGGTCATCGTAGCAGTGAATCTTGACTTTAGACTCAAGAGCCTCGATAGTGGTTCCGTAGATGATGATTCCATCATCGAACTCATCAGTCTCAACACCAAATTTCTCTGCAGATCCCATGTTTCAGGTGGAGTGAAGAATAAGTAAGTTTGCTGTCGGAAAAGAAAGCAGTGAAGAAAAAAGATACTGACTAAGTTGATCCCGCATGCCCTTAATTCGGTTGCATTCCTTGACCCGTTGGTTGGCAATACCATAAATTCGGGTCATATTGCCTCCCTTCTCGTCCCTAGCCGGGCCAAGTGCGACGGCCGCCAAGACAGATGCGGTCAAGAATGCATCTGTCATGGTCTCCATATCAATCTCTCCGAGGGCCTTAAGCTGACCGACTGGAGGTCCAGTCACCGTGGTTTCATCCTCAGTTTGAACAACCTTGCAGCCCATGGGCTCAAGAACGTTCTTGGCGAAACCAGCGTCTCCCTGCAGAGAGGACGAACCGATGTTAGCAACCGTGCAGGTCGTGCCAGTAATGGCAGCGATGGCAAGCGGGTAGGTAGCGCTACTTGCGTCTGACTCGACGCTGTAGTTAGCCGGGTTGACATACGCTCCCTGGGGAATTCGATAGACGTTGAGCGGGGTGCCGTCAGCATCGACATCTCGGGTGACGTTGATACCAAACGTCTTCATCATCGAGATAGTCATGTCGATGTAGGGCTGAGAAATGACCTGTCCTCCGGTAAGCTCGAGCACAACAGGTTCCGAGGCGTAGGGGGCGCAGAGCAAGATGGAGGAGACATATTGACTCGAGATAGATGCGGCTAGCTGGATCTTTCCTCCGTTGAATCCATCGGATTTGATGGCGAGAGGAAGGAAGCCTTGTCCCTCAACGTAAGAGATATCGGTTCCATTAGCAGTGAGAGCGGTGACCAAAGGGGCGATCGGTCGGACCTTCATGTACGAGTTACCCGTTAGGATCGTCGTGGTCTTTTCGTTCGACTCGGCAGGAGACTGAACGAGAGCGCAGACGGAAGTAAGGAATCGAGCGGCCGTTCCAGCATTTCCAATGTAGAGCTCCTTTCCAGTAGGGGGGGACCGAAGGAATCCTCCTCCTCCCTCGACGACCAAAGTCTCTCCTCCGTCCTCCCATGAGAACTTGGCACCCTGCGTGTGAAAAGACGTTGTCAACAAACATACAGAAGGACACGGGTCAGTTCAAAGTTCTCCTCGAGAAAGAAAAGGCACATTAGCTGACCTGGAGGTCCACCAAAGAGCTCATCATAACAGCGGTGTCGTCCGAGTGAAGAAGATTTCTTAATCGACAGGTTCCGTTAGCGAGTGCCGCCAATACAAGCGCTCGGTTCGAGATACTCTTCGATCCGGGCGTGGTCATCTTGATAGGACTGTGAGGAACACCGCCGATGACCCTGACAGTATCGCTCAAAGTCTTCCTGATGACCTCATCGGCCACCACGGTGGCCTTCTCTTCAAACGTCTTTCCGATTCGGCTCAGAAGCACGATCTTCTTGTGCGATCCAGAGTTCTTCTTATCAATTCGCATGATGTCAAGCAAACGATCGACCGTGAGACCCTTAGCTTCTGGCAAGGATGAAATCCTCGGGTCTGTGACCGAGACCGGCAAGTTGTAGGCCTTGAGTGCTCGCTTGAGTCGACCGACGGCTACCTGGCTGAGCGTTCCAAGCTGACGGGCGACCTCGGCCTCCAAGATGATTCCGATGGCGACACATTCTCCGTGAAGAATCTTTGGAGTCAACACAGCCTCGATGGCGTGTCCGATGGTGTGTCCAAAGTTGACAAGGTTGCGGAGTCCGGTTTCTCGCTCATCCAAGGTGACGATCTCGGCCTTGACGCCGATAGATCCAGAGACAACGGTAAGGAGAAGCTTTTGGGCTTCAGACCGAGAAGCAACCGTTCGACCTGCGAAGGTGGACGTTGTTGAACCAGAAGAGATAGCAGAAGTGATCTCAGCCGCTCGGGATTCGAGAGAAGCGAAATCATCCTCCTTCCAAATAGCGGCAGTCTGGATGACAGAGAATAGGGGTCAACTCTGTTGCACTTAGAGGTGGTCGATAGAACAGAGGCTTGACTGACCTTGACAACTTCAGCCATTCCATTTGAGAATTCTCTCGAAGGAAGGGTCTCGAGGTAGGCCAAGTCGATAAAGATGAACTCTGGCTGCCAGAAAGCTCCTACGAGATTCTTTCCGTGGATAGTATCGATGGCGGTCTTTCCGCCGACAGCCGAATCCACCATAGCCAACAGAGTGGTAGGGATCTGGCAGAACCGGACTCCTCGCATGCTATTCAATAGTCGAATTTCCCCGATAAAGATGACAAGAGGGGTAAGCTAACGCTGAGTGATGATCGAAAATGCCCCTCGACGCACACACGTTCGATCAATCAAAGAGCGAGCTTGAAGACGACCGACAACTTACGCGGTGGAAGCAACGAAACCAGCCAAGTCACCTACTACACCACCTCCGAGGGCAAGGATGACGGTATCTCTGGTGCATTTTTCCGACTGCAGCCACTGGTGAAGATCGTCCCAGACGGTGACCGATTTAGCCTCCTCTCCTGGGTCGACCTGGTAGTTGATGACTCGAGTGTCGGGCTTGGACGAAGCAGCGATCCCAGCCTCGAGCTCGCTGACGAGAGCTGGAAGGTAGAGAGAACCGACGTTGGTATCGGTAATGATAGCATAGGCTGAAGAAGGGAGCTCGGACAAGACGGTCCGAACGAGGTGAGGGGTTAAATGAAAACCGCAGTGGATGCTCTCTTTGCCCAAGATTCTGTACGGAAAGAGAAGGAGAGAATGTCTCATCGAATTGATCAGTCGACGTTTCTCTTAAGATACTCAAGGAGAATGGAGAAGAGAGAGATGCGTACGAGACTTTGAGAATATCCACCTGGTCATTGGTAGAACTAGCGTTGGACATGGTCCTGAACAGATGAGACCTAACTTTTTTTTGTCGTTTCGAAACGGATACAACGTCAGCGGAGGGCGATGCGCATGAGACACAATCGATTCAGTTCACAACAGAATAAGCCAGGTTTCTCTTGATAGGGGACTAACTCAAGCTAAGATGGTCTCGGCTGTTTTTTTTCCTATCTGAAAGGAGAGGGAGAGATAGAAAAACGTGAGGGTAGTGAGGAGAGCAGAAGAAAGAAGAAGTCGATCGAGGACGGAGCACAAAGTGTTTTTACCCGAGTCACCTCGTAATTACCAGATCCTAGTCCTTAAATAGTTTCAAAAATGATTCATGTATGTTCATCTGCTCACAGCGTCTGGAAGTAGGCGCATGTATGTATAAATACGACCATGTGTATATAGAGATCAGGGAAGCTCGCCCAAGAAAGAAAAGAGAAGGCGAGAGAAATCGAAAGGTAAATTTTGAGTATGATGAGAATTTCCTCCCTAAAATCGGTCTTGAGAGGAACTTTCGTTCTGCTCTGATCAAAGTCCAATATAACTGCTTCTTCCTCCTGGGTTGAGCAATGAAGTCTGGCCAATCTTGATCCGTCCAGTCCCCCGGGATCCATCTGTTCCTCCAGTCAGACTCTCCGTCCCCTCCCTGAACAGGCCTCCGCTCAGTTGAGCGGCGTCCATCATCGGACTAGCCAATGGTGTTCGAACACCATTACCGGGAGTCGAAGGCATTCCCGGCGTGGCCAGTGAAGGCGAGGAAATAAGAGCGGTTGGAGAAGTAAGGGGTAGGAACGCTTCGGCATGCCATTCGTACCAAACCTAGAGGGATGAGTACAAGAGAAATAGATGAACAAGGTATCCAAACGTTTGTCGATTAGAAGAAGGATGCTAAGATCAAGGGATCAAGCGGACTTACTTTGCGGCTGCGCGAGTCGGTCAACCGCCAAACGTGAACGTCTAGTTCAGAGTTGCTCGGTAAGAAGAGAGGTTCCTGCCAAGTACAAAGGACGAATGATCGTAAGAATTATGTGGACTTCCCAGAGAAGAAGCAGGCGTTCAACTTGGAACTCACTCGGAACGGGAAAAACAGAGGGAACCAGCTGAGCATGTCCGGGCTGATGATGTGCTGTCGGTCGGGATGAATGGAAAGCCCGATGGAGCCATAAAGATGAGCCTCAAAGTAACCAGCCAGACCATGGAGAGCACCCGCATGTGGGATATGGAACGTCAAGTGGGCGGATCGAGTGTTGTGAGAATTGGTGAGAGGCAGTCCCGAATCATCGAGCACTAGATCCCTCCTCGGGTGCTCGAACGCCCAGCATTCCTGAACCCTTGGTCCACACCGAGCGCTGTCCGGAGGGGCATCTCCTGAAAGTGTGTTGACAGCCTGGAACATGACAACATAGGGCGTCTCTGCCTGCTTGGGTTCTCTAGAGGTGGCGTTGACCTCGTTGAAAAGTTTGGAGGAAGAAAGTGGTGCAAGATGAGCGGTGTAGGAAGACGGGATCGAGATTCCATCGGCTGTTTGAATGAGAAGCAAAATGTGTGGTAAAACGCATGACGAATCAACATCCACTCGTAGTGTGTTTTCGATCTGTCTTGATCTTCTTGTGAGCAAAAAGGAGTATGAGAACGAACGTTTCAAGAATCTCATCGCTCCATCCAAACATTCTGGTGAGAGCTCGTTGTCTCCGAAGGATCCCAAAAGTTCTGATACGATGATATCGGCCGGCTCGGGGACTTCTAATGTTCGCATATCGCCAAGAATGATTTCGACCGCATCTCCCCACTCGAGCGCCTTACGCTCTTGCAGTCTATAAACCCTCGGACAAGATGCGATTTTCAAGGAAGGCGAGCCCGTTCATTGAGCATTGAGACTTAGCAAGTCTACTGTGATGTCAGTGCAGAAGAGTTTACATACGTGATAAAAGCGCTGGCGTTCTTCTCAATGGCGTATACATGAGCCTGCCGGTTCGCACGCTGTAAAGCTCGCAACACACCGGCGACCAAAGGTCCTCTTCCTGCTCCGCAAACATAGATTGCCCTTGATAAGTAGTATCATATGACAATCAGCATGAGATACCATCAGGTTTGAGATGATCAGTTAAGGGAAGAGAAAGAACAATTACTCACAGGGGGGTCCCTGCCGGTCTGTCGTTCAACGCCAACACCACGGCCTCTTCGTAGTTCTTGTATTTGACCGGATCTCGCTCAAACACCTCGTACGTCGAGCTCTGCAGATCATCCATAAGTGGCTGGAGTGGCGCCTGGAGCCAGTCCCAGTAGCCTCTTGCAAAGTCATCCATTCCGCCAGGAGATGTATGAAGCTGCCTGGCTGCCCGCTCGAGATGTCGAACATACTGAGGATAGGCCGGGGCTCCACCTGAAGGGTGAAGGTTTGCCGTCGTTTGAGAAAGAATGATTGTTGGTCGTTGCTGTTGGTTAGGGTTAGATAAGATCCGAGTCAGAAAAACAAGAGGTATGGAAGTTACATCAGGAATAAACATAGAGAAAGATACCTTCATGACTTCCTTGAGGAAGGTTTGGGTGGCCTTGCTGAGCACGGGATATCCTTTGGCGTTCGAGATAAAGCTAGAGGCGGGAAGAAGAATATGTCTAGTAGGTTCGGAAGCCCATCGAGCGAGAGCGCCAGGGGAAGGCGGAAGAGGGGTGGTAAGATCCAAAGCTGGGAAGGGAAACACGAAAAGTCGACAGTCAATCTCGGGAGCAGAATATGCACAGTTGAATGGGCTGATGGATCATAAAGTTTGATGAAGAGCACAATTTACTCACTGCAACTAAGTCTGGGGTTGTATCCACACATCGTTCTGATGACATCCCACAATTCCCAAGTCGCGCTTGGGTCCGGACCGCCCGGCCGGCTAGTGCTCAGACGGACACTGTTCCGGCTCATGATGCTCCCACTGCTCCTTGCGTTATCTCCTGGCTGGTTGATAAGCTCTGCTGGATCAGAGATCGAGATTCGAATAGAGATCTGGGTATACGGACCACCAGCGGCTAGGCAGGCATTCACAGCTCGGGCGTAGTCAGCGACGAGCGCTCGGTTCCGGGGTGGGGGAAGGATCACGACGGGTACGTTGAGATAAGCTGCTTGAGCAAGCTCATGCCGGAGTGCCTTGAAGAAATGGGTAGATAGGTCTGTTGGTTCAGGCGTAGCTCATGACAGCAGACTAGCATAAGCGGTACAAAAAGCAAAAGGTGTTACTTACGAGTTCAGAATCGAATCGAATACCTTCATCTGCCGAGTCGAGATCCAACCATTCAGAAGCCATTCCAATGAGATGCTCGGTTTCCTCTGCGAATTTGGGTGATAAATCTCTTGCGCACGTTAGCTTCAAAGACTCGGCAGCAGCAGCAGCCGATGTAGGGAGAGGGAGGAGGATGAAATTCGATTGAGCCCACCAAGTCGAGTGACAGTAACTTCGCCTCTCATGAAACCGCCTCCCATCCTCCAGCGTTCGGCCTCTTCCTCTGTCTTTCGTCGAGACTCTGGATCGTCCGGTGCGTCCGCCGCGCGGAGACAAAGTCTCTCCCATCGAGTTTGCCAATTTCTGTTGACGATGCGTTCGGTAAAGAAAAGACATACAACCGGGGGAAATGATCAATGTGTTGGATACACATATGCAAACATACGACACACAGAAACATCAACAAGAACATTCGTCTCATTCGGAGCAGAGAGATAAACTCACGAGTTGGTCAGGCTGAGGCAAACATGATCGAAATCTCTAGCTTGAGCATCTTCGACCAAAAGCTGTACTGCGGTCTTTCTGGCTTCGGCGGGTGAAGCATTATTGTACCCGTTGGATCCTTTGTGAGGGACGTTCGTTGGGTTGAACGGGATTGAAGAAAGCGGGACGTGGAGAGCGAGCTACAAAGACAACGGAGCCATAGAGCGGAATCAAGGTTTGTTAGAATCGATCATATTCTTGGTAAACGCTCGGAAGAAGAGATCAAAATAAAACCGAAGCAACGGGGAAAGACGAGAAAATTCCTGTCGAAGGAGGGCAGAAAGCCAAAAACTTACGGGAACTCTGTCTTGAGCGGATGTCATCTTGAATACTTGGTGGATATTAGTAACCTAACAAGATCTATAGAGCCCCGAAGCTACCAAGAAGAGGAGGAAGGCTGATGTTTGGGTGGTCAAACGGGAGCGTTGTTTCTCTGCTTCCTCCAGATAATCTCATCCAGAAAAAAGAAGGAGGTCACGCGCAGGCTGGGCACGCGTAAATGATATGTAACCATACGCGAAAGCGGTGTATGAAATCAGTCGCGTGCTCACGTGCCATGTGGCGTAGACGCGTCAGATAAGACTAGCAACGTGTTCTTCGTGCGTTTGACCTTGCGCTGTTAGTTCAGTACTTGCTTGTTGGTGTGATTAGGACACAGAGGAAGACGTTTGGAAGGAATTCTATTGTTGCATGCTCTCCACCCCGGGCACGACATATTTCACAGATTCTCCTTTCCCTTGCTCAATATCCTTCTTTGCTTTTTGAAGATCCCGATCCTTGCCCATCGACCCTTTCCCTCTCACAAACTTGACACCCGCTCGGCCTTGCCAACCTTGCTCGAGCTCTTCGGTAGTCTGAGCATAGTGGCTGAAGAATCGAGCTTTCTCGGCCGCAAACCGGGCCGGACCGTCTGGACCGGAGAGAAGATGACGAATTGAAGAGAAGAAGGCGTCGAGGTGGGCGTTGTTGTGTGTTGCTATCAGCAAGTTGGACAGCATTCTTTATTCGTTTCAGACGTGTACGTTAAGAAAAGGGGAACCATGAATCAGTCGCACGCATGAGCACAGATAAGAAGAGAGCAGCACTATAAGAAATCCAAAGAGGTGTTCTCACTCGTGGGTCAGAAGTAAATGATGGATATAGGCCTTTGTGAAAGCCGGCTGGGTGTCCTTCTCGACGTCGATTTTTGAGAGCGGACAGTGCTGAATTGGATTTTGGTCAAACGTTGGGTGGGACACCAAGGTCTTCTTTCCAGTAGGCTTCAAGGGCGTGAAATCGAACTCAAACCGAGGATCGTACAGGTTGATTCCAATATCTTCAGGTTCCGTTGATTCCGTCTCGGTAGGAACGGGGAACTCGAACGAGAATGCTACTCCTGCCTCGGCCGCCTCCTCAGCCGGCGTGTAATCAAACAAGTCCCATCCACGCTCAACGAGATCCAACATCTCAAACGGCGACAGCGCCGCTGGCGCGTATCTTGGCTTCTCCGCTGACAATTCCTCAAGAGACGATTCCAAGAGGGAGTTGATCTCTTGAATGAACAAAGGTGTCGGCGACGGATGATGTTGAATGCCTTGAATCGACCGACTGGCAGAATCCGATGGGTGTAGTCGATGTCGAAGAGCCGAGAGCGGAAGGACGTAGCCAGTGACTTCTTTATCGAGCGGTTCAGTCAGCTCGATGTTGACAGGCGGGGGGTCGATGAGGGATTGGCTGAACGCTCGTCTGTTTCTTGGCTCAGCTCCACCCATCAGCTCGACCCAGATGGCTGGGCGTTCGTTCGGATCAATCGACTGGCGAGCAAGGATCAATTCGGCCAACCAGTTGATCGTCCTTTCCACTCCTCGTTGTTCCTTTCGACCCCGGCTGTTCTTTCCTGTGCCTGTAGGCGCAACCGAACCGCTGAAGAGGTCTGAAGGCGACCAGATGATGTCCGGTCGGAGGCTCAACGCAGCTCGATAGAAGTCGCCGAACGCAACAGAGTGAGTTCCTCGGACTGAGGAAAAGCATAATTGGGTGTTACCTGCGGCTGGCGGAGGAGGGCTGGATGATCCTGGATCCGACAGTGAGAGCGAGAGAATGGTAGTAGAAGGTGAGAAAACAAGAAACTTATGTAGTGGACGTGAGGAGGATGCTTTAGAGATCGCCGGTATCGTTTGAGGATGAGTATAGCTGGATATTTAAGCAGCCAGACAGAGCAGGTTCAGGAAAGAAGGCGAATCAGTCGTTGGAAATCAGCCCGATAAACCAAGAGCATGGAAGATAAACTGACAAGGAACTTAGAGACACATGAGCAAGCGGAACCGAATCCTGCAGACGGTCCAGATTATCATTCGTCAAATGGGGTACAGCTCCCTGGGTTGTCTTTCGAAGCAGACCAGGGGTAGGAAGTATGATTGAGTGTTCGGAAGGAGCAGGTTCTGAACTAGGACCCGACCTGGTCAACGTCAATTGTCCTAGTCTGCTGGAGAACTTGGAGGCTGGCTGACGGAGTAGTTTGAAGGCCATTGGATAAGCAGGCTGGATAGGACGATCCGTCATCTGAGAATCAAAAGAGCCGATTGAACTCTCTGGTTTTGGAAGGGAGATAGAACGGAATGGTAAGATGCAACTTGAAGGTGAACAGAAAGTCCGTCTTATTAAAAAAATTGACTAGAAAACATTACAGAGTATAGACGAAAACAACTACAACAAGGAATACAGAATCGTTCTCTCCCTCAGCTCTCCATCCTGAACACCTCCTTGCCATCGATCCACCAGCCAGGGCCCGAGGCGCTTCCTGTGGCTCCCTCTACAAGGGACTTCTGCATCGGGTCGACCTTTTGGTGTTTTCAGATGCATCGGAGTATAGTGCGTATGAAGAGGAAAGAAGGAGTCAGCTGCTTCATCGAGAAAATACAAGGGTCAAAACCATGAGCGTGCTTGCCATCTTCCACCACCGATGGGTCTCTGTATCTTGCGCAACTGAGCTCATATCTCGCTCGAAATCGCTCCCGCAGTATCTCATTGTGGCGACTAGGATTGGGTTTGGGTTCAATGCAGGGATGTCGTACAGATGGATGCTATAATCTATAGTCGTGTCAAAACAAGCAAGACGATAGTCTGAGCAACTTTTCAGACTGTCCGAATCATTCGATGAAGAGCCGAGAAAAGGAAGTGATGTTCTGACCGAATATATGAGCTCTTCGAAGAGCAGCCAGCACTCCAGGAAATACATCCCGATGGCATGCCTCATAGTCAGCCAAACGAGATCTATCTAGAACGATCATCTGAGAGATTCGAGTCCCTTGGTTCGTCTGTGGGAGATTTGGGTGCATGACTGTGTCGGACATCTTGTTTTTGTTTTTTTCTTTCTCCCTTGTCTTCTTCTTCTTCTTCTTCTTCTTCTCCTAGATTCAGTCTGTAGAGACGATGTGAGGAGGGTGTTTGAGATGTAAAGAGCGGACACTGAAGACTGAAGAAACAGGATCTCAAAGAGCTGATTCAGAGTGAAGCTCTTTCGGGTCTCGCGGTAAAGATGTACCGGCTAGAACGGTAAGAGAATCCTTCCGTCCAGCATTCCCTCATCCTTCGAGGAATCATGATGAAATTTTATTTGTACATCAAACACATATCTTTATCGCCGTTCAAAACAAAGCCTGTATGAGAGTACGGCGCCTAATCAAAGTTTCTACGTAAAGAAAAGAGAAAGCATGTATGTACAACAAACGAAAGGCATGCTGTTCTCCTCAACCACAGACGCTTATTCCGTCTTGCCCGTACCCGCTGTACCCGTACCGCCATCTGGATCGATGATACTCTTTAGGTTGTCCGGCAAATTTTTCCATGCTTGGGGCACCTTTTCCACAAGGAACTCCAAGGCCAGCGGCGTGCGCTCCCAGATGAGGTTGAACGCGCCGAGTTGAGTACCATCGGTGAACGATTGAACGTACCGGGTCACCATCGTACTCATCGTGGTGGACACCTTTAGAGCCGCCTGGAGGACAGAAAGGAATGGTGGTTGCAAGGGAAGAGGTTGAATGAAGCTATTGGAGAGAAAGAAGATGTTGAAGAACATTCAAACGAGAGAGTGAAATCGAATGTGTCAGTTCAAGTACTATGCATATACACAAGCTTTGCATGCACAAAGGGGAGAGAAAGTATGTATTGGGCTTACTCTTCACGCCCTTGAACCCAGTCGGATAAAAGAGGTCTTGAGCTTTGTCTCGGATACTTTTCTAAGTTGTCTCCCCACACCGTTCGCTCCTGCTTGGCTCTCATCAAGCTCTCTTTATCCTCGTCCGACCCGCCGGTGGGTTCCCTGTCGAACAACACGCTTCTCACAGCCTCGGACCCAGAGACAAGCACGAGCTCTTTACCCTCTAGCCATCTGACCCATTTCTCGACACCCTTGCGTTCTCGAGCCCAGTCTTCCTTGGTGAGCTCTTTCCGGCGCCAGCAGACCGCTCGAGAACGCTCGACGTTCGGTCCGGAAGGAGGCGCAAGCGAAGGCGTGTATGGTGTGTAAGGAATGAACGCGACATGCTGAGGAAGAGGCGGGAGAGACGACGAAAGAAGGAAGCACCGGAGAGATGAGCTGGGGAACGGCGGTAGAGGTGCCGGTGCCGGTGGAGGAGACGACGAGGACGGGTGTGGTGTGGCGGAGTACGGGGTCAAGAGAGTAGCATATGGCTGAAGAAGATTCGCGGGAGAAACTGGCTCTATAGAGTCGGAATCTGTCGGAGTGTCAACGGCAGAGACTGGAACGGTCGATTCCGGTATCGACCTGTTGTTTGTGGACGTTGTGTTCGGTGTGGAACTCGTGTTGTCGGATGTGGTTGGCTTTGAAGACGATTCCGGTATGGAAGCCGGCGGTGATGATGATGACGAAGCTGCTGATGATGATGATGGTAACGAAAACAAGGATGGCATGGATTCAGAACAATCAGGCCCTCTGGCGATTCAAACGAGCTACAGTGATGAGATCTGTTGCGTTCGAAAACGTTCCAACGAATGTTTCCAAAAGCAGACCACCGGGATGAACAAGAAAAACGAAATTGGTCAGAACGAGTGCTTCGACTTCCAGATGATGTATGACCTACTGAATGAGTGTGAGACTTGAATATCCGATATCTCTATGATAAACTAGAAGCCGTGCCTGATAGCCAGTGAATCTCTCTCTCTTGGTCTCTGTTTAGTGGGCGATACTGTCGATGCTACTGTCGATGATGACGATGACGATGTTGGTTGGGTGGATGGAAGAAGAGCCGGTGGGGGGGAAACGGAAAAGAGAGCGGCCGACGTGGGCAATAGAAAAAGCTCGTAATGATTTTTGAAAAACACTACAAAACTTTTCTAGTGTTTCTTTTTTCTTTCTTTTTCTTTCCTCCATCTTTCTTCTCATCCTCATCCTGGTCCGTTGGACGTTCACACCATGTTCTCTCTTCTTCGAGCTCCTCTTAGGGCATCTGCAGCTCGCCCTGTCCTTAGAGCGTACTCGGCCGCGCCTCCCGTCAAGGTTCCAGTCGCGTTGATCGCAAAGCTCAGGTGGGCCCGTCGTTTGTTTCGGTCGAGCTAGCATGGTCATTCGTTCTTACTTGTATCTCTGGGTTTATCCATAGAGCTCAACATCCGATCTCGATCGTCAAAGCTCGAGAAGCACTTGCCGCTGCAAATCTTGACATTCCTTCCGCTTTGGAATGGCTCGAGAAGGATCTCCAGGCTGGTGGTGCAGCGAAACAGGCAAAGTTGGCCAACAGGACCACCAAAGAAGGTCTCATTGCCGTCGGTGTCATTGGTGAAGGTTGGGGCCGTCGAGGAGGAATCGTAGAGGTATGTCCGTTCGAGCTGTATCGTACGCTTTTGTCATTTGGATTCCAGTCAAAATCGATCAAACTATTCTTGTTTGATGAGAATACAATGCGTTCTTTTCAGTAGTACTGATTGCTTTTCTTCTCTGGGGTTTTCCTTGTCGTCAATCCTCCTCTCTTGCAGCTAAACTGCGAAACCTCGTTCGTCTACCGAACGCCTGGCTTCACTGACCTACTCCAATCGATCCACCACACCGCCGTCTTCTTCCATAACCCTCCGACAGCTCCATCTGAAGCAAACCCTACGTCGCACCTCGTTCCCGTGTCTCCGTCTGTGATCTCGGACGCGCCTTTGTTGAGCCCGAATCCGGACCCGTCGTTCCCTTCGACGTCCCAGACGGCCGCCCAACAGATCACCTCACTCGTCACTACAACCGGTGAAAAGATTTCTCTTGCTCGACTCTCGGTGTTTGCCCCGCCCACAGCCGAGACCCACGAAGGATTGTTCTACCCTTCGTTCTTCGCGCACACACCCACCGGTCTACCTGCCAATGTCGGTACCGTCGGCGCCTTCCTTGTCCTTCATCTGACCGGTCCGGGAACGAAAGCCCCGTCGGCACAGGGGAAACTGTTGAAGGATACCGAGGCTCTCGGTCGGGCGCTCGCCCGGCAGATGGTCGGTGTGCCTTGCAACCACATCTACGCCTTCAAAGGTGGCAACGGCGAGCATGCTGTAGTCGATGGGTCCGACGTGTTTGTCGAACAGCACTTTATGTTCTTCCCAGGACCGGAAGCAGAGGGCAACAAGAGTGTAGGCGAGGTGCTCAAGATCTGGGGAGAGAGTAGGGACGTCACCGTCAGGATCGAGGGTGGCTCCAGATGGGTCGTCGGAGAGGGACAAGAGGTCGAGGAGGCCGAGACCTGATCTTGTCTATTTTGTTTCTTTTGTATCTCAAAGAGAACCACCTAAAAGTTTAAATCGAATGAGCAAAAAACAGTGTTGTCGAACTGCCCTCAAAGTCAGACAATTGGGACTCTTTTTGTATCTCTTATAGCTTCTTGCTTCTCTCTCTCTCTCTCTCTTTCTCAGCCTCCGCAACAAAAGGTAGAGACATCAATCGACAGGATGTAACTTGTTCGAAACCGCGTCATCTACGTTCCTCCAATATCTAAGCTCGATCGTCAAATCTTTCGCTCTCGGTAGATCTCCTTTCATGAACGCTTCCGAAAGCTGTTCAGTTGTCCGTTTCGCTTTTTCTTTTTTTTTTTGGGTTTCGTCAGAGAACCCCAACCCATAATCATTTAGAAGCAATCAGTCATCAGCTCTTCTTGCGTTCCGCTTCCATATAAACAAGGAAAGTCAAGTCTCAGCAAGAGGGAGCAGAGCGAAAGATTTGACGACATACCTCTGTTCTCTTCTCGGATCGCATCGACTTCTTCCTCTGATTCAGCATCCTCCAGAGCTTCCCTTGCTTCCATTATCTCCATCAAGAGAGCCTGGTCGGTTATTGCGTCAGCCTCTTGGACTCTGATATCGGATAACGACAACTGATTTTTAGATGAACGAGAAATCGTTTTGGGTGTAAACGAAAGAAATATCATTCATCAGTATCGACTTTTCTTGAAAATCTATGTTTGCCAGATATCTGACAAGGAAGAGAAAACAAAGAGAGCAGACATACGATGTATTGCGCTCTAGATAACGGGGTTTTCAGCGTTTCGTATGCTTTGTTGAGTAACGAAGACTGCTGCTGTGCAAACTGGTACTCGATCTGGCGGTTTGTATTTTGATCGATTTCCATGGACACCTCGCATCAGTGAATCGTTCATACACGAACAGAGCCAAGCACCACAAAAAAGAAAGACAAAGAGAGAAAGGAAAGAAAGAGCGAACGCAGAAAAAAAAAGAACGAACCTCTCCTTTCCCCTTGAAACCATCAGGGTGGACTTCTTTACTCCTCAACAGAAACTCTCTCCTCAAAGAGCCTTCATCCAGATCGAACGTCCCGTTTTTGTCCATCCCAAAGAGTTCAAACAGATTCGTCGACCGGACGACAGGTTGGATAGCTAAACAGGTCGAACAAGTCGATGCTCGGCTCACAGGCTGACTCGCCAGATCGGCCGAACATGACCAACAGGCAGCTTCCAACGGACCCGGCTCTGCAGATGTCGAGGACGAGGATGAATCTGTAAAGGCAGCAGCAGGAGATAGTAGAGGATTAGAAGGAGGAAACCGAGTGGGAAGAGTGGTGTGTAAAGGTGCTCGCTGAGCGTGGATCACGCTTGGACGGCTGGTTCTCAGAGCAACCGACGAGCCTTTCATCCGAGCTGGACCAGTTCGGAGTGCTTGGTGAAATGATCTGTTCATGTTGTGTTGTCCAGCTTGCAAAGCCTGAGCGATGTGTCGGTGTCGGTGTGAGTGCTGATGATGGTGGTGGTGGAGGATCAATGTTGAACTTGCCCGATGACGTCTTTCTTTAAGGAAAGATATTTATTCGCCTTTTCTCCTTTAACCTTCCCTCATCAGTTTTATTTCTTATCGTCCTTGTCTTCGCTCTCGCCTTTAGCCATCAGATACTCAGAGTAAGCAGGCTTTGTCTGGACGGTATGAGACGTATTACCCCGACCCGCCTGCTAACCTAGACAAGAAACCTTTCAAAACCAGGATCCGACCCTTTGTCTGCAACCTATCCACTCACCCACTCACCCACTCATCCACCAACCAAAGAGACCTATCTTGCGATGTCACTCGGTCCAGTTCAACCTCCACAACTACATTTCCAAAGCAGCACCTACCTTCTTCTTACCCTGTCCTCCCCGGTCTCAGTATTTACTGACGCGTTGGTGTTGAGTCCTTCTTCACAACTATTGACATCCCCCGTGCCGGTGACCTACATCTCGCCCGTCGGTGAACTCCCCGACGAACATATCGTTTCTGTTGAGAACGTTCGTTCTGGCTCTCAAGATTGGGCTAGGATAGAGAAGGATGTGTTGGACGGTCTCAAAGGGTTGAAGGGCGTCCGAGCGGTCAAGGTGATGGACCCGCCGAGCCAGAGGTTCAAGAAGAGTACACAAGAGCTTTAAGGCGATGTGAAACAAGAGGAGGGAGAACATCCAATATGAGGTAGACCTGCCGCCCGTGGTCCTTGTTCTCGTTTCCGTCAACGATGAGAAGAAACAAGGTGGGAGACTCGAGGGACGCCGATAGCATCGGTGGAGAAATTGGGTGTGCACCAAAGAAGGATATCTGGTATCATTGCATATATCGCATTTTCATCTTTTGTTTTTGTTTTTAATAAATTATGAAGAGACAGTAGAGAATATAAACAACATCAACGATCCCATCGGGGTGTTTTTTTTTAGTGTTAACGTCAGAGGAATAAACTGGGAAGTGGTTTTCCTTCCAAAAGAAAGAACGGTAGAGGAAGCCATGAGATGGGATGGAGAGAAGAGGGGAGTGTGTATATATGCGTGTGTGTTTCGAATAGACAACAAAAGGAGTGAAAGTGAAGAAAGGCCTTGTGGGAGCCGAAGATGCAAATCGAATGAAAGAAGATCAAAGCAACTAGCAAGAGAGCTGAGAGCAGGACGTCTGGATCAAAAAAAGAAAGAAGAAAGAGACGAACAAAGAGAGGGGGATATCTACTCAAGATACAGTAACAATAAAGAGTAAAATCTTCCGAGTAGACGACGAGGCAACATCGAAGTGTTTTTTGTTGTTGAAAAGAGCAGAAGAGAAAGGGAGAGGTGAAGGCGAAAAGATGGACGGGTGGAACAAGACCGGTATCTTTGACAAAGATGGAGAGAAGAAGTGAAGTGGCCGGGGGCAAGGATGCGATGGGTTCTTTTGGAAATATTAAAATCGTATCGAAACGTGCAAGGAATACACCGAGGAAACACGGACAGGAGGAAAGTGAGGATGGTCGAATGCGAGTGGTAAGAGAGGGGATCGGATACTGTAACAATGGCAAAGGCGATATGTGGACGAGTGAGGGGGAGAGAACGCTGAAAGTATGAAAACATGGATGGCAACGAGCGGTAGAGGCAAAAGCCCAGAAAAACGAGGAAGAGGGAGAAAGAGAGGAAGGAAACCGAGACGGATGGAAACACAAAGGTAAAGAGGAACGGAGGATGGGCATGATCGAGGTCGTTGCGGTGTCGTAAGAAGGGAAAGTGCATGAACGAGAGGGCAGAGGGGGCAGGTAGAATAGAGATCGATTGGGACGAGGTGATCAGAATGGAAATCCAGTGAGTTATCAGGCGTTTATCTGGAGACGATTCTGACTGGATTCTTCGGATGACCGTCTGCTGCGATCTCTCGACCGGGATTGGGAAGATTCATCCGAACGGAGCGTCGTCTGGCCAAAGAGCACGGTAAACGGTGGGGGCGCCTTGTTGACGATTGTCGGCCGTCTCGTTCGGGTTGCCGGCTGACCAAGAGGAGGAATGCTGCTGGTCGGGGAAACCGATTCGTCCGTCCCACGGCCTGCGCGACCTCGGGAGTCGCTCCGACCTCTGGAAGACTCGTCCCGACTACGACTCCGACCTCTCGAAGACTCATCTCGAGGTCGTTGGGAGAGATTGCTCCGACCTCTCGAGCGTTCTCTCGAGTTTGCCCTGCCTCCAGAATCGGAACGTCTAGCGCCACTCGAGTTCCGTCTGCCGCGTTCTCTGCTGGATTCGATGTGCTCCCTGTTTCTACTCGACCTGCTGCTCCTCCGTCTCGGACTATTGTCTGCTACTCTGGACCGACTGCGTCGGGAGCTCGAGGCTCTAGATCGACTCCGAGACTCTCTCTCCTCGACCACGTCGCTTCGGTCGTACACATGTCCTTCTCTGTCGGACGAATCGTTTCTGTCCCTGCCTCTTCTGCGTCCACGAGGTTCAGCCTGTGGCTCACTTTGCTGGAGGGGCGAAAGGGAGGGTGCAGATGGGGATGTACGTGAGCTAGAAGAGGCCGAGTGGTTGGAGGAAGGGTTGGAGACCTGTCGACCGAAGGATGTCGTCGTCGTCGAGACGGACGACGTCCATTCTTCGGCCGGCTTGAGTGGAGACTCTCGGAAGGAGGCATAGTCGTGATGATGACGATGGGCGGGGTGGCTGTCCGTTCTTGAGGAGTTTGCGTACATATGACTGTGTGGATGGGCGGAAAGGGTGGATGAGTGGTCGTATTCGTTGTCGGATGGGTGAACGTCATCCTCCTCGCTCCCTCGTCGAATCTTGGTTGAGCCGTCGCTGAAAAAGGAACGACCGCTCGAGTGGGCCGTCTGACAAGGCGGCCTGTCCAATTTTGACTTTTGATGATAGTGAGCGAGTTTTTCTGCGGACCGTCTCGGGCTCAAGGACTCCGCTCCGGAAAGGCCGAGTGCGTTATCTGGCTTGGCCGATCCGCTGCTGGTGGTGGTGGTGATGGTGGTATTGTTGGAAGAGGATGTTCTGGAATGGACTACCAACGGATAGAGTGCTCTGGGCGAGGTGAAATGGTTTGTGAGTCCTGGGCGCCTGGAGAACCTGAGGGTTTCATCTCCTCGGATATAATGGGAGTCGAGAGAAGATGAGTTGAAGGAGGGTAGCCTGGCTGCTCCGTTCTCCGAAGGAGTCGACTTGCCTGTCGACGTTGGCTGTGGGTACGCCTGCGGAGGCAGAGCGAGCGTGGGAGGAGGCGAATTCGGCACGGCCGGGTGGTTTGGGTTTGTCCATGGGTAAGGGGATGTGTTGGCGGACGAGGTGGCAGGGGAGGATGTGACCGAGTTGGATGCTCTTCCATGAGGACGTGAGTGAACGAGTGAGGGGAGGGCACCTAGGAACGGGGATGTCAACGGGATGACTGGTGATTGGAACGTCGACGGTGACCTCGTGTTGGTTGCCGAGTTTCGATGGGTCGACGACAGGTGAGAGAGAGGATGATCTGCCGGACGAATAGCCGGACTGGGTTCATTGTCCTTTGCTCTACATGTGTCCGAACAATACAGCCTTGGGAACGGAACGTCGTGTGAAGAAACAAGGGCGACGGCAGAGGAACGTTTGGCGACGATGGAAAACGTTCCGAGTCGATCCGTAAAAGAAGCCGGCCGAACAAGAAGTAGAGAAAATATGGGAGTGGGTGACGAGTGATTCGCAAAAACCGAATGAATTCCAAAAAAGAAAAGAAAGAAAAAAAAAACAATGTCAGCTTTTGAAGGAAGAAAAACGAACGTGGTTGATCAACACGGCGAGAACAAAGGGATTGGAGAATGACTCCAGCACGTACAATCCATTCGAAGGCTGTGTGTGTGTGTGTGTGTGTGAATACGAAAGGACAGTCAGAAGCGTACTAGATTGAATGGGAGAGGATGAAAGAGAAAATGTACTGACCAAACCACAGAACAAGCATACTTCCTCAAACATAGTCCGGTGGATGGAAGGAGAGGAAAGGATCAAGGAGAAGAAACCGAGCGAGCTACGGTTTAACTTTGTAGTTTAAATAGCTTTTTTTTTTCTTCCTATTCTGCCTTGATGTTCTGAGATGAAAGACTTGTCTAGGCTAGATAGGCACCTCCGTATCACGTCCAGAGTCCAAGATGGAGGAGAGTGAAAGAGAGAGTGGAAGAGAGAGTGAAAGGAAACAGGTGAAAGGGTTTGTCCCTCCTACACCTTATGTGTGAGTGTGAGTGTGAGGATTGCTGGGAAAAAAGCCCGGAGAAAAAAAGCAGAGAAATAAAAAATTAAATTAAATTAAAATAAAACGAATAAAAATTCGCTTGTGCCCCATCGAAAGAAAAGAAAAGATTCCATGCATCACACGTTAAGACCACGCCGTCCTGTTCTCCCTCCCCCTACTTTGCCCGTCCATACAAAGAAGAGGAAGAAGAAACTGAGTACACCAGACCGGGTTCGATAGAGACAAAGGACAAGACGTAAGAATACTGGAAAGTATAGATTGCAAATTGTTAACGAACGATACAGAATCCCATCGTCCGTCCGTCCGTCATCGAATATGATTTTCAAACCAGTCAGAGAACACACGCGCTGACTGGCTGCGAAGAAACGCCCGTCACTCGGACGGATCAACCCGATCGACATGTTCCCTCGTCTTTTCCTTCGCCGTGGGTGGTCTTTCTCCTCTCTTTTTTTTTGTATTTCTTTTTTATCATCATCATCATGATCTTCCTCTTCTTCTTCTTGCTGCTCTTCCTTGCCCCTTTTCTCCGTCTCTTCTTCACTTCCCCTTTCTTTGTCACAAAAAGGTCCAGACAGCGATTCGGATCTGACCGGGTGAATCGAAAAGAGGAGAACCAGGGTAGTAACCAAAGGGATATTGGAATTTCATCAGACAGCACTGTGCTGTTCTCGTTCTGTTTCGTATATTGTATTAAATCAAGATGAAAGAAGGAAAAAAAACGTAAACCCCTCATCATGCAGCCACGGGATTACGCAACTCGAGAAATCATCGATTAGAAGCCAGGATGGCAAGACGACACGAACGAGAGTTGGAAATCACCAGAGAAATCCTTGGATCATGGTGACCGTGTTTTGTAATAAACATGTTTATTTGTTCCAGAAAGTTCTTGCGATATATGCTTCGTCTGTCCTTCTCAGGTGAACCCCCTTGCAAAGAAAGTTCTGTCGATCAGTTTATCCTACAAGTAATCAGATTAACCCTGTTTTTTCCTTAAGCGCTTCCGTCGGCTTTTATCTCTCTCTCTCTCTTCGCAGACGAGAAAGGGCAAGAGGAAGTGCGATTTGCCGTTGTCATTTATTTTTGTCCGGTTCTCCTTCTCTTCTCATTATCTGATCTGGATTCCTAGCAGACAAAATCTCGTTCTCTTACTTGCAGCCTCAGATATCTCACAACTGACAGCAAATGACGACTTATCACTCTGCCGTCGGCACAAACTTGATCGACAACCACCCCTCGTCCTCCGTCTCGGACGACTGATTATTCGGATTCCCAGAGATATAAACGGGATAAATTAAGACGGAACGACCAAGTGAGATTATAGCGGCTAGATAGCACGGAAGAGAAGAAGACACAGACTCGGATACTTCAAGAAGAACGATAGCTTAGGTGTATAATATTCATAAGAACAGGAATAGAAAGAGACACAGAGAAGAGAAGAGAAGAGAAGAGAAGAGAAGAGAAGAAGAGAAGAGAAGAGGAAAGAAACGCATACAATGATGGAAGAGAAAACCGGAACATAGGACGTCAAAGACATGATCTACTGCAAATTTAGGAAACCCTTGAAGAAAAGAAAGAAGAGAGAGAAACAAACACGGATTGGTAAAGAAACGAAACAGACTAAACAATACATTCTCGTGAGAGAAGAAAGGAATAAGATAAATGGGAAATGCGGATAATAAGGTTGTGAGGACAGAATTGGAAAAAGAAAATAGTGTTGATCAAGGGAAACCTATGAGGATGAAGACAAGAAGAGAGAAGAAAGAGAAAAAAAAAGTAAAAGTACATCAACTAGCTTGCTCCTCGCAAGTATCGGTGGTTCAGGATGGCCTGAACGATGGATTTTAAAAAAAAAACATAGGCACTAGTGAGAACTGGGTCAGAGTCGTCGAAAACGTCAAACCGTCAGTCACTCACAATCTCCTTAGCCATCACCGGCCAACTCATTGCCTTCCGTCCATGAACCCGAGGCGCTTCCTGCTGGGCTTCAGCTTGTCCGTTCTCGGCGCACGCCAGCGTCCGAGCCGCCTCTGCTTTTTCCCACGAGAGCTCGACTAGATTACGTTTTTTGTTAAAATGCCGATAAAGAGGCGCGCATATCCAGAACAAATCAGCCAGTCAATCGACGACTTGAAAAGACGGGAAAGAACCCGAGTCCAAGAACAAACCTTCCCAACCGGTCAATTCATACAAAAACTTAAGGTTTGGCTGGATAAGGACGTTCAGTCTTCGGGCTCGAACGACTGCCCACGTTAGATCGGTCAGAGATGGCGTTAGTTAAAAGAAAAGGACTTCTTGGTGGCCACAAGATGATCAAATACGTACGCATATATGCGTCTATCAATGAATACCCGCAGTACTTCATCAGATATCTAAAAGGGGAGGGAAGCCGTATCCATCTCAAAATTTAGTATCAGAGACCCGCGGTATGTTAAGAGAAGGAAACACTTACGCAATCGTGACCGTAGCACTCCTGGACACCCCGACTTTACAATGAACGAGCACCTTCCCTCCCGCTCGTTTCGCTTGGTCCATCCAGTCTACTGCCTCAGCGATCGCAGGCCTCAACGGACTCACCCCGTCATCACAGATGCTCTGCATGTCGAGCACCTTGATCCGGCCAGCCTGATGCTCGTACCAGAGTGACGTATTCGGTGCATACGAGTGTGGAAACTGGGATATCGAGTGGGATGGATCTAGCAGCGCAGACTCTCCAACAGAGACCACATGGGTTACTCCTGAGCGCAGACATAGAGGCGAAATACAAAGGGAAAAGGTTGATTAGGTCTTCTGCTATATCTAACACGAGCACGCGCTCGATCCAGCTGTCATTCTACGCACCCAATGCATGTAGCATGTGCGGATTGGAAGCGTGATTCAAATTTCCGAGATAGAGAAATTCGGTGATCCTAGAAGGCAAGCAGCCTTCGAACGTAGGGCTCTGTAAGCGTGGCCATGAAAATGAATGGCTCGTCAACAAACTGGACTTCGCAAGAAGAAGAAGGAGTAGAAAAGGACAAACATTGAACCAAACCCCATGCTTCTTTGCGTTAAACGCTTTCCTTTCCTTGTCCAATTTGGAGCTCACAAGGCCGGCTACCGAAGTCTGGGCCTTTGGCGATGAGGACGTTGGCTTGCTGTTTTTTGTCTTTGACTTGAACATCGAGAACCCGGCCTCCCCCAAGGACGGTCGGGAGCTACTACCAACACTCTGTTTGAGTCGGTCTGAAGCGAGAAGTTCTTCGATCTTGCGAAGTAGTGGGAGATCGTGGGGATAGACAAAGAAGCACCTCTTTGACTCAAGGTGCAGATGCAGGTAAGCTTCGGGCAGACTGAGCTCATGGCAACACATGATGTATGCCAGAGCGTAGATGGAAGACTCAGTCTGGCAAACGATTCGTGCAGCTTTAGTATTCGGAAAAACTCGTCAAGCCACGGACAAATCTTCACAGAATTAACTCACGTAGCCATCAAATCCGTGGACCATCACTCGCCGACCCTCGTCGATCATTTCTTTTGTCCATCTGACAAACTCTACGAATTCGGCCGCGAGTACCCCAAGGGCCCTCCAATCACCTTGTGGAATAACGAGTGAGGTCGATATTGTCTGCAAATGGTAGATCTGACAAGGTTTGGGGGAGCCTGACACAGGCAGCCCGGAGGCGGTCATATCAGACGCATCATCAGAGCAACCACCGGATCGGCAATCAGAGTGGAGATGTGAGTTTGTTAGAGACTCGACCAGAGACTCTTGTGAGTGTTCTCTCTGTTTAGCAATATATGCCAGCGTTCGCCTGGTATCGTCCAATCGATCCTGATCAGGCATCTCGGCGCCGTCAAAGGCCTGTAGTAAAGACAAAACACAACCAGCCGATTCAGAGCACGAAAGAATAGTATCATGAAGGGATACTTCGACAGACCTCGATACAGATATCAAACTTGTGGGGGTTCAAGTCTTCCCGGGGCCCGTCATCGACCTCCCGATCTCTCCCCAGGAGTACCGGACAGTCAAAAGAGTTTCCCATCTGAGTGAACGTTGAGCAGACTGTGAGTGATTTGTGTGTCAATATCAAAAGCCAGCAGATGTGAGACAGAACTCACCCAAAAGTTTGGAGAGACCTCTCTTGCTTTGGTAAGGCTCACGGATTCGGTCTGTTCCTTCTCAAATAGATCAACCTTGTTGACACGGTTGCCCTGGGAATCTACTCCAATGAGATCAGGGTGTCGAACTTCAAACTCCTCGAAAGGATCTATGAAAACAAACCGCGAGTTAGCATGGACGGCACAGTAGTTGTCTCGATGAGATGTAGCAAAGGACCTGCCGGTGACTACGAAGACGTTATATCGGACGGGATCTTGATCTCTTCCTGCCACCTTCTTTCGCAAAAGATACTCGGCTTCCATAGCTTCAGCACATCTGAAGAGCAACACGACAGGTGTCAATACAAAATAGCTTCTCGATTGTATGTAAACTAGAACGGAACATACCTCTCGGCCACATTTAAAGCGGAAGTGCAAAGGCCTTGGGGATGATAGATAACCTGAGTGAAGAAGTAAAGTTCAGAGCGCAAGTACCGTGAAAACATGCATTCACTTGGAAGCGACATACAATATCAGATATAGTGGCGTATTTGGCCTAGTGGGAGGAAGAGCCGCGAAAAATAAGCGCATATACATAGAATTTACCTGATGAGGACTAAACAAACGGTACAGAGAGAGGACACATACCACCTGTAAGCCTAGGTTCCTCAAGCAGATAGTATCTCCGACGCTTCTCTTCAGAAACTGTCCCTTTTCGTCATCCGCCGCAGTAGTTGGGTCTAGAGAAGCAGCTAGATCGAGATCGAACGAGCTTCGGGTATGGGTTGAGCGCTGAAACCCATTGCTTAATCTTCCTGCTTGTCGAAGATCCTCGTTTGATCTCCCACCCACAGCTTTGTTTGTAGATCGAGCAATAGTCAGAACTTCTTTGGCGTCCACGGCTGAAATCAAGTAGCAAGGTAATCCTCCTGTTTCTTTTGTTCTAGAAGTTGGAATGGACGACTCCGGTAGAGCGGCTGCATGTGCCATGGTGACTTCCGGGTGAAGATAGGTACCCTCGGGCAAGGTAGAGATATCAACCGGAGGACTGTCTCCCTTATCACCGGCGGACCCTATGGAGGAAAGAGATGATACCGAGGTTGGAAAGGACGAAGCATGAGCTGGTAGAAATGTTTTGAGAGAGCGAAGACGATTAGATTTCCAGAGGCAGAATGCGTAAGAAGTAAGAAGAGGCACAAACATTCTGAGCTCCAAGCACTTCGATCTCCACTGCTACTAAGATCGGTCGAAGCGCTATAATTGCTTGCGAGCGAGCCGTTGCGCTTCCTTCCGACGAGAGTACTCCATGATGGATTTGATGTATATGATGAAGGTGCGTCATTTCCAGGTCCAGGTGATCGGAGGACAGTTAATCCACGGTAACGAGGGCTATGTATACAACATGTTTCACAATAAGCACAGCTCTGAATGGATCAGAGAGAATAACCGGAATCACGTACGCAGGCCACTGGGCCTTGAACCTATGAGATGTAAAGAAGGAGGCAGTGATAATCTCAAGATCAGTCTCTGACGAAACGAGCACTTCTACATTGTGACGAGACTAACCCCGGAAAAGAACTGAAAAAGTCGTCTAAGAGTTTGTTGCCATCGCCCATTCCATGCAACTAGAAGGGACAAGAAACAAAGGGACGTCAGCATATGGTGGAGACTAGGATGCACGCAAGCAACAATCCAACCAACCCAAGGAAACAAGCAGGTCTCGGGGACATCGAGGGAGAGGTGGAGTTGTTCGATATGAGCGTACTATATGTCGGTTTGTTACACCCAAGATAACTTTGTTAATCACCTCTGGTGAGTCATAAGAAATCGTCTGGAACACGCGCCAGGCGCTTACGGACCTGATCGACATTGATCCCTCGGACGACCGTTTGGCCGACCTTGCCGAGAACTTCCAACCCGTTCAGCCACTCCGATTCGTACTCGATCCCGTCTACCGCTCCAGGACCTTCGTGATAGCCTTCTCGATCGCGAAGGTCTCTAATCCCCATCTCGGAGGGAGAGGGTGTGCCCTGTCGCTTGCCTGAAGGAGTAGGCGTGGTGGGAGGAGAGATAGCCCAGTCTGAAGGTGGAGATGGATGGACGGAGAAACCGGTCGTCCAAGGATGGGACGAGGAGTCAGTAGTTGCCGGTAAGGCCGGGCGGGCGGGGGAGAGAAAGAGTGGAGTTGGTGAAGGGTGATTAGATGGATGATGAGAGTTGTAGTCGATCAAACAACCTCCGGACAGGTGCACAGCCGGCTCTGAGATCTCAGCTGGTTCAATTGGTAGATCCTGTTGAGAAGACACAACTTGGGCCATGATATTTGCTGTTGAGAGCGAAAGTCTAGAGGAAAGGAAGGCTTATACCCAGGTCTTTTCTGACAAGGGAAGAGAATGTGCTAAGAAAGGCGGGAAAGGATGTCAAGAGTTGGAAGGGTCCGGCGATGACGGTCAGGGTCGGAACCAAAAGTGGGTGTTGTGGGAGATTCTCTGTTTTCTAGCTACCAAGAGTATATCAGTCTGGATATCGAATGGTGCCTTGAAGGAGAGGCCTTCCTTGGTCGGCGCCCTTACCAAGACTGGAAATGATGATGAAGCAAAAGATCAGACGTACAGAGAGAGTTGTTCCCTTTTTGTGAGAGAATATATGCAAACAAAAAGAACGGGATGAGACGGGAAGAGCAGGGAAGACAAGGCTAAGCCTAAAGAGAGAGACAACGAGACGAAGCAAGACCAAGACCAGGGCCAAGAGTACAACGATGATGGCAACCAAAGGGGGAGAGTGAAGAAGAAAGAAGAAAGATGAGAGGACAGAAATGAAGCTTGATCAGCAGGGCAAACGGAGGAACAACTGATGCATGGACCTTTGTAGCTTACCTATGGCCTCTTTAGTGGGACCTCTGACCAATAGATCTCCGGGAACGCTGCAAGCGAACCTTGCGATAAGAGTCACCTTTCGCTGTGTTCCTCTTGACCTCTTTTGTTCCTCCAATTAGGTATGTATGAGAGAGTAGAGAAAGAAGACGATGGTAGAACCGCTTTCGAACGAGAATACGAGTGTGTGTGTGATAGAGAGGGAAGAAGGAAATAGGACAGCAAAGGATGAAGAGATGGAATACGATGCATTCGTTCTACAGCTGGCTGCTGCTGCTGCTGCTGCTGACGACGACGCTGCCCGGCCTCGTGCGGATGTGGCGTATTTGTGATGTTTTAGCGTGCTGAGCACCGCCTAGTGGCGATCGAAAGGTCCAGACGAACAATCACGCAAAGTCTGGAACGTTCGTGATCACTAGAGTCTATTCTGTTCTGGTTACGCCATAGGGGTAGCGGATGCAGACATTATTATGCATGGCAAGCATGCTTATTTGCCTATTTGCCTATTTGGTCCAGCTGCTACCATATAGAAACCATATTAACTGTTTGTCTTGTAGCCTTTGTGAATCTTCTGATTCTTCTTTTTCTGTAAACAACATTTATTCCGGGAGCTGAAACAACGAAATGAACGTGTTTAAAGATAAGTAGAAAATACATCTTTATATAAACGCGTTTGAAACAAAGGACATAGGGAGCCAAGTTATTACAATATCGAAGTGCATGACATGCGTGTTTGCTAGCCAGCATCATCTTGATAGGAAGGAGAGAGCTTACAACCAGGAGTACAAAGATTCGACAGGAAAACAGCTCAAAGATTAAAAAAGGATACAACCGCTTACAAGATCAGGATTACAATGTGGAGGAAGATAACTACAGAATAACCATATACAAAATTGAAAGAGGAAAAGATTGATAGATAAAGTAGGACCCCTTGGTAAAATGCTATCCCTACCCAACATCCAATGTCGTCGTCCTTCGACGGCCAGTCCTGACCCACATCGATTTTTTCTCGACCAAACTACTAGGTGGAGGAAGGGCTAAAGGCGATAGCTCCCTTACAGCCGAAGGAGGTATGGAAAATCGACAAGACCCGACCATAACATCCGGAAAGCATTCTTCCGTATCTGCAGGTGATGGCGATGATGATGATATCGAGCGTGAGCATGGATGGGTGGCAGAGGACGAAGAGAGCGGAGGACAAGGTGGACATGGCAACGCGACGATAACAGCAACCTCGATCTCAGATAAACCGGTAGGAGGTAGAGAGCATGCTAACGGCTATGGATAAGAGTAAGGCATTGGTTTCACGACTTGTCAGTTGCAAGACCTCGAGTAATAGTACTGAAAGATGACGCGTTCGGCACGCACCAAATAACCTTCCACGCTCCTTTCGATCTCTACATCCCAGTCGCCTTCCATCAGATACACTTCTTCCAACCTAGGTTCAACAATACGACTCTGATCTAAGGGGTTGGTCCACGTTTGGCTGAAAATTTCGACAACTTCGTTCCCCTGCATATCCCACATCACCACCCCTCCCTCTCGGAGAGCTGCGAGTCCTTCTTCCGTAGGCTCGTGGATCGGCTCAAGCTTCTTCCGGCTCAAAAGGTGGGAAATTAAGGTGAGTAATGTGAATGCCAAGATGCTGGCTAGGATGACCATCTATCAGTCATCAGACAAAGGTTTGAACAAATTTCGATTTTGTGGTGTGAATGGTTGTAATGAGTATATGACAAAGAGTCAGCAAGACACTCACCAGGTATGATGCCGTTCCCAAAGCCATCTTGTTGTCCAATGTATGTGTGTGTTCTGTTCGTTCTTTAGTTTCGGTTGATAGTTATAAGAATGAACCTCCATGGATGAAGGCTTGTCAAAAGAAAAGGTGGCCACACCAGAAGTCTGGGTGGTATGCAGATCGATAACTGTCTATGTAGGATCACGGGAGTGGATCATTGAATGCATCGTCACTCAGGTATGATCGGCTGAGGCAGCCGGACAAGTTCACATGCACCGGCTCGGTTAGGGTTATCGCAGCCGATGGGCTCACTCGCTTCTTTTGCTTTTCCATCTTGCTGCTCCTTCTTATACTTTCCTACACATCGCTCTTTCCATCGTACAAGATTCCAAACAGCTCACAGATCTAGTTGTGCTTCATCAAAGAATGGTCCTTCCTTTTCCGGACAGTGATCAGCAGATCGTCATGCCGTCAGAACCCTTTCTGTCCGACGTGTCGCTCATATTGCTCTCCATCACCGTGTGCATGGCGGCGTATCTAAAGTACTTTTCTCGCCCATCACCTTTGGTCCATCCTTTACTCTTAGGCAAGCAGAGTGATCTCTCGGCCACCAGAGAAAAGAACCAGAGTGGAATCTATCGAAATTGGGCCACAGGTCATGGTTCCCCGGTTGGTCTCAGCTTTCTCTCGAGTTTCCTATGCTTAGGTAATAGCTCTCAGAATACAGCTGATCATATCGCGTGCCTCGTCCTGCACGCTAGCTCTCTCTCAGACCTGCCAGCTCACTGAAAACGGTTGCCAACATAGCAGACATCAAATGTCCTCAGCGATTCATCTATGAAATAAAGGTATGGAACAACAGTACTTCCAGTTTCGGGAAGATGTGGAAGAGGCTCATATAACGCGTTTCAAATTCTGTTTATGTTCCTAGATCTCGAACGATCTACTCAAACTTCGGGCCAACAACGTGTCCAAAGGATTGATCTCTCTACTATCTACATCTAGAACAGACAAAGCGTCCAAAGGGATTCTAAACTTGCTACCTGATGGCTTTGGTGAGCTTCTCTGACCACATGACTATCATAGAAATCTCTACTCATCATTCTACAAACCATTCAATTTGCAAACGATATATCTCCAGATTCTTTACTGCTTTCTATAGCTATGTCCCTCCAGCCTGATGTATCTCACCCTCTCTTAACACTTTCCAACCCCGCTCTGTTCAATCATGTTGTCGGCCTACCGGTACCTCCGGCGGTGATTGTCGTTAGCGCCAAGATCCTCAAAGATGTCCTCGGAGAGCTCGCCGGCGCTGGTTACTCGAATCGAACCATTGTGTACGCCGCTTCTTCCGGAGTAGAACAGGAAACGTCCCAAATTCAAGAAGTGGTCGAGATGGCAAAAGAGTATGCACTCAAGGTGGTTTCCTGGCAAGAAGTCGAGGCGCTCGGAAGCGCCATGAAGGATACGGATAGGGCGAACTCTGCTAAAGGAGAGGGTCCGTTTGCGATCCAATTCTGGGAGGATGATGAAGAGGTTGGTTGCGCTTGAGATTCTGCTGTTTGATCAGAATTACTTACCAGATGTGTTTGGTTTATCTTTCACAAACAATCTTCATCTGTTCGGGTATCTCTTAGAAACCTCAAACCAGCACGGTGACCCATCAAAACGTGACTTCTGGAATCGCTTCTGTTCTCTCGCTCTTCCCTGCCCATAAGAGACCCTCACCTGCGACGAACGATATGGTCGTCAGCTGTATTCCTCTCGCTCAGCCCGTCGGGATAACCTTGGCCTTGGCATCTATCTGGAGTGGTGAGTGAACCAACTGCCGAGACTAGCCTATGAAGCCAAACTCTATTTCTATTCGAATACCTAAGAACAGTTGTCCCTTCTTTGATTGGTTTTCAGGTGCTGGATTCCGAACGGTCGACGAAGAAGAATGGCAAGAAGATCAGGCGCAGACCGAAGAAAAGAGTGCGTGAGATGCAGTCTCTAACAACCACATCAATATCTGTGCAAGAGGGATATACTGACCGGTCTATTGGTCTGCTAATCAACACTAGATGGTTCAATCAGCAAGCGAGAGACAGTCCAGTTGATGAACATGCTTCACCCTGAGAAACCATCTCCTACGATCGTGTTTTTGTGAGCACAGCTTATTCTTTCTTTTCTTTTTGGTTTTGATGTTTGCGCAACATCTCTCGGACAATGTTATACTGAAGCCTCGTTCAAACGCATCGACTTCTCAATACTCTACCTGTTCTAGATCAACTCCAATGCTGGTCGAATGGTCCTCGGAGATTGAGAACGGGTCTCATCCTTATCTTCCGGCCAACATCTTCCGTGATGCAGCCAAGCAGCACCAACTGGCCAACATCGCGGATGGATACGTTGGCCGAAGCGGATATCTTGAGAAATTCTACTGGAAGCCCCTGAGACTTGCTTCGTTGAAAAAATGGGCCGAGAAGGCAAATATGTCGGCGAGAAGAGGTATTAAACCCGAGATAGAGGATAAGATACGGGCTGTCATTGTCGTTGGTCGTAAGTCTCTTCAACAACAAGCCATCTGAACAGAAATACCTATACTAGGTGATTGACTGTAAAGCCTGGTCATGTCTTTTTTGTTTTATCCGTCTGACTCATTACACAAACAGCTACTCCCTCACCAAGACAACTTCTCTCCGCACAGATACATCTCTCCCTGCCCATCACCCGAATCACGACCTCCCTCACGTCGACTTCTCCGCTCTTCATCTCCCATTTCCACGATCTACAACAGTTGCCTCCGATGTCTGTTCCAACAACGCCCACATTTAACCCGCGTGAGATCGCATTCACACCCAAATCTTCACAATCTTTCCAGAAGGGAACAACAAAGAACGTGGATTCGGTTGAATGGGAAGACGCAGCAGAAGAAGACCCGGTGTTAGTCGGCGCGCATACGGGACCGCCAGCTAGCAACATTGAGGTTCTGGTCAGAGAACTCGATGAAGACGTGTTTGAAGAAACCGGTGATATCGAGGGAGTCGTCTGGATCAGAGGACCGACTGTTTTGGGTGGAACTCAAGACGAGAAAGGGTATGTCACTCTTCCTTTTTCGGTATTTATCCTAGCGCCAACACCTTTTGGATCATATACTCATCGCCTGACTCTTTGCTCACTGACTGGTCTATCAAGTTGGACCAAGACCGCCCTACGCACTAGGGTCTTGAAGAACGGGGCATTCTCTATGTTCCCTAGTCGACAAGCTTGGTAAAGTGAGGCGTCTTCTTTTGTAAGAAATTATGCATGGCGCGTGTGAAGGAATACACACACATATGTATATACGTGTATATATATATCGCATACATATAAGAATAGCATTGAAGAACATGATTCCAAGCCCATTCACACAAGTCTCTTTGCGCCGAGCTCTTTTTCTTCTTTCTCCAATTCCAATCTAGCATCTTCCACCAGTCCAATAACGTCTTTTCTTGACGGTGCAAGACCGTCTGCTGTGTTTGATCCGAAGATGGAATCAAACCATGATGACTTGTTGTCCTCGACAGGGACAGAGAACGTGTATGGTCGAGAAGCACTCGATGAAGGAATGTAAACTTTCATAGACTTGAGTTCCAGTCGATGAGATTCAGAGTTCTAAAGATTATATGGACGCAAAAAAAAGAAGCTTTAGCTGCAGTCTCTAGGGAACAGAAAGTAAACAGGGAAGAACATGATCTCACCTTTTCGCATACGACGTGACATTCCCCAGTCTGGAATTGTCCTACCGGAGGGAGACCTCGTTTCTTGACTACATCTATCACTCGTTCCCCTTTCTTCAACCCAAACAAACTACCTAACCCCCAACCAGTCGAGCTCTTGTCCGCTGCTGTCTGAGGTAAAGCGAGTCTCTTGTCATCGCCTAACACAATCTCTTCATCCGATGAAATCCATCCATTCTCTTTCATGATCATTTGAGCGTCGCTTGCCAGCCGCTTAGTTTCCTTCCATCCCTTTTCTACCTGTTCAAGAGTCCAATCTCGCCAGCTACCCCACCAACCGGTATGAGACCGGAAGCTACCTTGTTCTTGACCTTCGACGAGAAAGATGAACGAGTGAGTTTCTCGACCTGTCCGTGGGTCGAGGTAGATGTTTGACGGAAACGAAGTCAGTCGATATCGAGATGAGGATGTTTGGGATCGAGAGGAAGGCGTGGTGGTGTGCGGAGGATGGTATGTGTAGGGGGGAAGGAGATAGTGCTTAAGCTGAAAAAAGTAGAAGGGGATGGCGATAAGCTACCAAGGAAGCATAGGCCTACCAACCGAGACAGAAGAAGAAACATTCATAGACAAACCTCATCCTGTTCCTTTAGCTTGTCAACTGCTTTACCAAAGATGACTGTGGTCGAGTTAGGAGAGAATAACTCGGTCGAGACACTGATGGCAATGATGAAGAACAACGACCCCCCCAGAGCGACAACGAGCAAATTGGAGCTGTTAGCTCCAACCCTGTACACTTTGGTTATGCAAAAAAAAGTGGTTTCAGGAGAAACCCAACGGAAATCAGTTTCTGTTGTCCAATAAGCTGCAAGGAGAACAACAGATGATCCTCCCTGCTTTCTCGATTCAATTTTCAAGATCACAAGACATACGTTTGGACCCCCATCCAAGCTCTTTCCATGCTTTTCTTGGAGCCTGCCTTCTGAATGCGGATGTCCCTAAACCAGCTCCTATAGGATATGGACCAGCATGATAAGGAGCTCCCGTTCCGTCCTGGGTCAAGTTCGAGTTTGGATCCGGGGATCTGGGCTTGAACTCTTGTTGGACCCCTCGATTGGTGTACAGCGGCGATCGCAAGGGGTCAGTTCGGTGGTTTCGCAGAGTTTTTGGAGCAGAAAATCGACCCAAGGGAACAGTAGATGATAGATATCGACGGAAGGAGTTTGATGTGACTGGATAAGCCATCTTGGGGAGTATAGTAGCCATGGTCGAAAGAACACTGGGCTCGGGTTCGTAAGATGTTGTGGTCGTATTCGTGGTCGTGGTGGTTGCTGACTTTTCCGGACTGACGCACGAACTTTGGTTACTAACCACTTTTCAGCGGATTGGACTGGACTTTGTACGTCCTGTGAGAGAATAGATCTTTTGACGTCACGCTGATCTAAAGAGTCCATGTGCCAACACCATACATCCTGAGTAGGACCGGTTTCTTCTCTGTTACAGTTGTGTGAGGTAGAAGAAGAGGGAGAGGGCGCGCCAAGGTATCATATGAGAAACTACCTTGCATAACAATCACCATCTTACTCATCATGTAACACAGAAAGACGACGATACATGGATCCATATAATCATTAATTTATGTACCACAGAATAATTAGAAGATAGTTCAAATTTATCGAAGAGTGACAAGTCTGTGTTCAAGCAAATTCGCGACGCAACAGAAAGTCATTAGTAATCGAGCCCCAGAGAAACAAACGAGAATAGAAACAAAAAGACTTACTCCTCAGCACTGGTTGGGTCTGTGAGAACGTGGATAAAATAAAACAGTGATGAGCATAGACATCGATGTAAGGTGGCGAAGAAGGTTGAAGACAACACTCACGGATAGCGACCGTATCGTCCAAGTCTTTCTTGGTGGCTGTACACACAGAAAAGAGGAAAGAGCGGATAAGTCTTGAGTGGATAGTGCTAAACACGTGAATGGAGAGAAGGAAGAACTCGAGAACGTACCTCCCATCTTGACAGCAACTCCGATGAACTGCATCATCTCGTCACTACCCTCTCCAACGATATGCACACCAAGGATCTTCTCCTCAGGGAGGAGGCATACAAGCTTGTAAGCCGTAGGCGACTTGTGCGCCGGGTTGTCCAGCATAGCGTTGGACTAGATGATCACAAATCCGAGAGTGAGCTCGCCAGTCTCGATATCTATAGGAAAAAAAACTCTCTAGATACGTACCATGCCGGTGAACTTGAACCACATGAGAGAGATTCATCGGGTAAGTATGCATGCCGCTTATTCTATCTAAAGAATATTTTGAGCTTAACTAATACCTTTGTCCTGTAGATCTTGATCTTGTCATCTCTGTACTTCTCCCTAGCTTCGGGCTCGGTCAATCCTACGGATCCAGCAGTAGGATGCCTGTTTAGAAAGTAATAACATTGTATTCTAGTCAGAAAGAATGATCCCGATGACGCGCACTCGAGATATTCAGAGACAGGACCTACGAGAAGACAACACTATTGTTTTGGTTGGAATATATAGACAAACGAAAGCGGTCATATTGATCAACAAAGTCAATCCAATCATGAAGATTTAGTAAACAGGCGAAACTTACGAAGGAATATTGGTGTAGTCCAAGAATTCACCCTTGTACTTCTCTCCTCCGAACAATCGGTTTGAGAGCCTTCGACCAGCGGCGATAGCAACGGGAGTCAAGAGCGCCTTTCCTCCGACATCTCCAATGACAAAGATGTTGGGGACGTTGGAGACCTGGAACTTGTCAAACGGAATGTCTCCGTTCTCGACCTTCTTAACACCAACGGCCTCGAGGTTGAGTTTTTCAGTCATAGAGTGTCGACCAATGGCCCAGAGGAGACAGTCGACCTCGACGGTCTTTCCAGAGTCGAGGTGAAGGGTAAGTGCACCAGAGGAGGTCTTCTCTACCTTCTTCACATTGGTCTGTTTGTGAACGTTGATACCGGTACCCTCTGTGGTACCAGATATATAGACGAGACATGCTCCAATACAATCAGCCTCTTGATCTCCGGGACATCAAGAGGCTAGAGACAAAGAGATAAAACTTACCAATGTGCTCAGTAAGAGTATCCTGAATGATAGGGTCGAAGGTTCGAAGAATCCTATCGTGTCTAATCATAATATGGGTCTCGGAACCAAGAGTATGGAAAATACCGGCCAACTCGACAGCGATGTATCCAGCTCCGACCACAGCCACTCGCTTGGGCTGCTCTTCGAGCTCGAAGAAGCCATCGGAGGTAATTCCGTGCTCGGCCCCCTCGATATCAGGGTAGGTGGGCTGCCCTCCGACTGCGATAATGATCTTATCTCCCTTAAGGCTGAATGTGTTCCCGTCCGGCCCCTTGACTTCAAGCTCGTTCTTGTTCTTGAAGCTCGCGTGGCCTTGGTACTCGTCCACGTGGTCCTTCTCGAGGTTCTTCTCATAGATCCCGTTGAGTCGGTGAATGTACGCATCTCGCTTAGTCTTGAGAGTGTTCCAGTCGAACGGAATGGGCTGTTCGGCAGGCGCGTCGGTCAGACCGGGAACTCGGAAACCATATGAGTGAGCGTTCTTGAGGTGCTCGGCAATATCGGCAGTGTACCACATAATCTATTCAGTTAATAGTTACCAAAGTTTGAGACCAGATAAATATTCGATCAGGGCACGAAACAGAAGGGGTATGTAGGTAAATAGCACGAACCTTCTTGGGGACACAACCGACGTTGACGCAGGTTCTGAATGATATCAAGAGGAGGTATCCGGAAAGTGAGCAAGATTGAGACGCTTGGTTCATCGCTCATTCGTGTTGCATGAACTAAACATACCCTCCTAGTCGATGAGAAGCCTCAATGATGGCGACCTTGGCACCATACGAGGAAGCTCGTCGCTGAAACATAATGAATTAGATTGAAGCCCGTTCTCAGATTATTTTTGATCGTTTCGACAAAAGGCATGCCTTTTCGACTCTGAACATGGTTATACTTACAGCAGAAGCAAGTCCTCCGGATCCTATAGTGTGTCAATAGACCAGGCATACGGGACAAGGCAAGTTTAAGAAACCCATCAGATGCATCAGCAGCAGGCTCTCAATCAGCAGCGCGACGGCTTGGAGAAGAAATACTGACCTCCTCCGATGACCAAACTACAGATGTTCAAATATCAGTCCTCTAGATCTTTGATGGCAGAAGAAGGGAAGAAGGAAGAACTGCTTAGACTTACAGATCGTAGGAGTCTGTCTTGACGCTGTCTTTAGGGATAGGAGCCATTTTGAAAACAGTGGTTGAGAAGTTTTGAACGAGCTAGAGCATGCCAAAGTTGTTCGCCAGACACAGAGAATCACATGCAGTGGATGATGAGTAATCAGATGCGGATAGACAGAGTTAGAAAGATTCTCGATCAGCATTGATCCAAGGACAGAGGCAGATAGCCACTTACGGGTGCAGATCTTCGGACGACGGTGGACCGGATTGATTGCGAGAAGAAAGGTCTGAAAAGGAGTGAAATGGTGGCGATGAGAACGGATGGAGAGAAGAAGAAACAGAAAGAGGCACGCTCGAGAAAAAAAGGAGGGTGTTTTTGATGAACGATGGGATGATGTATGCTGAGATGTAGGCGGCACTTTTGATATGGTCTCGATCGGCTGCGCATCGTTTCGCCTGTCAAACACCATTCCCGTCTTGATATCGTCATATACTCATCTTTCATTCATGTTTTGTCCAGCTCTTTGATGGATACAAGCAACACTTGATTCTAATCATTCTGGCAACAATGAAGACCGGCATATGTGCAGTATGCTTACTGAGAAAAGACAACAAGCAGACAGAAGAAGCGTTCTATAGCATTCAACTTAGTTCAAAACATAAGCGACGCGCGTAACTCGGACATCGATAACTGTGTATTGTACATGAAACACAGCCTATCTCCCACTTAATGTGTTACCTCCCGATCCAGAGAGTTTTGCCCACGGGTCTACCGGCTTGTCATCCAGCGCGTTCTCGTCTTCCTTATTCGGTGGCTTGGGTGCCGCCGAGACAGGTCGGCCAGGTATAGGTGCGGGCGACGGAGCAGCCGAAGGACGAGTGGACGAATCAATGGATCCAGGGTTGGAAGACGACGACCAAGGGGCTCGACCAGATAAGGTCGCTCCTGCAGACACAAGGTTAGAGAATGCAGGTGTCTACAAAGAGTACGAGATAAAGACATGATAAGCGTCAGTCAAACTCCATCAGATCCAAGGAGGCAAATGGAAAACCAGAGAAACATTCTGAAAAGCAGCGCGTACAGGTTCAGGCTTTGTCGAAGTGGATCCAGAAAGAGGAGTTGGAGCATTCGGATCGTATGCTTTGTAGGACCATCCAAAGAAGAGCTTGCCAGGAGGGAGATTTAGTGCGGAAGGCACTTTGTCAGTTGAACCAGACGCTAGAGATGAGGTAGGGATAAAGCGAGATTTGCTTTTTTTTTTTTTGAAGATAGACCAGGAGCATATGAGTTGAACGTTGTGTTGTTTTTTGTTGAGATGATCAAGAAGAAACAGAACCGCAAAAACAGGACATACTCTGTTCGATAGATTTTGGAGCCTTCGTCGACCTCCTCAATCTTTCTGGTTAGGCCTTTGCCTTTTGTCCTTCTGCCATTCAGAGTTCGTCCACCTCCAATGAAGGCTTCGAACGCGGCTTCAGCCTCAGCGTCTCCCGCGCCAGATACTGATCCTGTGCGAGATGGGACAGTCGAATTGACATCGATGTTGAGCTTAGAGGCCATCGTCTCAACTGATTTTGGTGCCGGGGCCGCAGGCTCAACATATCCTTTGGGTGTGTCGAAATCAACCTTTCGTTAGCGAGAAAATATCAGGATGTGTTAGCCTGCTGGTCTATATATGAACGTCTCAAACTTGTGAGCGAGAAGAATGATGGGGTTTACCTCCAGATCGGTGTCCTGACAAGAGATTCCAGGTCCAGCGGGCAAAGTCTCGATCACAAGAAATTCGAAGGCAATAGAATTGTATGATATCGAGAATGTGTCTCCCTGAGTCAAGCATGAGAAGTTTCGAAGACAAGACTCGAGACTGAAAGTAATAGTATTTCGAGAAGGTCAGCTGACGATCTGATAGAAAAAACAGACGCTCTAGGCAAGAGAACTCACACAGCTTTCGGGTCACTGACTTCCAAAAACTCTAGGTTCTGAGCCTGGATTTTAACATGCTTTCCCTTAGGAAGTCTAGCGCCAGTCACACGAATAGGATCTCCTTCTCGAAGCCTAAGGTCGGAAACAGTCACGTTACGAGATGTCAGCTATCGGGCTCTGTAGCGCACGTATATGTCTTCAACTCGCTCGACTGACCCCAACGTTCGCATCATCTTTGTAATTAAACCGGTAAGAAGTGAAAAGAGTCAGTCAGACCAAGTCTCAGATATTCTATAGTAGCGGTAGACGCATACCCAAGGGGGAAGATACACGACACCCTCCTCGGCGATAAACTCTAAGACCCCTGCATGGGTCTCCAGAGCAGCGGACCTAGGGTTCTGAAGATGGAAAGTCCACGGAGATTCGAGTTCCAAGTTGGCTATAGATACAAAATACAATTAGACTGGTTCTGTAGATAATTGAACGAAGGTTCATGTTCCGTTCATCACCTACTTAATCGGGCCAGGGCAGAAGGCGGCATGATGACTTTCAGATCAAGGATCACAAAGGATAAGCTGTTGGTCAGAGACTTTCAAAGCTATAGGAGACATCATGTTTATCAACACTCACTTTTTCCTCCATGATTCAAATTGGCACGTTCAGATCTGGTGCTCATCATCGCCGTCGAGTAGGCTTTGAAGTAGTCGTCATAAGCCGTCCTGTCATCATACGGTTAACCAACCAACGGCGTGGTGCTAACACAATTAGTGCAAGTCCAGAAGGAGCGGGTCCGCCGCCAACAGCAATGAAGTACGCACGGAGGAGGAGCAACTCCTATCCCACCCAGTCCACCCATACCTGCTAGCTGCTGGAAAAAGTTTCCTGTCGAATGTAATGGTTCAGAACGATGAGCCACGCATCGATCAATAGTGTTCATCTTCGATCGCACTGTGTATACGTGGAATCTGTGAAACTTACCTCCTCCAAAGCCACCACCTTGGGCTGCATCCGCATAGTTTGGATTGAACATGTGATTGTGTTTAAGTAAACCAAATAAATCTATATGTAGGCCCGATGAAAGGAATGAAGAACGAGATCTGACGGGAAATAAGACAACGAAAGAAGCGGCGACGACGGGATGGTGAAGATGATGGTGCAGAAGGATAAACTGTCGAACAGAAACGGTGACGCTAGACTCCAGGTGGAAGGAAATATCACGTGACATTTATCTCGTTCTCTCTGCCTTCTTCCCAATTTCTTATCTCTTACTCTTGCTTGTCTGGATACACTTGCAACAGCCATAGTGCTGGACTGCTGGCAGCGATGATACTGGACAGTGTGCACACACATACGCTAGCTGATTGAGCAAGGCTCTCGGGGTGATTGGAAACACATTAATCGGCAGCTTCGTCCAACTCGAAGCCCATATCCTCCCCCTGATCATCCATATCGCCGTACTCCATGGCTTCCAGATCATTGTACGCGTCTTCTTCAGCATCATCTACTACCGACTTCCCGTTGAGGTCGGCTGGCCTGGGCACAGGCGCATCAGGATTGGGTAGTGTTTGGGCTGCAGAGAGGGAAGCTTTAACGAGATCGAGAATGTGGGCAATCTCTTCTTCGTTCAACCGATCAAAGAGCTCTTCTACTACCTATTCAAAACAAAACCAACACTGTCAATATAGATAACGACATGCTGTAGTGCTGAGATGAAAGCGGATGACAGATACAACTTACTGTGTAAAGTTCAACTGGTGTGCGTGGACTCAAGTCTGTGATCTGTAGGATTTCTACCTGAGTGAACTTGCCTATGGCTTGGAGTGCATAGGATAGCTGCTGATTGCCTGCGAGGCTCTGCTTGGGTATTGACTGTTCTGCTGACGTGAAGTGTTCTATCGACTAGATTCCGTCGACAAGAGGTCGCTCAATACTGGCCATATTTTGCATGCGATATATGGAAAGGCAACGTAAGAGAAGACAAACCGAGATGACCACTTGATATAACCCGAGCTGCTGATCTCTTCCAAACCACTTCTTTTCCAGTTCGGACGGCTCTTCTATCGGCGCTGTAGGGTCTTCTCTAGCACGGCTCGTACGCTCGTACCGCTTCCCATTGGCTTCGGCGATTAGGTCGAGTTCGGGCTTCAACGATTTCAAATGCTCTAATGCCTCACGGGCAGAGACGAAGGCGGTTCGGGGCTTGATAACCTTGATTGGGACGAGAGATAGGTTTGACTACCAGGTCAGGCATGCGTCTTGATTTGAACTGAACCTGCTGAAAGAGACGCGACGAACCTACCTCCATGGTCTGTCAATCTAAGTTTCTTTGATGGTTTTTTTATCTTTTTGTTTAAATCACTCTGTGGAAATGTTAACCAAACGTTCTCAACCCTGAAGAGTATCGAGAGATGCTGATGTGAATGCAAGAGGATGAAGAAGGGTTGATGATTCGAGTAAAGAAGAGAACAAAAATCTGGGCTAGAAACAACTTGCTAGGCGATTGAGGTTTAACCCTAGCTCCTGTTTGGTTACAGAAACCGTAACCAACGAGCGTAACAAGAAATCTCGCTGTCGGTTGACTTTACAGTCCCTCCATCACCCAGGCCCAATTTCTTTCCTTCAGCTAGACCTACCATCCGTTGATCTCTTCTTATTCTCTTCTTTCTCCCCTTTTTTCCGTTTTAAATTCACCAGTATGTCAGCCGGACCTGCCGCCTCTAATATTGGGAATGCTCAGTTTAGCGACAAGGTTCGTCGTTTTGATTAGGAGCCTTCTTGTTGAGAAGAAGAGAGGACAGAGAAAAAAGGGAAAAAGAACAGGAGAAAGCTCACAAACATCGAGTTTTTCCTTGATTTCCTTTCCAACTCTTCATGGTCTGGGCGTTTCTCTTATCTTTCAACAACAGGGAAAGCCGATGGAAGTTCGACTTTCCAACATGAATGCCGCTAAGTCGGTCAGTGATGCTGTCCGAACATCGTTAGGTCCCAAAGGAATGGACAAGATGGTAAGTTGTCTCTTACGGTGTGCATTCCGACTGACAGCTTTGGCTTCGTGTACGCCTGCTCTGAGCCGACGGAAGGGTTGTCTTGTTCTGAACGTAAAACATCTTTTAATCTGCCAGATCCAAACCGCCCAGGGTGAAGTCGTTATCACTAATGACGGAGCGACTATCCTCAAGCACATGGCTGTCTTGCATCCTGCCGCTCGAATGGTTTGTTCCTATCGTTCTCTCTATCTTTTTTCTTTCTCACTTCTCGAGATTGGCCTTGGGCTGATTGTATCTGGTCTGGGGTGTTGGTATTCTGCCAGCTTGTCGAGCTTTCTGCCGCACAGGATATCGAGGCTGGTGACGGAACTACGTCTGTAGTCGTTTTGGCCGGAAGCTTGTTGGGAGCTGCTGAAAAGATGCTGACCAAGGGTATGTCCAGCTGTGTATTTCTTTCTATTTATCGCATGGTTAAGCTGGTGGAGTCTTTCTGACAAAGTTCTATCATTGGCATGTCAATTGGAACATCAGGTATCCACCCTACCCTTATCGCCGAATCTTTCCAGCGAGCTGCCTCAAAATCTGTCGAGTTCCTGACCGATATGGCTACTCCTGTGGATTTGAACGACCGGGAAACTCTTCTTCGAGCTGCTTCGACCTCTTTGAACTCTAAAGTAGGTGTTCAAAATCTTGGTGGCCCATAAGATTTCACCTTGAGGCTCAGTTATGTCTGACTGTTTTCTTCTCTGCCCTTCCTTCAGATCGTCTCTCAGTACTCTTCTGTGCTTGCTCCGATCGCAGTCTCGTCAGTGCTGAGACTGGTGACGCCGACATCGACGAACGTTGACCTCCGGGATATCCGACTGGTCAAGAAGGTTGGAGGAACGATCGACGATACCGAGCTTGTTGACGGATTGGCGTTGACACAGTCTGTGACGACGTCTGCTGGTGGACCGACCCGGATGGAGAAGGCAAAGATTGGACTGATCCAGTTCCAGTTGAGCTCGCCCAAGCCTGATGTGAGTGGTCATGTAGGAGAATACTTCAACGAGAGAGAGAAAGACAATGGGAAGGCCTGGGTTGACTAATCAAAGAGCCCTTCTTGCTCACCCTTGTCCTTTTTCTCTTTCTTCAGATGGACAACCAGATTGTGGTGAACGACTACCGACAGATGGACAAGATCCTGAAGGAGGAGCGAGCGTATCTGCTGAACATGTGCAAGAAGATCAAGAAGACGGGTTGCAACGTGCTGCTGATTCAAAAGTCGATTCTCCGGGACGCGGTGAACGAGCTTTCGCTTCACTTCTTGGCAAAGCTCAAGATCCTTGTCGTCAAGGATATTGAGCGGGACGAAATCGAGTTTATCGCAAAGTCTACTGGTTGCAAGCCGATTGCAGATATTGATGGATTTACTGAGGACAAGCTTGGTCAGGCCGAGTTGGTGGACGAGGAAGAGCGAAGCGGGGCCAGGGTGGTTAAGGTGACGGGTGTGAAGAACGCGGGCAGAACGGTCAGCGTGGTTTGCACGGGTGCAAACTCTTTGGTGTTGGAGGAGAGTGAGCGAAGTCTCCACGACGCGCTCTGTGTCGTCCGATGTTTGGTCAAGAAGAGGTGAGGGTTTCTTTCTTTCTTTCTTTCTTTCTTTTCTTGGGAGGAGGAGAGTAGGGAAGTAGAGAGAAAGGGAAGGAAAGAATGGAAGAAGGAGAGGAAGACACGTATGTTATGCTTGCCATATGCTAACGCTTTTCTCAATTTTACTTTTACAAACTTTTTGTAGAGCCCTGATCGTGGGAGGAGGAGCACCAGAGATCCGAGTGTCCCGACTGTTGACTCAGTACGGCCAGACACTCAAAGGAATGGAGGCCTACTGTTTCCAGGCGTATGCTGAGGCACTCGAGATCATCCCGACGACATTGGCGGAGAACGCAGGGTTGAACCCGATTGCGATCGTGACCGAATTGAGGAACCGACATGCGAATGGGGAGATCACTGCTGGTATCAACGTCCGAAAGGTGAGTCTCGCAAGTGGGTTCTATATATGGTAAGGATCGCGTGGCTTATTTTCTTTGCTTTGCTTTCTGTGCCCGTGTTCGTGCCTTTCTCTATCCTTAGGGTATCATTTCCAATATTTTGGAAGAGAACGTGTTGCAGCCGCTGCTTGTCTCGACCTCTGCCCTCGAGCTTGCGACCGAGACGGTCTGCCTATTGTTGAGGATCGACGACATGCAGCTTACTCGGTAGGCCACCCGGAATGTGTTTAAAAAGATTAAATAAGAAGACAAGAAAACGTCCAGGTTGCGATTTGAATGTAGATGAATCTTTCATATTTTGTGTGTGGGTGTGAATGTGAACAAGGATGTGATGATGACGAACAGACTGAGTGTGTTACCTGAAAGGGAAGGGTGTGTGAGTGAGCTATAGAGCGGAACAGGATGCATGTAACACGATTCCAGCCACCATGTTTGGCTATTAAGACCAACAGAGCCAACAGGGAAGGTCATCGAGAGGACGATAGGGAGAACCATTCAAAGGCGGACCGAGGCGCCCGTTTGATTTGTTTTGATCGGCACGGATCAAACGGGGATGAAGAGCTGACGAGGTTGGGTCGCCCGGGTGTGCCCGGATATGCCCGGATATGCCCAGGTATACCCAGGTATACCCATGTATACCCATATATGACCAAATGTTTGAATGATCGCCCCCAAACTTTGCCCCTTGTTACACCCTAAAACCCCGTACAGGAACCATATAAACCCCAAAACGCCCCCTATAACCCTCCACACCCCCCCCGGATACCCTTAAAACCCCCGATGACCCCAAATAAGACCCACCCAACAATGTCTTGGCTAACATCTTGGCCTGCGTGTTCTCGCTCGCCTTTTTCTCTTTGTTGTTTTCTTTTTTCTGTTTAAACTCGTCTGTTATTTTTTTCTTCATCCTGTTTTCTCTCTTCTCCTCTTCTTCTTCTTTTTCTCCTCTTCTGTTGTTCTTTTGTTCTTCTGTTCTTCCTTTCTCTCGCCTCCTTGCAGTTCCTCTCTCTCCTTCATATCCCTAGGTAGATCATCCACTCACTCACAAACTCACTCTCTTTTCCTTCTCTCCTCCAACAAACTAGCTAGGTCTGGTCCTCCCTCCTACATCTCCCTTTCCTCATCTCCCATCCCTCACCCTTTCCTTTAGGTCCACGATGTCCCCATCCATCACCACAGTCATCCTTTCCACCTTGCTCGCCGCGTCGGCACTCGCTCCCGTTAACGCCGCTCACGGAGGTTCCAACCACCGAGCGGTTGCTAACGCTAGGCGAAGCCCTGGAGCAAACAGCAGAGAGCCTGTTCACCAGGTCAACAGACGGTCCGTCACCCTCGGTAGGCGGGCAGACGGTGGAGTTTGCAAAGCCCGAACCTCCGCTGCCTCGGTTTCTGCCGCCGCTTCGGCCACCGCTTCTGCCACCTCCTCTGCCACTTATGCTGCCGCCAGCTCGGCCGCTCCGGTTTCCTCCTGGGCTGCATCTACTACCGATGCTTCTTCTTCTGTTGATTCCGCCATCGCGTCTTCTGTCGCCTACGTCGCCGATGCTGCTGCCACTTCTTCTGCAGCTGCCACTTCTTCCGCTGCTGCCACCACATCGTCCGAGGCTGCCTGGTCGGCCGAACCCACTACCTCCTCGGCTGCCGTCGAGTCTTCAGTCGCTGCCGTCCAGAACTGGGCTGCTCCCACCACCAGCACTGTTGTTCGTCTCACCCTTTTTTTTCTCAAAGTTTATTTTTATCTTCTCGCCTTTGGCGTTTCATCTTGCCTGTCTAGATGCTTAGCCAATCTCCTTTCTCTCTTTGCCACACCATCTTTCTAGTCCTCCGCTGCTCCGGTTGCTTCTGTCTCTGTCTCGGTCTCTGTCTCTGTGTCCTCCAGCTCTACAGTCAAGAAGGCCGGTCTCGCATGGCCCAACGGAAACTCTGACCAGCCCGGTGTCTGGGCGTCTGCTATCGGAAACTCTTGGTGTGTCTGTTGTTCTTCTTCTTCAGTGCCCTGATTGGTTTATTGATTCCGTTTGTTTCCTCTTCCCCTTTCTCGAAAATCGACAACAATAACAACAAAGGTACTACACTTGGTCCCCCTGGCCTGTTGACCAGCTCACGGGTCTCGAGTTTGTTCCTATGGTACGCTCCTTTCCGTTGTTTTCATTAATCAAGGCACCGCTGACGATATAGGTTTCCTTCTTTTGCTTTCTCCTTGGTTAGCTTTGGGGATGGCGACAGGTTGGAGATTGGACTCAGAACATTGATTCCTACGCCTCCCTAGGTGTCAAGGCCGCTCTTTTCTTGAACGAGTCAGTCTCTACCTCAAGTGGCCTGATGTTTTCCCATCCTTTACTAACCGCTCGATCGACTTTGACAAACACAGGCCCAACAACGCTGGCCAGTCCAACTGTGGAGTCGAGTCCGGATGTGAGCTCTGGACGACATACTTCGAACAGCTCCGAACCAAGGTGCCCGGAATCCAGCTCGGTTCCGCCGCGCCTGACGGTGCGCCGTCCGGCAAGGCCTGGCTCCAGAATTTCCAGACGACCTGTCCTCAGGCCCAGCCTGATTTCTACAGTTTGCACTGGTACGATGTCACGTACGAGGCCTTCCAGACCTACGTCCTCGACTTTGCCAACACCTTCAACAAGCCGATCTGGGTGACCGAGTACGCCTGCCAGAACTACAACGGTGGTGCTCAGTGCTCCTCGGATTACATCTCTGGTGATTTCTTCCAAGGCACGACCGAGTGGATGTTAACCGCTCCCCAGGTCGCCAGATTCGCCGCGTTCGGAGCGATGGAGGACAACCAGGGTGTCAACACCGCGAACGGGTTGATGAAGGTTGGCGGAGATCTCACTGATCTCGGATGGCGATACGTCAAGGCCGGTTAAATGGATCATTCATCGCCATTTAATTCAGTCCTGTCATTCTTTTTCGTGTCCTACACGCGTGCGTGTAACAAGAACGAAACAATAAATAAATAAATAGACCAAAAAAAAACAAAACCTCACAAAGATATCCGTATACCCTTCTTTGCTTTCTGTCTCTTTTTGCTGCTCTTCTATTTGCTAATCGGTTAGGTTCGTTCAAAAGAAATATCCACCTCAAATATCCCTTCAGATCTTATACCTTCCTCGGCCTAACCATCCGTTTCTTTCTATCTTTCTATCTTTCTCTAGTGTCCTTTCTTTCTTTTGCTCTCTCTTTCGTCACTCGTTTTGAAATCTCTCTTTCATATTTTCCTTTTCTCCTTTTCCTTTTTTTTCGCTTCCCACTCGATCAATCGATCGATTCTTCTATCGCTTTGAAAGCTGCCATTTCCTTATACTTTGCTCGACATATTCTGAAACCCGAGGAGGGAACGTCCCAAAAAAGGATTGCGCTCGACTTGGTTCGACGCAGTCTGTTTCGACTGTAGAAACAAAAGGGAAAGAACGTCGAGACAGGTCTCGACCGTGTCCTTTCTCTTGTCTTTGCCTTTCGATCCGTCCTTGGTCTTTTCTCCTCATTTTCGCTTCTTCTTTTCTTTCTTTTCTTTCTTTCGTCGATACCATCGAGTCGTTCGCGATGCTTTCCCATCCCCAACTCTCGAGGCGGTTCCTCTCGATTTGCGAAGAGAAAACATACAGATCAGAAAGAGAGAAACAAACGGATACATGAATAAGGACGTAAGTCCGTCGATTAAATTGACTGGTCAAGTAGAATTCATCAAACCTCCCAAGGACGGGGGCTTACAGAGGGGAAAGAGAACCGATGACGACAGAGTAAGAAAAAGAAGGCGCGTATGTGTGTGTGTGTGTGATAGAGAGAAAGGAAAGCCAACATGTTTACCTTCAATCCAAAGGAAGCGTTCCGTTCTTTCTCATCTTCTCGATCAACCTGATAGTGTTTCCGTCGAATAGAAATAAACAAGCACAAACGTCATCTTCCATCGCCAAACACGAGGCGCCGGAAAGAAAGAGAGCGGAAAGCCGAGAGAGTTCGGAGAAAGAAAGAAAGACTGAACTTACTCTGAGGACTTATCCGAACCAACCTTCAACCCTTTCATCGTTGGCTCTCTCTCCAGGTTTCTGTCTATCCACGACTTCACGCCCACAGGGATATCTACATGATCTATTCCCGCGAATGGCGACCAGAACACCCAGGGAAACGCGTTCGCATCTGCGATGGAGTACTGACCTCTTCCCGGACCGACGAGGTAGTCTCTGTCCCGGAGCCTGGTCTCGAGCACAGAATACAGTCGTCTGGTCTCGTCTTGATATCTTTTGATGGCCTGTTTCGATGGAAAGAGAACGTAACGACGGATTCATAATCAACAAGGCGAGATCACATTTAGAGAGAGAGAGGGAGAAACATACATAAGGGATCTTCTCGGGTGCATATCTGTAGAAATGGTTCGCCTGGCCTTGCATCGGTCCGACTCCTCCATGGACGAAACTGATTTTTTTTTTGTTTTTTTTTTGTAAAGAACGGATATCCGAATCATCAAGGTGAGTGTCTCTTTCTCGTTTCTCTTTAGGCCTCCGCACCGAGCCAAGCGAGAAATGCATAGCGAAACGTACAACATCCACTGAAGGATTTCACTTCTGTAATTATCCACATCTGCCGAATCTCCAAACGAAAACTTGTGGTCTGGGTCGTAGCTTTCAGGAGAACAAGAACCAAAAAAAAAGACCTACATCAGACATAGATAAGAGAAAGGGAGAGAGAGCGCGACAACACCAGACTCACTGCTTTTCCAGGTAGAGCAAGATCGCGGCCGTTTCCCAGACAGGATGGTCCTCTCTGTTAGGATCGACCAAGGCGGGGATCCTTCCGTTCGGATTGATCTTCAGGAACCAATCTTCCTTCTGTTCATTCTTTTGGAGATCGATCCTGTTCACGTTGTACTTAAAATCTGGGTAGACCGCTTTGAGTTCTTCCAGAAATATGGTGACCTTTTGGCCATTTGGTGTCCCGGCGGTGTAGACCTCGAGAGGTTTCTTCAGTTGGGTAGTCATGTTTCTGTGGAGGATGGCGCAGAGGTTGAAGGGTTGATTCGATCGGGCAAGAGATCTGATGGTCGGGAAAGGATATGCCATGGGATGTCCTAGAAGAAGGAATCAGCAATCGGAAAGAGAGCCTTTCAAAAATCGATGAGATTGAGAGCACTTACCTGGTTGAGATGGGAGGTCTTCTGATGGATTGAAGAAGGGAAGAAGCAGAAACAGATCGATCTAAAAATCCAAACGGCTTTTGAATGAGTTCATCTGCATCTATTGGCACCTGCGTTGGGGTGATCAGCGAAATGACGACGTTGATGAATAATCAATCTTTCACGCGATTACTACACCTTGGCAGTAAACAACCGTGGGCGAAATCAAACGGTTGAAGTACACGTGGAGTACCGTTCAAAAAGGTTAAGGCTAAAAGCAACAAGCATTGTTCATTTTCTTTTGTGTAGAAGAGGAAGAAAAACAGCAAGTCAAAGAATGACTAAGACGAAAGAAAGCAAGACCCAAACGAAGGGGTTTATAGACACCATTTAAGATTTGGCTCTAGGAAGAAGAACTTTCTAAGGAAGAAAGACATTGGAGAGAATAATGGCAAAAAGATTGTCCGTGTTGGTATCATAATAATTAGAAAAGACATGAGAAGCCCAAGAGAACATAGCCCAGCTACATCTAAACGAGGGTGATGGTGGCCAGACCAATGACAGCGACCAAGAGGACCGAGGGCAAGGATACCACGGAGAAAGCGCCGCTTGCAGTGGTGCTTGCAGTAGCCCCAGGAATCTCGACCGCAGTGGAAGCTGAGCTAGAACTGGCAGAGGCAGAAGCAGAGGCAGAGGCAGAGGCAGCAGAAGTCCTAGAAGGGAATGGAAGGAATGATCAAACGAAGGAATATATACATATGTCAACATTTGATCTTGACCATAGAACTACAGAACCAGAGATACCGTATGACTCACGAGCTGGCCGAGGACGACTTTGAAGACGAGGATTTAGAGGCAGACGACACTGCCGCAGTAGAGGCAGCAGCAGAAGAAGACGACGCAGCGGCAGAAGACGAAGCGGCGGCGGCGGAGGAAGATGAAGCAGACGCAGAAGCAGCCGACTCGGTGATGTTGAACTGAGCAGACTGGGCAAGGATTGCGCTGGACTGAGAGTTGAAAATGTTGATCTGGTACGCGTTTCCTACTGGGAATCCGCCGCTGTGAAGAGGAAGAGCAAGGAGGAGAAAGGAGAAAAAAAGTAAGTTTTGAACAAACAGTGGACGATACCGCCTAAAGGTGCAGAAAATCACGTACGAGGGGGCAGAGACTGTGGCAGACCCACTGGAAGCAGTGACGCTCTTCAACAAAGTCGTACTCGAGGTAGGGTAGCTGGCCTAAAGAGGGAAGAAAATAACGTGATAGTGATAGTACGACGAGAGGCTTAGCTTAGGAAGTTTGCTGTGGAAGAGCAACTGCGGCTATAGAAAAGAATGGAAGCAGATCAACTAAACGAACCATGTTGACAAGAACAATATCGAACGAGGTAGGATCGGTTGACACGACCGACCACTCTACAGTCTGCATATGGGTGTATACCAATGTGTGAATAGAAGAAGTGAAGTGGCGGGACAAATGAGGTAAAAGTGAGGACAAGACAATAAAGAAAAAAGCATAGTGAGTAATGAGTTTTCAAGATTTGTTCAAGTCAGAGGAGATGGCAAAGAAGGGACGAGCGAGACAGATAACAGGGGAAGCCGGAAGAGAGGACGGATGAGTAAAGCACGACTGACATCAGATGAGTCTCCGGATCCCCAAACGGTGTCCTTGTCTGGCGAGGTGACCGAAACGGCCCGGGCTGCAATGGCAGCAACGGCAAGGATGGAAGCGAGAGTTGAAGCGAGCATGGTAAGAGTGAGAGTGAGTGTGTGAAGATAAGAGCGTGAGAGCAGGCAAGTGAATGAACGAATGTAGAGGGAAAGAGAGAACAACGAAAGACGGGGTGATGGTTAAGAGAGAAAAGGATGAAGGGAAGAAACCAGAGTTGACAGGAAGAATAGGAACGGAAAAAGCTGTCAGGGGAAAAGTGACAGGCACCGAAAGTATTGGAAAGAAAAGAAAACGAGAAGGAACGCGTGGGGTGACAGGAAAACAATAACAACAACAAAGGGCAAGCGAGGCGTGATGAGGCGGGGCATAACGAGGGTGACTACCGGCGTGTCACCGATCTACATGGTTACAATATCGTGACAAATCTGGGCGATCCGCAGTAAGGCAGTGTGATCAGGCACGCGAACAATGTCGTAACCTGTCTTCGAGAACCCATCCAAAACGGCCATGTCCAACATTCCAAACGGTAAGTAGATTGGGATTGAGAGTGAGAGAATGGAAACGAGGATGAGAACAAGAGTGGGAGTGGTGGGATAGAGCAAGAGACAGTGGATGTGGCATGTATCATGTACCATGTCTTCGTGTCTTCTCACTTTGTCATGATGGTCTCTCTTCATAGAATGCCCTCTCTTCTTTGTCACCTATGCTGAACACACCCACTCGCTTGTTCATTCTTAATGTAACCTAACGTAGCGGCCGATCCTCGGGTCGTGGCCGAGAAGGCAAAGAACGATCTCATAGTCTGTCCTCTTTCTCATCTCTTCAGATCGCCTGCTCCTTCGTCTAATCCATTACGTTCTCATCTCTTGACTACTCTGCTCCCAGCTCGCACTCCAACGGAAGAGGCAGATTGAGAAGCAACTTGTACATTCTTGCTGTCCTTTCTCGCTCTCCCTTCTCTTTTAACACTGAATCCTCGACCACACCTAACTCTTAGTCATTCGTTCAAACAGATCAATACCGAAGGCAAGATCTATGCATTCGAAGGCTCCTACTTGGAGGAATGCGGTCAGAACACTGGAAATATCTTCAAGGTTAGCCCTCCTTTACTATCTCTAAGTTCACCCTACATACCTATACGTATCGTCCTTCCCTGAACTCACTAACAAGTCTCTTCGTTCTCTTTTTTCTGCGTACTTGTATAATATACTCTCTGAAAGGGCTTCAACGATTATCTGAAACCGCCGACGGCGGGAGGTGCTCACAAGAAAAAGTATGAAGTCACCGATGCGGATAGATTGTTCTCTGGCAGTTCCGTCAGCTTCACGAAGGTGTGTCCTCTCTGTATCTTCTTTTCATTAGCTCTGACTCTAGCTGGCTGAGAGAATCGAGCGCCTGATTCTTGTCCTTCTCCTTTTCTTTACCTGGGGAACAGTCTCTGGAAGCAAAGACAGAGTCTAGATAGACAGCTATCCCCCTATTTCTAATCCCGCGCGCCCTCTCTCTGTTCCTTCTTTCTTTGTCTCAATAGTGCATAGTATTCTCATGTTGTACCCGATCCTTTGCTCACTCTCAAACAAGCGATAAAACGAAAGAAAACACGAGAAACAATCTTCATTCCAGATCGTTGACGCCAATCAGACTAACAACCTTGTCGGCCTGACATATCGCAATCACCTTTCCGTGTTTGCTCCACTCAATCTCGTATACGCCTACTTCGTTTGGTACCTTATGATGTCTTATCGCCTTGCCCGTCTGTTGGGCGTTTGAATGTTTTCAAGTCAGAGATAAAACCAATGTCAAAAGTCAAGAGCAACAAGCGAAAGGACAGAAAGAAAGACAAACCTCAGTATCCCAAATGACGACAAGACCGTCCCAGCCAGCACTAGCCAGATATCTCCCGGTGCACGAGAACGAAAGCGAAAATACCGTCTGGGTGTGCGCTCGTAAGACCCATCGACAACTCATTGTTTGGATGTCCCATATTCTGATCGTCTCGTCGAATGAGCCGGTTGCCAATACCAGTCTTTCCTCAGTCTCGACCTCAGCTTCAGTCCCAGAGTTGGTTTCCGAGCCTTCATACGGAAGTGGAGACCAAGCGAAAGAGTATATCTCTTTAGAATGACCTCTCAGTACGCCCAGACAACACCTCTCTCCCCCTCCGCCGCCAGTCATCAGGAACGAAGATACAGCTGCTGAGGACGAAGTTGTCGTCGTGTTTGTCATGTGCAGATTCGAGTTCATCATTGAATTCGTGTTGGACGTCGTGGCAGAACCAGAAGTGGAAGGCGAAGCGTTGCTTGTTGATGAAGAATCGTCTGAAGAAAGACCAAAGGAAGGCTTATCTTCCCCATCGAGTGACCAGATCCTAACGGTCGCGTCGTCCGAACATGAGGCCAGTACCCTTCGTCTTTGACGGCGATGGCGAGTCGTCCCTGCTTTTGATCCTGATGTCGATCCGTCAGGAATGCTAACCAAAGGAGACCATTGTACCCGGTTGATCTCGTCCGTGTGACCCTTGAATGTCCGGAAAGGGATCGTAGAACCGACTTTACATATTTGTATTGTTTTGTCTGTTGTGTTTCGTGAGAAGAGAAAGGGAGGGGAGAAGACGGGTCGAGAAGGTAGAAAAAAGTTCAGCAAAATATGGATAACTATGAAACATAGAAACACACACCTTTGGAAGCACTGGCCAAGGTATCGTCATCGAACCAATCGACATCCAACGCGCAATCCGAATGAAACTCGTAACACTGCTTTAATCGAGCCGTCACCGCGTCCCACACACAGACACTCCCATCACTTCCCGCCGTTGCGATCAAACTTCCTTTCGGATTGAACTTGAGACTGAACACCGGACCGGAATGTCGGGTCTGTAGGGTCGTAAAGCGACGTGAAGCCATACTCTGTCAGACTTTCTTCTCTCCAGTTCAGAATTGTCAAAGTCAAGAAACTCACGAGCACTCCGTGAAGTTCTCCCTCAGGTGTCCATATACGGGCGATTCCATCGTAAGAGGCCGTACCGATCAGGGTCCCAGATGGATTAAACTCTATCGATCTACCAAAATCGAGATAGCGGCATGTCAACATACCAGTACCGCATCATACCGCACCTGTATGTCTTTCGTTTGAACAATACGTACGTGATATCCTTTTTGTCTGTGGCAGGTAGGTGTTTGCAAATAATCGGAGGTTCCTTCACCGACCAGGCAGTCGTCAGACCTGACGGCGGTGTAAACTCCCACAAACGGACCGACGCGTCTCCCGCTCTGCCGTTCATGAATGGTAAGCAAAGAAGAATACAACACGCAAACATGCACAGAGAAAAATTAATAAGAAAGGAACCCACCCTGTAGCCAAGATGCCTTCTCTGATTCCAAATGCACAGACAAACACCTCGCCCGTATGAGACTTGAAGCTAGCTATCTCCCCTTCCTTACACACCGGGACCTCCTTCAAGTTCTTGGCTAAGGTGTAATCTGTCCCATAGATGAGCCCCTCAATCTCCCCTGACTTTCCTCCCGATCTGTTTATAGTACTTGGTCGTTTCGAATCTTCAACTATTTTTGACGACAAATCGGCAGTCGTGGCAGCATTTGTTACCGGTCGTTTCTTTTTTGTCACCGAATTTGATATCGGTGCGGTAACCAAGGGAGAAAGAGAGTCGGCAGATTGTGGACGGGTAGGAGCTGTCTCAGGAGAAGCTGTTTTTGTGGATTTGGAAGAGCTTGTCGGCACGGACGGAAGGGATACTGTGTTTGCCGAGGGTGATGAAGGTTTTGATCCGGTTTTCAAGGTAGTGCTCGTTTTTGAATTCATGTTCGACCCGTTGGACGTGGTTTTCCGTGAAAACGAAGGAAGAGGCGGATGACCAGGCGCTGTAGATTTGATCCATATGTCGATCGTCAGTATCCAGAGTACACGAGAACGGACGGGGCAATTATCAGGACACGAAAATACGGAGATAAAACACGTACCCTTCTTATTCGAAACCGAGCTTTCGTTTGACTCGGGCGGAGATTCTACTCTGGCTCGTTTGGAACCACCACTGCCACCGCCACCACTTCCTCCATTGCTCGAAGAGGAGCTTACCATGCTCTTTCCGTTCTCTTCACTCCCGAGTTTCGCGGTAGAAAGGCTGGCCTTACGCTTACTCTTACCATTGCCGCTAGTTGCTTCTCCATCCCTCTCTCTCTCTTTTCCTTTCTCCTTGTGTTTCTCTTTCTCCTTTCCCTTTTCCCTCTCTTTCCCCTGCTCTTGTCTTACTTGCGGTTTGTCTGTCGCGTTCGCGTCCGTCTGAATTTGATCCCTCACCTTTTCCTCCGTTATTGAATTTTCCGGGAGTTTGGAGCTCGACGCTTCCGTCGACCCCTCACCTGCCAACACAGACCGGGACGGCGATGGTGGTGGCGGAGAAGGGGATGGAAATGCGGTGGGCGGCAAGTAGGCCACACATTTGTGTGGTTTCAGAAGGGTGAACGGCGCCGAACATGGAGGTTTATGACCGAGCTGTGATCGGTCGGAAACAAATATGAATGCTCGCTCAGCCTTCGTCTCCCATCCAGGAATCTACGAGGAACTGTAGAGAGAAAGAGACGTCCTAAAAGAAGAGCAAACGAACCTCGGTGACATGACTTTCAACTTCGCTCCAACACAACCCTTTGTGAAGCCATCTGATCAAAGCACCTCGTTCAACCTTGAGCCCATGAAGCTCAGCAGGCGTCGTTGTTGGAAGTTTGGATTCTAATCTGAACGCAAATGCCGAGTGAAGGAGGTTGGATTCGGCTAGATATTCGGCAATCAAGATGTTGATCTCATGGCTCGTCTAGTTTATAGAAGAGAAAATAAGAAGAAACATGCTTTCCTGGATGTTATCCACACTGAGCAGAAAGAGTATCGTCTTGACGGCCAAGACAACAGAGACTCTGGAAAAAGACTAGAACCTTACGAGTGATATTGGAGACGACCGCGGAGGCTGTTTGATTGCCAATGGAAGCGGTATCGAGGATGCCGGTTGTGTAGAGCTCATGATGGAGAGACCAAGAAGAAAGAGAGCAAGATTCCCTTCACAAAAGAAGGTGGCCGTTTTTGGATGATCTCTTGCTATATGTTACCTAACCCTGGTTCCTGACAACATGTCAGGGTCCGGGTTCAGAGGGTAACGGGAAGGTTACAAGAATGTAACCAGGCAGGGAATAGGGCTGGCAAGAAGGAAGTTCAGGCTCTCTAGCTTGGTGACTGTGACGAGAGCGCAAGGCAGGGAAATCGTATGAATAAGGTTGATACAACAATGGAACAAGAGTACTAGGGAACCAAGGAATGACAAAGGATTCAGGCTTGGTAGACTATGCTATGGGTGGCAAAGGGGACCCGTCTTATATATCATCCTTGGACTCCAACGATTATGCATAATAGAACAGGTCATAGAAGGTGCTAGAAGCACCTGCGCTGGAAGGTCATATACCTGCATGTTGATGTAATGAGAGAGCATAAGGAATACCGAGGCAGGAGAAACAACAGAACCAAAAGAAGGTTACCGAGGTGTGACACTCAGGTCACATCCCTGACACCAAAGGACCAGAGGCAGAGGTGAGCTGTGCAGGTCACGTGATTTCATTGGGTCTTGTCACGCGATTACCCCTGCTATGTGTTCTTCATATAGTAATCTACAGCATCTGAGAAGATGATATGTTATGTATTGGTCCACCCAGCTGATTGAATCTTCATTCTCTAGCTCACACTCCTTGCCTTTCGTTCCTCTATAGACTCTGCCAGCCCACTTGAGACTCCGAGTTTCTCAACCTCGGCTCTCAACAAGTTGGCAAATTGGATTCTTCGCTCCCTCTCTTCTGGGCCATCTCCGTCATCTTTTATCAGACCTTGATCGACCCTGTGACGCCATTCTTTCCACACTAGATATACAGAAAGAAAAATCCAGGATCAGTTGAAATCACCAAGAAGTCTAACCTATCGTTGTTTGAATCGACTTGGTGCCGCGAAACAAAGGGAAAGAGAAAAAAATGCACATACATGGTAGGCAAAGATCATCTAGTACTTCCCCGACGGCAACCCTCAAAGTTCCAGTAGGAGCCGGTCTCGGAACAACTGTTGGAGAAGTGGTGAAGAAGTCGGATTCTTCTTTGAGCAATGCTAACAGAGGATAAAAGTTTGTGAATCAAGCATTGCAACATACACGCAGGGAAGCCTCTTGGCTCAGGCATCACTTTGTCAAATCCTGAAGACGGGTTGAGAATCGAAATCAGTACAGTGTCACGCATGGAGAGGCATCAAGTTACAAGCTCTGCTGACCGGCGATATGCATAGGAATGACTTTGGGTGGTATAGGGGAAGATAGGAATATCCGACTCCTACGCGATCCATGCGCCACGACAACAAACACAAAGGAGCCCCAACGATTAACCAATCTGATAACCTACATTTATGTCTTGAAGACAAGATGATACTCACACTCCCCATCGAAACCTAAACATGCCATCCTCAAAATAAGGGTTTAAAGATGGCTGGCTAACCTTTCCCTCGGGAAACACGTGAACCTGAAGATCGAAAAAGGGTAAGCCAGCTTTCTACTATAATTCATATGATCCATCTACTCACCCAGTCTCCTCGGCCTAATTTACGGGAAGATTCAGTGATGGCCTCCTGAAAGATTCCACCGAATCGATCTGTTGAGATGACCTGGCCTGCATCGAAGAACTTAGAGAATACTCTATGGGAAGCCGAGCGCAATCGATATTAGCTAAATACGAAAATGAAAGCATAGAAAGACAGACGAGGAAGCGCACGGATTGGTGAACATGATGTCCTGGGCACCAGAGACCCATCGAGTTGTGCGCGGGTTGAAAAAGTACTTCCACTTTGGAGGTGATTGACCAAATTAAAAGATATCGGTTGCCATTAGACGGGAAAGATGTTGGTGTTACATCAAACCTGGTGTACTTACAGGTAGTACCTGCCATAGCTGTTGTGTGAAGAAGAACGCAAGATACGTTAGAACGGCTACAGAGAGATAGCCAGCAGAGCAAAACATTCACTACTTACGAATGGATCGTCAACACTGAGGTATCACAGGGGTAGCATGCCGCGCAGGAAGATAGAATGACTGTGTATCAGTAATGCTTTTCAGCCCTTCACCATGTTCATAGACACACCTACACCGAGATATGATTTGAGACTGTATTCGATCACAGAGAGCATGGAAGACAAACCGATTCAGATCGAGGGACCGTACAGATTCGTCTGATCAAGTCACACTTGGATACATATCCTGAAAGAGACTCTACTCACTCGTCAGTACCCCACGCTCTCTAGCCTTTCCCTTCTCCTCCTTCAACGCGTCCAGAAGAGTAGGTAATCCCTGGGACGTGATTCCTCCACAAACCAGATTGATGTATGTTTTGCTGAGAGCAGAGATCGAGATCGGAGCAAGTTGAGCAAGCTTGGACCGACTCATGGCAAACAAGACTATGAATCTGAAAGTCCTTTTGGAAACTTGAATCCTTTAGATTGTCGTACGTATCCTCAAGAAGTCGCAAGCACGGCAGTGTTCTCGGCAGGCTAGTCTTTCGCGGCAACCTAGGTTAAGGCTTCAGGGCTAGACTTCCGGACTTGAACGTTTCCGCCGCGTCTTCTTTTTTTAATACCTGGCAAAAAAAGAAAGAACACACTCCCTGGTCGTCCATCATCTTTCCTTTCTCTGATTCAAACGACTCAGTCTTGTCTCTATTCTCTGAATTCCCTCGAAGGTTTAAACATGAGTGGTCCCTTTGCTCTCCGATCACTGGCTTCGAACCGGTCATCAATCTCTGTCGCCGGTCTTTCAGCTCGATCTTTCACCTCCTCTCCTTCGTTCAATGTCCGACAGCCCAACGAATGGAGTTATCCTTCCAAGGATGGAGACAACAAGCCTCGACGACCTTTCTTGAACCCCGATGTATCTGAGCTGATTCCCAACAAAGTGGCCATAAGAGCTGGGCAAGTCGATCCCTGATCATCATCTTTCTCGTGACAAGCATCACGAAGAAGACTCGTCAGGCTGTTAGAACTCGCACTTACTCTTCTATCTTCCTTTGTGAACCTTTCCCAACTATAGACTCCCTCCGTACCGACTTCCTTCTACCAACATTGATGTTTACGCGCTTGTAAGTTCGATTTGAAACTTATGGCTATGAGGCGATGGACATAATCGCTCATCTATGTGGCTCGAATGGTTTCTTCTCTCTTTCTTTTGATATAGCCCCCAACATTACCTAAAACCCACGACATTCTCACTCACAGCATCACGTTCACCGCCTATGAGCATGAATCTCTTCGACCTGTAAGCGTGTCTTCCCGGCACATGTCTCAATCTCAGTATGCACGCTTAACCTTTTTTCTTCTACCTTTTCTCAACCTCAACGATCTAGTACGCCGCTATGGTTCGACACTGTGCTCTTGCTCTCCTCATCCCGGTTACTGGACCTACTCAGCACCCCCGAAAGGTCAAGCGTTGGGCGGCGGTCAGGTCACCTTTCGTTCATGCGAAGAGTAAAGAGGTTTTCGAACGATACACCTACACAGAGACGATGGACATCTGGGACGCTCATGACAAGAGTGTCGAGGTGATGATCAAGGTTCTTCTAGCTAGTGGACGAGGTGAACATGTGTCGATCAAGGTTGAGAAGTATTCTCGGGGCAAGTAAGTCGTTGTGTCTCTCCGTTTGTTTTGTTTCGTTCTGATAGTTCAGACCTCTCTGCTCTCCTTTCGTGAGATCACGCGATGTTCATATACTGATATGCTTTGTCGTCCTTGTTTCATTCTCTGGGGAACTCTTTAGGTTCGATGTCGAGGCAGGCCCCTCGGAACCGACCTCGCCATTGCTTCAAACTACCAAGGCTAGCACAACGTACATCCAGGAGCTCGCTGATAAGCTCGTCAGAGAGATCGAGCAAGAGCTCGCTTCCAAGAAAGCTGCCGAGGCATCCGAGGTGACTGTTGAATCCTCTTCGTCCTCTGATACCCCTTCGACGACGGCCACCTCGATTCCGGAAGAGAAGATTGAGGAGATCGTGAAAGAGAAAGCGTTGAATGATGCCGAGGGCTTTGGGTCCGGGATGTCAGAAGAGATCGAGAGGAAGAAGGAGGAGGTCAAGGAGCTCGTCCAGGAGGGAGAGATCAAGATCGAAGGCAAAGATAACAACTAATAAAAAGAGATCGAATCATTGTATGATCGTAAAAAAAAAGAAAAGAAAAAAGATCTCTTTGTATTTCTCCTTGAAAGCTGAAGTGAATTTGATCTCGTTAGCTTTCCATCAGAGGTCTGTGTTTAGTCCCCAGGTTGATACAAACTCGCGATAATGAACTCTGGCTCAGTTTCGAAGAGAGACACAAGAGGCACACTCTTTGGCTCTGTCTTTGTTTGTGTGGGACAACAAGAAAGTGAAAGAATAAAGACATAGATGCCAACAGATTCAAAGACGCGAGCTAGATCAAGAAAAAGCCGTGCTGCGACAGCGACGAACCTGTCAAGCACGTCGCCGAATAGAAGAGGGGGAGGGGAGAAAACCCAAAAGAAATGGAGATAGAGCATAGGGAGTGGAGAATATCGGAGATCAAACTAGGACACGATACGAAGGAGTGGAGGTGGGTGGTAGGTGACAGAAAGATAGATAGTGGGACGAGATGGAAGATACGATAACAGACAGACCGAGAGAGATTGAGTATTGGAAGACTGAGCTCACAGGGTTCGTATATTAGTATGAAGAATGCGCGTATGGCTTTTTTATGGAAGAAGATCCAGAGAGTACTATGAGAAAGACGATAGACGGGAAAATAGAAAGAAAGATGATAAAGAATCGAAAGGATAGCAGCTTGGTACATTATAGAAAGAGATAAGAAGCAAACTCGAAGCAAAGAGAGAGAGAGGAAGATAAAAGATCTCGGAAAGCGACCAGTGACGATGATATGGAAGATATAAAAAGAGAGTGAATCGAGAGGAGTAGTCAAAAGATATCAAATAGTGAAAATAAGAAACCAAGGCAGAGTGGGTTCAAAGCAGGAAAAAACTGGGGGGGAGCAATCGTAAGGGGAATATCTTTGGCGACTCCAAACCAAATTTCTCGCGAACGAACGTAATCACACGAAAAGAGGGAATGCAAATGGAAGGTATAATGCAGATAATAGAAAAGAGGCAAGAGAGAACCGCCTAACCCTTGACGCCTCCAACCATGTGAGCAAAGCTAACGAGGTTTCTCTTAGCTGGACCGGGTGATGGTCCTCCATTAGGCGCTGAGGGAACAGACTTGGCTGACTTGACGATCACGCCGTCTTCTCCGGACTCTGATGATTTCTAGGTGACAAAGAAGGTATTTGAGACGGCGAATGAGAAACAGTAATCTAATTTACCCTTCTCAATGATGACAAAAAAAAAGAGCAAGACTCACATCGGTAAATGAAAAGCTATCGTCACTCGCCCCGGTGGTCTCCTTGTCATCTCCCTGAGGAGCAGGTATAACAGGGGCAGTAGGGGCAACAGTTTTAGGCGCGGTAGGCTGCTTCTTTCCGTTTGCCGATACGGCCCCAGTCTTAGCTTTCTCCGGAGCGGGCGCGCTCAAGATCTGAGCTGCGGTCTTGCCGTTTCCGTTGACGATTACTGCTGAACCAGAGAGGTCTTTCAGACTCCCAGTTGAGCTTCCAAGAGCAGGAAAGTCAGCAGAGGAGGGGACCTTCTGGTGTTGAGATCCACTCGACTGAACATGAGTCGGAGCACCGGAGGTAGGAGTAGTCATCGAAGCGGCTACGTTGCTACCGTTGGCAGAGTTGGCAGCAGCGATCGGAGTTCTTCCGCCAAAGGCATTGGCCGAGGCAGATCGAGGGTTTCGCTGGGGCAGAAAGTGATTGGGATAGTGGTTACCGGCTCCACCAGAAGCGGCAGGAGAGCCCACCCGAGTGGTCGGCTGAGATCGAGCTCCTTGGACCATCGTCGTGTGCCGGGCAGACGAGTGCGCGTTGGAGTTAGGACTGGGAGCGGCAATATGGGTAGGAGCCGAGGAAGGAGCTGCAGGAGCTGCAGATCCTGACGACAACGACGTAGTCAGGGAGGCAGAGGTTGCAGCAGCATCATCGACAGCTGAGCTGGCCTTGTCTGGCACAGATCCATTCGGTGCCGACGACTCGAGGGAGAGCTGAGATAGAGAGAGGTTGTCTGCCGGAACCTCGGCTGAAGACTGGGAGATCTTCATGGCCGCGTTGTTCTGAAGGGTCTTGGTCGAAGCAGGGAAATTAGGCGCAAAAGGCGTTCGGGCAGGTCCGTGCTTACCGTTGACGGCCGATATAGGTGCAGAAGGAATCGAACCATCGATGACACCAGGTAGTCGGCAATCGGTTCCGTCGGCCAAGAGATGAGGGAAACGACACATGTCATTGTTTCTGCACGCTCCGGCTTGAAAGAAACTGCACGGAGGCGCGTTACCGCCGACCCACTTGGTCGACGGACCCTGGTGTCGACCTCCACCACCTATCCACTTTTTATTGAATCCATTCGGTCCGTTAGGTCCGTGATGGAATGGTCCAAACTTACCTCCCACTCGAGGAGGGAAGGGGAAAGGCGCCTTCGTCGTCGAAGACGATGAGGACGTCGGGTGCTGCTGCTGCTGCTGCTGCTGGTTCTCTGCCGGTGAAGCAGCGCCGGGTCCAGGAGCATTCGTTTCTCGCGAGGCTGGGGACGAGGGAGAAGTAGAAGGAGAAGTGGAAGTAGCAGTAGCGGTAGCGGCAGTCTGCTGAGGAACAAAAGAAGGAGCGAATGCGGCCGATGGCTGAAGAGGCGCTGGTGGGGCGGCCGAAGGAGCCGACGGGGGAAGAGGAGCCGAGGCAGGAGCGGGAGCAGGCGCAAACACAGGAGGCACCTGGTTCACCGGAGGAACGACGACGAACGCGTTATCTCCGTCATAATCCATCGGTGGGGGACCCCCTCTGGACGAGAACATGGTAGGCGGCGGAGGGTTGGCCATGTTATGCATGAGTGGAGGAGGAGGAGGAGCGGCATTCATCGGTATCGGAGGCGGTGGAGAGGGGTGGGGGTATCCATACGGGTTCATCGGGTAGAATGAAGGCTGACCGTGGGGGTGGTGAGAGTAGGGATTGTAGACCGGGGAGGAAGACTCGTACGGAGGGTACATAATCGAGGGGGACCGGTTGAACATCGGCTGCTGCATGGCAACAGGCACGTTAGGCTGGGGAGCAGGGTGGGAGAATGCGCACTGGTTACCGTATTTGCAGCCGGGATAAAACCTGTCAAGAAACAACGTCGAGACCAGATAACTTTAGAGATTGTTTCATGTTTTCTTCAAATGAAAAGCCAAGAACTCTACTCACTTGCAAGGTATGTTCTTTGAAATATCCGGAGGAGGGATCGTTCCAGCTCCACCGTCAACCCCACTGTTGTCGCCTTTCTCGTCCGAACCAGGCTGCTGCTGCTGCTGAAGATGCTGTGGAGGCACCTGTTGCATTTGAGGATCCATCATAGGCATTCCGTGTCCGGGAATGAAACCGCCCATCCCATAACCCATCATGTGTGGCGCGTTCATCATATGAGGAGGTAGACCCATTCCGGGGATGAACCCGTTCATGCCTCCAGACCCATAAGGAATGAAGCCACCAGCGCCACCTGTTCCTGCACCATTTCCAAAATACACACCGTTGTTAGCTCCGTTCAAAGGATAGAGCATATCTCCAGAGTTGGGAGGGGAGTACATGTCGGACGGTGGGTAGAAAGGGGCAGACGGGTAATGCATCGGGGGCGGGGGCGCCTGAGTGATTGGGTTGACCTGGGAGGAAGGAAGGGGAGGGAGAAGAGAAAGGATCTCGGGGAGTGTGGTATGCATGGAGGGAGGGCCGGAAGACGAAGGGTTCAAAGGGTCTGCTCCTGTAGTTTTTTTTCCCCACACGCCATTGGAACGATCAGTGTTCTTGAAGATGTTGTGAAATTGCTAGAAGAACGTAGCAGATGATGCCCATTACGGCAGATAGAAAAAAGTAGAAACTTCAAAGTATAGTAAAAAGCAGACATACCAGCAGTCAGAAGCTCCTTGACGACCTCGACGTGAGATCCTTTGACGGCGGCGATCAAGGGAGTGGTCCCGGTGTGATCTGAATGTCGATAGAGAAAAGGCCAGCGCGAAACCCCAATGGCGTGAGCACCCAATTCTAGAAGGAAACCAATACGCTGGTTGCCTTTCTGGAAACCCGTACTGACGAGGTTTTCCGACACAGGTCAAACGAAAGCCGACGACTCACCTTTGATCTCCAGATCAACTCCCTGCTCTACCAGAGTCTCCTTGACTCGACCGAGGTCTCCGGCCTCTGCGGCCCTAAAGAGTGCTGAGACCATGATATGATGTTCCGAAAAAGCGAAAGAACACGCAAGTTCTTTAACGTGAAAAGTGTCGACCTGTTTCTGGAATAGCGAAGAGCTATATTATCCCTTCTGGGGTTAAGACCTATTCAAAGGCTTAGGAGCTGTTTGGTATTAAAAAAAAGAAAAGAAAAAAAAAGGAAGAGAAGTCGAGTCGGTCGACCAGTAAGAAGCAGACGACCAGACGGAAGGCAAATGAAAGTCAACAATCGATTCTATGCGCTCCATCTGCGTTGATAATAAACTAACCTGGCAAGGGTGTAATAAAGACGAGTGAGCTTCTTCCTGTACGACGAAGAGAAGTTCGTCAACCAGCAATTCAGAAGAGACCAGCAAGAAAGGAGAACTCCAGTTGAAAAAGAAGGAAAAAAATGTCGTCGTCAAAATTGATGTACTCTTCCTGTAGGATTTGAGCCCAGGCGGCTACAAATTTATCAGAATTACGTAAGCGGCCGGTTCCCGTCGGACGCGTTTGATTTTGTACATCCACAGAAGAAACAACAAGATCATTTGTGTTGGATAGAGAGAGCGTGTGTGATCAACCGGCATCGTCCATCCCATCCTCTCTTACAAACGCGCTACCTTGATTGCTTCATTCTCTAAGCTCTAGATGGATCATCCTCCTCTCACACCCACACGTATCACTGATAATTTACCATCCACCACTTCTACTTCCGTCTGTTCTCCTACCCAACTAATTAATCACGATCACGGCCACGACGCCTCGGATACAGAGTCCACGACAGCAGAGACCGCGTCGACGTGTAGTTCGTTCGCCGAGTGGTCTTCTGGGTCCGATTCAGATTCGAATCCGAATAGGATCTTCTATGGTCCGACAAGAACTCCCGAACGGAAGCTCCTCCAGAAGGTCAGACACAAGGACTCGAGAGAGTTTCATAGGCGAAAGACACTCTGGGAGGATCCGAGTGTCCGAGCGGCAGATCGTTCAATCCTATCACCCACCAAGAGCAGTCAATGCGAGTTATCAGTCGTAACGAGTGGTATGTCTGTAACTCTTCTTTTCCAGAATTCGGTCTTGGCTAGTCTGATACCAAAGAATCAATGTGATTCTTTGGCGTTTTCTGCCAATGGCTTGAGACAACAGTTCGATCCCCATGTTCAACTCCACCACCGCGGAACGTACGACGACCATCCCCTCAGACGCGTTTAGAATCCCCTAATAAATATATAGATAACCCTGCTAGCTCTCTTTCCACTCCTCCTGCTTCTCCTCCTCACTCGACAACGACTCCTTCACCACCGACGCGTTCTCCCAAGTTTCCACCTTCACCTTCAGCTGTACCCGTGTGCGGCTCACCGTTTCCTACATACATCACCTCCCGTGCGCGAACTTTTCACCACAACCGAAGGAAGCCATCCGACCTGGCGAAAGCAGACGAATCGTTTTCATCAGCGGACGGATCTATGTCGGCTGACTCCGAGGACGAGTTTGAGTATCAACCTGAACCTGAATCTGTTCACCAACCAGAAGCAGCACCCCATGCAGAATTGGACGCGAACGAGGAGGACGAAGGAGAATGGGAGACCGAGGGAGAACACGAAGAGGAAGAGGAAGAGGAAGAAGAAGAGGAAGCCGACGTTCCCAAAGAGGAGGACATCGATGAGACCGGTTGTGCGCTCGATCAGAGTGTGGAGAGTGCCAAACAGGAAGAATTAGAAGGAGAAAGAGAGAGAGAGCCCGAAGAAGAATTCGTGGTCGCTCAACCCACCGAGGATTGTATCTCGGGAGATCCTGTTGAAGCAGGTACTGAGCCGATCGCCATGATTCCTTTCGATATCGTCACGGAGGAGACCGCCGAAGAACACGCCCAGGACGTTACCGAAATCACTGTCGAGGAGACCATCCCGATCATCACCCCACAGGTCGCCTCTGTCGTCACCGAAGAAACCATCGAGGAGATTGCCGAAGACTCGACAATGAAAATTCTACAAGAAGACTTTGAGGATATCTCCAAGAAGACTTTCAATGAGACGCCTGCAAATTTGGTTGAGGAGTCTATGGAGCAATCTACTGAGCTACCTGTCGAGGTGTATACGAAGGAAACCATAACGGAATCGACTGAAGAACGCGCAGAAGTCGCGACCTCTGACGCCCAATACGCGATGGACTTAGAAAGCGCTGATGGAAGCGGTGATAAATCAGAGACAGACGTTCAGAAGGATGTGCGAGGTGAAGAAAGCGGGAAGGTCGTGGTGAATGGGGACAGTTCAGAGTTTACGAACCGTACGGAGGTTGAGGAGGTTGAGGAGGATGTTGGAAATGCAGGAGGCGTGGCTGACGAGGAAAGCGTGGTCAGCGCAGACCATATCGAGCCTTGCGCAGATGAAAACCAGGAAATCAGCGGACAAGGCGAGGATGAGGTGCTGAGACTGCCACCGGATGAGACAAGGGACGATTTGGGGGAATCGAATGTGGAGAAATTCCAGCCGAGCGATCAACCGCGCCTCGATGTTCTGACTTTCAGTCAGAGTGAAGAGGGATCAGCTGCTTTGCTGGACGGAGTCTCGCCTGTATCTCTTTGCCATCAGACTCCAACTTCGAGCCCGAAATTGTCTCCAGATCAGCTCGCAGCTCATTCGATAACGCCTAACACTTCTGCTGGGTTGGATGAACCGGCAATTTGCGAACGAATTCAACCAGCATATACAAACGCGCAATCGAATGTGTTGGTTGTTTCTTCTTTGAATCCAAAGGCGGTCCTTCCCGAACCTTTTTCTGAGCCTGTTCGTTCGACGCCGAAGCGCGTCCAAAAGTCTCCTGTTAAGAGCTCTCACTCTAAACGAAAATCGTCGCGTTCACAACCATCGTCCTCGTCAACGACCGCGGCCGCAGCGTCGCAAAGAATACTGTCGAAGCCTTCCGAGTTTGCGCTGAATGAGGCAGAGTCGACAAGACCTCAAGAACCGATCACATCGCCCGGCCCGTTAAGACAAACATTTCCTAATTCTGTTGCATCCACCTTTAGCTCTGGTTCCGGCTCTGATTCTACGTCAGCTTCTACGTTTATCAGTATACCACCAGTGTCTGTTTTGAAGCCTCTGTCTGTATCACTATCTCTACCTTCTGCGACGGGTACCGCTTCGTCGTCTCCAGCGTTTTCTTCTTCGAGGCTACAAGGACCGAGCCGGTCGTTTGGGTCCAACGCCGAATCAAAGGTCCCCAAACGAGACATCAATGTACCCGAGAGATCAGCACTTTCCAAGGTTTGTTCAAATAATTCTCTCTTTCATCCTGTCTGTCTTTGGAGTTGACTCAGGTCTTTTCTTTCCTTTCTTCTCTTTCTTTCAACTGAAATTTGACCGAATACAACTGTTTTTCTATCATTTATAGTCCGCTTTCCGGCCGACACTGAGCAACAAGGCTCGCGGATATATCCCAGGGGTCTCTGTCAAGTCTAGGGGAGGATACTCATCGCCCTCGAAATCCACGATATTAGGTCCGCCCGTCAGAGTCCTCCATTCACCTACGACCCGGTCATCATCCTCGACGACAGCGACATTTCTTGGATCTCACTCGATCGGCCCGCTCTCAAGATCGACCGGGTCGGTATCTCCTGCTCCAGGGATCGCTCCCACGGTGTTACCTCGAGTGAGACCATTAGGCGGGACGAGCTCAGGGTCTCTCGGCCATGGGTTACAGAAGGACGTTCCGTCCGAGGCGTTGACTGTTGGTTTGACGAGAAAGACATTTGATCAACACAGAACAAAAGATCATTCGGCTAAAGTCGAAGGAGGCGCAGGGCCTGGATTGGGAAATAGTGTCCGGTCGGTTTCGTCCTCGTTGATACCTACCTCTGCCTCTGCCTCTGCCTTCACTTCGGTCCCATTGTCGTCAGCGCCATCCTTGGTTTCGCCGTCCACTAAGACAACCGGACAGGATAGACCGAGCGGACCGGCTAGTTCTCTTCGATCGATACCTACTCGTCGGTCAGCTCGAGCGGCAGGCGAACCTGTGGGAAGCGCAGCTCCGACTATCGCCTTGCCACCGGTCTCGCATCGATCTAGAACTGGGTTTGGTGGCGGAAGTGGAGGTGGTGTGTTGACGACTAGTTCGGCCGGTGCGGTTCATTCGATAGCCTCATCGACAATTCCTTCTCTGGCCATGAAACCCAGAAGACTTCCTCACTCTGCTTTGAACGGTTCTACCGCGTCTTCTTCATCCGCTTCCTTGCCAACAGTTCTAACTCCTCCTCCTCCCGTTCCTCCGCTTCCGTCGGCGTTAGCAGCACCGCCGGCGATGGCAAACCCAGTTGTGCCGGCGCCGCCACCAATGTTGAGCAAAGATCTAGCTAGTCTGACGGATCACAACACGATTGTGAACGGTGTGCTTTTCTGTGCGTTGACTCGGACGGTCGTTCGTCGGGAAGGTGAGCATCGGCCATCGTCACCCGGACCTAAGAAGAAAAGTCCCCTGGCGATGGCGGCGGCGAGTAGCAGCAGCAGTAGAAGCACGTCCGGCGCTGGAACCGGTAGAGGAAGGAAAGTGTCTTTCGGTAGCGAGAGTGAGGAAGAAGAAGAAGAAGAAGATGGTGCTTGGCCTGGACTCAATGGCGGGGGCTCAGTTAGCGATCAAGAGAAGAAAACTCATTTGCTCGGACCTGGGGAGGATGAGGTGTTTGTGTCACCTATCCGGAAAAACCGCTCGTCGGCTACCTGCGGGAGAAAACAACTTTGGTCGGGGTCGACGAGCGCCGTGGAAGCACGACGGTCAAGCGACAGGATGGTGAAATGGAAGAAATCTTTGGTGGTATCCAACAGTCGATCTGGAGCTGATCGAACATATCAGTCGACTGAGGAAATTTCGGCTGAGCTGAAAAAGAGTTGCATCAAGCCGACTGCTTCGGTAAGTTCATTGTCATTATTGTTTTTTCATCGTTGTTTGTTTTCGAGTTATTCTACTTTCCATTTGATCTTTTTCAATAAAGTTCTCCGAAGAGCATCGAGGGTGGTCCTCATTTTCTTTCTTCATAGAATATGACGGAGTCTTTCCCTGCTTCTTTTTCTCCTTCCGCGATACATACGCCGTCCGTACACGTGTTCAGAGATTGATTCCGATCCTTTCTTTTCACACTTTCTTTCAGCTGGACGTTCACGGAAACCTTGATCTAACAAAGTTACCACCGTTGACGTCCATCATCAAGAGGACCAAGGTGACGTACGTCCGGTTTGTGTACGACGACGACCTTCCCAAGGCTCCGGCCGGGGAAAAGAAGAAGAAGAGAGGAAAGTAGTAGAGTGTGTGCGCGTACGTGCATATATGAACTGAGCCGTACCCGTAGGTTCTACAAATTCCAACGTTTATGTTTTCTCTCCTCTACCAACTCTTCGTCTTTTTGTCCTTCGTTTCTCTTTTCGTACTTTTCTTCTTTTCATTAGATCTCCAATTGCTTCGGCTGTTCATTGTTTCAATTAGGTTTCTTAATTATCGATTCTGATAGACTCGGATCTATGTTCATCTGTTTTCGTATTCTCTGCTTTACCCGAATATGTGTGTGTGTGTGTGTGTGTGTGTGTGTGTGTGTGAAGTGTGAAGTGAGAAGTGTGACCGACCCGGATCCAATACTCAATTAATTACTCGATTGATTCATCCATTGCGTAGGATGTCTCGCCATAAATTACACTCAATGGCGATACAACAAAAGATAGTGATTTTAACAATAATGGCGATAACGATAACAGTGACAACAATGATGTGAACGAGAACAATGATGACCGTAACAATAGAAAAAAAGATAGATAGTTAGAAGAACAATGGATGATTTTCATAGGATTCTGCCGACTGAGACTGTAAGAACAAAAGATGTAGAGTGACTGGTTGGAACCAGAGTAAACGATCGGAAGGAGGAGGAGATAGGCGAGGGAAACAGCCAAAAGAACCCATCTGTGCAAGATGACTCTACCACGAACGACTTTATCGAATAGAGCAAGGGCTGAAGAAACGAATAAAGAATTAGAATAATCTGAACTGTTATACAACGTGGAAATGTTAAGCCCGAGGGAGGCGAACGATGGAGATCGCACACGCCACCCAGAATATGAGAAGAAGGGTTGGGTTCCGGTGGTTCACTCGCCCGTTGCGGAACAAAGGAAAAACGTCCCGGAGCAAACATCGGACGCGTGTATTTTTGGGAAGCTCGGCTGAGCAAGCCGGTGGACGACCAAGCAAACGAACGCAAACGAACGCAAACCCAAAGCAAACCAAAAGCAAACCAAAAGCAAACGAGATCAGACGAGATCAAGTCAGCCATCTTCCCGTCGATCACGTCCGCTCTTTCGTGTCGTCAGCACGCCCGACACGCATCCGAACGAGGCGGGTCTTGACGAATGAAACGCACGCGCGCACGCGCACGCTCAAGTTAACAAATCGGCCCCCTCCCGCTTGGGACATTAGACGCACATACCTTCTCTCTCTATTTCGTCTATTTCTTTTGTCCGTCTCTTTTCCTTCTGTTTTGTCTTCTTCTTCATAGGAACAACCTCCGTTTGTTTCTCTTCCTTCGTTTCCTTCTTCTTTTCCTTTTCTCCTTCGCCTACCCGGTTAGACTCCTTTCTCTCCACCCCTTCCATTCCTTTGTCCCCATTTCTTTCCTTTGGTAGATCCAAAAAAAAAAACAAAAAAAAAACAAGAATATACACACAATAAAAATACAGAAAAACACCAAAAAATAACACTCACATTCACACAACAAAGAATCTTCTAACGCTGGTCGTTCTACACTCTGTCGACGTTTCTCGTCAAAGTCTGCACCTTTCTTTCTTGTTTTGTCTGTGAGTGATCCGTTGGTTCTGGTCGTCTGTCGTCCGTTCTGGACGCGTCCGTCCATCTACCTCTTTTTACCCCTGGGTCGATCGCTTTGTCCTTCCCGAGTACCCCTGAGCTGACACTCTTTGACTGTCGCGTCTCTATCCTTCGTGTCTCAAGACATCGTCCAATTCTTGCATTGTCCTCTGCTTTTTCCCGAGAAAGGAGCCTTGTGAGTGTCTCTGATTCCCCTTTGTATCTATCCTTCTGCCCGTTCGGGACACCGCCTGATCGTCCCTCGTTCAGATCACAACTCTTATCATCCAAAGCCCTGAGCGCCAAGATAATCCTCGTCCAAAGATAGAACATATCCTCTGCCTCTCTTGTCTGCCATGCTAGCTTACACCGTTCAATCAGCCTCTTCATCCTTCCTCGCCGAGACGTGTGCCGAAGCAGTGCTTTACTCTTCTCCCGACTTGTCTCCAGAACTCTTCTATACCCCTTGCTTCCAAACCCCGAGTCCTTCCGAGAAAGCCGCTCAAAAGAGTGCTCAACGCGAGCGAGCCAGGCGTCGGGAGACCATCTGCAACACTCCCAGTTGGGGACTCTCTTCCGTCCAGGAGGAAGCCGACAGTGATTCCACGCCTGAGGACGGTCAGCTTATCTCACCATCTTTGCTTTCTGCCATGGATATGCGTGCATCAACTGACGCGATCCAATTCCTTCTTTTCTTTGGCATTCTCTCTCTTCTTACCTTCTTTGTCTCTTCTCTTGCGCCTTGGTCAAGCAGATCAATTCCAGTTCCGTTTTCAGTCCGCTGTCCGACTCAGGCCCCGTCGGGTGTCCAGCAGCCCAAAAGCTCTCCACCTATCACCTTCTCACATGGTTCCTTCACGATCGACACAAGTCAACCCGACCTTGTCGAGCCCTGTTCCTCTTGCCTTCTCATTCTCTCCTTCTGAGAACAACAGGGATCTGCGTGTAAGTTGCTAAGATTATTTCCCCCTTTTCCGACTCGAACTTGGCATGACACTTGGCTGACTGCATCGGCCATCAATACTATCATCACTTGTTTGTAAATCCTGCCCGTAAAACAGTCTGGTGGTCTCACTGGCTCCGTCGTCGCGTCTCACGACATGTCCCCTCACTTTTCTTCTAGACAACAACATTCTATTTCTGAAGAGGAGGAGGTTCCTGGCATGACCATCCATTCTGGTTCCGATGAGGACGACGGATCTGATTCAGGTAGTTGCATGACCCCAATAGGCGCGTCCACTTTCGGAGCTCAGTCTACGCTTGTCCAGGCAGAGGATGACGGCGAGATCGAAGGAGACCAAACCGTTGAGCTCGGTCGTCGTCCTTGTTTTGCCATTCTCAAACGGCGAATCTCTTCCACCAAGAACAACGCTCCTGCCCAACTTCCGCATCCAATGGCCGGCCCTCTGAAATCAATCTTCGGAGTCGGCGCCTCTAGAAATCTACCTTCTTCTGGACCAGCGGTCAGACCATTCGACGACAAGCGGCATTTCTCTCTTCCCTCGCTCGCTCAAATCCAGCGCAGAGTAGCGTACCATCAAAGTAATCATCAGCATCACCAACAACGGCAAAAGCATTCGGCCAACAAGCATCTCCCGGTCCGACGCTCATCCGACCCAGAGGCAATTGTCACCCAGTTCCTCGCGCCCAGTATCTCGGTGACCACCCCGGAGGAAGAAACGACGTCGTACTTTGACCACACCCCGATCTCGGTTTCCAGCAGACTTCCACCCTTCTTGCTTGCCCGACGTCAGCGGGAACAACAGGAAGATCAAAAAACTGTCACACCACCTCGAGCCCTGATCGACCTGCCCGAGCTAGTTTCCACCCCGCCCACCACGATGAGGGTTGACCAGCTGATCGTTCCCACGCTCACTATCACCCCTCCACCCGAGCGGGAAGAGTCCTCCAGACTCGTCAGGCAAGTCATGGAAGTAGGCCGAAGACGGATCGATAGATCGCTCAGAGACAGAAAGGCGAGAAGTCTCGGGGTCGAGTTAGATTGGATGAGTGCACTCCAGGAGGAGGACGACGACGACTCGGCCGAAGGTCAACAGTCAGAGCAGGCACCGCAACCTCGGCTTGCCCGATACGGCCAATTCAGACACCACAGACCAACCGACGCGCAGGATCTGAAAAGCGATAGTATCCAAAGAAGGAAGAGCCTGTGCATCTGAGGCCCCGATCTCTGACATCACAAATCTTGTCATCATGTTCCTCTGAGACTCTTTTCTCTTAAGCTTGTTGCTTATACCTACCTCTCTACTCATGGTTTTCTTTGCGCTCATTCTATACTCCCAACGTCCCTTCTCACTTTTCAATTCCTTCCATATTTATCATGTCCATCCATTTATCCAAACATTCAGACATGGGTCACCCCTTCCACTTCTCTCTGTTCACTTTCTCCTTTCCTTTCCACCCACACATTCACAAGCAACACGTATTCAGAGCGGATAGTACGTAATCTATATGCCGGGGGGGGGGGGGGGTCGCTCTTATCCGCTTTACGTAGAAGTCAATCCCTGCGTCGACAACCCATCCTTTTTTCTTTCTACCACCTTCTCCTCTCGTCTTGTCCTGATAGCCTTTTCTCCTTATCACCTTACCGATCTCGGGGTTTCCTCCTTGATCTGGTATCATTGAACCCCACTCTATATGCTTCTCTGTAGAGCTGGTCTCGCATCGTCGCATCCCCATCCTATTCTTCCTTTCCCCTCCTCCCTTCATCTCCCCGTTTCCCACTTCCATTTTTCTCTCCTCCATTCGCTTCCCTCCCCTCAAGGTCCCAAGTTTTTCCTTGTTTTATGTGATGTACTATTTTATAGATAATCAAAGTTCTCCCAACTCTTTTCTCAGTTTCATTCGGGCTCGTTTCTGGAAATCGCCTTGACATATAAGCGCGGCAGACATGACTCCTAGCCGTTTCTCTTTTTGTCGTTTCTCTGTGTGTTCCGTCCGGTTCCATTTGATATACATATTATCGGTCTCCCTCCATCATTACAAAAGAAGAGAGAGTGGTCGAGGAACAAGGGGTCGACCATCCGAATTATTCTGGACGACCTTTCCATCTTGAGTCTTCTCCCTCCGACATGTCCTACATCCATTCTATATCAATCGTTCATACCTCTTCCGATCGAATTCGAGTTATCATCTTTCTCGACAGTTTACCAACCACCTATGGTCTCTGTTCTCTCCCTTCTGCCTTTTCTCACTCAATGCTACGCTCGACGTGATCACATTCGTCTTTGTTGATAACCATGTCAATTGTTGCTGTTATCAGCCTGCGTTTCCTCGGTTGCTGATGTCAGATCCGAAGTCGAATCTGGACCTAACCTTGAGCTGGACAGGTTCTTGTCTGTTTGGATCGTGGGTGTTTGGTCGACCATGCTTGTGCCTGCGTTAATATTTGCGCTCGTGTTCTCTGGCTCAGTCGGATGAGAGTAGGTGCCGTTAGGTGGGGGGGATACTGTCGATGCAGGGGCTGGGTTCGACTGAGATTGAGAGAAGAGTACGGAACGATTGAACGACGATGACGGTGATGTGGACGATGGAGAGGAGGCTGTGGACCCGATGAACGACGGTTCCATCTCGGTCAAGCGAGGTGGAACGTCGGTGGGATGTATGGTAGTCGGCATCGACACAGTCGTCGTCGTCGTCGTCTCTGGCAAATTTGTTTGAGATACAGACAGAAGGGGGATATCAGGTGAAGGAGGTGAGTGGGAACGGGAACGAGAGTCGGGGTGGGAATTCATCGTCTCATCATCCGACGAGAGCGCCAGCCCAAGACGACTCCTCTTGTAGACTTTCTTCGCCGGACCCAGAAAGGAGCTAGCTGGCTTGTCGACTGCCTCTGTCGAACCCAGTATCGGGTCATGCTCCTGATGTGACAAAGCTTCGTCTGTCGGCGTCTGTCCGGTTGTTCCAGGTGGCATCTGACCGACGGTGGGAACCAAGACGCTTGATTTTCGTTTTTCCACTTTCGGTCGGATCAGATTGACGGTCGAAGGGACGTCCTCCGGAGCGACGTATGTTTTGAGGAACGTCTGTTCGTCCCTCTCGTCGAGCACTCGATGCTCCTCCATGTATCCTTCGTACCGGGCCGAAAGTGGAAGCCACGTTCGGGAGCTCATCGGGGCGGCAAGAGCCAGGTTAGGAAGAACGTCCGGGAGGGCAGTAGATGTCGGTTCATCTTTGGACCCTGATTCTGATTTGACCGTGACCATCGAGTCCGATGCAGGCTCGGACGTCGACGTCGATTCCGGCTGTCGCATGAGCTCCTGACTGTCCAAGTAAGATTCTATATCGTCCGGGGGAGGAAACTTGAAGTCTGGCCCTGGGTTGAAAGTGACTCTCCCTCCACCATAGACACTTAGAAAGGGATAATATCCTAACGTCCCATCATCCGTCGCGCCGCCTGAGCCAATACCCAGCCCCGGTCCAGTCCCGGTCTGTGTCGTGCTCTTTGACTTTACCGTCTTTTTGACTGAGCTCGGGAAAGGTGGGAGAGGCCGATAGTCGAACAGATCGGTGAATGCATAACCCGGGCTTGAGCCATTCACAAAGAACGCAATCTTGCTTCCTTTGAGTACGGGAAGAGGTCGAAGAGGTTGAGCGCCGATCGCAGGCCGCATGGAGTCAACGGAAGGTAAAGTCTTGTTCGTGATTCGGGTGGACTTCTTACGTTTCCCATTGCTTGTCGAGGTCGTTCCGGTAGATACTACAGGTGCCGACACAGATTTCGGAGGAGGTAGTAACAGGGTGTCCATCTCTTTGGTCGGAGGTGGATCTATTGTCTCGAAATACAACTGAGATTTATATCGAATAGGGATCCGCTGACGGACGATTTGTGGAGATGTTGGTCTATCCACCGGGGGTGCTGGAACATCGGTAGTACCCGAGGGGGGGTTAGTCTTTTCAAGAACTTGCTCATGATCAATCTCATCGGCTGTGGGATCTTGGTGAACGTCTACCATCTTCGGGATGTTTCCTTCCTCCCAAACGACCTCTTTCCCTTTCCCTTTACCTTCCTCCGGTAACGAGATCCAAAGTCCAACGACATCACCCGTTCGGAATCCATTTTCAAAGTACTTTTTCGTCCGCGAGCATGTCACCTTTTCGCCCGTTTTGTCTCTCACACCGTACGAGTAACCGTCCAACCCAACCGGGCTGTTCAAACTAGCTTCTTTTCGCCCCCAGCCCAGCCGGACGTGGGCTCCGTCGAGTGTCGCAGATGAGGTATGCGAGGTCGGGGAATCTCCACCTCCTCGGTCAACAGTAAACTCGCAATAGAACGAGCCGGACCGAACGGGTGTGGTCGCTCTACCGGAACGAAAGCCGGTAGCGGACGACGCCGTCAACGCCGAGGGGGAGACTCGAAGATGAGCCGACCGGTCAGAAAATGAAAGGTGTGGAATAGAAACGTCGGCAAATTGTGGGATGTATCGAAGGAACGGATGATGTGGAGAAGGTGAGGACACTGGTGAAGGTGCACATGGGATGTATGAGAATCCTATGGGAACGAAAAGAGAACAAAAAAGAGTGCAAGAGAAAGTGAAAGAGACAACGTCCATGAGCATCATAAAAGGGGATTTGAGCTACAATAGATCGAAGGGACGCCGAACCTCCTTTGTTGATAGGTATATCTTGAGTGAGAAACAACCCATCGGCTTCTGTTTCTGGAGTGGGCACAAAAACCGGCAGCTTAGCCACCTGGCCGTCCTCCAACCCCGAGATGGACAGGTAGGCCGTAGGAGTGCTGCTCTGTTCGGGCGACCTTGATGCAGACGAGTGAGCGCGGTCTTGAGTAGTGATTGCAATTGATTGTTGTTGAATCAAACTCAACGATGGAGAAGGCGAAGGCGAGGGTGAAGGTGAAGGGACATCCAGACTCATCTGTACTATGCACGTCGTGCTTTACACAGAGACCAAGATGAGAAAGTAGAGAGCGAACAGTAATGAGCTTGGAGATCCAAAGAAAGGTTTCAAGAAGAGAAAAGAACGAGACACGCGCCGAGCGTGAGGAGACGCGTCGCGTCGGGCAGGTCACGTGCTGCCCATGCTAAAATCACGTGCTGAGGTTAAGCACAGCATCCGCGGTCAACTCTCATCCCTCACTGATGATAGTTCTTCTGACAACAGACATGATTCCTTGCGCATACATCCATCCATTCGTTCTCATTCGACTACCACACCTCCCAACACTCTTCGCCTCATTGTATTCCTTCTTGTTGATCTGGATCCTTTAGCCTCTGGGTTTGTGTGGGCCCAAGGATTTGTCTTGTCAGAAGATGAACTCTCAAGGTAAGCTTTTCGATACACGCAGTCGTGTCCTGCCTCTTCTTTTGAGATCAGTCGAAATGGGTCTAGTTACTCATTCTTTCGCCTTATTTGGTGTTTACGTCACTTAATCTCTATGCACAACCGTCATTGTTGAATAAAGCTCCCATTCTCATGTCGGCAGAGACAGCTTGGCCTCGACGGCCGACTCCTCGAAAAACCCCCTATACCTCGCCTCAATCTGGTGATCAAGGCGTGCCTGAAGCATCAACCAGCGTTGGCCCTACCAGCTTGTCTTTGTCCTCATTTTACGACAACGAGAATTTCAACGACTACAAAGATAGTTCGACAAAACTTTCACCACGAGAAACACCGCGTTGGAAACAAAATTTAGATCCAACGTCTCGATTGGATCCCCAAAAGATCGCTCGAATCGCTCAGGCGTTTGGAGTCAACCTCTCTCTTCCGCAAAGTCGGTCTCTAGACTCGCGTTCTTCTTTTCTAAGCTCGCTCGCGTTGCCCTCAACTTCATCTGGTAGACATTCTCAGCAGAGATCTGTATCTGCCAGCTCATCCTTGTTAACAACCCATTCCGTTGGTTCAATATCACGCGCGCCGTCGCCTCTCCTGTCGCCAGCTAAATCAGCTGTCTATGTTACCTCGTCTCCTCGCCGGGTAGTTTTAAAGCCAAAACATCTGGTTTGTGTCAGTCCTCCAGCAAACCTCAAGTCGCGTTATCCTCAAGCATTGCTTCTCTTGCAGCCCACATACAAGGCTCAGTTAGAAATCATCGCGCGAGAGTATAGATTACCCACTACCGTAGGTTTAGTTCTCTTTCTAGTCATCAACACGCTTCCATTGGAGGAGTATGCGTCTATTGAAGGAATGAATCAAGCAAAGAAACATAAACCAAAAAAGACAAAGATGAGGATCGGCCAGGATACATGGGTGTCACTCTGGGGAGATGTTTTTGATAGCTCATCGGCGTACCACCATCAAGGATCGGATGGAAACGCTACTGCCTCACCCGAATCAGTTACGCGAAGTTTACCCGCATCTCACTTGACGCCTCTTACAGCAGTCCACTCTCACAACCACTCATTAGAAACTCTTTCGCCAACGTACTCGGCCTCTCACGCCTCTTCATCTAACGTTCCACCCGGCTACTCTCATACAATTGATCATATTCCCCCGTTCTCTCGTCTTTCGCCTAGCCAAACAAACAACCCTTATCCGCAGCTTGGCTCGCCAGGCAGATCTCTCCTTCATCGATCGCCTTCTTCACTTTCTCCAGCGTCCTTGACTAAACGAAAAAGGCCACCTATATCTCTCTCTCGTCAACCGGCCAATCACACCCCAACACCTGCTTCGGATCCTTTAGCCTCGACATCTCTAAATCAAACGTTCCAAGCCGCTCAACCCTTATCGGCTACTCATTTCTTGGCGCCTCCAGTAGGAGAAGATTCTGGATGGACTCCAAACCTCAAACCGCCAGAGTTGCGAATTGTTGGATCTTTGGAATTTGGAATTGATGGTGATCGAGCAGGCGAATGGTGGGATGCATGGATCAAAAAGAAAGGTATCTCAGTAGATGTAAGAGAGGAAGGAGTCGATAGTGAAGACGACGAAGAGCCTGTAGCTTCATCTGAGAAAGGTGTTCAAACTACGCTTTCCAAGTTCTCCGGAGTAGATAGCCAAGACAAAGAACATTCGTCCTTCGGAGATAGTTTCGATGCAGATGATGGGTATGCTCAACTGGAGGACGAAGACGAGAGTAAGCATGAAGAAGAGAGAGGAGGGGAAATCGACGATCTTTTGGAAGGGATGCTTCCTTCAGACGAGTTGGAATGGATTCATCTGAGAGATTCGAGAAATCCTTCTTCTGCCTTCGGAAAGGGAAGAGGGGATCTCCCACTCTCAGCAAAAGACCTCTCTTTCCCTTTGTCTTCCTCATTTGACAATTTATCTGCGCCTTTTGATCGGGCGGACTCGGACGAGGATGAGACGGATGAGTTTACTCTGAATGCTAGAGAAGTCAATTCAATGTTGGCAGCTCACCCAAACCACCCGATTTCAGTGGGCTTCAATCCGGTTTCTTCTAGTTCCGATGCTCGCGAAGTGTCTGCGCCTAGACGACTGAAGAACACCAACTTGACGCTTGATCTGGATTCTAATACTAGTGCCTTCACTACCTTGTTGAACCCTACGACTTCCCCTCATGTCGCTTCTTCCGTCCTCGGCTCATCCACTCGCTCAAATCTTGACAACTCCCACCCCAAAGCTTTGGGAGACGGATCGGAACAGACGCTCTCGCCGACGTCCGACGCTTCGGCTGTAGAACTGGCTTATCTAAAAAGAAGAGCAGTGGCGAAGTCGGTTGGAACGGAAGGCTCGTTGACTACAGAAACAATGGATTCTGTACAGACAAGCCCCTTCGGGACTGGAGATGATGAATATGAGGTAGGAAACAGAGGAAGTGCGCTGTTGATGCACGATAAGTTGAACGATTTAGAAAACAGTCCGTATCTTCCTTTTCTTACCGTTCCCCTTCTATCTAGAGTACTCGAGCGATTACATTTACTCAGATCATTGCTTGTTCGCTCAGTCCTTCGCTCGCTCTCGCCTCGAGATTTATCAGTACCAAGCCGAAGCCATGCCCTGTTCACCTCATTAGCGGGACAAAAGGATCAAGCCCTGCTCTTTCCGGCTAGAATTGACGCATCTGATCCTATGGACCGTATGGCTCAGTCGGTCAAATTGGACTCATCTGTTATGATACACCCCCCTGGTAATGGGGTCTCGCATGACCTTCCTTCAGGCTCGAGCTCGATTCAGAGTATCAACGGTAATGAAAAAGATTCGTCTTCAACGCCAATCAGCCCTACTGTTTCCACCATCAACCATGATTCTCTCTTTAATGGGAGTTTGCTATCTACACGAAATACATCCTTCCCTGCCCAGTTGCCTCGGGCCTCGTCACACCGCTCTTTGGAAGATACAGACACCCTCTCGGTCAAGTCCCGTCATTCTGACCGACTCTGGGCGTTTCCCCGTGAAAAGGGTTCACCCATGCATTCATCTCACGATCTACTTGCAGAAAAAGTATTTGATCTGAACGAACATGCCGGTTCCTCGGAAACTTCTTCGTCTCCTCTTCCCTCTCCCCAACGACCAAGGATGAGTTCTTCCAAAAGCTCGAAAGGTTTCCGAGGTTTCAGATGGGTTCGATCAAGCGAAGACGCAAGTCCACCCTTGCCGGCTGAGATATCTGCTCTTATAATGGTTCGACCCGATATGCCTGTGGGCTCCAACACCTTCCCTCTTTCGGGTGCGACAACGGATCTTAACGACCACTACCGGTATGGGGAAAGCTCATCGCCTTTGGTGAACCAGTTCGGTCAACGTATGGACATAACACCAGATATGAGCTCATCCGGGTTCGGTGAACCCATAGCCCTCCCTAGTCCTACCTCACCCAAGGACGGCAGAGGAAGCGCAGGACACAGCAGTAGGAAACGATTTAAAGCCCCCTTCTCCCCTGGACATTTGTTCGGATCCAAAAGCCACAAGCATAGACCTCCGATGGAGATCTCCGCGCCAGAATTAATCTCGATCTACAATCAGACGTCCAATGGACCTCCAGGTATGACTGCGTTCCATCACCGATCTAGATCGGAACACGAAGTCTCTCAGAGAATGTCAGGTTCTTCATCGATGCAAGCGTTACAACGACAACAGCAACAGCATCCTGGCAAATTCTCTTTCACGAGTCCACCCACGTCTCCGAACTCAATCAGTTCGCCTTCATCCCCGCGGACGGTCCGCAGGAAGCCCGTACCTGGCATGCCATCCGCCTCACCTTCGATAGCTTCGCTATCTCAACAAATGCATCGAATGTCATCTGCCTCGGAAGAATCTGCATTCAGCCCTAGATTGGGTACCAGCACGGGCAGTGGAATTGAGCCTTTTACTTTGGCACCACCTCTACCGGACTCACCGTTAAAGACAATGGGTTTAAGTGCTCAGATGGAAGAAGCAGACCAGAAAGGCCGAATTGTTGGGTTAGGATTCACAAGACCGCCATATGTGACGAACCCAGGTTTGGATGAACCTGAAGGGCTAGCTTGATCAGCAGATCGGTTGGGGAGTTATTCCATACTTTTCTTTGTCTCTTTTTTCATTTTATTTTTATCTGGGTCTATGTCTCTTCTTTTCCTTTTCATTTTATCTATCACGAGCATGTTTCGGTTGGTCCCTTCAATCTTTTCCGTTCTTCTTTTCTTTTTGGGGGGTTTATACTTAATTTCTTGTTTCGGCTTTCTCATCTCCTGGGCATGTGCTTTGCTCCCCTTATTTACTTATCTATCTATTTGATCTTTCTGTCATATCAGAGCATGAAATTAGATGCATGCAATCTTGAATTTCATGTTCGAGATGGCTGTCAAGTTCACAGACGTTGGACTGCCAGTGGATCATAGATATACACGTTATTGCTACTTTTTGTCTCAATTCAATAGAGCCTGGGAAGCAAACGAGCAAACAGGTTGATGAACAGAATTAATTTGCTTTCTAAGTCATTTGAACAAGAGGGAAAGGCAGAAGGTGACTGACTGAAAGCGATGCCTTCTGTTTCCCCGCTCCTCCAAATGTCAGCTTGAGTTTCGGAATCGACCCTGTACCTATACTCGACGGTGGTTTCGAAGTGGTCTCTGATGCAGATGGAGTTTTCTTCATCTCTGACGCCGGATCTGATCGCCTCCCGTATGAGGTTCTCGGTTTCTTCGCCGGAGGGGAGAAAGTAGGTGATGCAAGACTCGGAGAAGGCGCAGAAGCGGGTTCGATGGCTGCGGCAGGAGCAATCGGGGCATCGGTCGATGCGCTAGCAGCGAGAGGTGACTGGATTGAAGAGGAATCAGGAACGGAATCAGCAGTTAAATTGACTGTGATTGACGAAGGTGGGAGCAGTGGACCGAAGAAGTCGATGGTTTGTCGAAGGACCGGTATCTGTCGATCTGAAGGTTACACAAAGAATAGACAAAACAAGAGCAGGATGGTCAGAGTTTGGCATGTATACAGACGTCTATTGAGCAGGTAGGAGTCCAATTTCAGTTAGTTACCTAGGTTGATGGAAAGCTATGGTCGCAAGTCAAAGAGTCAGGAAGGGAAAGACTTGATCAAATGTCAATGACTTGAGCTTACCTGGTCCTGTCTGGTCTTCATCGGTTCTTCGTATTCATCTGAGTCGTACAATGGGTCGTCCATCATTGCTTGGACTTGCACCCATGTTTCTACGAAGATAGTCAAGATAACGAATGATTGATCAGGATAAGGGTCGAATTAGTTCTTTTCATATTGAGAACCTCAGCTTACCTTTGAGCAAGGATGTCTCGAGCTTGGGTTTTGCGTTCTCAACAGATGTCTTCGCTTCTACAAAGAGACAAGACGCATCATGAGCACAAGGCGCTAGGCGGGAAGATGTAAATTCCGTCCCATCCTTCAAAGAAACGTAGATGGAGATCTATAAACCCGGACATACCTATCTCTTCTGATAATTCCGATATCTTTAACTTTTCTCCAGACAAACCCTTCGCAAACAAGAGGGCCCGGTGACCTGATTGAGAATCTGCCCGTTCTATTGACCGTCTCCTTCTTTGGGTCTCCTCTATCGAGGGAGTCTCGTCCTCGGAGTCCTCTTCAAGCTCATCAATTTCTTCCTCTAACTCTTGAGCAACATCGACGAAAGAAGGACTGTTTGCTCTAGACAGTGATATATCAGCCATGATGCCTCTTGATGGATGAAACGATGGCGAGGGAACTGAGGAAGACATGTTTCGAGTATATGGTAGTTTTTCGGTCAAGTCCTAAAGTCAGAGGAGTAGAGAGTTCGAAAGTAGCGCTAGGTAAGATTTCGTTGCAACGGTCAATGAACTCAACTTAACAGAATGACTGACTGAAGAGATCAAACGCAAAGTAACTTGGCAATAGCTTGGATGAAGAGATCGTATGGCAAGGAGATATCTAGCCGGAGGCTGCAAGAGAAGGAAACGAAATGATGGTCAGACTCAAAAAGGGAAGACCTGTCTTGCGTTCATTTTGTTGACCGTTCAATCACCATCCATTACCTGAGACTCTCTTCCTTCTCGAACTGTCCTCCAGATCAGATGTCTTCATAGCCCTCTCTCTAACAACATCAAGGGCTCTCTATATAACCAATCTTTAGTTCTATGATGACCGCGGCAGGAGCTTCCCATCCACCAGAATCAACCCCGTCAAACTCCACTTGGACCTGGCAACCCGAATATGGACTGTTCTACCATCCAGGCCGAAACCTATGGGCTCAGTACGATCAAACCACAGGAGAATATAAATATCTGCCTCCAAGTAGTACGGAGGAGGAGAGCCAAGACGATAAGGCTCTTGATAATGAAGAAAGAGAGGAAGGAGAGATATCGGACGATGGAGGTCCGACCTTGAATACGTCTTCTTCGACTACGTCAACGTTCACTCATTCTAATCGATATCATCACCACCCGGAACAGGACTACCACTCTTCTCTATCATCATCGAACACGTTATCCTTCAGCGATGCCTCCAAATATGCCTTCCCAGGAAAAGAGGAACCTGCCTGTGGATTCTCATCTGTATCTACAGTCACTCCTGCTCGTCAACTTAAACCTTACGACCTCCGCCTCTTGCGTGTCTCGTCCAGCTGCCTTTCATCCAAGCACAAGCTTGCCATACTTTCCTCGTCACAACCCGATGGGTATGCTATCGGACGAGACAAGCAACTCTCGCCTGAAGAAGGCCGAGTTCGTCTCAAAGAGCTTGAGGTTAGCAAAAGCCATGCTGTGGTCTACTTTGTACCTCCAGAAATGGTTTCGACTGAAAGAGAACTGCTCGTGCCGGTCGAAGAGGAGGGTTGGGGAGGAACTTATCTGGACAGGGATGCCGAGAGTTCAACCTCGGAGCCTCAAGATAAGCTAGGAACAGCAAACTCGAGCAAGGCGAAGCTAGAGGAGAACAAAGGCGCCTGGTGGATCGTAGACTCGGGAAGCACCCATGGAAGCTTCATAGGAAGGCGCAAGCCTGGAGGAGAAGGAAAGCTGGTAAAGAAAAAGTGGAAAAGATTGAGTGAAGCAAAGAAGGCGAGCCTGCCGGAACAACTCCAGCATGGTGACTTTCTCCGGATCGGTTCGACTACTTTCGAAGTTTGTTCCCATTTTCTCTTGGCTATGAATCAATTTTGTAGAAGCGAAGCTCAACGTCAACATCGTATATTGCTTTGAACCAATTGACCTTTCTCTCTTTCAGATCCACCTACACCCAACCTTACCCTGTTCAGAATGCTCACTCTCCGATGCCTCCTCTCTCATTCCTACTTCCCTTCGTCCTGAGAGTGCTTCTGTTGAGGATGAGCGCGCACCACCTCCTGTGTCTCATCCGACCATGGGATCTCAACCTACTCCAAAAGATCATATGCGTCAACTTCGAGAGACCCTTTTGTCTCGTCCTGCCAAGCGCCTTAAACCGACTTCTATAGAATCTGTGGACTCATCAGCAGCTGTATCGGCGAACGCCCCGTCATCGTCATCTATCACGTGTCTTTCGACCGAAGATGCTGCGAGAATCTATCATGATAGAGCAGCGATTAGGCGTCAACAACGACCTTCGGTCCCTCTGCCTCAAACCTCGAATCGATCTTCCTCTTCGATTAACCCTCTTCCACCAGCTGTACCTGCTCAGACGGTCGACTCGCCATTAGGAAACACGAATATTGGCCATGCAATGTTGATGAAGCATGGCTGGATACCTGGAAAAGGTTTAGGAGTCGCGGAGGAAGGCGGAAGGGTTGATCCTGTGGAAGTGGTTCGGCCGGCAGGAGAAGGAAAGTCTGGCATAGGAATAAAGCCCATTCTTGTAGAGACGAAGGGAGTAGGAGACAAATCACTCGATTGGAGAGACCAAGGCAAAGCAAGGAGGTTCAGAGAAATGGGCTTGTAAATTTTCCACACTGTGATATCCAAGTTTGTCCTACGAAAATCGGAAGAAAATGTGGTCATAAGATAAGAAGAAAACTGTCGTTAGATGTATCGCGATCGGATGTATGTACTTAGTAGTAGAATGATATCGTGAGCGCGACGTCAAAGGAAACACCAAGGCAAAGGGAAAAGAAGAAACGGAAGCAAGAGAGAGGAAACTTCAAGACTAGTACGGCAGAAAAGGAAGGAAATATTTGAAGCTCAGATCTAAGGGCCCCTACTAGAATCAAACGAAGAATCTACTCCTCCGCAAACATGGCCTGATTCACAGTTTCCTACTCCTAAACATCCTGGTTCTCCACAAGACTTGAAAGAGAGGTCAGACGAGTTGGCTGAATCATCCCAGGCCTCCTGTACGTTTGTGGTGATCTGCTGAGAAGGTTGTCCCGCTGGCACAGTGGCGTCACTCGAACTAGACAGGCCGATAGTCTCTTCCTCAACATCAGGCGCAACAAATATGCTCGATTTAGCCTCAGCATCTTGAAGCTGTCTTTGGAGGAGCGATGTATGTTGGCGTTGAACTCGATCTTCTTCCTCTTCTCTCTCCTCCTCTTTAGACAGTTTTCGACCAGAGGGAGGATCAGACGTCTCAATAGGTTTTAAAGCAATAGAGAGATTACATATACTCGATTTCTCATCTGAAGGTGTATCAACTGGAGAAGAGAACATGGTGCTCGAAGGCGAAGAAGGAGAGAAGCTATTGTGTTGAACGCATGGATAGACAAGATAAGCATCCTATTTCCAACAAATTCAGTTATCAAATGACTTACAAAGAAGTAAAACTCCTCCAATCTACACTGGCTCGACTCTTCTTCTTCGAAGATAGGAGTGCTGGTTTAGAAAATGTGGTGTCGATGGGTAAGAGCGATGATACCGTGGTGGCAACTGGCTCACCAGCTGCTCGAAATGATGTATTCTGTAAAGAAGGGCGCGATTTCGTTTTCTTTTGCTGAGCTGTTCCAATCAGTCGACGAACGGATCCCTGCAGCGACTTTCCATTGTCTACAAGAAAATCAAAAACACGTTATCACGATAATCTGAGGAGGTATATGCAATAGAATGTACTAACCTGCGCTTAGTACGTCTGTTGAAATGTACGGCAAATACTTCTCGTGTCAGATTGCAGAATGTTTCTCTACCAACGAACGATGTACTCACCTTCAAATCCATCAATAGCTATCAGGTCATCCGTCCCATGCAAATCGTTAAACGAGTTAATTCAATTTGTATGACTTGAACGTGTTGGAGGCAAACGTACACAAGATTCGGTCCAAGCTTGAGTTGAAAAGAGCAGAATGAGATTGGAATCAGTCATGTCGATCGAAGAAAAGACATTCGGACCAGAGATGGCCACAATGTACTCACATCTTTGAGCAATATAGAGTGAGGGCCTTGTTGGCATCCCTCTTTAAAACAGCCAAGAGGATGATAGAGTCAACCAATCTGGCCATTACGAACGACCAGATATGTCAAGAGAGCAACTCACAAGATTTCTCAATTCAGATAGAAGAGCTTTTTGACAAAAAAGTAGGGAGAAGACGAGAACGATATTCAGCAAGTTACATCTCCCTGCTGACAACATCCCACAAAAGCATGGTCCGAGACATCGAACGAACCTTCACCATCGTCTCCTTTACCCAGGTTTCTGAGTTTACCTTCTTCTTGACCCGCTTCGGCTCGGCCCAGCTCGGCTGCTAGATCCATTCCGCTGAAAGAAGAATAAATGAGTAGATTGATGCGCATAACCTACATTGCGGTACCGAACGGGAGAGCGGAGATCACATACCTTCCAGTAACAGCAAAGTTACCTAGTACCTCGCCTTGAGTCGCGCCTTCGATTTTCACTCCCAGTTCAATCAGAACCGAATCTAATGTCTGTTCCATAGGAACTCTGCCCTTTTTCTCTCTTTTCGCATAACCCTGTCCGGTTTCATCTTTGGTATCTGGTTTATCCGCTACGGTCACTTTGAATTCTGGATCTAGCATACCCTTATCGATCGCTTCCTGTCCCTCACTGAAGCTCAAACTTCTGTCCGCAAAATCAGGATCCAGTGCTACTCCTGTAGTGCTCAGTTTGTCTTCTTCGTGCACAGCATATAGGCTGCGGGATGAGGAATATGATCCGACCTCAGCAGGTTGAGAAGATGCTGTTGTTCGAGATGAGAGACCAGGTTGTTCAGAATAAGATTGTGAGAGAAGCTGGGTGTCTTGCATTTTGCCAGAGATGGTGCGCTCCATCAGAAGGTATTCATACGCTACAATCTCTTGCTGAAGAGGAGATCATCTTAGTTTATGTTGTTGAGGTGAAAATAGGGGGAGGGAAGACAAACCTGGTATTCGGCATTTATTTGCTTGAGATTTACTACCTCTTCTTCGTTTTTCTTCAGAGTTTCTCGAATATTCTGATACGCGGCTTCCAATGTCTTCATCTTGGTTTCGATGTTGAGCCTGTCGTCAAGTGCCAGCGTTAGGTCTCCGTTTGGTACATCAGCCTCTTGAATAGCTTCAAGCTGAGCGTTTTCGCCAACGCTATATCTATCAGAAGGTGAATCGGGGGGATTGACGGTACGAGCTGACGGAAGTTCAGAGACAGGCTGTCGACTAGCCAACGTCTGACATCTAGTTTTCAAAAGCTGATACCAGAACCAATGTCATCAAATTTAAATCTATCAGAGTAGCGCAATTGACTTAAACATAACAGACGCTTACACGAACCTGCTCGTTGTCATACAGTGCTTGTCGCTCAGACTCAAAGTTTTTCACCTATATTTACGACAGCATAGATGACTGAGTAAAGGTAACCTTCATATAAAAATCTAGATTGGACTAACCTCCTCCGTGTACTTTTTCTCTAATTCCCTCTTCTCTCTTCTTAATCTAGCTATCTGATAATTTGATTTCTGGATATGCGCTATCTTGCTAGCCATCTGTAGTTCCACTCGAACCTATCGGATCCGAGCTTACAGCGATGAGTCCACAGATAGCATTAAACTAAAATCCCCCCCACCAAGAAAACAGCTTACTCGTTCTTGTTCGTGCTCTTCCTCACTCTGGACGTGCGCATTGATGACCATTTGCAGACGCTCATTCGATGCATGTAATACGTCCTGACTCGTTGTCAATTCCTCGACTTGAGATTTTAACTTGTGGGTTCAAGTCGCACACAGATAAGGTGAGGAAATATAAGACGAGTATTCAGTATAGTGAAGAAATTCGAGAGAAGGTGAGACCTCAATGTCACTTTGAAGTTACCTTGTTCCTATCGTCACGTTCACACTCTAGACACTTGACGAGCTCGTCTCTACTCATCTTCTTTATTTCGTCCGTGTCGAAACTTCTTTGGCCAGCCGATCCGGACACCGATCCTGAACCCAGTTGTGATCTTCCTCTTCGGTTGTCCCGTCTAGATCCTACGCTTGACTTTGAACGGTGCCTGGATCTGCCCAGATGAGTGAGGCTTGCAACAGTCGCTTTGGCAGACACAGGCAAGGACGCAACCACCATGGCAGTAGTGATATCATCGGTAGTTGATACCGGTTTCTGCACTGACTTGAGGTCAAGACAGGAAGATCCGGATGAGATAGAAGTTGCTATTGAGGATGAGGTGGCAAAGCTCGTTTCAGAAGCAGAAGAGCAAGTGAAATCTTGGGAGATCAAGGAGCTTAAATCAGAGGGCGAAGTCGGTCGCGTTAGTGAAAGAGCGGCTGTTGGTCCACCTGCATCTGGTCCGTTCATTCTTCGAGATTCTCACGGAGCGGATGTAGGGATGTAAGGGAGTGCTGTTGAGAGAAATCAGGAGGAGGGTGTTGATTTTGAAGAGGATCAAGGAGGACAAACGAGGAAAACCTAAAAACAATCAAGAAGAACGGCTCAAGGGCAAGAAAAGGGACTGATGGGCCAGAGGAACACAATAATAAACAAGGCCTGAGCTTAATGATCAGTTAGCCTCAGGGCACTACCCTTGATGAACTCATGGCTGGTTACAACCCAAGTCTTTCATTTAGCTTTCTTTCTCGAGAATATATCTTGCGTTGAGTAATTTTTCTGCATATAAGGAAGGTACGAGAACACAGCTAGAGTCGGTTTGGAAGTTGTAGGATTCAAACAACTCAATGAGTAGACTGTGAATTGTAAGATACATCTGAAAGATGATAGTGTTAGCTTAGCAGCGATCGGTCAGCCATCCATCTTCCACAGGGTGTATATCTTTCTCCAGAGAAAGACCAGCTTGGAAAGTAGGAAAGAGAATGTATACAATAACAATAAAAGACCAGATAAAGAAGGTTGTATTATCCTGGTCCCACACGAGGGATATCATGGTGCCTGGAGAGAATTGGGTTCATGGCAATGAGTTAGGTTTGAATTATCTCGTACAATTAGGCAATATGGAAAGGGTTTCAGAGACGTACTCGGAAAGACTCTCCAATTTCGCATTGAAGTCGTGAACGCGATCCTTGTGCGTCTTGGAAGCTGTTTTTGCAATCTTTTCCGCGAGCTTCGCAAATAGGAAATACATATAAAGATTCAGATAGTGTCGGGAATTGATTCACCTACAAACAAAGAACAGTGAAAAGACGTACTCGTTCTCGCTGAATCTCTTCGAATCGCTTCTCGGCATCCGTCTTTCTTCGAGAGCCCCCTTCCCGAGAAGGTCCCTCTCCTGATCCAACAATCTCCTCCTTTGGCTTAGATACCGAAGACGACTTGGACTTCTTCTTCCTAGTGTACACAGTGTCGCAGAAGAATAGATGTACGAACGAATGTTAGCGACCGTGCTTATCACTTGTCATAGAGATCTCGCCTCCTCAGAGATCATCTATGTGAAGCAAGCAGTACTATCCACACGACAAAAACGGATTTGGCCTTACTTCTTGGAGCTGGCGCCGCCCTTGAACTTCAACGACCCACCAGCGACATTGGCATAGTCCGCTGAGGACGACATGGTTGATGGTCAAAAGTGGAAGTAGTCGCCAGCGATCAGACTAAAACGAGCATTGCGGTTTAGGCCAAGTATTATGTATTCAGATATGTTTTCAAAAATCCTTCTGAGTTCTCCGATGATGTATTCTGTTTTCGGTTGAACGACACACCTACAATGAGATCTCTTACGCCGAGTAGCCAACGGTCCAGATCAAGATCGTACATTCTGCGCCTCTATACTCAGTTTACTTCGAAAGCTCATGGTTGAACTGATCATAAATGTCCTTTCAGCGTTTGTTGATACAATTTTGCTCATCGCATTCGCCGCCGAGCTTGGTCTATCATGCCGAGAAGCTCTTCTCGATCGAACAGAGCAACAGATCCTAATACCCTGCCATTGTCCTTCGAGCAACTCGTCACACAGTACATTGATTTTCGTATGTCTATCTACATTGCCAACCTCCATTCTTTTTAACCTCGAATCTGCATAGCTAAACCTGTAGCCTGTGCAAACTCCTGTATCCCAGTCGAAACCGCGATACATACCTTGTTGTATGTCAGACAGGTATACCCGTCTGAACTATTCTTACGACGACAAAGATGGGGAGTCGTGGTCCAGATGGCTAGGCATGAAGGAGTTAGAGCCTGGGTAGGGAAATCTCTAGAGGTGATCGGGAAACAACTCATTGAGGTACGTCGCTCCTTCGCCCAAATCCACCTTGCGCTAATGATGTGCATCGTAGGATATGGATTAAGCATTTGTTATTTCTTCTAGGGGAACGCTCGGACAGTCGTTTTGATTTTCATGTCTGCAGAGGGATTTCCTTCTGAGCGATGGTTGTTTCAGTTTGATGACGTGGATCAGATATCAAAGAGCTCAGACGAGAGGCGAAAGACCGACCCGTACGTTGTGGTCTTACTCCATCAATATATCAGAGATAATTATCAGTGTATCTCTTGACATTCTTACCTTCTGCGTTCAAAGGATACGAAAACCCAACGCGCCAACAAAGTCTACTCTGGAGCCTGTCTTCCGCAGACTTTTGCTCCAAATGATAGCTACAGGCGGAGCTCTATCTCCTCTCAACCTCTCAGGTTTGTTCGCTTTTCCGTTCACTGCCACCCCACTGAATCTCTCGTCGCTAATCAATTCTTCACATTTCGGACGCTCTATCGATTGATAGATGAATCTACTCATGCACCATTCACGCTTTTATTGGAAGATCCTGCTCCAGGGCCTCATCCGTCCGATGATGATCTCACGCCCGCACTTGAAAGGTTCACATCGAATAGCATAGGACAGCGCATCAGAGAAGGCGAGCTGAAGCAAACGACTCTTGCATTAAGTGAAATTGAAAATGGAGTGCTGGACGTAAGTTCTTGATCCTTGAATGCAGATGTGTGCGCCTCTTATTCTGACGAAACCCTATTTTTTTTCCTCCTCGTCGTCAACAGATGGAAATTGTTGTCCAGACATTACAGTAATGACTGTATATCTAGTATCATACAATCTCTATAACGTATCTCCCTCTTTCCATTTATGTATTATATGACTGGATAACATGAGCATGAAACAAAATAACCACGTGACCATGGTGTACATAAGCCAGCACAGCCCCAGACGAGATGTTCGTTCCCAGCTGGCAACCGTCTTTCCGTCTCTGATCTCCTCTAATAACACCCGTCGGGCTCTCTCTCCTCCCTTCTAAAAGAAAAAAAGTATGGACGAAGCTGATCTAGAAAAGGCAAGACTTGAAAAAGTTGCCAGGGCAAAGGCGTTGGTAAGTCTGTGTATTGCTTACAGTTTTTTTTTTCCTTTTTCCAGCCTCTCCGTTCTGTTTCTTCCTCATTCATCTCCGATCACGCGTCCAACCTTCGACTCTGAGTATGCAAATCGATAGCCAAGCCTAACTCTTCCTTTTCTTCTTTTGCCTGCTCAATGGTTTAAATAAATTGTTTGAATACCAGCTCAAGAAAAAACAGGCGAAAGCTAAGAAAGCGGCTACGGACAAGGACTCGGCAAGCGCATCTGTTTCGGCCACTCCTATCCTAGATGATGATTCTAGTACGAGAGCTAGCTTGGATTTGTCCAAGGACAGGTGAGCAATGCGACCTTGCTACAAACCAAGAAACTGGGGGTAACTGCTAACATAAAACACCCTTGTCTTTGTTCTTGCAGTCGTGAGTTGGCTGAAGTCGAAGATCTCACCGCCAGCATCGCGGCAGCTGCCACAGAGATTCCTGTCGAGAACGGATTCAAGAATTCCTCGGCACACACAACTATCCTTGTAGACGAGCCTGTAGAGGCTCCTGTCACTTTGAGCGAACCCATTGATTCGCAATCAACTCCACTTTCTCTGCCTGAACCCATCAAACTCGTTTCGGAAAAACCAGCAACCTCGCCTAGCACAGCTTCTATCGAGTTGTCAACGCTCAATGCTCAACTCTCCAATCAACAACAAACGATTTCTCTCCTAGTCTCCGAGAAGGCCCAGTTGAGCTCTGAAAAGGCTCAGTTGAACTCTCAAATTGATGTTCTTACTGAAGCATCTTCCAATCTGTCATCTACGCGAGATGAACTTTCTGAGTCTCGTTCGACCGTCCAGCGCCTGGAGGTCCGAATCACTGCTTTGGACGGAGAGCGCAAGGAGCTAGTAGAGGATGTCGAGAGGCTAGGAAATAAAGCAAAGGATCTCCAAGAGCTAGAAGGTGTAAGAGAAAAGTTTCAAGCAGTCGAGAAGGAAAAGAACAACTTGGAGATAAAAGTTAGGGAGTTGGAGGGAAAACTAAGAGAGATTGACGAGATTGAAGGTGGAAAAGTGAGAGAGTTGGAAGAGAACTTGGAGAGAGTTAGAGAAAGAGAAGGTGTTCTAGAAAGGGAGTTGGGAAAGCTAAGATCGGTTCGTCTGCCTATGCTAGCTTGATGTGTAGCCCATTCTTATTTCTCTTGGTACAGGTTGCTGATTTTCGTTCGATGCTTTCCAAATAACTTGGTAGTCTAATCAAGAACTTCAAGCTGCCAACAACAACCTGACCACAGCATTCAACGCTACTCAAACCTCTCTTTCCTCCATTGAGAGTGAACACAACACTTTATCTGCGTCTCATCAAGCCATTCAAAGCGCCCATTCTGATCTCAGATCGTCCCACTCAGTTCTTCAAGACGCTCACGCCACACTGGAAGCTCAACTTGGCACCCTTCAGACGACTCTATCAACAGTCACTTCTGAGCTTACTGACCTTCGTGCGACGCATGCATCCACGGAAGATACTTTGCGTAAACTCCAATCAGAACACAAACAGACGATCGGAAAATTGACAAGCGCGAAGGACAGGTCAGAGTCTCTTCAAGGAGAAAACGAAGGATTGTTAACCCAGAAGAAAGAGCTAGGAGGAAAAGTAATGAGCTTACAAGAGGAGAAGGCAGAGTTGGAAGAAAAGATCGGAAATGCGTTGAGAAAGATAGAAGAGGGGGAAAAGAGAGAGCTGAACGCGAAAACCGAGGATGAGGAGGTACGAAAAGAGTTTGAAACCATAAAATCGAAGTAAGTCTATGCTGACTCTGGTCGTGAAGTCTATATATACAATACACTGACGTATATCTACATTTGAATGGTTTATTAGTCTCCAATCCACGGTGTCTGAGAGAGATACATATCAGGCCAAGGTTCAAGAGATTGAGACCGAGCTGTCCAATGTCCAAAAACAGTCTGAACAGACTTCTTCAGAACTCGACTCGCTTCGTGTTTCTCTCGAATCTGAACGGAGCGCTCATAAAACTGCCATCGAGTCACAACAACAAACGTCCGAAAAACTTATTGAGAAGGAACGATCCCGTGCTGATGAATTTGAGGCCAAGGTTGTATCGCTCAAGAAAGTCCGACAGAATTTGGAAACAGAGAAGAACGAGCTGGTTGCTGGACAACAAGAGGTCCAACTCGCTCTAGAATCCCAACAAAAACAGCGAGAAGACTCGGAAGCGGCCTTAGTTCGGTTGCAGCAGGACCTCGCATCAGAACGGGAGAAGTTTGGTAAAGATAATGCATCGATTCAGAATCTTCTGGACGGAGAACATGTCAAGGTCAAAACCCTCGAGGCGCAATTGGCATCTGTTTCGAGTCTCGGTGAAGAGTCGGCCAACCAACGGGACAATATTCTGAAGGAAAGAGAAGCGATACAAGGCTTGCTGGACGCCGCATTGAACAAAACCAAGGAGATGGAGCTTCGGCTATCGGCTTCGACCAAGCGGGAGAAGGATCTGTCTGATGAACAGAACAAAACCCAAAAATCGCTCGAAGCCGAGATTTCGAGAACCAAAGATCTTCAGGCTCTACTGATATCAGCTTCTCAACGAGAAGAGAAACTCTCTTCCGAACAAAAGCGGATACAAGCTCTTTTAGACGCGGAAATCACCAAAACAAAAAATCTTGGTTCACAGCATTCGGCATTAACAGATACCCATAGAAAAGCATTAGCTGACCACAAGAAGGATCAAAAGGACGCCTTAGACTCGCTCAAGACTGAGCAAGCCAGAGTGAAGGATCTTCAGGCTCAGCTTTCTTCGGCAACTGAACTTCATGAAGCGACCTCCTCTGATCTACAAAAGGCTCAGAGCCTTCTTGATGCTTCTCAAAAGAAGGCCGAGCATCTTCAAGCTCAGATCTCTGCCAACGCGGATCGAGAAGAGGAACACATCTCGAAGCATGCCGAGACACGAGATCTTTTGGATTCAGAAACTCTCAAGACGAGGGACCTCAGTTCACAGCTCTCATCGTCGACGAAGACTAACGAAAAATTGTTGGCTAGCCAAGAGAAGGAGCGAAAGGAGGCTCAGGATCTCTTGGAAACTGAACGAAAGAAGATTGGAGATCTTCAAACAAAACTCGCTTCTGCCACCGATCTTCAAAAATCGACATTATCCGACCAGAAGAAGGTTCAGAGTCTCCTTGATACTGCTGTGAGGAAGACTAAAGATCTTCAGACTCAGCTTTCATCTTCATCAAAGTCCGAACAGGAGCGTGCTGCTGAGCAGGAGAGGATTCAGAAGCAGCACGAGGTTGAGAGACAAGAGATTCAGGTTTTGTTGGATGCTGAGAAGGAGAAGAAGGAAGATCTCGAGTCAAAGTTGACTTCCATTACCCAAGCCCACGAGGAACTTACTTCAGATCGAATCAAGATCCAATCTCGCTTAGACGCTTCTCTAGAGGAAACCAAGGGCTTTCAAACCCAAATAGAAGCCTCATCCAAATCCCAAGAAGATCTTGTGTTGAAGCACGAGCAGGTTCGAGCCCACTTGAAGAAGGAGCATAACGAAGCCCAGAATCTTCTTGAGACTGAGCGAAGGAAAACTTTGGATCTCGAAACCAAACTGTCCATGTCATCCGAAAAGCACGATGCTCTTTCATCCGAACACAGATTGCTCACATCCGACCGACAAAAAATCCAGAATCAACTCAACACAGAGAGGCAACATGTTCAGGATCTGGAGGCTCAATTGGCTTCTTCTTCTCAAGCTCATGACGATTTGTCCTCGGAGAAAACAGTGCTTTCAGCTGAACGCCAATCCGTCCAGGATCAACTCGACGCTGAGCGACAGCGCATCCAGGACCTAGAGGCTCAACTAGCTGCTTCTTCTCAGGCACATGATGATCTGTCTTCTGAGAAACAAGTGCTTTCAGATGAACGCCAATCCATCCAGGATCTTCTGGACGCAGAACGAGTCAAGGTTGAGAACCTCGAGGCCAAGCTCTCGCCGTTCGCTCAGCTACAGATTGAACTGGCAGATCAGAAGTCTATAATCGAGGTCGAGCGGGCCAATGTCCAAGCCCTTGAGACGAAACTTCAGAAGGACTTCTCCTCTGAGCGAGCGCTTCGAGAGACTGCCGAGGCTGAACTTCGGCAAACAACCGAGGAGATCGCCGAACTCAGAGAGAAATTGGCCAAACTGGACCAATCAACCGAGTGGATGAACTCGATTCAAGATCAGCATGCACTCGATCTGTCTGAGGCTCGAACGCAGATTCGCCGGTTAGAGACCGCTGTGTATGACGCAGAGTATGCCCAGTCTACATGGGAACGGAAGGCAAAGAAGCTGGAGACCGAACTCGTGAGCATCCAGGGTTCTTTGACCTCACAATCTCTTTCAAGGCGATCTTCTAGTTCCAATGTTCCCCCCTCTTTAACACCCACTTATGTTGGACCTATTCCAACAATCAACCCATTCGAGCAGCTTTCTCAGCGTCGACCGGTCGATGCTGATTTGCCTCCTGCTTCCAGACACGCTAGAGCAACTTCGCTTGCTATGCTCAAAGCCAGGATGGAAACATCTAATCCGAATAATACCTCGCTGTCAGGAAGGAACGGAGGATTGCTTTCGCCTGGGATCAATGTGGGGGAAGGCCGAAGTCCTAGATTCTCGAGCTCATCCCTGCCGCCGTTTACGGAGGAAGGGTCGGAAGGATTCAGAGTGGAAAATAATCTAGCTGGATCGCATGAAGGAGAGAAGACCCCTGTTCTGACTAGCGGAGCGTCATTTGTCGAATCAGGTTACAAAGAGCCGGTCGTGCATCAATTCTCGGACAAGGATGGAATTTTGTGGTGTAGATGCTGCTCGGGAGATCTCATTGTTCTCTAGACATAAGGGGGAAGTGGGCTGGTTCCATTTTAGGCGGTTTCTTGGTATATCATTTTAGTCTTCTTTCTCTTCCCGGTTTCCTTCTGTAAATATCATATGTATATTGCTCCTTCTTTCTTCTGTTCGCTGTGCAAAATGAATTCAAGAAAATTGAGCACCATCCGAGCATCGGTTCAAGATCCTAAGAGGGAGGATATCAGAAAACTACTAGAAACGCCATTAGAGGACTATCGAAAAATTCAAGAAGAGACTAATATATATATAAAAAGAGATAACATGACGTCTGCCGTATCTGCCCGTGAATCCATCTTCATCTCTCTCTCTACTCCCTTCATTCTTTGTCGATCGTATCTCAAAGCTAGACACCCAACTTTTTATGCCGACTACACCTGGATCCGAAATGCCTGCTCCTCTTCGCAGAAGTGTTACTCCATCCACCCAATCTTCTTTGAGGAATGCGGTCGCCCAGCTCGAGTCTCTCCAAATCTCTTCAGACAACCAAGACAATTATGAGGACACTATTCCAGAATCCACCATTTCATCGACTGGCAATTCGTCAACAATCTCTCTGACAGACTCGGCAGAAACCTCTTCTACCCAGGGCAAAAGGCCGACGAGAGGGAGAAGGGAGACGGATGCAGAGATCAAGGAACAACCATTCTACGGAGCGACCAGTGGGCTGTGAGTTTATCGATTCAGCTTGAGCTTTTCGAAATGCAGATGACTGCTATCTCTTTGTTTCTGTATGATATCTTACTGAACGTTTCTGAACCTTTGGTTCCTCCTCTTGTCTCTGTTGGTGCTGTCCTTGTGTACTGTTTGCTCATACCCCTGTAAAGGCTACATGATCTCGACCGAAGCACTCTCTTGAGTCGAAAGAACTCTAGGGCGCCTACGCGAGCCCCTTCTGTTACTGGAATCGGAAATCTTGGTACGAGCATCTGTTTAACTTGTTACTCAGAGATGGAAACAACAGCTCACTGCTATGATTCGACCCATTTCATGTTTGCTCCTTCAATAAACGGATTCTGTCGATAGTCAGCAAGCCGGACTATTCGGGCGCCAAGATTGTCGTCGCCATGGTACATCTCTAGTTCTTCTGGAGTCGTTCTCATAGCTCTTTCATATCTAACGATATTCACTGCTTCCATTGAACCAGGTCGGTCTCCCGGCTCGAGGCAAATCTTTCCTGTCGAATAAGCTCAAGAGGTACCTTCAGTGGCTCGAGTACAAAGTCAAGGTATTCAACGTTGGTCAGATGCGACGACGAAAGGCCAGAGACGAGCACCCCGAGTATGTCTTATAAGATACTACTGATATGCTGAAGAGATTGCGTTAACTCATCATGCCTCAACCCTTTTTGTTGTCAAAGAGGAGCCGCTCATTCAGAAAGCTATTTCAACCATGCTGACCCTGACGCAAAAGCCGTCAGAGAGAAGCTGGCCGAAGAATGTCTTGACAGCCTGATTGATTGGCTGAAGAGGGAGGGAAACGTCGGAATCCATGGTTAGTGCAGATTGTCTCCGTTCCATTTGTTTCACAAAAGTTGAAAGACCATGCTTCTGTTCTCGTGCCTAGATGCAACCAATACTACTAAGGAAAGAAGGTATGTGGTCCAACGTGATATCACTTGGTTTGAAGGGCTTTACTGAATCAATAATTCGATTCATAGAGCGGCTATCGAAAAACGAGTGGCTCGAGAACATGGGATTCATCTACTCTTCCTAGAATCTGTCTGTGAAGACGCCGAAGTAATCGCCGCCAATATCGCTTTGAAGGTCTCTTCGGGAGATCCGGACTACAAGGATATGACTCGGGAGGCTGCTGAAGCGGACTTTAAGCAGGTATACCTTGCTTCTTCATATCCTTAACACAAAGAAACTATCACTCATATGTGCTGTATATATATATCAATTCAGAGAATCGCCAACTATGAGAAAGTCTATGAACCGGTAGATGAACCTCATTTGTCGTATTGCAAGGTTGTCAATGTTGGCCGAACGGTACACATCAATCGAATCGGAGGCTATCTCGAGAGTCGAGTGGCTTTCTACTTGATGAATCTTCATCTGAAACCCAGGGCTATCTTCTTGTCTAGAGTAAGCGTTATTATATTTACATTGATATATGCATGTGCACTGACTTTGCTTTGCCATTTTTTTGCCACAGCATGGAGAATCTATGTACAACGTCAACGGCCAAATTGGAGGAGATGCCGACCTCTCTGAACGAGGTCAGAAGTATGCCAAGGCACTGCCGTCGTTAATCTTGGAAAATGTCGGAGACGCGCCTCTCACTGTTCGTTGATCTCGTTTCTCGGTGAATACCCCGCGGCGTTGGACTGCTAACATCAGTCCTGCGGACAGGTTTGGACATCTACATTGAGAAGAACTATTCAGACAGCCCAGCACCTGCCTTATCCCAAGAAGACTTGGAAATCTTTGGATGAATTGGATGCCGGAGTTTGCGATGGAATGACGTACGAAGAGATTGAGGTCAGTTCTAAACTAAATGAATCTGCTGCTTCACGTTCTTTGTTGGCACGGTCTGATTTCTCATGGATTGCTTTGGTCTAACAGGAAAAGTACCCGGATGATTACGCCAACCGAGATGATGACAAATTCAACTACCGATATCGAGGTACATCCTTTTTTTATAGTCTCCTTCTTGATTCTTGCACTCATGCCCTTTTTGAGAGGTTCCTCTAGGTGGAGAGTCCTATCGAGATGTGTTGACTCGGCTCGAGCCGGTCATCATGGAGTTAGAGCGACAAGAAAATATTCTCATTATCGGCCACCAAGCCATTATTCGTTCTCTGTGAGTTGGAAATACTTGTCGCATCTCTGATTTGAAACTGATCGAAATAGAGCTAATGTTAACGTCAATTTCTATGCTTGTATTTCTGGCTACAGATATGCTTACTTCCAGGGCTACTCTCAAGAGGAACTGCCTTACATCCCGATCCCACTACACACGCTTATTAAGCTGGTTCCTAAGGCTTATGGATGTGATGAAGAAAGGTATGATTTTCAATATTTATTAACATATTGTATCACGAGCAGATCATGCGATAGATACTGAATGGTATGCCACCTCTGTTGATAGGTACCCTCTTCCTATCCCGGCTGTGGATACTCATCGACCGAAGCCGCAAGGCTCAAAGAAGGGTTCGCCTGCAACAACCCCAAAGGTCGGCAAGCCTCACCTCGCTGCGCTTTCTGGAGTGATCGACCAGGAGTTGAAGAATGGAGCCAAGTCGGTCTCGATTCCTAGCACTCCGCGTGAATACTTTGGAGAGGTCCGTTGCACTTTCTCTCCTCTTAGTCTTGTTACTCAATTGGTTATCTATGAACACAAAGGAAAGACTAACTCTGACATTCTTTCTCCTCCTATGCTTTTCATGTTTGTTTGGAATTATAGGAAGACGTCTTGGAGGTAAAAGCAAAGGATAAGGAGGGGAGCAAGCTGAAGCCCAAATCGATGACAGCTATCTCCCGACCTGAGAAGTCCTCGCCTCGGATTCCTCATACCGCTTCATCTCCAGCGTCCAAATCGGTGGCTGGTTTGACGGTGAATATCTCACCTGCTACGCCAAAGGAAGCTGAGCCAACGGATAATCAGCCTATGTTGAGAAGTCCGGAATGTTTCTAAGAGAAGAGAAATCGAAGTAGTCTGACGGTTTAAACAACATGAATTCATGAACGCTTGTTTCTGTATACTCGTTCATTCTTGTGATTTCTCCATCTTGTTTTTTTTGTTCTTGTCTCTTGTACTCATGACCGATTTTTTCCTCATGGGCGCCGTTCTCAACCTCGGTTTGTTATAAAAGAGCATGCAGAACTATCTGATATGAATACAATGACATATTATACATAGCAAAGGGAGGAATTAAGGAGTATCACAAACGATGAAGGAAATGTTGAGACATGTCCAAACACCGTCGAATCTCAAGGAGCGCTACAGGCATTGCTTGTGTACTCTTGTGGTCAGTCTGAAATCATCCTTGGCTGTCCATCTGAATGAATTATCCCTACTGTCTGACGTCGATTCCTCGCCTTTGCATCAGCGACGGAACGACTGAACTGATTGATAATCTGACTAAGCCCGCTCTATATTCCGATCATCGTCAACGACAGAGGAATATGAAATCGATTAGTGGTCAAGATCGATAGATTATATCAGAGTGAGAGAAAGAAGAAGACGTAATACAGACCATTTCAACAAAGATATCCAAAATGGGCTCATCTTCTTCGCCGTTTGCGGATCCATCTTCAAGATCTGATGTTGGTGCGCCGGCGAACCAACCGATAACACCTGCTCGGAACCAGCCCACGTTGTCTGCTCGATGATCGTACAAAATGTGGATGTATGACTTTAGTATGAATGAGATACCGTATAGATAGAGGGATACCTAATAACAAAGACAAGAGAATGCAACAGACCTCTGTATCTAATCAGTTCTGAACGAAGATCTTCCATTCCACCTCTCAGTTGTTGTAATTTCCCTATGCTTTCCTTCGTCAATTTAAGATCATTCTTGATCACGTCCCTTCTAAACTGCTTGAAAGATCCATCTCCTTCATTGGATTTACCCAGAGCCAAGGCTCGTGCTGTTGCTACCGCTCCTGCCCAGACCGGTTCGCTGGCTTTCTCTGCGGAAAGGGCGAGCTCTTCTGTGAGGAATCGATCTTGAAGTTTTCCTCCCAGTCGGGACGCCCTATCCGCTTGAGGAAGGGTCGACTCGATAGAAGCTTGGAGTGATGAGAGTGATCGAATCAGATTGTTCAGTAACGCCGTCAGACGGGTTTGAAGGATCATTTGAGATTTGGCGGATATCGGAACAGGGTCGATCGAGTAGGATTCTGAAGGGGTCGATGGTGGTGGTGGAGCAAGTGATTGTAAATGGGCTTCGATGCGAGCGAATTCATGCGCAATCCAACTGAACGCGTTTATCCCTTGGGAATTGATCCCACTAAATCGATAGGAAATGTAGATACAGCAAGATCGTCAGCCTTTCTGTATCATACGTGCAGGAGAAGAATTCACAAGCAAGAGGATAAGAGAAACCACAAACATCAGTCCATCCTTCAGATCCCTTGTGAGATCTCCTAAATCCTCCAGTTCTGCCGCGAGCATCTCTCGATCCTCCAAATGGGTTCCCCTCCTGACCGTCATCGCCAACTCCCAAATCTCTGTCTGATGAAGTCCCAAGCTATTAACATCGCTCAGGTCAATCACGCTTTGGAAGATATCACTCGCTGTGCCAGCCTGTTGACGAAGCTGCTGAGCGACTTTTCCTACAGTAGCTTGCCTGGAAGGAAAGAGGTGGGATGTTCCACATCCAAGACCAATGAATCTGCAATAGGTTGCTGTGGCGGTCGAGTATAGCGCTACTGGGATCTGTGGAAGATTGGCAAATGAGTCCAATGAGCCCGAGAAATAGTGGACGACTTCAAAGGGCACCACATGTATGCAAAGAGACAGAATTATCAAAGATCAGTATTTATCTATTTTGAAAATACAAGAAGAAAAACTAGAACGATACATACAGTTGGATAATTGATGATATCCAGCAATCGATATGAATATCACCGGGATAGTGCAGGCAAGACCAAGAAAGAGTGGCAAGAACACCTGGCTCTTGATCAGTCCAATGATGGTGTTAATGATCCAGCCGATGACAGATGTGATCCACAGTTGCTTGGAGTTCTTCTTCAAGGGCTTTTTAGTCTTAGATGATGGGTGTAGCTGCTTGGGAGGTGGTGGAGGGGGAGAAGTTGGCCTGCCAGAAGATATAGAACCTGGAAGACTTCTGGATGGATGCTCAACAGGGGCATGGATCTCTCGTATACTTTGCGCTCCAACCGGGACCGGGACGAGGACTGAAGAATCTGTTTGATCTATACTTGTTCCAACCTTGGAGGTGCTAGGTGATGCCCCTGGTTGTTTCCCACTCTTCTTGTTCTTCTTCTGGGTCATCGTTTGAGATTGCAGAATGTGTTTGGCAGGGACTTCAGACGAGTATGAGATGACGTAAGAGTACCGATTAGGTAAGCAAGAATCTAACCTCGAGCACCCTGTGTCCCAAAACCTATTCCCTCGACTGCCGGTCTATATGAATATATTCGACATGCCAGCTCCAGAGGATCGTTCTGTCTTATCTGTTCTGATTGTCATCCGTGGATGTTATGCTGAGCTTTCCTTGAGAATCGTCCACTTGAGACTTTCCTTGACGCGTCCTAGGTCGCGGGCGCTCGAGTTGATTCCACCTTGGGCAGTCAAGCCTGTAGATAGATGTATCGATGAAGTCTGGATTCAAAAAACGGTAGTTGTCGTCTTGACAGACTATACACAAGCGGCTTGAAAGACGTCCTCAGGACTGTCTCTTAACCATGCGCTGTCTCCAAAAATCATCTCGTTAGCTTTTGTGGTAGATAGATCTTTTGGCGGCGCTGGCGACACGAGAAAACGCGTCGTGACGAACATCGGTGCGAGCCGGTAGACCCAGATGTACATGTTCCGTGATGTCTAACACTCAATCGATCTCTGATATTCCGATGGCCCTATCCAAAAGACCCATGCTCCCTCGCCGTATATCTGGCCGGGTGAGTCCTCGCCTCCCAAGGTCGTAGATATACCATCGACTGTAACCAAGGAAGTAACCCTAACAAGAGTTTGCATTTCGACGCGACAGGCGCGACTTGGACTACCATTTTCTAGTTCTTCTTCTTTCTCTTCCTTCCTCTCCTCACTTTCATCTTTTTCTTACGCTTCTCTCTTCCTGTTCTTCACCGCTCTGTCCTTTACTAGAGCTTCTCATTTAGAACAACCATCCCTTTCTTAATAAAGGCAGAGATAGCCTTAAAGGATAACCATGGCCGTGCGTGTTTTCCTTCCTTTCTTCCTTCATTAGCCAGCTTTCCTCTTCTCTTTATGATCCAACTGGGATGATCTCTAGGCGCGTGTCAGCCAACGGTGGAGAACCTTACGATTCTCTCATCCCTGTTCACAACACTTTTACGTGTTCTCTCTGGAATTTTAGTACAACGTGACTGATATATGCGTGCGTGGTGTGTGATTTGCGATTTGTGCAACATCTTGCGACCAATCCACGAATAGACGCCAATCGACTCCGCACCTGTTAAGGACGACGACATGTTTTCGGACGCAGTGCCCTCCCGTGTACCCTCAACCGGACCGGTATGACACTCATCTCTCTTGGTTCTCTCTGCACTTCAGAATATGTCCCTTGCTGATCACGTTTGATGTCACTCGTATCTCTCTGGATCGTACAACACATCACGCAGGAGAACACACCAAAATATGACATCTTGGACGAACCCGAGGATGAGGATCCGTCGGATGAGGACGAAGAGGATGCCGCTGATGATCTCGAGGCTGGTTCCGTAAGAGCATTCCCTCTTGTTTATGTCATAGTCTGGTGCTTTGTGATCTGTGATTCGTATTTGGCCTATCCTCTCTTGAATTTCACTCCGGAGTACTGTGACTGATTATATGATGTCTGACTGTGTTTTATATTCTTTCCGATCAACTCTTACTTGAAACCCCTTTCTTATCCGACCACTGCCTGTTTGCAACCGTTCTCTTCCTTACGGACGGGCCTGTATAGTCGACGCTCTCTCCTTCAAAATCTAGAGCACAGGCCGCTAAGGCTGAGAATCAGAAGAAACGACAGGAAAAGTCGGAGCAGAAAACAAAATTGGAAGGCAGAAAGCAGGAAATGAGCAGAATCAAGGTAAGCATTCGGCCTGGTTTCCCACTTGTGAATAGTTGGATACAAGAGAGGTCTTTGTGGATATCGTTCTTCGAAACAAGAGTGCTCAGTATGCGCCTTCTCGTTCTCGTGCTTCCCTGTCGCTATACTACGCGCCTGCTTGCCGCACCATCCGTTCCTTACCCCCGTAGACCGCCGATTCGATGAAACGGTTTAACTATCTGCTTGGACAAACAGAATTATTCGAGCATTTCCTAGAGATCAAGGTCTGTCATTCTTCATTGCGCTCTATCCCCGGTGACGATATTTCGATCGGTCGTCTCATCTGACTTCTTTCATCTCTTTTCTTTGTCGTCATTCTGAATTTGTCCTCTGAGTTCAGAAAGAGCGAGATCCTGAATTTGCAAAACTGCTTGACGCTCAGATGGCCAAGCACAACTCTGGAAAGGGAAAGAAAAAGGCCGCGTACGTGGAGATCCTCCTTCTCCTGTCAATGGGATGATTCACTCAATCTATCTACCTCTTTGGGCAAGAACAGCGATAATAGACGGCGAAAGACCGAGAAAGAGGAGGATGAAGAGCTTCTCAAAGAAGGTGATGCCAATGAAGACGATGACATGATTGTCTTTGAAGAATCACCGGCCTGTATGTATATTCATCCCCTTCCCTCTCCTTCATCTGCTGTACATCCTGAGCTAACGAATTATCTGATAAATGGATCGGCTACAGTCGTCAAGGGTGGAAAGATGAGAGACTATCAGGTTCAGGGTCTAAACTGGATGGTCTCTTTGCATCATAACGGAATCAACGGAATTCTCGCTGATGAGATGGTTCGTTTTAAGTCTTTTCATTTACTCCCGCTTTCGCATCTGCATGTCATTTGTGTATTCAACGAAGATCCTCTTCTTCGTATTTATACTCGATGAAAACAGGGACTTGGAAAGACTCTCCAGACAATTTCCTTCCTTGGATTCCTCAAATTCCACCAGGGTATCAAAGGACCTCACTTGATCGTTGTCCCAAAATCAACATTGCAGAATTGGGACCGAGAGGTCCACAAGTGGGTCCCTGGATTCAAGACCGTTCTCCTCCAAGGAAACAAGGATGAGCGAGTATGTCCCGATTTGTTATAAAAATAAATAAATTCTTGGGCGTGCGTCATCTAAGTTCTAAGCTCACATTTGTTCCGATATCATTTGTCCATAGGTCGAGTTGATTCAGGATCAAATCTTGAACAGCGACTTTGATATCTGCATCACTTCTTACGAGATGTGTCTCCGGGAGAAGTCGACGTTCAAAAAGTTTTCATGGGAGTACATCATCATCGATGAAGCTCATCGAATCAAGAACGTTGATTCATTACTCAGTCAGATCGTCAGAGTCTTTGATTCGAGAGGTAGACTATTAATCACCGGAACACCACTACAGAACAACTTGCAGGAACTTTGGGCACTGTTAAATTTCATCTTACCTGGTAGGTGAAAAGGTTTCGTGATGATATTGCTGGCCCAAGAGCTCTTTCTGTCATGATCTCATAAGACTGACAATCAAGCTTTTGAATATGCATCTCACGGGTAACAGATGTCTTTTCTTCGAGGTATGTCTTTCCCACTCTTATTTCTTCCATCTGTTTATTAATTGACCCACCAATTCGTGTTTCTTCTCCTTTAACAGCGAGGATTTCGACGCGTGGTTCCAACAACGAGGCGAAGACGACGCCGATCAAGTCGTTAAGCAACTCCATAAAGTACTTCGACCTTTCCTCCTCCGTCGAGTCAAAGCAGATGTCGAGCATTCCCTTCTGCCAAAGAAGGAAATAAACATCTACGTGGGCATGACAGACATGCAACGAAAGTGGTACCGAATGATCTTAGAGAAGGATATCGACGCCGTCAATGGTGGGGTTTCTTTCCTTGTTCTTTCCACTGTTCACGCGTCTCGATGAACCGACGCTGATGATTGGTATCGTCTTTCCATATCTCAGGTGCTACGGGTAAAAAAGAAGGGAAGACTAGGTTACTAAACATCGTGATGCAGTTGCGGAAGTGTTGCAACCACCCATATTGTTCGTTTGCCCCTTTATTTTCGCATATTGTTTCCGAAATGAGAGAAAACTCAAGCGCTCTCGTCTTGTTCTGCACGTAGTGTTCGATGGAGCCGAGCCCGGACCGCCGTACACGACCGACGAGCATATCATCAATAATGCAGGAAAGATGGTCATTCTTGATAAATTGCTCACTTCGATGAAAGCCAAAGGATCGAGAGTACTGATCTTCTCTCAAATGAGTCGAGTATTGGATATCTTGGAGGATTACATGATGTTCCGAGGTCATCGTGGGTATTCCTCCTCATTCTTGCTTCATTTTCCGTTTGTAGTTAGCATCAACTAAACTAGATTGAATCGTCAACCCTAACCCATATTTTGTCCTACAGAGTACTCTCGAATCGATGGAGGAACAGCCCACGAAGATCGAATCACTGCGATTGATGAATACAACGCTCCCGGGTCCGAAAAGTTTGCGTTCTTGTTAACTACCAGAGCCGGAGGATTGGGTATCAACTTGGTTACTGCTGATGTCGTCGTCTTGTTCGATAGTGATTGGTTTGTCGTCCTTTCTCCCTCCTCTTTGGAACAACCGAACTTTAGAAGCTGATCGTAAAGTTTCCGTCTCTCCTCAATATGGCGTTGAGATAAAATAGGAACCCTCAAGCTGATCTTCAGGCAATGGACCGAGCGCATCGAATTGGACAGACCAAGCAGGTCTACGTATTCCGTTTCGTAACCGAAGTAGGTCATTCCTTCCTCTATTCAACCACGAATCTTGTTCCGGTTTGTTGGGGTATTTGTCTTATATTCTTCATCCGACTTCTTTTAGGACGCGGTCGAAGAGCGAATCTTGGAGAGGGCGACTCAGAAATTGAGGCTTGACCAGCTTGTTATTCAACAAGGTCGTGCCCAGCAAGCTGCCAAAGGTTTGTTTATCAATCCTCTTGTTAAATCAGGCTTGGGATTGTAGGTGTGAATGTGATCCTTACTGAGCTCTTGGGTCCATCGCTTGGTTTGATGATTTCTTGTTTATCTGGGCTGGAACAGTCGCTCAAAACAAGGAAGAGTTGCTCGATATGATTCAGCACGGTGCGGAAAAGATTATCAAATCCGACAAGAGGTGCGTGCACTACAGCTCTTTCAATTCTAAACCTCTTAGTGTAAACACTGACCATCTGATTGTTCATATCAACTTGGTAGTATGGTCATCGATGATGACATCGACGAGATCATCCAACGAGGAGAGTCCAGGACGGCCGAGCTTGCAAGCAAGTATGACGGATTAAACTTGGATGACCTGAACAACTTTAAATCTGAGAGTATGGTAACCAACTGGGAGGGAGAAGATTTCCAGAACAAGGTTCGTGTTCTCTGTTTTCGAATTTCTGTTTCATCGGGGCTCTGATCACGCCTTTCTCTTCCTGGATACATTCGGTGTCGCTTTTCTGCTTGACCGTTGTCGTTGTTCCATCAAACCACTCCAGCGAAAGGGAATTGGAATGCTTTGGATTGAGCCAGCTAAGCGAGAACGAAAGACAAACTACTCCGTTGATGGATATTACAAGGAGGCTATGCGTGTCGGACCAGCTAAGGCTGACAAGCCAAAAGTTCCTCGAGCCCCCAAACAACTGAACATGTAAGTTCCTCTTGATTGAATATACATTTCAGATTTTTTGCTGACTATGTTCTCGAAATAATCTTCTCTGTTTAGTCTTGATCATCAATTCTACCCTCCTCGTCTACAGGAGCTCCAAGAGCAAGAGACCAACGCGTTCAAGGTGAGAAGTCTGATCATGTCCTTTTCGTTCTCGTGGATGTATGCATAGCTCACCAAAGATGTATTCCTCTTTTCTTGCTCTTCTATCGTCCGACCGAAACCACGCAGCGATCGCAAGAAGTGCAAGTTCCACTTCCGGATGGGCTTAATTCGAATGAAACCCACGATAGCCGAGAGGCTCGACGAGTCGAAGCCCAGAACCTCATCGACACTGGTAGGTCTTTTATGGTTTATCTTTGACATTCCTCTTGTCTTCAGAGCCGCTTACATTGCGTTCGTTTTGATTTTTTCCTTCAAAATGATTTTAGCCGAACCATTGACCGAAGAGGAAGAAGCTGAGAAAGACGAGCTTGCCGCTCAAGGATTCTCTAGCTGGACGAAACGACACTTCCAGCAATTCATTAATGGTTCCGCCAAGTACGGTCGAGCAGACATCGATCGAATCGTGACAGAGATTGAGAACAAAGAGGTCGAAGAGGTCAGGGATTATGCCAGAGTGTTCTGGGAGCGATACAAAGAAATCTCTGGTCCGTACATAGTATCATTCATCTTTTCTTCCTTCCTGAGGTGATCGCTGGCTTTATTTACCGACTTTGCTTGATGCGCACAGATTGGGAAAAGCTTCTCCACAAGATCGAAGAAGGGGAAAACAAGATTGCCGAGCGAGAGGAGCAAGGTCGTCGGTTGACGAACAAGGTCAAATCTTACAATTTCCCGATGCAGGAGCTTCATCTGTCATATGGCCAGAATAAAGGGAAGCAGTACACCGAGGAGGAGGATCGGTTCTTGGTTGTCAGGCTTCAACATTGGGGCATTCAACGAGAGGACGTGTATGAACTCATCAAGCGAGACATCGGGGACTGGCCGCTCTTCCGGTATAGTTTCTCCTCATCTTATTCGCCCCAATCCTATGTTTACATATGCTTACTAGACACTTGGTATATTTCTTTCAGATTCGATTGGTTCCTTAAATCTCGAACCCCGATCGAGATCCAAAGACGTTGTCAGACCCTCCTGACGTTGATTTCGAAGGAGAAGGACGAGGAGGAGAAAAACTCGAAGACAGCTCCTAAGAAAGTGACCAAGGTTTGTTCTCTTCTGCTCAGCCAGTTCTTCCTTGTCTTCGTTTGTCTGATTGAGGCTTCTGAACTGGTCTTGTCGTGTTCTTTTCCAAATGTAGAAGCGACCTATCGATGAAGTCAAAGCATCGGTCTCTCGTTCGAGCACACCCGTGTCGGAAAAGAAGATCAACAAGAAGAAGAAAACATAGCCGATATGTTCTTCATCTTTTCTGTCGTTCTCATTCTTTCCTCTTATATCATCTTCACTCTGTCGGCATTACTATCTTGTATCTATCCTTTCTTTTCCCTTTCTATCTTTCTTCTCTTCTCCTTCGTCTTGTTATACATGATGTTTTTAATGTCATATCGCCTTGCTTAGTCATCATGTTATCGCTCATAACCGAAGATAGACACATTCGCTTCTGTTCTCAGCCGTCACCTTCAGTACCTTGCAAACTATCCTGCAGGCATCTCTCCTTGCTCTGTCTTCTCCACCCGAGACACATTGGCTGTTATTTCATTCATACCATATACCTCATCCTAATCACGTTGATCCCGCTCAGTTTGATTGTTTGTCGTCGGCTGGCTAGCAACCGTTCCGACGTAGTTCTGTCCAGGCTATACACCACCGTTGGACCATTACCCAGGATGATGAGTGAGAGCTACTACCCAGAGACATGGGGCCACCGAGGGTGAGTCGAGATCTGCATAGCGGCTTCTTTTTGCCTTTAGTTTCTTTCTCTCCTTGGGAGATGTTTCTATTGTTCGGATGTTGAAGGTTGGTTTACGTTTGATCTGGTTGGAATGAATGTTGTGTAGAGCGTCTGCCGAATTTCGTACGTCACCCTCGGTCATTCAGGAAGATAGCCCTGAGTGGCTTTTCTTTCCATTTCGATACTCTTTGAAGAGGCCAAGAACGAGGTTATCCGCTAATATGGTGAATCTATGTCTTCACACAATAAAGCGGAAAATACGCTCGCTTCATTCGAGGCTGCTATCAGAGAAGGAGCTGATGCTATCGAGAGTGGTTTGTTCTTTTTTCTTTCTTGATCTTCCTCTATATCTGCTCGATGATTGACAGTGTGTGAGAACCGTGTCTCAATATAGATGTTCATCTGTCAAAGGACGGATATGTGCTCATGTTTCATGATGCAAAGTTGGACAGAACAACCACGGGGAAAGGGTTAATCGGAGAACAGAACTGGCAAGGTGTTGATGGAATGAAGCATGCCCGGACGAAGAAGGAACCGATCCAGCCTATTCCTTTGTTTGATGAGATCATCGAGCTCTTGATGAAGGTGAGAACAGTGTATCCTAATTGGGTCTGGATTCGAAAAGATATTGGAGCTAACAGAAATAGCTCATCTTGGGTTTAGCCGGAGAACCAGCATGTAAAATTCAACGTACGTTTCAGTGGGTTTCACTCTTGATGGGGTGAAAGAGACAGAAGCTTGATCTATCGGAAAAGGCTGGTTGGTTCGGATTCAGATCGACATCAAAGTCCACTCAGATCCGGTCAAGGTATTTCCTGCAATCTCCAAGATTATCTCGCAACACCCAACAATCTATCCACGATTGATCCTTGGAATTTGGCATCCGTCTTTTATTCTTCCATCCTGGCAATACTTGCCTGCTGAGCTCAAACGAATGCATATCGGTGCTTCTGTCGGAATAGCCCGAGAATGGTTTTGGGACTATGTCGATGGGTTCAGTATGATGTTTGATTGTCTAGTTGACGCGTCCGGTCGAAGGTTTAGAGAGGACGCGCTGAAAGCGGGTAAAGAATTGGGAGTTTGGTATGTTATCTGGAACTTTTACTGTTGTTATATCCCAAGCCTTGTTCGGGATCTTACAAAGTAATCGTATTTACTTGGGTTTTGGTCTACTTTATTCCTTTGTAACGAGTAGGACTGTCAACAATCCTCGAGAGATGATCATGGCTGCTGAATGTAGGTCACCTGGGCAGAGAGAGAACAGAGGAAAGGCGACTGGCTTATTTTCTTAAACTGGGAATGGGTTTTAACGTTAACAACAACAAACTAGGGGGGATCACGTCGATTATCACCGATGTCCCGTTAACATCGCTAGCTCTGAAAGCTCAATGCAAATCTCGGGACGACCGCGCCAGAATCCTACGCGAACTAGGGACGAGTGTTTATCTCTTTCCATGGAGCGATAAAAAATACTGGTGGTGGTTCTACGTGTGTCTATTTCCTCGCTTGTTTCATCTCTCTTCGCTCTTTTTCTTATTCGAGGCGGCTTCGGGTATTTAAATTCTGATGTAATACGACGGCGGAACCGTGTTTGCTTCTCTCTTTCTTCGGGTAAAACAGAGCGTTCGGTCGAAGCGAGAACTAGATGAACTATTGACGGATGGAGGCTCGTTCGAAGCTGTTGCCCCGCTTCCTCCTCGAGCACAACTCCCAGCTTACTTGGCAAGCCTTCGTCAGTTGAGCCAGCCACCTTCTTCTACGAAGCCTGCCCTGCCGCAGAGGATTCAGCTTGTTGATTCGAGTTTAGATACGAGCACGTCAAGCACGGGGTCGAGCTCAACCGGTTCATCATACATCCCGTCTGGAGGAAGACTGACGATGAACAACTCTGCAGGATCATCTTGCACGTCTGTCTCTTCGTTGGAAGAGCGGACCAAAGAAGGCGTCAAAGCAGACGAGGGTTTTTGAGACAGGGTAGCATGATCAACACACGATTTGATACACATAGATTCTCTTTCCTATTCTTTTCCATTCCATTTTTCTCTATTCTTTCTTACCTTTTTTCTTTCTTTTTTTGATACGTTTACCTCCCATCATCTTATAGAGTTGCGGGATACGGGATGATATTAGGAATATGATTATTGAACCGTAGAGTATAAGATCTTCAGTTATATGTGGATTAAGGGACTGGTGATGACGTGTGGACACGGTCGGATTTAGAAGTCTCTACCCATGTGCTCTCCGGTGCAGGCACTCGGGGACGGATTCCAGAGATTACGGTCTTTTTGTATCGATGTGATATGTTGTTGTTATTTGCCGCATCGCTTGCCGAGACCTGGCGCGTAGTGCCTCTTCTTGAATTTCATCCGATGGGTGAGACATTGACCATCATATGGCATACCCGAATGAATGAATCGCCGCAAAATCGGGTAACTGATCGGCGCTGGTGTGTTCCGCGGTGTTCGCCTGTGAGGACACATCCGTCTCGCGTCCCGCTGTCCCTCAGCCCTGACGTAGGAAATCTCTTTGACCCGGCCGGTCCGAACTCAGATTTTGTTTTCCTCGGGGTTAACTTTGTGAGACCTGGCCTTCCCGGGCTTTGTAGCCGGGGTGGAAGAGAATTGGATGCTTAAATCGGATCGACATCAAAAACCCTGAATATACTTATCTCGACACTATATCTTTTCTTCTTTTCCTCTTCGGACCACTTTCATTCATTCTTTCTTTCTTTGCGTTCTTTGTCTCGTTTTGTGTTTTAATCTTGGTTGTTTGCTTCACCATCCTCCTAGACTTCTCGATCCGTATCAGACGATCAGACTATTCATCTATCCCATAACGTTTTGGTCCGGACACCTGCTTATCTCTCTACTTCCTGTTCAAAACTGCACATCTGGTTGTGGTTGTGGATCATCCAGACTCTCTGAAGAAACATCCTTTGTCTATTCCGACAGTCCCCCTATCCGCTCGAAAGCCATTTCCTTTCCCCAATCTTCTCAATCTTACAAGCAATGCTCCTTAGATTCATCCCCCTTGCCTCTGCCTCGGCACCAAACCCTCCCACAATCCTCTTCACCCTGCCTCCTCCAAAAGCAGAGCACAACGATCGACCGGCCGACCCGTATGCCTACCACTCCCTTCCCGCCCCTCCGGCCCTGATCTCGCTCGCCAACACTTGTGCCCAGAATGACTTGCCTTGCTCGACTATCTTATCCGGCGACTCGTCCTCTTGGATCTCTTCCATCGTTGAGGAAGTTACCTTCCTGCCCTCGGCAGATCCTACCGTTGCCGGAGAGATCCAGGTGCTTCTCATCGATGGTTCCGCTGTCACCATGCCCCTTCACCAGAGCAAGGCCGGTCGAATGTTGGATGCTGTCAGAGACCACGTTCTTGAGAGTGCTCGACTCGCTCAACAAGAAAGCTTGTCCCGCCTAAAGAGAGACAACGGCTCATCATCCTTCATGTCCCTCCTTGCCCCCCTCATGGCCAGATCGGTCTCAAAGGAGGTCATTATGCCAGTTGCGCCTGTCGTGCGAAAGCTAGCAGAGCCTGTGTGGGCTCAAACGGTGACGGCCAAGCATCACAGGCGACTCGCCAGGTCCAAACTTGTCGATTGCTACCGAAGATGGGTTCTTACTGGTCTAAAGGAGCTGTGTGTATCTTTCTCTCCATTTCAATCTTTGCTGTATGCGTACTTATCATCGTTATTTCTTTGCTTCCAGTCTTCCTCCGACGTACCTCCTTTTCACCGCCCATTCAATCCTCAAAGCCCAACGAGCACTACTAGCCAAGACGGAAAGCGAGATCAGAGTCATCCTGTCGATTGCCGGTCTTCTTCCTCGACCTTCACAATTTTCTCACTCGTCCGCTCCGATCATGCCGGTGCGTGCGAAGACTCTTCCTATCCACACTCGAGCGGTCTCGGTTCCGGCATGCCCGTCATCGATCTCAGCAGGTAACGAATCTGCGTACCCCTCGGCCCACGTCCTGCCTCCCCATCTTGGGCCTACGTACACCCGACATCTATCCAATCTCGAGTTCACCCAGAACGAGGCCAACAAGCTTCAGAAGCTCATCCGCAAGTTCGACAGAGAGCACAAAAAGGCCGAAGCCGAGAAGAGCCTGCCTCCATCTTCGATCCTTCTCGCTAAGAAGAAGGCTAGGGGTCCATCGCCTTTGCGAGAATCAGTCGCCGCGTTCGAGCTCTCCTTCAGCCCTGTGTCGATCATGTCAGTGTACGACTCGACCTGTGCTCCTCCGCTGTCACCAACGAGCTCATTATACGCATCTTCATCGGATGGGGAGGACGAGGTCGAGGAATACCCGTACCCTTCGTTCTCTATGTCTGCACCTGTCGTCGCTATCTTTGACGAGGACAATTTTGAGTCTGTCAGTAGTGATATGGTCCGATCCGATCCTCAGAACAAGACTACTCTCGTGGATAGGATCTCATCGATTCAAATTCGAGAGTTGAATGTATAGATTTCGTAAGACCATATCTTCACAAGTAGATCTCCTTTCTTTTTCTCTATTCTTTCACTTTATTAAAAACAAGGGCAATCTTGATGAATGTCAGGCAGTCCCTTCCCTGATTTTCGTCATCCCTTCCCTCCTTCATGAACTATATTCATTTCACATTTTGTTAACTTTCAACCTCCATTGTTCCTCGTCACATCATACATTTCTGTTTGTTCCACCCACATGTATCTTCCCGCACTATGCTCTTCTCGTCTGCTCACATTGTTTTCGCTTCGCTCAGCTCCGTTCTTGTTTTTTTTGCTTGCTACCTTTGCTTTACCTTGTGCTTCTTTACCCATCTTTTGCATGTACCGATAACGAATGAATCATCTCCTCTAATTCCGTTCACATTTCAGAGTTTAAGAGTACAGTTTCAGACGAAGGAAAAAAAGAACACAACACTTCCTTTTTCCTTCCCAAACGGAGGTACTGATCGAGAGTTGCTATCAGAGATTGAGATATGTGCTATTTACAGAGACGGATGGAGCGGGCTTGAAGTTTGACATAGCGCTCGGTTGATGATGTTCTCTTCAAGAGTTTGGTCGATCTAGAGAACTGTTGGGGGTGTGAGCTATGCACGTAAAAAGGAAGGTCACGAACTATGTGATCCGCGATGGTTTCCAGGATTGGTAGTATGAAGTTCAGGCTCTTTGACTAGGATGATCGAGAACAGAAGCTGGAGGCAATAAGATTTATAGATCACGATAGTGAGACACAAAAGTGGATAACAGATAAGGACAAGGGTAACGAGAATCAATAGAGGATCTAGGCTTAAGAGGCTAGGCTATGGACGGGGAATGATGCCCGTCTTGTATACATTTCTAAAACCCTAGAGGTACTGAATAAAGACGGCACGCCCACTAGATAAACCACACGGAAGGGTTGCGCTCAAGAAGAGATCATAAGATGTGCTAGAAGCACCTGCGCTACATGACTATATACCTGCATGCCGATACAATAAGAAAGCATGAGGAATAATGAGGCAGGAGAAGAAACAGCAGTAAAAGAAGATTACCGGGGTGTAACACTCAGGTCACATCCCTGACATGACATACGGGTTAAGTATCACGTGATCTGATTCGTGGGTTACCCCTACAGGCTGTTCCTTCCCTCAAGCCCCTATGCCTCTTCGTCCATTTTCCATCATGCTCTAGTTTGCATGGTTCATGCCTCATTCTCTTTAGTTCTCGTGATCTCGAGCCTCTCTAGGCTCGTCATATGTATATCTTTAGTTACAAACCAAACGCGCGAGGGGTCCTGATATAAAACGAGGACACTCTCGCGCCTTCTTGGATAAGAGTTTTCTTCAAGCTGAGATTCTTGCAGAAACCTCTTATCTCAAATATCGTGCGGATAGTCTGGTCTGTCTCAGTATGAGCCTAAGTGACACTACGTGAACCATGGGTAACCACTGGGTTACTAACTCAAACACCGAGCCTTACAACCTAAATGTTACACCCCGGTAACCTTCTTTTGGTTCTGTTGTTTCTCCTGCCTCGGTATTCCTTATGCTCTCTCATTACATCAACATGCAGGTATATGACCTCCCAGCGCAGGTGCTTCTAGCACCTTCTATGACCTGTTCTATTATGCATAATCGTTGGAGTCTAAGGATGATATATAAGACGGGTCCCCTTTGCCACCCATAGCATAGTCTACCAAGTCTGGATCTTTTGTTAATCTTGATCCTTGTCTTTTGCTTTTGTCCTTATGATCCTAAGAGTCTGGTATGGTTACAACTTCCGTAACCTTGTCGTTACCCTATAAACTTGAATTATAACAATGTCACCATTGCCTCCCTCGTGTTGTTTTCGGTGTGTGCTCCGTCGAATGTCAGGCTGCATACGGATGATCCTTTTTACAGCCATTCATCAATGTCTGTGATTTATGAAGGGTCTCCATTGGATCAATATCTCAGAGGTTTGCATCTATCTTTGTGTACTCATAGTCTTTGCTCTTCTCCAAGGCTCATCTTTTTTTTCCCTCTTGACGGCTATCTTCCGAAATCAACACGTGTGCGGGGATGGGTCCTAATCTGACAGCATCCGAGATCGAAGAGGACGTCGAACGAGTGATGGATCTTGCGTCTGAAACAGATGCCAATCATGAAGAAGAATATGGCCAAGAAAAAACTCAACAAACCGAGGAGATAAGAAACGTTGGGTCTGGATTGATTGGCTCGATAGGGAACGAGTTAATAGTCGGTTGGAGTGTCTTGTTGGGAATGTCTTTGGATGGTTCACCGCGGAATATTGTAAGTATTGCATTCGACTCAGTCATTTCATTGCCCTTATTCTAGATATCCGGGATACAGTCTCTGCCATGATTACTCACAGCGGTGGTTGTTATTTTGGTTATTCCTTGGGTCAGCTTGAGAGATCATCGATAGAGCCACCAAAGATGATGGCAAACCGTAAAGATCTAGCAGAAATGTCAAAATACATCTTATGCTCGAGTTCATTGATGGGTTCATCCTTACCTCGGGCGGTCGAACATCCTATTGAAGAGACTGAAGCAGATCGAGAAGAAAGTGTGGAGCTTCCCAACGACCCCAGTTCCACTTCATTCTCGTCTCTGTCTTCTTCAGCATACTCGTCGTCGTCGGCGGCATCACTGAATCTGAATTTGAATCGGTCCCAGAGAACTATGCTTTCCCTTGCTTTCATCTTAGCCGCAGCTTTTTGGCTGGCTCTTGGGCCTGGGTCGCTGGTGTGTAGATTGTCAATGGTGGCCATAGGCCTTCTTTCGTGTCTCTATATTCTTGGTCGATCAATCATCAAACGTTCACCTACGTTTGTCTTCTCGAGCTCAGGAAATGCAAAGGCGGCAGTCCCGGCTCCTCGACTGTCGTCATCTATCTCTCAAGCACAAAAGGATGCGCTGATGTCTCTGGAAAGGCTTGTTTCTGAAGCAGAAGCTTATGATCGAAGCATGAATGCCGCTTTAGGTAGTGTCTACGAGCTAGATCGAGATTTGTGAGTGCATTTTCCTTTTTACGAGTAATATTGAATACAACTGACGCTGTATTGTTATTCTTTTCAAACTCTGATCTTCCTAGACCAATGTCTAAGGATGTATCAACGTCTTCTCTTCCAAACCTCACCTTAAGGCAAACTTTGCTCTCTACCCTTTCCACCCTCACCCACCTCTCTTCCGAAGCATTCACAAACCTGATGCCTTTCGTCTCTTCTAAAGAGTTAGGCACGCTCTCAACCATGTACGGCCTCGACGTTCCTCCCCCTCTTCTTCCACCGACATCTCGAACGGATGCGGAGACAAGACCTTCCGATCTGGATGATCCTAGGACGTCACCTCGTCTTTCGTCGTTACGTCCATTCGAGATTACCCGTCTCAACACACCAACTCGTTCGTCGAGATTCCCTTCTTGCGCCACTTCCGCTGCCGATTCTATTGAACCTATCGAGCGACACATCGTTGATCGCTGGAGTTCACCCCCCAGGGCTGGTTCCTCAAGGAAAAGACATTCGATGTTGTCCTTCTCTGGAGAGGAAGATGAAACTGAAAGGAGATTAGAAGATACCTCTCACTTCACAGCAATGCCCAAAAGAACGTCAAGAGCTCAGAAGAGACAGACATGGTCTTTTTCAGGAGGTGTCCATCCAAGGATGAGCGCACATCTTCAAAATTCACCAAGAATCCGGTTGAGAACCCAGACGTCCGGTACTATCGTTCTTGATATGACGCCTTCTAAAGACAAAGGAGGAGCAAGATCCGCATCGGCCTCTCCTATTCTACCGACGTTGTCTCCCTCACCACTAGCAGCAACCATCATCCCTGTCGATGCGCAATCTCCGTTCTTGACGCGGCTCGCTCGACCTCCCGCGATGGATGTCTCCGCTGACTTGACTACTTGTTCTGTTCCGCTCTGTTCTCCGAACTCTGCGGGATCTCGGGCGCTGAATGAATTGACGCGATCATGCTCGTCTGCGTCAGCGTCTTCTCGCGAAGGCAGCGCTACAAGCTCGACACCTTACTACCTCAAACGTCGTTCGTTACAAACCTTGCCATACAAAACGTACTCTCCTTCACATGACAATTCTTTCATCTCCTCCACCATTACCGACAATGCCGACTTACACGATTCGGGGCTTGTAGATCCATTGAACCGCTCAGAATTGTCGACCTCTTCTCCGTCAATGACGGTGTCTCGCTCGAAAGAGTACGAAGCTCGAATGAGTCCTAAAAGACTGGGAGGAGGAACATACACTCCCAGGCGAGGACCAATGGATCAGGTTCAAGAGGAAAAGCTTGGTAGACGTGAGGAAGTCCACAAAAACTCTGCCGACTTGAGTCAACCGAGACCAAGACCGACGCCGCTATCGTTCTGTTCGGGCCATCGGCATACACTTTCCTCCCCTTCATCCCTTGCGTACTATCGACCTCGGTTGTCTCATTCAGAATATGCAGAGGAAGAAGAGGAGACAGCAGAAGAGGAAAGGCAGGAGAAAGACCGAATGCTTGTCCCACTCTCTCACGCTCATTTGTTGACTCACTTCTTTGGCCTGCACGCCAATAGAAGGTACACCCTAGTTTCTTTGCTTGCGCTCAAGAAGGATCTAGTTGACACGTCGTGGGAGGACATCCAAACCCAGGTCGAAGTACTTTTTCGTGGATTTGTGATCGCTCGAGAAGAAATTGGGAAGGAGCTTCGAATCTACCGTCAGCAACAATATTGGGCTGAACACAAGGACGTGGACAACGAGGGATTTGCTCCTCGATCAAAAACAAAGTTGCAAGAACGTCGAGATTGGATCGAACAACTTCGGAGAGAAGTAGATCTGCTGGAGACCAACTTAGCTGCCAAAGCCCAGGATGAATTTATCCCTGGAGGATTTGACTCGTCCGGCACTGATGGAGAGTGGGACTCATGGTGGTTAGACATGAGAGATGAACTTGGAGGGTTGATTAGGATCTGGGAACGAGGGAGAATTTCGATGGGGATCGAGATTCCTAATGGCTTGGTTGACTCGATCGTAGAGAACCAATCATCATCGCCCCCAGACGTTTTGGCGCCTTCAGGTATGACAGGTGCTGACGAGCCGGGACGTGAACTGTTGCGACTCGACGAGGCTGAACAAGGAGATACCGAGTTAGCAGACGATGTCGCTCTACATCTTGAATCTCAACTCCGACTACCCCCGCCAGGAAGGGAGGAAGTCTTCATAGGCGATACCGCGCCAGTCTCTCAGTATCGACCTCCATCAAAGTTGAGCAGAGAAGAACGTATTCTGTTGGCCAAGAAGGAGAGGGAGAACTCGAAGCAAGGTATTGACGGAGAAGATGAAACGAGTGGGATGGATGACGTCGTTTCGGAGCTCAAAGGGCTGATGAGTGAACTCCGAAGACTCAAGCGTCCTCATGAAACAGATCTGCCTGACGATGAAACTGAAACAAAGTCCGACACTCTCTTGACTGAACGTGTTTCCTATGCTACCAACCATCACACTTCTTTCTCTCCTTCACCGCCACCGTTGATAAATCGTCCGAGTCTGCCTTTCGACCTTCCTACCTCGTTAATCGACAGACTCTCTCTGCCTGCGCTCTCTATTGGTTCTTCTGACGGGGACGACCTTGAGTCTGACGACCAAGATGGCTCATTCGAGCTCGAGTTCTTCAATCCGGAAAAGAACGGAAGCCAGGTGACTATCACGTTGGGGGTAGATTCCGATGCCGATACGGAAGAAGGCGATGGATCGAAAGTCAGAGCGGCTTGTTCAACACCTTGATGTTCACACTATCTCGATTTCATTCTCTTTTTCTATCGCTCCATTTTTCTGTTTTCCTTTTCTTGCTTTGTTTGACTCTTTTTCTTTTCTTTTTTCTTGTTCTTGGCCTCGCTTTCTCTCTTCTTGGGATCTTCTCTCTCAAATCACATCACTCTTGGTACATCTACTTTCTGCATGCTCTTACCTTTCTACTTGCATCCCCACTCATATCCACATACTTTCCCCTTTCAACTTCAATATCTACACAGTCCTATCGATACCTCTCTACTTCCTCCACCCATGCCTCCTCTTGTATATCCTTCTGTCACTTAGAATATACCTTATTCGATCGCTCATTCGCTCATCTACACATCCTGTCTTCAGTCGACCGATGGATCGTATACCCTTTGATTTTGTTCTCTTTTCCCTACCAAACTTTTTCATCGGTCGATCACCATCAAAGAACGTCTCTTTCGATGTGTATATGATCGCTTTCTACTATTACAAAGGTCTCGTTTCTCTTCCAGTATGTTTAGCCACGTGCTCAAAAATGCGCCTATGTGATGTTTGGTCTTTGCTCGAGAGTCTGGGGAACGAATCATCAAGACAAGAGAACTATAACAATAGGGGATCGGTAGAAAGAAAAGTGTACCTTTTACTTCCCAAAAACAACACTGAAACACACTTCATCTGAGAAACCTTTTTCTATCTAATCCTGCATGGCGACATCTCCGTCTCCACCTGCCGAGGCAGGAGCTGAACCTGCTGCCGCTGCCTCCGCGTTATCCGTTAGTGATGCTTCAGCGGCTGAAGGAGCCGAGACAGGTGCGGCCGCTTGTCCTGGTGCTACCAGAGGCTCGAGTCGATCGAGGAATACCTTGACATCGTCTCCTTCGATAATTCGGAAGTTGCCCTTTGCCTGCTGAGCAGGCACAGGCTCGTCGGTGCATACAGGACCAACGATGGCAATCGAAGTGTTGAGCGGAGTAAGCTCCTTGTCTTGCTGTAAAGTCTCTCTTAAGGCGCGGAGACCGTGTTCAATCAATGTGTTAAGGTCGGCTAAGGAGAAGAAAGGTGTAAGGTTAGGATTGGATCCCTCTACAGGCAATATGACAAGCATCAGGCACACAGTGCGAACAGACCTTCCGGGAACGAATCATACGACTTCTCAAGGTACGTCTTTGCGCTCTGGGAACGAGCACCGATCGACATGGCATAGTATTCGAAAGAATTACCCGATGGTGAGAACTCGAAAAGATGAGGTCCTAACTCCTACTCGTGTTTGATGAGATGTCAAAATAAGCGCGAGTCAATTGAGATACATCTGGATAAGGAATATATTGATTTGACATACGTCTTGCCCAATTACTAAGAAGCCGACTCCATAAGGTCGCTTTCCATAAACCTGAGTGTTCACCTGAGCCTCTACAGAGAGAAATATTCGACAGGAGACGCGTCAAAAGATGGGCGTGTGTATGTTGATAGAATGGACGACATACTGTCAGCGATAGCTCCAACCAATCTATTTACCGGGATAGGCCGATCCAGCATCATTTTTGAAGACATGGCTTGTTGCCTCATAAAGTTGCTGAGTTGTCAGAAACCAATTTAACACAGCCAAGTCAGTTTTGACGCCTGTTTGGTCTGCGACACTCTTCGAGCTACACCACCCGAACACCTTGAAAGATAAAATAGAGACATACGACAGCACTCGGGCGTCACTCGTTAATCCGGCGATGGCGATTCCAACGTGATCGTCGATTCGGAACATCTTCTGTTGGTATGATGCCAATTCTCCTGTCGATCTCTGCGCCATGACGTTAGCAAGCATTCGAAGCCGACGCCAATCAAACCGATCTGAATGAACGCAGCCGAAGAATAGGTCCGAGACTAACTTTAAGAGTGAGAAGAACAGCATGTTTCTTTGATCTGAGACCTACAGCGGCAGATCCCTGCTTGACAGCTTCTTGGGCGTATTCAACCTGTGAAGCGTAAGGATCATATCAGCGCGTGTCCACTAGCAAACATATAACAGTAAACATTGCTGACTTGATGGAGCCTGGATTATCAAAGTTGTCACCAATATTGAACCAAGTGATTGTTAAACTCTTGTGCACCTACGTGGCCTACGTATCATTCACGCTCATCAGGTCAAACATCCGAACCGAGAACTAAGACTGACCTTCCTTGAGGAGAAAACGTGGTAGCGTCGGAGTCGTATGAATTTCGAAACTGAGTTTCACAACGAGGGGCCAACCAGGAAAGAAAGGAGAAGACACAAAAGTAAGATGATTTAGATACACCAGAACAAAGAGGCGAAAGTAAGAAGCAAAAGAATGAGAGATGGTAAAATGAAAGAGATTGAGCCGATGGACAAGGAACCAAATCCCCCAAGAGTCGAAGCCATCGCAACACCAGATGTTTCTGACGACGTACTATTCTGCACCCTCAATCCACGTCTATCAAGACAAAGGAGAGACGAGAGAGAACGCACCATGATACAAACGAGAGAGAACCTAGAGAGATGGTGTTGATGATGATGATGATGATGGAGGATATGTGCTCGACCGATCTGGGCGGTGGCCTTCCAGCAAGGCTAGGCTGGAAGGGCCAGTCCGCTGGAGGTGGTGGTTACGGACGACCGCGTAACCACCGGCTGCGCTTATGCCCACACCTGCCCATTACCTACTCCTTCCATCTAGACGACCAACCATTCGGACAGTTCTCATCCACCACAATGTTTCCTACAGCTAGTCGTCTGTACGGTTTGAGTGAGCATGGGGTTATTTTTCTGGTCTTGTGACTCGCCGGATTGCCACCAGAACGCTCACCGCTCCGTATTCTCTCCGCTTTCTCCCTCTCTTCCTACTCTATCTGAAAAAAAAAGTCCAAACCGGGTTGAAGGCCCGAGTGGTCCGAGACATGAAGACCCGACAGACGTTTGAGCGGACAGAAGCCATGCGACGAGCCTTCTTGTTCATCGCCCGGAACACAACCCTGCCAGACACGATTCGAATTCGAGCTCAGCAGCGATTGTCGTTACTTCCGGGGAACAGCTCGCCTGCTCGAATCAGGTCGACTTGCATCATGACCGGAAAGCAAAAGGGTTAGTCTTGTTATGGATCTAGATCTTGAATCTGAATAAGTCTGTCGGAGGATAGATGAACAAGTACAAAGAATCCCTTCGTCATCGCTTTCAAAGAACTGACATGAAATTCTTTCCTGCTTGGGGTGTTTACTTCCCTCTTCGATTGAATCAGCTGTATACCGGGATTTCAAGCTTACAAGGGTGCGTCTTCTGTACTCTGCTCAAAAAAATCAGATCGAGAAAAGGCCAAGCTAAGAGAGTATCTTAAAATTTCATTATCTGACCAAACGTCACATCAACAGTTTTCGATGCGAATGGAAGCCCTTAAAGGAAACCTCCCAGGCGTCAGGAAGGCGATGTGGTAAAGATCCATTGCCTCCCTTACTTCTTTTCTCTCCCCTTTTCTTCTACCCAACACCATCACCTCTCCAGAAATAAACACACCTTTCTATTGCATCCGTCAGTTTAATATTAAAAAGAACTAGAGGACGTAAAAATGTTTCCAACGATATCATGATTTCAGCTCTAAATTGACCTCGATCGAAGGTTCACTTCAACCATAGCCTTCAGTCCTTAAATCCGACTTCATGCATAGTCAACTCTGCCTATGAGACTGTCTTCTATTTTTTCCTAGATCCTTTCCTACAAAATACACTTTATAATCCAAACCGAACGCGAGAATGCCGAGCAATTTACAAAGGAGTCGCTGCCATGAAAACGGCAATGAGACTCGTCTATGACATGACCATGTGTTTCCTACCTCTACCTAAGTCTCCCATCAGGATCCATATCGCCTGCTCCAAGCGATTTCGATGTGACAACCATATTATCTGCTCGACCTAGCTCGAACAAAGAGCGCGCGCGCTAACCGATATCTCGATGGGTAGGTTGGACGACTAGTCGGACCGTCTCCTGATAGCCAAGTCTCGCTGTTTCCGTTTTGCGAACAAGGCAGTCTGAAGAACAAAAAAGAATCGAAAGTGGATATCCAGGTGTAGATAGAATAGGTGGAAGGTTTGTACTTGGGCTGAAAAAAAAAGTGGAATATGAGAGGAACACGAGAGTCGTCTCATGAACGAGACAAGGAAGGTTATGAAAAGTTCGTATGGATACTTCGACGTAGCCGGGTCCAGAAGAAACATAAGGAAAAAAAAACCGAAAGGAGTATACAATGGAGGTTTGCTGGGTTGTAAAGACAGAACAACATAGAAACAACGATGACCACGAGAGACCAAGAGAGGAAAAAGAAGAACGAGAAGAAACAGACTGGAAACAAATAAGGTAGTCGAAAATAGAGAAGCGGAGAGCGGATAACCTAGAATTGAACCAAGACAGATCACACGAAGATTTCTTCGTACTTGAGGACTATATACACATACGCAGTCCAAAAACCACCCAGGGAAACGAAGGAAATGTAAGATTATATTGATGTTTATCAAGAAAGGATCGAGATAAAATAGAACTGTAACAAAGACTCACGGATCGTCTCGACCGCTCGACACTGGAAGCTCATCAAGTCCTGCATCGACATTCCATCACCCCCACCGCCTTCTGGTGGTTGGCGGAACAATGTGGGACCGAACACGATCGCCAGATTGGATGCCGACATCTGGTTTACTTTTTCATGGGAGCGCACCCTTTTTGTTCATTCAAGCAATCCAGAAAGAAAATTAGGTTGGCGAGTACTGGAGGAAGAAATATCCGGAAGAGATGTGAGAGACTAACTTGTGAAGATGAGCCATGAAAAACTTGAGAGCAGCATAACTTGCATCCGGTAGCTCATTCACTTGTTCGTGCAATCGGATATGCCTTAGTCGATCGTTTTCGATTTCTTGAGAAGACAGATTAAGTGAAGGCGACGAAGATGACTCAAGTATTAACATACACTTCTTGACGACCATGAAGGAAGAAGATAGGCTCAGAAACAAGAAGGAAAACACCTACTTGCAGCCTCCATAAAGTTCGAGTAGAGCGAGTAGGTGAACAGTGGGTCTGGTAGCTCTCGGAACCATAACTTTAGCGCACTTGATACTACATTGATGTCCGCGTACGCATCATCGTTTTCCAAATCGACCAGATCCACATCTGAATGGGAAGGGACAAGACATGTCAAAGATAAGCATTGGATGGTTCGAGTAAGGTACAGAGACGATAATCAACTGACCTCTATCGAACGCAGACTTGAGTTTTTGAACGGACGAGGTCATTCCTGATAATCGATAGATCCCGACAGACGTCAGACCTATGAGAAAAGAACGATTAATAAACATCAATATCGATGTCCACTAAACTGAGTCGATCTGGTTCTTTAGCAACAGTCGGACCTACCTTTGCTCTCGATTGCCTCAGTACACATCACCAATATTTTCGGGACTTCGTCCCCATCCCTTAACATTGCCTCTGTAAGGTCGAATCCAAATATCTGCTTGCCACTCTTTGCGCCTTCGTCTTGTACGACTTGGGTCTGCGAATGCTGTACATGAGGAGGCAGTGCAGGTTGCTGTCTCCCCCAATCAGATAAAAATGTGGATAGTGAATTTAGAACCGGATGAGCAATATATCAAACACCGAAAGAGGAAAGCAAGAACAACATACGTAGCCTTCTTCGTATAATCCTTCCCGTCTTGGACCTCTAGGTACGCCTCCTCTAGCAACCACAAAGTTGGTCATGAATGTCTTGAAGTCTGTTCTGTTATCAATCGTCTCTGCAATTGCTTTTAACCCAGGAGGTCCTGCTGAATTCAAGGCCGAGACGATCATTCGATACGACATATTTGTCAGCACCTCGTCTGTCATTCCCTCCCGTTCTTTAGCGACCGGATGAGAAGCTTACCGTCAGTGCTGTCTATTGGTGATAATGTCATCCCTTCCTGTAATGTTACGCTCTCCGCGAGGAAGGCATATCTAGATAGATGATATTGTGTGGCCAGGTCTAGTTCGTCCGCGCACTGCTTCAAAAGCTACCGAGACATGACCAAGAAAACAAACAGGCCAAGGTGCCCACAAAAAGAACGAGAGAGTAAGTGTAGCTCGGAAGAGTAAGCATAGATATGTGAACAAGACGAACTCGGAGGATTTTAGGGAGCTGGGAATTGAAGTACTCTTGTCTGATACTCTGAGCGTCCAACACGGCTTTACGGAAGGCATCGGACGTTTGTGACATGCGTTGTCGAGTTTCATCCTCTTGTCGTTGCATCTATACAGAAGAGAGAGGTTAGTAAAGGACTTCAAACCATGTATATTTAGCCTGACTTGACTCGAGCAGATGAACTAACCTGAGCAGGGTTCTTTCCTTTGAACAAGCCCGCCCCCTTGCCGATCATTGCCTTCCCGAGTTTCTTTCTGCCTTCACTCGAATGGCCGTTCGAGTTTGAAGCGTTATGCATTCCTGCATCCTTCATGGTACCACCCTCTTTTAGAATCAGTATCCGCTCGAGTTCTTCTACGTTAACATCAAACCGGGTTTTGGCCTGAAGAGCGTGTATACAAAAATTTAGCGAGGATGGGTTAGCCAGGTTCATGCGCGACGTAACAGACGCCTAGATTGACACAGAAGATGACGAACCTTCTCCATAGCGAGATCTGCGTCTTGAAGCTGTCGTTCATATCTCGAACCAGTCTCTTTATGCTACAAAAGCAAAGACATCAAACAAGAAGGAAAGAGGAGCAAACGATGGAAATCAATCTTGTCAGCATCATGCCGTTCTTTGTTAGGGGTAAAGAGGTAACAAACCTGTTTCCGGGCCTTTTCAATCTCTTTACCCAACGACACCAACTCTTCTCCCATCTCATTCAACTTGGCCGCATACTTTAATCGCTGTTGAGCGATCAAGTCATTCACGCGCAATGTATCGTTGTATGCTTTGAGAAATGATCTGTACAAAAGTTCCGCCGAAGTGTCGATGATCAAATGACAAGAGATCCAGCACATCCAAGAACCTATCAGTCTTGACGATTCCTTCCGACGTGATGCACTAGAACGAGGAAAGCGAATAGTAATTCTTACCCAGCCTTGCCTTCACTTCGGGAATATTGATCCATCAGATCTCGTCCGAGTTCGCCCAGAGATCGAGCGTAGGTTTCTTCTATGCGCGCGCGCGACTTGAGGAACGTCGATGTTTGCTTGAAGATGATGAGGAAGAAGAAAGAAAGACAAAGCGGGGCAAAATGAGGACGATTCATAATTGTACAAGATCAAATGAGAAAGGAAAAAAAAATAACAAGAAGGACTCACTTTACACGAAGCAAGCGACTGCTTTATTCGTTCGGTTAATAACGGAAGTGCGCACTGACGTTACCCGAAAAGAGTATCACAGATGAACATTCTCCTTCCTTCCTTCCAACATTCCTCTCTTCAGTGACAAGACCTATTGAGACTTACATCTAGATCGCAGAGTTGCCTCAAAACACCCTCATCAAATTGCACCGGCACACCTTGCCCCTGTCCGCTTCCACCCACTCCTGAATTAACACCAAGCCCCAACCCATCCCCCATCTCGGGCCACGCCGATGGATGACCAACTCCGACCACGTTGATGCTCGTTTTGAGACTGACCACTGAGCTTGAAGACCCTCTGGTTTCTAAGCTAGGTCTAGCATTTTCAGAATAAGTACTAGAAGTGAAATTTGAATTGAAGGTGGACGATATACTCGGTCGGTATGGTTGATGAGTCGAGGGATCCATTTGCGCGACTGAAGAAGAAGCTGTTGGAGGAGACAAGAGAGTATCTGAAATTGAAGGAGATTCTGACAAAGAGTTGGACGTATGTTGTTGTTGTTGTTGATAAGATGGTGACTCAGAGTTATATGAATCTGACTGAGAGAATGAGCCGTTTCCTCGGTTGGACGAAGTTGACTGAGAATGGGAATGGCTCGTGTTAGATTGCCCACTAGGTGATGTTACAGACGACTGAGACGTGTGAGAGTATGATCGGTTAGGTTTTTGTTGTTGCTGATCCATAACTAGTTGAGTCACAAAGATGAGAGGACACGATCAGTCAAGCTGTTACACCAAGCGTTTCCAAGTACACACGATGTATCCCAACGAAGCAAGGGAGAGGGGAGATGATCAACCCAGCACTCCTTGAGGAACAAAGCTATCTTTAAAGCTATCGGGCCAAGAGCCGTATGCTCTGATAGTCTACACCTTCATCATAAGTGCTAAGTGATGTCTAGCCCGAGCTTGAGGCGGTAGACTTTGATGACAGATGAAGACCGTACATGCAAGCACTACCATCACTGATTCCTTCCATCCGAGCCATGCAGGCGGGATGATCAGATGGAATCTGATCCAAAGCTTACCCATCGTTTGGAAAGCTCGTCCTTCGGACCAAGAGCCGGCAAGAGTGCTCTTACAGCAGAAGGATCGATCTCTGATAGAGATGAGAGTGACGAGGGACGGAGGCAAGAAACTAGAGAGAAGAAAGAAAGAGCAGAGAGGGAAGAGCAACAGAGCAGACATACTTCGGTCTAAATCCTGATGATGATACTGCTTGTTCTGTTGTTGCTGTTGCTGCTGCTGCTGCTGCTGTTGATCTTCTAGAGACCTTGAAAGGCCAGTATCGTTATCCATGGTGTCCGTTGTACGTAGTTTATTCAGATTCTGGTCTTGATTAAGCAGATCAAGAGAGGATGGAGAGAAGACGAAAGGCGCAAGCAGAAGTCAAAATGGGAAGGGACGGAAAGATGGCAGGTGAGGGAAAACAGCCAAGAATTTGATTAGAGAATTCTCGGTCATTTCATTAGGAGACATTCCTCAGGTTTGTAATCTTTTCTGTAATTCCTATCTTGGCAGCCGACTTGTTCTACATTCTATCTATCCATCCATTCATCATCCCACTCACACCTTGAACACCCATCCTCATCCTCGCCAGCATGTCTGTGAGACCACCTACACTCACTCGTCTGGCCGACCTGGCCCGTCTGAAGTCAACCGTCCTTCAGACCCCGTATAACCCGCTCAATCTTCGGACAGGTCTTCACTACCTGACCCAGCCGCTTCGAGGACCGGAAACCAGCTCTTGGTACCCTATTCGAATGACGGACAAGATGACGAGAGGGATTCTCGATCTGCCGAAAACATGGCATAACGAACGACATCAGCTCTGGGAACAGATCAAGGCTGCTAGAGCTGCCAGAGGAAAGTTGGCGACCAGGAAGGGTACGTTTGAGGTTGCCTTTTTTTCCATCCTTCCCATTCTACACCTACGCCTATGCTTCCTTCCTTCATGGTCGTTCGAGCGGTCTTTACAACCAACCAAACGACCAAATTCAAGAGTTTTCTCTGCCGGATCTATCAACGAATTGAGTGAAAAAACCAAAGCTAATCACCTCCTTCCTTTTCACAATCGAATTTAAACTCAATTCCTATCAACCAGGTCATGGAAAGAAGGCTGCTTTACGTGCAAAGCGTGGTTGAACGCCCTTGTGTTCTCCTAACTGAAATTAGAAGGGAATTGAAGAATCAACAGAACAGAGAAGGAAGAAGACAGATAAGATATGCTCATGTGTGTTCTCCAATTCAGTCAGGGCTGGGCCTAATTTGATGGCGTCTCGTCGACTACACAATCGACCGAGGATTGAGCATCTCATGATCTGTTCTCTGCTCAAACCCCGACCACGATATGCTCCTTCATCATTCAAGGGGACATGTCTTTAGATCCATCTGGTATTCAATAAGACAGTGAATCTCTTCGGACGAGATCGACGCGTCTCAAACTTGTTCTCTGTCTCTTCCATCTTCAGAGACATCTAACCAGATGTCCTTCGATGTTTCTGTCTGGCGCAAGTGATAATTGAGAACGCAATAAAGACCCAAGTAGGCAATCGGACCTGACGGCTACTGTTATATTGGAAGAAACACAAAAAAGGTACAAAAACCAGGCAATCAAAAAGAGAGGAGGCCACTGATCAACCCCTGATCGATCGAACGAAAGGAAGCAACGGAAATATCATGGAAGAACGAACGTAGGGAACCCAAAGAGATGATAAGGCGGGAGACTCAAACAGAATATGAAAGAGAAGACAAAGACGAACGCAGGAAGGAAAGAGAAAGAAAAAGACAGAAGAAATCTCCAAAGAGAACAGAGTTCAGAGTAGAAGAGGTCACCGAGTTCATATAAAGAAGGGATAGTTCAGTATGAAACAAAACAAAATGACACAACGGAGAGAAGAAAGTAACCGACACTGGATATAGGAAAGTCAGAAAAGAACGAGGAAAGAAGAGGTTGGTTCGAATAATAAGCGTTTCACCAATGGACCGACCAACCTAAGGGTATGGGTATGGGTATGTAGAAGAGAGAAAGGAAAAAGTTCGAGAAAAGAGAAGAAGAAAAGGAAAAGTAGCAGCGACGAAACAGAGAAGCTCAGAAGGGCCTGCAACAAACCACAGGGAAGCAAAGCCAAGCGAGAAAATGCATGCGAAGTAAGGAAGCAAAGGGACAAGAAAGCAAGGCGTTTCCGAACCATTCAGCGGCCGGAGAGAAAAGAAAGAAGGCAGGGAGCGACCCGAAGAACAAAGAGAAGAAGTCTCTCAAGCACGTCGTAGCTTTCCTTGAAGCTCCAAAAGATAATCACCAGAAAATATCTAAGCCTTTTACTTCTTAGACGCCTCTCGCGCGGCTTTGATGAGAGGGGCAAGCGTGCGGAGTGGCTCTGCTTTTGCAAAGAATGGGTGCTACAGACACGAAGCGTAAACGCCACGAAAGGAAGCAAGATAAATTCAGTCTTTATCTACGAGAAGATGAACGTAAGGATGAAACTTTTGTCAACGAACCTGAAGCAAGCCAACTGCGTCCGGCCTGATCCCCGCATCGACCTCTAAACACTGAGCAAGGTAATCTCTAAATGTGCTACTCAGATCTTCCGGCTTCTCTATTTTGGGCGTTCCGTTAGTAGCAATGAGATAGAGCGCCCTGAGCGGGTTCTGGTGCAAGTATGGAGGTTCTCCTTCGATCATCTCTACAAAGATATAAGACCCCCCGGAAATCAGAAACCCTGCGGTTCACTACTCGATAGTAAAACAAAGAGAACCGAAGGATGTGAGAAAGTTGACGAACCGATTGCCATGATTCCTAAACTCCAGATATCAACCTTTGGTCCATACTCCTTCCGCGTCACCACTTCGGGAGCCATCCAATAAGGAGTTCCAACCATTGTCGTTCGCTTGGCATGTGCGGGATCCGATATTTGAGCGCAGAACCCGAAATCGGCTGAAAGAGAGGACAACGTGGCGAGAGGAGCGTGTGAGCGAGAGGGAAGTAAAACAAAAAACAGAGAAACGTCGACAAAACCACAAGAAAAGACCCACTGAGCTTGATGTCCCCCGTCATACTGAGCAAGATGTTATCACTCTTGATATCCCGATGGATAACTCCGTGACTATGCAGATGTCTCAACCCCGCACAAGTCTCTTTGCTGACGGCCGAGATTTGGCCTTCGGTCATCAAGTTGCATGTCACCACGTCCGTCAGACTTCCACCCTCCATGTATTCCATCACGACCCAGAGATCGCCCTTGTGAAGGAACGAATCAATGAAGTTTACAATATTTGGATGATGGGAGGATTTCATGACGAGGATCTCATTGATGATTAGATCCTGTTTGGGCTGTTTCTCAAGGTTCATCTGCTTGATAGCAACAGAATAGTTCGTTCCGACTTGGTAAGCGGTGTAGACTCCTCCAGAGGCACTGTCAAGTATAGACAGTCAAGATGAGAGAGTAGGATATCAGTTGAAGTTCATAGACAAGATATCTTGACCAAGTAGACAAAGCTATGAGATGTCTTGCACGTACCCTTGTCCGACCTTGACGAGGTTCCTGTAGAGCTTTGTCGGGTCAGCATCAGTACAGATTGCGTTCAGCCGAGCGATGACATCCGAGTTGTCTTTCTTGTCTCTTCGTCGAGGTGTCGCCGTTCCGGAAGACGCCTGTTGCTGTTGCTGTTGTTGCTGCTGATGCTGTAACTGATGTTCCTTGGCCTTACTGGCCTGCCTTGACAGAGCTGCCGCTGCCGAGCCAGCGGAGGGCGGCTGATTTGATGTTTCTCTTCCATTTCGAGCGCTCGATGTACTCTGGGGTACCCTGCCAGCCGACGACATTGACTTTTGTAAACCAGGGTGGTTGTAAGCGACAGGTGGAGATCGCGTGCTCTTGGATCGATCCAGCATAGAAGGAGCCATCGCGTAGTTTTGCGTCGGAGCAGCTCGATGGGACATAGATCGGTCGAGAATCGCGGGTGCAGGACCTGAAGAGGGGGAGATACGAGGAGGGAGCGACTGCTTGGTTGTCGGCGCGGGTGGAGCTGGTCGGGGTGGGTCGGATCGCTGTGAAGGTTGCTTCTTGATGGCTCCTCCGGGAGGAGAGGGAGCCGATCGCTTGGGTTGATACCCCAGAATTTGATGGGAAACACATTAGCACGAGAGGTCAGACGAGAAAAACAGGGGTTCAAGCAACGTACATGGTTGCCAGGCTCTCGCTGACTTTGACCCTCGCCTTGCCATTCCGGTTCCCACGTCTGACTGTCTCCTGCGGCTCCCTTCATCTTGTCCCAAACGTCTGAATCCTGCCGTGTGGGATCTCCCAAGCCGACTCGCTGATAGACCTCGACAATGTCTTGCATCTAGAGAGGAACCAACAGAATTGATAGGAAAAGATCAGTTCGGCATTTGCCCATGTGAGAATGAACATTGTCTTCTTTCTTTCTTTCTTTTAAAATGAAACGAGAACGTACGAGCTGTGGATTCTGCTCCTGCTCGGTCCTAGAGATTCCGGATTCTTGAAGTAACTGCTGCCACTCCCTAGGCAGACCGGTGACTGAACAATGGGCGACAGATAAAAGCGAAGGAAGGAAGGACAGATGAGCTCGAGTTGAAAGAAGGATCTGATAGAAACATGGGTTGAACTCACACTCTCCCGTGTCGTTGTTGAAGCCGACATGCGTAAGATGTACAGGATCGTAAGGCGTCGAAATAGTAATGGGCTTGTGGCTTCCGAGGAGGTCTTTATGGAGTAAAAGATGAATGTACCGTCGATTGACACCGATTGTAAGAATGAAGACAGGGATGACGGATGTATTGAAGCAAGAAGGTCGAAAAACAGACGTCAGCCTATACGGGACGGATGAAACGACTTTCTCATTGAATCGCTTTTTTCAATTGTTCTCGACGATAGAACAAAGTACAAAATGAAGCGAGGACGGCAAGAGACAAGAACGTACCTTGAAAGGCTCCGAGAAACCCTCCTTTCTTTTCCTTTGATCCTGAGCCTTTGCCCAACGTCGCACTCCGTTCCCTAGACTGTTTCTTTTCCGATACCGGCGGCATTGAGTTTGGTGTCGATATGGGCAGGGCCGCCGGTTCGGTGGTGTAGGGCGAGGAGGGACCAAAGGGCTTTTCGTCCTGATACGAAGTGGATGACGGAGGAGGTGCCGAGTACGAGCTCGGGGAGGTAGAAAATTCCTCCGGATGTCCAGCATACGGGCCGGTTTGAAGAGCTCCATGGTTGGTAGGAGGGCCGGATGATTGAGAGTACTGCTGTTGGATGGTCGGTCGGGAAGAGTAGGAGCTATACGCCGTGTTTTGGGTTTGTATCTGCGACGGCGGCGGCGGCGGCGGAGCACGAGATGGAATGAACGCGGAGGGAGAAGAAGTGGTGATGGGCGTAGAGGATCCGGAGGAAGAATAGACGATCTGATGAGAACCTTGCCCTAGAGTTTGACCGTTGGTGGCACCAGTGTTGAACGACAGAGGAGTACGACTCTTGTTTGGATCGCTCACTTGACGGGATGCCCCTGGGCCAGCAAGGCCCTCACTCTGTCTTCTACCTATGGAAGGTGCAGCAGAAGAGAGTGATCTGACTGGTCCGTTGGGTGGTCTATTGGAGGTGAACGATGGAGCGTAGGGTGTTCCACCTTGGTTTGGATCATCAGGAACCGCACTCATGATGAGACTCGACTATAGGGAAGGTAAAAAGATAGAGAATATCTAGGGGACCTTCAAGATGATTGCTCGAAGTGAAAAAACCAAAGGAGGGCAGAGCGAGCGAGCTGAAGGTGATGGGACGGAAGCAACAGAAGAGCAAGCTCTCAAAGACAGTTCAGCAAGGCGAGGTGGCTACCGAAGTGATCTGTATATCTGTCTGTCTGTGGAACCAATAAAGAAAGGATCGAGCTGATGGAAGGAAGGAAGAACAAAACAGCACAAGTGTCGACTCGCTCACGTCAAAAGGGACGAAGGCGAGAGGGAGAAGGTGTTTGGGCAGGGTGTGTTTGGACTGGGCTTTGAAATTCATGTAAATTTATATAGATTGTTCGAAATTCATTGAAATTCACTCGTAGTCAATATCCTGCTTGTTCGTCCTACAGACCCTCACTCACCATCCGTCCGAGGTCATACTCGTTGAGCAGACTGTCCACTAACCTGTTCTCTGACAAGCGATGCTCACTCGGCCGCTTAGACTAATCGCTGTCGATGTCTCTAGATGGGATCCTTCTCAAGAGGTGACGATTCGTTTTCTCATGACTAACGCAATATTTTTTGAGTGTTGCCTATAAATGTATTTCGTTTATTGATTTCAATGCATTGCTCTGGGGTTTTATACTGTCTGATAACGAATCGATCTGATGATTGAACCCGAAATGATAACGAAATACCCCAACACATATACGACAACAATTAAAACAATACAAACACAGACATTCAATCAACTGTTGGACTTCGTGGATGAACCTTCGGCTGTTAGGATCAAGCGTTTCCGCCACAGATCAGACGCGCTGAGTGAATCCACTATTCATCGCTCGCTCCTTGAAAACGGGAGGCCTGTTTTCGCAATGACTGACCTGTGGCTCGGCTCGGTTCCTTCATCCAGGATCACTTGTCGGCAGGTTACTTCCTATATACGTCTTGCAGCATACGATTCCTGTCAAGACACCAGTCGAGTTCAAGTTGGGATCTCATGGTCGTCCGTACATAGCGAGTTCTCTCTTATCATAGTCATTCCTTGATGTCTTGATATGGTGAAAGTACAAGATAATCAAGTCTGATATTCTTTCTTCTTCCCATTCTTTGTTATCTCCGACGTTCCGGTGATTTGCGCGCATGCATATCCTGTCTGAAACACAAGGCAACCCCGTCGACCGATTCCCCATTTGACTATAACATCTCTCACGACGGACCATGGGTCATCGGTGCCTTTACCTTTGGAGGAAAAGTAGGAGTGGACGTCATGTCGTTGGATCTACCAGACGGGATAGAGAGTACTTTTGATCTGAGAGAAGCTCTCTACGATCAGGTTCGCTTGATTCTGTTTATCCATATGTCCACCTAGACTTCTCTCTAATTCTTGCTTGTCGACTCATCTCTATTCACTCTCTTCTACTCCCTCAAAAAGCTTTCTCCTTCCGAAAGAACTACCATCTCGCTCCTTGCTAATAAATCTTCAGAACAGCCCGGAAAAAGAGAAGAGGAGGAAAGAATCTACCTAGTCCGACTATGGATGTACAAAGAATCCCTCTCGAAACTCATCGGGCTTGGTGCCTCTCTTCCATTCTCTGATCTCTCTTTCGACCTCCCTCCCCCATTTGATCTTTCTTCTTCAAATCAGTCTCGATCCGAACTGGCCATCAAGATATTGAGTGTCCACGGATCGGTATCCCGCATCTTTCCGCCTCTGTCCGAGATGATGTTCCGTGAAATCCAGTTGCCCATCGTACCGCCTCAACAGACCCCTTCAGGCGTCGTCCTTACCACCGCACTGATTCCCACTCTTCCCACCACAAACGACAACGGTGGTGATAACGATGATTATCATGAGAGGCTTGAATTGATTGAAGTCGAGCACGTCATCAGCGGCGTGTGGAAATCCCAAAATGGCTCTTCAAATAGAACTTGATGGCTTGTGAGCTATAGTTGTGAATGTGGCCATATATGTATTACTCGAAAATTAGGTATCAGGAGGGATATATAGCTCATAGCGTTCAAGAAAGATGAAGGACTCTGCAGAACAATAGACAGACGACCAGACAGAAAGGTAGCAGATAGCGGAGAAAACGATGTGTTTGAAAAGGACGAAGACAAAGCGCATAATGTTAGATACACAACAGGAAGACGAATATATATATATATGAGTAGATGGCTACATTGGAGATCGACTTGAGGGGAAAAGAAAAGGAAGGAAATGTTTCTCGAGATTAAATATGTAGACGCGTAACCCAGATCGCACAAAGATCAAGAAGAAAAGCAAGAGAAGAAAAGAAAAGAGAAGAGAAGAAGAAAAAGAAAACAAGAACAGAAGATGAAAGACGGCTAGATCGGTGTGTATGGACACACTCTATACTTCCTCCTCTTTGACTTCCAACTGACCTTGCTCCGTTTCGCCCTGGTTCATCGTAAGATCACTCACATCCAACGAACTCTCTTCGCCCTGCTCTTCCTCCTCTCCCTCCTCTTCGTCCTCGTGATCGACCTCATCTTCCGGTTCGTCGACCATTCCGTTTGCGCTGTCCCTATCCCTGCGCCTATCCTGCCGGCCGCTCAGAACTAGGGGGCTCGACTCGATCTTCCGACTGACCCACTGGTTGTTTTCGTGCCAGCAAACGTCCATTGAGGATTTCGACCTCAACGTCGGTTCCCTTCCCAGTAAAAGTTCTACTAGGTCGGCCATCCCATGAGACGCGCACCGGACGGTGATTGCAAATGACTTTAGGTGCGGATTCGCCGTCATACGGAGCAAAAGTCGAGGAAGACGGTACAATCTCGAAGGGTCGCCCGCGACGATGACGGTGAGGTCTAATGTCCAGTAGGTTTTCCAGAGAAAAAGAAGAGCAACGTTAGATGTTGAAAAGAACCTTTGGATACATGCAATCGAATAAACAAAGAAAGGCACGAACGATGTGACTTTAGAGGAAGATTAGGAAACTTGCTCATCGCCCGACTAGGATGAGTCAAGCAAAACATGAACTCGGACGATGTCGACCGTAAACGAGGCCATGCTTTGGAAACTGTAGGCAAAATAAATGTCGGCAAATGATGTTGGTGATAGCTGATTCATCCATCAATCAAGAGCATACACCAAATGATCAGACAAGGAACAGAATTCGGCAGAGTATGGAAGGAGTCACAGCTATCTCAGGAGACTCACACTTTCGGATTCAGTTTTGGATATGCTTCCCAGACGGCCTTGCCCAGCATGAGCATGCCTCTACCCCCAATGATTTCTTCAGTTGACATCGCACTCTCCGAGCTAACGAACCGGATTTTGAGCACCTCCAGATCCTTCAGATTGTCGAGAACGAGACCGACCACGGACTCCGGGTTCCTCCAGTCAGCCGGTACTTCTCGAAGCACGGCCCGCTTGATCCAGGAAACCAGGGCGGGACCACGGGTCGGAGAAGACAGAACAGGGCCAAGAAGTGCATAGGCCTGTAGAGAGGTCACATGAATGTGCCGATACAACAACGGAGTGGCGATCTCGTGCCACTTAAGAAAGACAAATCATATGCTTTGTTGAGCAACAACAATGAAGTTACGACACTTGATCTGGCGCGTAGGGTACTGACCGTCTTGCAAACCAGGGATAGGGCCCACCGGGTTCTACTTCTTAATTCTTCCTGTCGTCGGGCGAGTACTTCTTCCGGACTCGGCTCTGCCACCCTTTTGAATCTATTCGGCTCCCATGAGTTCCAGAACTCGATGGGCTCAGGGCTTTCATCGAACTCGCCAAACTCTCTAGCCTCAGATCTTGTTTTGAGCAACATGGGCAGTAACCATCTTGGTTTAGAGCCTGGCGCCAATGGTTTTGAACTCAATTTTGAAGTGCTGCTCGTGCCAACAGAATACCACTGGTTTCCGCTCGGTCTGAGTACATTCGATTTTTCCGCTAATGATGGTTCATTTCGCTCTCGTTCAGGGCAGCTTCGCGCGACGGTTGCTTTTGTCAGCTTGTCGTCCAGTCGGTAAGACTCAACACATTCCGAGATGATCATCATTTGAAGTTCAAGCGGTAATCGAGGAATGAGCAGGGCCGTATGTTGGGAAGGTTGGACCGAAGATGAAGCAGCCTCGGGACGATATTTGACAGACAAGGGTAGAACGTCGGGTTGATGAGTGTACAGTCGAGAATCCACAAACCTATCGGATGCAAGCGATGGAGGAACAGAAGGATGCATCATAGAGGATGACGAGGATGCTATGGAAGGGAAGGAAAGATTCCCGAATGCGTATCGAGAATGATAATGGCTGATGTCAGCAGTGCGCTGCGAAGACGATAAAGTATTTGTGACGGCTGTCGGGTGGGAGACGGCATCGACCGGGAGTGGATGACCAATCTTAGGAGAGCTTGTAGAGAGAACTTCGAGAGAAGATAAGATGATACATCTGAAAGAGAACAAGAGAGAACTCAGTCACTGCGAGTAAAGTGTCTGCATGGGAAACGAGGAACAGAACCGGCGAATAAGGGGGTGACTGACTTTTGACCGTCCGCTTGGGTCTCAACACGATAGCCGTTCAGTTTGACGATCGTGTTTTCCTCGAGAGCTGTCAGGGCACAGGATAATGATGATGATAACGGAACGGATGCTCGATCTAGAGTGGTCTTCATATATTGAAAGCTATCAGAGAGTAGAAAACTGAGGAAGAAGGAAGAGGAGATTCAGTAAAGCAAGACAGACGTGCGCATATAGCCGCTTCTATCTAGTAGCCCACAAATGCCGCGGCAGGCCGAGTGAACGAGAAGAAAGGGAGAGAGAAGAAACTAACTTAATGACTGGAAGATGAGATGGCTCATTCGATGAGGGAACAGCTGGGTGGAAAGATGGATCAGATAGAAAGAGCACTTGAAGGACCGGCCTGATGATAGAGGGGCCGACTGAAGGCTGGGAAAAGTACAAAGTGGATACCGCATGAAGTGTGAGTGGATTGAGGCCGATGATCGAGATTGGCGTGGACATGGCCTGAGATTAGCTGCCAGAGACGAAGAGCTGTCGACAATGATGCGTATGAAGGAGCAAAAGAGAATGATAGGATGAGTAGAGATGTGATCAATCGACGCTAAAGGATGTGTAAGGACAGAGACCTTTGTTGGTGTGTCAGCTGTGAGGTGTCAATTCTGTGGTGTTCGCTGATGTGAGCGCGAGCTGTCTGGCCGGGTTGGGTGTCTGGCCGGATCTAGAAGGTTTCTCTAATAGGCGGACTACAAAGATTCCTAATGGATGTTCTCGATTGTTGGTATTACAGATTTCTCGGACGATGACTACAAACTCTTGTAATGGGCCCACTAGGAAGAGCTCCACACGAAACCATTAGACAACTTTGTAGTACGTCGAATACAAGGGTTTGTAATCTATAAGATACTACAAATATCTTCTATTCACTTTCGGAAATCATTAGATACATTTTGTATTACACAGCTTTTTCTCACCCTCTTCAGCCCGCCACACACCCACCATTCACTCACCACTGCTATTCCTCTTCGCTTGCTCTGCTGCTTGCATCCATCACTCTAGTCCACATACATACATCCATGACGGCCCTTCTTCCCCCAAATCTTCTCAAGCTATTTGCCCCCCGTCCACCAATCCCTTACATCAAAGGTGTCGGTCCGGATCCTAATGTCGTCAGATCTCACACCCTCACCGGTGTCGGTGCCATCTTTTCCGAGCTAAAGGCCGAGGAAGCGAAGAAAGAGCAGCAGCGGCTCGAGACCGGAAAGGATGAGGATGAAGACGAAGAACAGGACGTGGAGGACGCGTTGAACGGAGGACAGAAGCCTGTCAAGAAAAAGAAGGAAGCCTTTACCCTTTGCGAGGAGGAGAAGCGAAAGCTCAAGAGGGAAGAGAAGCTTAAGCAAAAAGAAGAGTGGAAGAAGAACGCAGAGAGTTCTTGTAAGGCTGTTCTTCTTTTCTCTTCCTTTGTATTTTCAAGAGTTGTTCTCGTCCGTTTTCGTCAGTCGGCATACTAATTCATCGTGCGTATTTATTTAAATACAGACCATCCTCAAGATGATTCTGAAGCTGTCGGCGATCCTTACAAAACCTTGTTCATCTCACGTCTGGTGAGATCTTGACATCTAATTTCCATACGTATCTTTACTTCACTGACATGTTCGTGTTCGCGATACCCAATTGGCCTCTGTAGTCCAAAAAAGCCACCGAGGTTGACGTCCGAAGAGAATTCGAAATGTACGGAGCTATTGAGCGTGTTCGAATCGTTCGATCCAAAAAGGGCACTAGCAGAGGATACGCGTTCGTTGTGTACGAGCGAGAACGAGACATGAAAGGTCGGTTCTTGCTTTGCTCTTTTCCCTCTCATATTACCTTGTCCTTTGCTAAGGAGCTTCTCTCTAACTTACCTTCTTGATCTGAATGCCACCTCCTTTTCATAGCTGCCTATAAGGACGCCGAGAACATCCCTATCCAAGGAAAGAACATTCGAGTGGACGTCGAGCGAGGACGGACCGTGAAGGGTTGGAAGCCAGCTCGAATAGGTGGTGGTCTCGGCGGGAAGCCCAAGCCTGTCGATCACTCTGTTGGCGGCGGATTCAGTGGAGGTCCACCAGGCGGAGGCTTCGGTGCGCCAAGGGGCGGCTTCCGAGGTGGATTCCGCGGCGGAATGGGCGGTGGTGGTGCTGGTGGCGGCTTCAGAGGCGGCATGGGTGGCTCAGGTGGGGGTTTCCGAGGAGGAGGATCTGGTTGGTCATCTTCTTTGCACCTGCAAGAACGTTCTTTCTTTCCCTCAAATAAGTATCACGAACTGACTTTAGTGTATTCTTGACATTTGCAGGAGGTGGCTTCCGAGGTGGTTTCTCTGGAGGAGGCGGCGATCGAGGTGGCTACGGAGGAGGTGGCTTCCAACCTCGAGGTGGAGATAGTGGCTATGGCGATCGAGCCGGCCGAGGTGGCTATGGTGGAGGAAGGTAAGTATTTCTCTTTCCGCTCTTTTCGCTTTTCTTCCTATTTTCCCTCTCTTTCTATCCACAATATCGCTATCCTCTTTTTGAAGCCTATGGAGAGGTAAGAGGCTTTTCCTATTCCCGGGAAAAAGGTAAAACCAAATCACCCCTACCATCCACACGCGTAGGGGAAGGTCCTCGCCAAGATACTACGAATCGAAACCTGTCTATGACACGAGAGAACCGAAGCAAATCCGCAAGAAAAACCCCAATATCTGGGCGCGAGGCCCCTCCTGTTCTCCCTATCATCTCTTTCACGAGTCGGGGAGATCAATCAAAGTTGGGGCTCTTGTTGTTGGGAGATGCGAAGCCGGAAGGCCTCACGCTGTTCCTTTCGGCCTTGTCCTCCGGCTATGTGCCCTCTCAATCATCTTCTTTATTTCCTTCTACCTGACCGGTATCACGCCCTTATCGAGAGAACAAAACAAAATACTAGGCGAAGTATTTCTTCCCCTCATATCCTATTCTCCCTTTCTGTTCCTTCACTCCCCCCTGTTTTGCTTCGATACTTCGATTTCTTCTCTGTTTTGCTCAAACCCATCGTAAGCACTGAGCATCCGAAGAAGAGAAAAGGAAAACTCACTTGTTATCCCCTATTCCCTTTCCCTTTTTCTTCTCATTATTAAATCACTTTTCCCTTGTCCGTTCGTTCTGCTCATCGCTCATCGCTCGGAAACCAAACCAACACGTAAAACAGCCGAGGAGGAAGTGGTGGAGGCCTTGGATATTCCAACCCTGGATTCGGTGGTGGAGGTGCCCCTCCTTCGGATGGAGGATACAAAAGAGAGTACGATAGCGGAGGACCCGGCGGGTACGGAGGTAGAGATGAGAAGCGACCGAGGTACTGAGCCCGTCGGTTTGATATACTCTCGTCCTTCGTGCGTTCGTCTTATACCATGGATCATGTCGCCAATTTGTGAACTTTCCGAGAAGATTGGGTTCTCGTGTGCGCTTTTTTCTCGACTTCTTTCTCGCATTAGGCATGATTGGTCATGAGGTCAAATCGAATGTAGGCACAAAATAGTATTGGAAGAAAAACAAGTGAAAGAGATGATAAACCCCCGAGGATGAGTTACAGATCGGTTGATAAGGATATGTAAACGAGATGAAACCACCGACGAACAAAAGATGAGAGAAAGAAGAGAGAATGAACGAGTTGATATAACAGAGAGAAGTGAAATTTAAGGAAAACAACAGTGATAGACAGATCGAATGAGAGAAAAGACGAGGTCGTAGGCAAAGTTGGTAAACAGTACAAGGGCTAGCTTATACAAAGTAAAACCCCCCAAGATTGTCCGGACGATCTTGAAAATGACAGGAATCGCAAGAAGGTGTATCGAGGGGGAAAGAAGTAGAGTGAATAAGAGAAATGTCAAACTCCTGCTGTCAAAGTCGACAGCTGGCTAGCTTAATCAGCTTTGGGTTTCTTCCACCAGCTGATTCCGACAGCAACGACCAACACGAGGGTCGCACCTCCAAAAACGTACACGCCGACGCCGACCCCATTGTCTGACTTGGTGCCTCCTCTCCCTTCAGCATGGCCTCTTCCTGCGGCTCCCCGTCTTCGCCTCCTTCTGTTCCTACCCTCTTCGCTTCCGCTTGCACCGCTGCTCCATTCTTCTGCTTCCCCACCTCGATGGTCCCTGAGAGCTTCCTCGCCGAAGCCTTCCAGTTCGGATGTCAGCTCGACCTCAGGGTCAAGATCCCTCGCTACACGGATGAATCTCTTGGCAAGTCCAGCCTTACTCTCCGCGCTGCTCGCTTCGCCCATAAGGGAAGATGTAAAGTCTCGTTTGGGACGATCGAGTGGATACCGCTGATGGGGCAACGGATCGGGAGGGTTCGTTTTGGACAGATAACGTTCTGCTTGAATGACGTACAATTTAGCGAGCGTCTGGGTACCGCCTAGACGAAGTAGGTGAATAGGATTTATCGGCTGAGGCCGTAGAGTAGAAATAGACGACGTCGTCTGAGACAGCTGGGGGAGAGGAAAGAAAATCTGCAAAAGATGGAACGTCGCCAGAGGAAGGTGGCTTGCTCGATGCGCGTATCTGGTTGAGGCACATCCAGCCATATACATAAACCGGATGGTCAGAGTTTTGCATCATAATAGGCCATAAATTGGACTTGTCATTGAAAGGTTTGACTGGGATTGAACAGAAAGGAACGAACAATAGCATTTCGAACGCTTCATCCCTCTTATCATCGGTTCCACTCCACTCCACAGCAAGCGCCACCAGACTTGTCCAGTCCATGGCCCATGTCCCACCCTCATCCTTCCCATCTCCCACAGGCCCTACAATGACTAACCCTGCCCATATAGCTCCCTCGGCTTTGATCAAATGGATCGTCAATAGCCTTGACTGAGGCTCATTCGCATCCGGAGTAAGATCTCCATCATTCGACAAGACGCCTGGACCGCTTCCTGTTGAAGAGGCTGACGAGGGGGACGCAGAGGACTCTGACGATTCAGTCGAACGCGCAGATAGAGGAAGGGTGGAGGAGGGTTGTTGACCGGAGGATCTGGTAAAAGAGGATAGCGCAGGAAAGTCATTGAATCTCGACGGTGTGACGTTAGCGGACGAAGGCGCTATCGATTGAGAGCCATGGGGATTTAATAACGCTGGGTCTGTTCTGACAAAGTCGTCCGAGGAAGGATCGGAGAAGCCCGAGATAGAGCCGACGGAAGAGGCGAGCGGGTGATCAATCAATTCGCCCTCATCACTCGCTATGTTTGAAGCTGAGGGTTGTCGCTCATGGGTTGTCCAAATTTCATCTGAAGATCCTTGTGAAGACGATCGGCTCGCTCCCGGTCTATCAAGATGAACCGGGCCGGACCTTTGCTGTTGAGATGAAGGCTGGGATGCCGCTGAGAAGAGATCGAACGATGAAGCGGAATGAGACTGCAAGCAGATACACAAAGAAAGATTTCGATCGATATGATCAAAAGCATCAGTCCTCTGAGAAATACTAAAACATCATGCTCTGACCCAAGACATAGACTTACCGATAGAGGGGACAATGTCCTCTTCAGATCTTCCTTATCCAAAAATTCCGTCACAGGCCCTCTTGATACTTTGGATACCTTTGCCTGAACGGAGTCCTCTGAGCTACTACTATTGTTCGATGGAGGGCCAGAAGTCATCCTCCTTCGCTGCTTTCGGCTGCCTGATCGGCCTTCTAGAAACCACTCTGACATTTCTGTTCGAATCGGTGCCACCAGTCGTCCCTTGTTTGATCAGATGACCCAAGGAACAAAGAGTTAATATGAGAAAGATCTTTGAAAGGTTTTGAGAAATGAACAAAGCCAAGAGCAACTGTTTCTTCATACGCACTTTGATCAGAGCAGGAAAACCTTGGACTCCTGCCCGGATGGTGTTCGATGTCAGATCGACCTGAACATCTCTTGACCTAGTTCCCGGAGGAAGTTCTACGAGTATGGTGATCTGACCATATGATTCTTAACAAAGAGACAATATTTCCCACAACAACCATGCAGAATACCAAATCAGCTATCAAGGGCCATATCATGTAGTATAGACCGAGACCGGTCGAGATCTCTGGTGGCGACGGTATAAAAGGAGTAATCATGCGTACGATGATAGGTGTACATAAGGACGGATTGACCCTTGGCGAGATTGGATCGTCGTGCTCAAACCAAGATGATGCAGGGCTGATAGCTTTGGGGAGTATGAAGTGATTGAGGACAAGTAATCTGGATGGGTGTATGCGATGTCGTTGAAGTCGGATGGGGTGAGATCGAGTAGGAGGGGCAATCAAAGATGGAATGGAAAGACACGGCCAGTCGTGACACATCCGTTTACGGACGACGTTCATCTTTCGGCTATCTTATCCTAGGCGCAATTCTTGGATTCTTTCGAGGCTCTGGGATACATCAAACGCATAACAGTCATGACAGAGACACCATACAGCTGTATTCAATGGCGGGGAGGAGTACGGAATGATAGAAGGAAAATAGAGAAGAGAAGAGGAGAGAAAAAAGAAGCGATTCGATACAGATGGGGCTGCAGAGCAGATATATAGTTTCAAGACGATAGTAGAGGATGGCAGAGAGATATAAGAATGAGAGAATCAGATTGTTTAAGAAAGATGGAAACTGCCCCCTCCTTCTCTCATGGCCGTGAATAGCTTCTCTTGAAGGATCTCCTTGGTAGAATAATCAGGCAGTTTCAGATACTGAATCATCACGGTAAGGCAGACACAAAGCAAGATTTAGTCTAAATCCGGGAGACGACAGATGAAATCAAAACCAGATTGCTAGTCCTCACGTTAACGCAGGTCATCACCGATGGAAGGTAGTCATCCGCCTTAAGAGGAGGTTCATGGCCTTTACGAACGACCGTCAGAGGAGGGTTCAACCCACGGAAGCCTATGGAGATACATGAAGATGTTCAAAGCCAGATGTCAGTTTGGTCGCTAAGGGAACAAGTCGAGAGATACATACGTACCACCAATAGGCAACTTGGGAGCACCGGTCACGAACTGCAAAAATTCTCGTCTAGTAGGAGCATCGTATTGAGACATAACCTCGGTTAAGTTAGATATCGTTCGAGATTCAATGTTGAACCCGTGATCGGCTTTCATAACCTCCGTAAGAGCTATCAATAAAAGCAAAGATGAGTTTTCAGGATCTCTATAAAGGCTTTCACCATCAACGGATGAACGAGAAGAGAAACCCTTACTTTCGACACTCCAATCTTCCTCCGCGCTTCCGAAAAGTATGCCAAGCTAGGAAAGGAAAGGAAAGGAAGGTCAATCCGAGACAATCGGCAGCAGCGCTCACTAAAAGATATAAGACATAACATACTTCATCTGCCGAAAACGCTTGTAAATCGCGAACAGGGAAGATAGCAGAGAATCCCTCTCGGAAAGCGTTGACTTGAGTTTTGATTCCAGAGACAAGGGTGAGATCTAGAACTTTTTCTATGTACTCTTCGACATTATCCATATCAACCGCTATGTTCCCCCCACCCTCCTTGAGCTCGATATCATATCCCGGGAGAGTGAAGTCCAAACAGAAGTCACTCAACCGTGATCCATCGGCTAACTTGATTTCTGATAGGTCTTCGTCGACTAGCATGGCCTTGGCGTTGGCAAACTCTTGAACTTTGTTCAGAGACATCCCTAAACGTCGATCGACAGCCTTGAGGATTTCGATTGAAGGCACAACTTCTTGACCGAGAACATACTTGAGGAAGATCGTGTTGAACGACATATCAATTATTCGGGAGTCAAGCAAAGCTTTGGCAACAAATTGTCCCAACACCCGGAAAAGTTGAGTTTGTGACCGCCTATAAACAAATCCCGAATAGGGTCAGATTCCTATCAGCCACAGAAGGAAAACTAAGAGAAACGTACGATTTCTTGTAAACATCAGTCTTACTCGCCTCATCGGCAGCGTAAGGCCTAGGGAAAAGACCCTGCGGTCGATGAACGAAATCTCCTGGAAGGTCTGCGTCTGCATCTCTCCACATCTTGAGATCCCGTCGTCCAAACTCTTTCGACGCCAAGGCGTAGAATTCCAATGTAGGACCCAAACCCGTTCCAACTTCCTCAAAGTACTCAACCTCTAGAATTGAACTTGGCTTGCCGTAAAGCTCAAACACTTTGATGGCAGACTCCAGAAGATGGCTTCTCGAGATTCGAACTTTCTGTCTCGGCAAGCGAGCTAGGAAGCCGTAAGAGTCATCGGCTCGGCTATCGTTCTGACGAGATTGCTGACTCTGCCACTTCTGAATGAGACGAGCGTAACCAAAGGAGGTTGAGTGTAGGAAGGTGAATCGAGTTTCGAACGGAAAGAGGAAGGGGAAGAAGCGAGGCAAATCCAACGCCCAATCAGGAAGGCAAGAACTAATCCAATTCCAAAGTCGCTCGAAGTAAGCTTTGAGTCGTGAAGCTAATAACACAGAAACCAGTCTAAATATGCGCTAACCTAGCTAAGATCATAGGCTCCTCAAGTTGTCGCCCAAGCTTCGCGGTCAGTTTGTTATTGACAAACGCCGTTTCAGATAAAGTTTTGGATGTCGAGATAGATGCTGATAGTTCCTTAGCTTCCGTACTCAAGGCGTGCAAAACTCGCAAAAGTCGAAGAATCTTGGCTTGGGGTGAATCTGAAGGAACAGAGTTGGGAACGGCTGTAGCAGAAGAAGGCTCCTTGGTCGAGGGCTCAGGTGAGGAATCTCGATCTGAACGTTGAGAGAAAAAACACAGTCAGAATGGAAGTTCAAGAAGGGATGAAGAGATAACCTACAAGATAGAACTCACCTTCGACGGGTGCGGCACCTGGCACCCGTTTGAAGTTGACCATATACACTCCAGACCAGATTCCTTTCTGAAGACCATTCTGGACGCCGTTCTTTGTTTCGTTTTTGAGGACAGCACCGTAGATGGTGGCATCGAGATTGATGGGGTTGCCATCCATCGAAAACTCGAGATGCCAATCGGTAGGCTTTGCCTTTAATGCAGAGGCGTACGAGCTTCCTGGCCCACCGGAGGCAGGGGGACGGGTGACGGAAGAAGTTGCGCCAGTCGACGTACTGGAACCAGAATCATGATTAGTGGGCGTTGCAACACGGGTGCCATCGGGAGTCTTGGCCTCAATTTTGGAGCCGTCTGTGACAAATGAAGAAACGGGATTTTGGTCAAGATAGAAACCCCATAGACAATGAGGATCATCTACCACTTACTAGCGACAACATTCAGATCAACAGCCTTGTCAGCCACTTGAGGAAGAGCATCCTCCAAATCACCATCAAACATCTAGTTTTAACAAGAACAGAAGAAGACAGGGAACCCCGAAGTAAGCTACCACCGCGCGCAAGTGAGCTGTGGCAAAGAACAGAATGATAAAATTTCATGACTTACATCTTCGTCATCAAAATCCTCGTCTGAATACATACCCTCATCATCGAAATCATCTCCGTAGTCCATATCTGGGCTTTGCAAGGCGGCTTCAAGCGCCGATGGAAGATCTCCAGAGGCGATCAGCTCTCGAGCCGATTCTCTGAGTAACCGATCAAACCTAGCCCTGGCTGAGTTCGATCCATTTGCGGGGGTAGATGTTGAAGCTGGGTTAGGGGTAGGAGTAGAAACCGAAGTTTCCTCGTCCGGAGCTCGTCCACTCAATCGGGCACTTCGCCGTCTGGGCTTGTCAGTCTCTTCAGAATCTTTATCAGGCTTGGTCGAAGATGACGCCGAGCCGGCAGTGGGAGCGGAGAAGCTTTCAGAACTGGTCGGGGCTGTTGAAGAAGCCAAAGTGGATCGAAGCGCACCGGCCGCAAACGGGTTGTCGGAATTTGAAGCAGCAAGTCCTCGACCTGATGTTTGGTCACCTGACAGACCGGCAGCGGCTGCGTAGGCTGCGTACATAGCAGAAAGCCCACTTCCAAGCCCACCTGGGCCACCTCTATTGGCCGGCGCTGATAGTCTTGGACGAAGATAATCATTGAGAGCCTGGAAAGTTGCAATGGCCTGAATGGAAACAACCATGACAGAGTGAGGCTTGGGAACGTCGGTGGTGTCCTCTGCGACAAGTTTCAATCGAATCTGTCGCGCGAGAAGCGCAGTCGATCCTCGCCTGGAATCTGGAGAATCACACGACAACGAACCAATTGATTAAGTATGCGTTCTTCAGATGTGAAAGTACGAAGATAACTCACCATCTGCTGCCGATCCCTGGACAGCGGTAGTAACTTCGAATGACTCCATCTTGCTCAGACTTTCCTGCAAACGTTTGACCAAAATAGTCAAAGGTGAAACAGAAGTTTTTGGGTCCTCTTTAGCGAATATTTCGAAGAGTAGGCTTCGGCGAACTTTTGCCGAGGCTAAAACAGGTAGACATTATCAATGGGTTAGCCAAGCGTATCCGATATTCATCCGAGCTCGACAAAAGAGACTTAGAACATACCTTTTCCGTCAATGATTGCGCACTCTAACAGACCGTCTACTAGTCCACTCTTGAGCAGCTCGAAGCTTGAGACAGAGCTGTTGTCAGATCCAAACAACCGAGCTAGCTCAGAGATCGTCTCCTTCAAGACCGTCACCCCTGCGTCCTCGTCCACAATTGTCTCTACCAGCGACTTCATCTTCTCTAGCTCTCGATCCGCTTCATCCTCGCCTGCTTTCTCGCTAGGGCCGGCGGTGGTCGTCTTGGCTTTCAATACCCGAGCACGAAGGATGTTAAGATCCTGAAGATCAACTGGTGTGGGAGGCTTGATAGAAGATGAGATGATAGAACCACTAGGGATGGTGGGCGTGAAGAGAGAAGAAGCGCTACGAGAAGCAGCCGTAGCAACCGGGGTGGCTGAGGGTGTCGAGGGGGTTGTTTTAGGTACGGAGAGTGAATCATCCTGCTCTAATTTGATGGCTGTAGCTGCAGCCTTCGCGGTCGTTAATTCTTCACCGGCTAATGTCTCGACCTCATAGAGCACACCCTCTCGCCGGAAAGAAGATCGGTAGACTTGAGGAAGCTTTGTGAGCAGGATCTCGATGAGTTGAAGCGCACCCTGAATAAGAGTAGGATTGTCTCGAGAGGACATGATAGATCCGAGGAAACTAGCCAGAGGGACAAACTGAGAATATTGCCCCAGAAAATTACCAGACAGTCAGATGTATTTATGTGATAGAGAGTGGCGATCCCAAGCAAAGAGATATGTCTATAAGAAATCACTGAACAAACCTTTAATAAAGCTGTTAACTCCTCAGGTGTCATATGGCTCACAGTCTTGAGCAGCGCCACCAAGACCTTACTCCTCACACGAAGAGCGACCGACGCAGCATACACATCAACTAGCACTGGCACAATAACATTTACGAACCGGGTTGTTAGATCCGACCGGGATTTTAGCAACTTTACTCGAGCTTCGTTCGCCTGAGCGAGTTCTTTAGTCTTTGCCCGAATGGCTGGTAAAGCAAGGTCGTCCGTTCCCCCAGAAGGCGTCTCGATAGGGGTGGCTGTCTCAGTGGCATCAGCGTCACCGGTGAGAGCATCGGCAGCGTCATCAGCCGCAAAAGGCATGGTCTTGGAGGGACTTGATGTCGCAGGAGACTCGAGCAGATTCTCCGACGAAGTGGCTTGTGATTGTCTAGCAGCCGCTCGAGCTGCTCTAGCCTCCTTTGCTTGACTCCGAAGAAGTCGAGCAAGTGCTCTCTCAGTGTACGGCTTGTGATCGAAGACCCCATCTGTGAAGATACGGTGAACGAAGAGATCATCAGAGAACGTTTGATTAAGATGTGCTTGATAGGTTGTGTTTGGAAAATGATGACTTACCTTTAGGAAGCGGTGGTAGGAGCTCACAAACCAACCCCAAGGCTTCCTCAACCTGATCCTTCGGCCGATGAGCCAAAGCCTGCAGGACAACCATGTCTGCTAAACCTCCACCGACGCCCTGCCCACTCGGTCCGTTCCCTTGCTCCTCTTCGTCATGCGAGCCCGGAAGGATACCAGTGAAGATTTGATAGAGCGTCTCGGCCATGCCAGCTTCGAGGAAAGCGACGGTCACCTTGGGTGACGTTCTGGCCGCTGTCGAGAGTGCTCTCAAGAGATGAGTGTATGTCCCTGGAGACAAGAGGGAAGATCCCCCAGTGGGACCGAGGAGCCTGTTGAGTGCACGGATAGTTTCCAAGTCGAGCAGGGTCTCCAGGCTCTCGGCCTTGTGACGGAAGCTCTCGACACTTCGAACAACGGCGAGGGCGGCCTGTTCAACAAGACGTTGGTCCGGGTAACCAAGGACGCTACGGAGCATGGGGAAGATGTCCCGGACCATATTGAAATGATCTTGCGAGATGTTTCGACAACAGTTGGCGGCAGCTGTGACGGCTACCCGTTGGACGTGCGTGGAGAAAAAGTCGAGGAAACTAAGAAGAGCACCAAGACCTCCTTCACGAACGATAGCCGAGGGGTACTCTTGCGAAATCTTTTCCATCGTCTGTTTGTTTGTTTGTTTGTTTGTTTGTTCGTTTTTGGTAAAGAGCAGGAAAAAAAGAATTAGGATAAGATACAACCCATAGGAAAGCATGGCCAAAATAAGAAGAAACAGATACGAAAGTACTCACACTCATGGTTTGCTCCGCAAGATCGATCGACTGAATATCTAATAGTTTCGAGCACAACACAGGGACCGCTCCGTGGTAGACCACCGTGTGAGCCGATCCAGGCAAAGCCTCCATCAGGTTAGCCAGACATCTACAAGCGAGCAGCTGAGCCTCCAACTGATCCGCCGTCGGTTCGCCTTGGCCCATTTCAGCAGCCGAGAAAGCTCCCCCATTTGAAACGGCACCAGCACCGGAGTCGGCGCCCGAGTTGTTGGCACCATTGCTCGCTCCTGCCTCACCAAAAGCCTCTTGAGCACTCAAGGCAAGAATCCGGGCAAGTTGGGCGTCTTCGGAGTCTTCATCCATCTCGATACCATATCCAGCTCCGTCATCATCTTCATCTTCTCCGTCCTCCTCGTCATGATCGACTTCATCTATATCGTCATCTCCATCCTCATCTTCTTCCTCTTCCTCTTCCTCTTCCTCGACATCGTCTTGGTCTTCGTCGTCATCTCTATGGGTGGTAGATCCTTCCTTCTGTTCCCCAGCTCGGGCACCAGAAGACTTTGAATCCTGCGACAACTTTGATTTCGATTTCGGCGAACTCGCCGGAGATTCTTTACCTGCCATGATGGCGACAAATTCCTTGACGAAGGCATCTGTTTGAAAGTATCCTGCCAGGGTGTCCTCTGTACTCACACTCAACACCTCGGAAGCCTCTTGAAGAGCGGCTAGCTTGACGATCATACTTTTTGACCTGATGGATCCAAGGATTGATTTGAGTCGAGTGGTCAACCCGGATGCATATCCACCTCCGCCACCGCCAAACAGGCCACCGCCACCAAGACCTCCGAACCCTCCACCGTACATGGCGGCTGCCATGGCGTCTGCCATCGATTGAGCAGCAGACCTTGAAGACTCTGCCTGAGAGTTAGAGCCAGCAGGCTGGTTAGATAATGAAGGGCCGGTGGCTCGAGAACCAGCTTTGGTGTTGATAGCAGTAGTGCCTGCGTCCGTGGACTCTTCCTCCTCTTCATCCTCCTCCTCGTCATCATCTTCTTCCCTATCCTCATCTTCATCTTCGTCTTCATCCTCGTCTTCATCATTCTCGGAAATTACTTGCTCGGACTCGTCGTGATCGTCGTCCATTTCGATATCATTGTGATGACCTTTTCGAGAGCCTTGATCCGAGGTAGAGGAAGACCCAAAGAAAGATTGGCATCAGTGGATGAGTGTATGCGCGATGGACAGAATTAGTTTCTAGATCCGCTCACCACTGGCGCTGCCGAACCCTTTGGATGACTTTTGACCGACTTTGCCTGCCGACGACCTGACGAGGAGAGGAAGGGAGGATCAATCTGATAAGCACACGACCAAGAACTAGACTCGGGATGCAGGCGCCTCGTATGAACGGCTCGGTTGTGTGGAACTCATTGTCTGCTTAGAAGGAAGGAGACAAAACCGTGAGACGTACCTAGGCTTTCGAGCCATTTTCTTTCCTTTGGATTTAGTCTGTTTGGATGATGATGAAGAAGAAGAAGTACGGGCTGAAGCGGATTGAAGGGATCGTTTACGAGTGAGACTGAATGTTCGAGGTGAGGGTATAGCTTTCTGAGAAGACGAAGAGGTTGAAGATCGACTTTTACCTTTGAGGTCGGGAGTAGAATCAGAAGCGGAGGTCGAGGTAGTGGCACGGTTCTGGAGAGAAGCTGTAGAGCGTCGAGGTCTATGTCCGGGTCGACAGAGAGAGAAAGAAAGAGATGCATAACGTCGAGGGACCAGGTGTTGAGACCACATAGCAAAAGAGAGGGTCAGTCGAATGAACACGACAGACGACCCAAAGAGGTCTATCTCATCATACTTTTCATCCTCAAGAGACCGAGACATCTCTAAGGAGGGAACAGAACGAACCTTTTTGATTCAGGAAAGCCTTCAGACGAAACGGTCGATACCTTCTTCTTGCCCTTTTCTACGGACGATTTGCCGATAGAGAGAGCGCTGGACGACGAAAGATCGGTGGTCGCGATAGCTTGATCTTCTTGTTCGACCTGTTTTCTGGAACGTTTCTGACTAGCTGTCGACCTGACTGAGGAGCTTGAGGTAGGTTCGGTATTGATAGTGGTGAAGGTAGAATTGGAAGCAGGAGTGGAGGGTGCGGACTCGAGATGAGAACTGTTTATGTTACTAGCGTTGTTGGTGTTGGACAAAGAAGACCTCCTTGTTTGAGAGCGAGTTGTACGAGCGGGAATAGATGAGTCCGTCGTTCTAGAGGTTGACATAGGAAACTGGGAGCCCCATGCACGACCGGAAAGAGTATGTAGAAAGAGATAGAGAGAGAGAATACGACGAGAGAGAGGAGAGGAAGGAGGGTGAGAAAGAAAGAGATGGCGAAAGTTCGCTCGATCTGTGTGGGACTTGAAGGGAAAAAAGGCGAATGAGTCTGAACAGACCGGGGAAGGTTACAGAGACGCTTCACTCGTCACACTCGGTGTTCTTCTTTCCTCACTGTCTCTCTCGCTCGCTCACACACACACTCTCAGCCATGGGTATATGCATCCTATCGATAAGGTATATGCGTGTTTTTGTTGGGTATATGCGCCTTGTTTCATTACAGATCAGGTCTTGCGGTCATGTTTGCTCTACATTCATAAGTGTGCGTGTCCCGGGGTTCAGGTTCAAATTCAGAATGAACTGATGAACAGGAAAGAAAAACGGTCCTTTGTGTTCTTCATATAACAAGACCAAAGCCGAACTCGAGAATGAGAATACGTGCCGAGGTTTGCTTGTGTGGGGAGGGGAAGGGAAGGAAGGCTGGGAGAGAATGGAGATTTAGGTGGTTTCAAACAGAAATTGGGGTGGTTCAAAGAGATGAATATATCAAATCGAATTGCAATTGGGTAGGAAGGAATAGTCGTCAACGGGAGAGACTGAGCAATCGAAGATCAGATACAGCATAAAAGAACGAAAAGAGAAAAGGGCAAGGAAAGAAGGAAGGACGAGAGTTTTGTGGGGGGGGGGGGGGAGAAGGCGAGAAGGAAAATGTTGTTTAAGAAGAAAATTGATGCATTTAAGCAAGAGCAGGGAAAGCGGTCTTGTCGTCCAAGTTGACGGCAGGAGCGGCAGGTCGGGCCTGAGCAGGAGCTCGTCCTCCTCGGGCACCACCTCGGGGAGCTCGGTCACCACCTCGTCGGGGGGCACCTCCCTCTCGTCGCTCGAAGCCACCTCGGCCTCGGGAGTCACCACCTCGGGCTCCTCCTCGACCACCTCGGGCGGGTCGCTCGGTAGAGGCGAACTGTCCATCGATGGCGATCTACGAATGGGTCGGACAGGATCAGGGGAGATGTGGTGTCAGAATCAACACATACATTCAGTATTGTAGAACAACGACGGAACCTACGGTGTTCTTCTCCTTTCGGGCCTTGGCGGCCTTTCGCTCCTTCTCCTGTGGAAGAAAAGTTCGATGAAGCGATGAAGGTCAGCACAGTTGGTGTCGTCTTTTCGAAAAATGGACAAGGAAACATACCTTGGCGGCGAAGAAAGCCTCGTCGGCATCCTTCTTGACGACCTCTCCTCCTCCCTCCCAGTCACCGACGACTCGCTTAGCGAGCTCGGTAACACCACCGATAGCGGCAGAGGCCTTGGCGGCGAGGTACTCAGCGTAGGTCTGAGAGTTGAAGAGGAAGCAGAAAATAGACAGATGGGTTGTTTCAGCCGACAAAATCTCCTTCTTGTGATCTTCACATATTCTGGAGAGAAGATATGAGAGGACCATGACCCACCTGAGTGTTGTCGTCCTCCTCTTCCTCCTGGACCTTCTTGGGAGCCTGCTCCTTCTTGGGCTCCTCACCCTCAACAAGGGGAGTGGCATCCTCCTTCACGGCAGCCTTAGCATCAGCCTTGGCGTCAGTGGCACCCTGGGTCTCATCAGCGAGCTCGGCGGCACCTAAAAGAATCATTACCGAGATATCGAATGAGCCACAGAGACAAAAAGATGTCGACACTTGAGAAGGTCTCTACGAACCGTCCTCGTGTCCCCAACCCTGCTCGACCTTCTTGTGGGAGTCGACGTGTCCTCCGGACTTCCTGTCGAATCCTCCGTGGGCGGCGGCACCGTTTCCGGTTCGCTTGCCACCTCGACCGTTTCGGTCACCTCGGGGAGGTCCTCGGCCAGGTCGGTCTGATGAAGAGGAAATAACGTAGCCGTCAGCTGAATGCACATGTGTAGATCTTTCCGTCGGTTTTGGGCGTAGACGGATAAGAGAGAAAAAAACGTACTGTCGACCTTCTCGCCGGTGGAAGATCCAGGCTCCTCACCCTGGGTTCGGGGGGCTCGAGGAGCTCGGTTGTTCTGCCTGGGGGGTCGGGCAGCGTCCTTCTTGGGGGCAGCGGCGGCGGCAGGGGCAGGAGCAGCCTTAGGGGCAGGGGCGGCCTTGGGCTTGGGGGTGGGAAGGACTCCTTGTCCATCATCATCCTCTATTCCGTTGGTATGTAGACAAGACAGAGGAGAGCAGGAAAGAGATGGGAACCAGAAAGGAATCGTGGTGTTCCGAACAAAGAGTTTTTGTTGTCGAGACCAGATTTAAAAGATGAGTCGAAGAGTTGGCAGAGAAAAAAAAAGATGCATGATCATGAGGGTGGAAGAGTAAAAAAAAGGATAGTCGTGCGATCAGTACATTGTTCTCCATCTCATCCATTGCCACTACCTGAGCAAGGTATCTGTGTTGAATGCTGTTGTGAATTCCTCCCTGTTCGAGTACACGATGTCCATCATGCTCTTCTTTTGCTTCTAACATTCGTGATCACCCTCCAACACCAAACCCCTAGGGCAGAAGGAAAGAAAAAAAAAAGAGGCCATCCGAAGACGACGAAAAAAAATTCAAAGAAAAAGAACCAAGAACACACCTCCGAGCAAATCGAAGAGGTTCACTGAGCGGACCTGGTTGGACATGGTAGCTTTGGTTGATCGCTACGGGTAGCTGTGTGTGTAGATGAAAGCTGTTGGACTTTTGGGGGGTGAAAAGAGTGAGAGGAAAAAAAATCTCTTTGGGCGGAAAAGGGGAGAGAATTTTACATGCCCAATGTTGTCTAAGTGTGGGTTTAGTTAAGGATATTCAAATATCAGCCGGTGCCATGGTTACCGTCCTTCTGCCTTTCTTCCCTATAGAGAGAATCATCCAGCATGTCGTTGATGAGCATCAGCCGCGTTCGTCGTTCATCATGATGAGCTCAGTGTGGAGGTGAGTACAGTGTGGTCGGTTGCAGTAGGACTTGAGGGCTGACCGGGTTTGGGTTGTGGAAACGTAGATCTATTTATCCTCTGTATCATAATCCGCACCATGCTCTGGCTCAGCCTCCGTCGGACGAGACCGTAGCATCAAAGCCACAGCATGAAGAGAGCAAGGACGGTGACAGTGACGGTGACGAGGACGAGGATGAGGACGAGGAACCTTTCGTGCGAGACCAGGAAGGGGAGAGCATGCTGAAAGCTATGCTCGACCACATCTTGACTTCCTTTGGATCATCCCATGCCGATCAGAATCCGGTGTCTGAAAAGACAAAGGGCAAGCGAAAAAGAGCAGAAAGCAAAGACGACAATTCGAACGAGGTCTATGGTTCGTCCCGTTTGTCCGAGTTCAGTCAACACATAGACAGACATGCTAATCTCTTTCGGATCTGTTCATTCTCTCTTAGATTTCCGGCTTACAGCCTCGGAAGTAAAGCCCATCGCGCTTCGCCCTCCTGAGATACACTTCAAAGTCCCGTAGGTTCTGTCCGTGCCTCATTACATCATACACACCATGGTGCTAACACAGAAGCCTATACGCATACTCTGCTTGGTTTTATTTTATTTTATCAGCAATCCTCATGATAAACCACTCACAGAACAAGACTTAGCTCTACTCAAGAGTCGAGCGTCCTCTGCTGCGGTCTCATCCGAATGGGTCCTCTCCCAAGCTACCCTTGCCCCATTCGTTCCATCCCGTCCTATTCCAACATACTACATTCCCAACTCCCCTTCAACAGGAACGGCACCTCCACCACCATCGACATCCTCATCCTCATCTTCTACACCAACTCTGCTTCTCACAACAACACCTCGTCCGGGGACGAACCCGCGCACCCGTCATTTTCCACCTCCCGACTTGCCCGAGCGAGGCCCAGGCGGTCACCTACCCTGCGCCCAATACCAAGCTGTACCTCTCAATTCACTCAACTCTGAAGCTCCTCTCAAGAAACGGCGCAAACAGCGGAAGAGGCTTCCGGCAGGTGTCAAGTCGGAAGCGTCAATCAGACCATCAAACCCACAACAGGAACGGCCGCAGCCAATGTTCTTTTGTCCTTCGGAAGACTTGGGTGGGAAATGCAGAGGTTACGCATACGGATACAACATCAATTGGGATCTTGAGCTGGATCAAGAAGGAAGAGGCTATCAGAGAGACAAGCTGAAGATAGGCTGGGTCGAACCGGATACGGGCGCTAGCTGGTGGGGTAGGAAAGGTGACGCAGGAGGAAGAAAAAGGTTGAGAGAAAAGTGAACAATATAAACTTCCTTATGAACGATAGATGATATTGTATTTACAGACAAAGAATTAGAACACAACGGTTTCAGAGGAATGTTATTTGAAGCCTGAATGTTGTCGTTTGCATCTGCCCGAGCGAGAAAAAGATAATCCGATTTTTGAAGGGTTTTTTTTGGGCAGCTCTTGTTTCTCAATCCCTCCAGCCACCATCTCACTACTTTCCACATCTCACCCATCTCGTCCATTCGACCTAGCTTGTATCGTTCATCATGGCCGGCGTACAGAGTATGTCATCTTCATTTGCCTCTGGAGGGAAACATATTAGCTATCAAGGCCCTGACCTCGTTTGTGTTTGTTTGATTCAGACAGCGCACTCACCACCATCATCAAGCGACTCGAAGCAGCGACTTCTCGACTGGAAGACCTCGCCATCGCCTCGTCCGTCTTTCCTTTCTTTGCTTGCTCAATCATATCCATTCGATCCTTCGAATCCTAACAGCTTAGTCTCTTTCTCTGATTGAAACCTTGGACATTCCCGAATTATCTCTATAGGGCCTCCTCAGCCAACCTCCGACAGCCCTCGCCTGACGCGGCAGACAGCGTCGGGGCTCGCGTGGCTCAAGAGCCTTCGATCGCACCTTCTGCGCCTACACCTGCTCCTTCTTTGGGTCCCACGATCACCTCTGAAGATTCCCCTGTCGTAAAGGCGTTTGATGTATGGTTTGATGATCATCTACAGCCCTACTTGAAGCTGAGTGAGACCATCGGAGATGTCGCATTCGAGCAGGTTCGTATTTCTTCTCTCCATCTTGTTCATTCATACAGTCATTCAAGCCATATCGTCTTCGTTGCGACAACTGAATTGACATCCTGTGAAACCTCATTTCTACAGTCCAAGACCGTAGCTTTGCTCTTCAAGGCTCAGCGAGACTTCATCGAGCTTGCCTCCCAATGCACGAAGCCCAGTCAGGACAAGCTGCCCAGTCTGTTAGGACCCATGGTCACCCATCTCACCTCTGTTGGTGATATCAAAGACGCCAATAGAGGAAGTCCACAATTCAATCATCTTAGCACCGTCGCTGAGGGAATCCCCTCTGCTGGCTGGATCACTCTGGTCAGTTGTTCTTGCTGTACATCAAACCTATGGGGTATTATTCTACCCATAAATCATAAAGCAAGTTGCTAAGCACGAGCATTTGTTCAAACAGGATAACAAGCCGGGACCGTATGTTGGGGACCTAAAGGATGCCGCCAATTTCTATGGAAACCGTGTGATCAAAGAATACAAAGAATCGTTCGCTCCCTTCTTGTGACATCTTGACTATTTTGGACAAGCCGATTGCAGTTGCTCACTTGGTCGTTCTCAACTGTTGGCACACGTGTTCATTTAACTATTTAGTGACAAGACCCAGGTCGAGTGGGTCAGAAGTTTCATCAACGCTTTAGAGGAACTTCGAAAGTACATCATGCAGTACCACACCACCGGACTTGCATGGAACCCTAAGGTATGTGGCGTTCGACATGTTGCTATTCAAGGAGAATATGGTGGCCTTATCAATCGCCGTTTCGAATTTGATTACAGGGCAAAGATCCTCTCTCTTTCTCCCCCTCTGCACCCACCCCGATTTCATCTGCTGCTTCCTCTTCTCCTGCTCCTGTCGGCACAACTTCGACCCCGAGCCCTGCGAGCGGTCCTTCCAAAGGGCTTTTTGCCGAGCTCTCTGGGGATGTCACCAAAGGACTTAAGAAGGTTGATAAGAGTGAGATGACGCACAAGAACCCAGAGTTAAGGGCTAGTAGCGTTGTCCCTGCTACCGATGGTAAGCGTGTATCTTCCTACCGTGTCATCGATGGCGCGAGAGAACAAGACCAAACGCTGACCGAGAGCATTCTTGTGTCCGGCTCGCTGAAAACACAGCCGCTCCCAAGCGACCGACCCGGCCGACTAAGCCTCCGTCGTTGGCGGGCAAGAAGCCTGCCAAGTTTGAGCTCGAGGGAAACAAATGGGCCATCGTACGTCTACGCCGTATTCTTCGTACTCCTCTTGCTTAGTCGCGGCAGCATTGTACTGATGTTGAGCATGTTCGTCCTGCCTTGTTCACTGGTGATCGTGTCAAAAGGAGTATCAAGAGAATAATAACAACATCATCCTGGAGGACGTCGAGATCAAGCAGATCGTCTCGATCTATGGATGCAAAAACTCGGTCATCCAGGTCAAGGGAAAAGTCAACGCTATCTCTCTTAGTACGGTTTACTTATCTTTTTCGCTCTCAATTCTTCTCTATCCCGACTGACCCCCCTTGACCGATCACAACGAATTTCTCTTTCTCAGCCGCCTGCTCCAAGACCTCTGTCCTGCTCGACTCGGTCGTTTCCTCTGTCAGCGTGACGTCTTCTCCGTCGTTCACCATTCAAGTCCTCGGTCGAACTCCCACCGTCACGATCGATACCACTGATTCCGGTCAGGTCTACCTCTCGAAAGAATGCATCGACGGAGCTACCGAAATCATCACTTCCAAATGTAGCGCAATCAACGTCTCGATCCCTGACCCCGAGACTGATGAGGAAGGATTGTTCGTTGAACGAGCTGTGCCAGAGCAGCTCAAGACGGTCGTCAAGGACGGAAAGCTGATCACGACTATCGTTGAGCACTCCGGTTAAGCGTTGGCGTGGATAGTATAGAGGCAAGGAAGATGGATTTAGATTCCTGAACTCTTTGGCTTTTCTTCTCTTCTTTGTTGTGTTTGTTGTTGTCTCCCTTCGGTTGTGTTTTACTCTTTCGACACTTTGAACGTTGTCTTTTGTTGCCATTTTTCTCGTTTCGTTCGAGTTCATGATTCATGTACGTCTTCGTATTGAAGCGAAAGGAATAACGCTTAGAGAAACGGCGAAGGAAAACATGAATCACCTGTAGATCAGCGCAATCGTTCCTCCATTGACCTTTCCAAAAGCCTCCAACGCCTTCTCCAGTCCTCTTTCTCCACCCCATGGGATCCCTAATTCCACGCATAACTGATCACTGTTATGATCCCCATCAAGATGATCGATCGTCAAACCTGCTGGATACCCAAAAGAACCCCACGGATCTTCAAACTCGTCCATCAACTTCATCCGAGACCTTCCTTGGGATCCGCGTAGACTGCCGACAGAACGCCCTTGAGAAGCAGGCAAGGAAAGTGAACGACCGGATATGCCTGAAGAGTTGAACCCGTCTGTTGAAGGTTGTTTGGGAAGACCGGACGTTCCTGTGGATGTTATTGTACCTGTACCGACTATACCGCCGGGTATAGTTCCTGGAGGAACATTGTGTGGAGAAGAATAGCTGACAGGGCTGGGATGAAAGTCGTTATGTGCATAGTGATCATAGTCATGGGAGAGTGTTTGGTGTGGCGGCTGCTGCTGCTGCTGCTGCTGTTGATGATGATGGTGTTGTTGTTGTTGTGCGTATCCGTAGAAACCATTGTCTAGTTTGGGTAAATTCGAATGAATCTCACGAGGACTTCCTGGACCCATGGGTGTTTCCGACTCGTCAAAGAATGGATCGGTGTTCGACGGAGTGAATCCAGGTTGGATAAAGACCGGCCATCGGTGAACCCTACGGAGAATCCCTTTGATTACACCGAAGGAAACGAATCGGCGAATATCGATGCCAAGGGAGCTCACATTGTGCAGCTCTGACCAGTCAGACAGGGTGAGCCCTGGTCGAAGAGCCGCATATAGCTTGAGAAGTGTGGGCCAAGGAGGCATGACTCCATCTGGATCCTTCATACAGTACGGCGCGCATTCTAAAATGACATGATCGACCTCGGCCAACTGAGCGATCGCGGGCTTGATTGTGTACATGTTCGCGAATTGGAATATGTCTACGAGCATACATGCTTCGTAGTACATGAGATGTTCAATACCGATCTTTGCATAATACGTTGAAACATCTGCAGCGGCAGCAATTTTTCTGGGGCAGTCAAGAGAGAGGTTTATCAGGAAGAACTGGTAAGAAGAACGACACAGCAGAACATACTTACTTTACATGCGCTATCCCGTCTGGAGAAGATCGATTAAGAGGCATCAGCATGGAGAATTACAGAAGATGAGAACATATTTTCATATGATCTCGAGAAGGGCAAAACTAACCTATATGAGGAACAATCTAGGAGCAAAAGTGGGGATAGAGAAAGGTTAAAAACGCCTAGTGGATAGACTATGGGAAACGTTTTTGCTCGAGGAGTACATACCTTCAATAAAGCGAGATCCCAATTTGGTTCTTTCATCTTTTCCAAATCGATCAACGGTAGTGGAACGTGCCAATCCTCAACGGCCACAGGACTGGACGCGAGTAGTTGAATATGTAGATTGTTGATAGGATGATCAGTAATGCCTTATAGCAAAGTTGATCCAAAGTGCGATCCTGCGTAAGATAATTATAAACCTTACTTTGGTAATTGAGGAAAGATCTTGATTTCAATCGAATTGCTCTGATCTATAGGAATACTGGTTTCTCCATAGGAGTTAAGATCCTCAAACAGCTGCTCCAGTATAGAGTAAATTTTGTATGTTGTTTCCGAAGAAGACAAGAACGACGATTCGGCCTTTTACGCGCCGTTAGGAGTATGAATCAGTGCTCATTGAGCCTTTACTCCCTTCATCATGAACCGAATCCAAATCCAGGACGCGAACGAGAAGACATGAAGAATACACGCGAAACACACATACCTCCATCTCACTCAGCACTCTTGCTGTTTTCCTAACGACCGCGTCAAACTCGCCTCCCTGATACTTCCATCGATCAAATACCCAGCACACATTCCACTTGAACTGTCCTCTATCGTATCCCTTCTTTCGGTCAGGAGTGTCCAGTTGACAAACTGGAAACCCCATCACTTTGTACGGCCCGGATGTCACAGTGACTAGCTTGTTACAGAGCGCACTATGAGGAACAATGTACTCTGCTATCGGATCGAACTTGAGCAACGGTCTTCGAGCAGATTTATGAGTCGGATTGGAAGTGCTAGTGATGCTAGGAGCTGCCATAGGAGATGTTCCAGGCGAGCGTGTCCGTTGAGAGCGAACACGAGAGGTGGATCTATTAGGTTGAGGTGTGAAAGGAGCAGATTCAGATGTCACAGAAGGAAGAGAAGATAAGGAGCCAGACATGTCGCCTGGTCCTCCAACTCGGGCAGTATGAGCAGATGTCGAGGTTGAGATAAGATTGTTGGGCACTTGATCTGGTTTCCCAATCATCCCCAGCAGTAAGAACCATCAATATAGAGCGTTTGAGCGTGCGTAGTGCGAAATGATCATGTCTATATTGAAGAGAGTAGAGACAGACATATGACTCTAGATCCTCCGCTTTGGGCGGGAACCATCTCTGCATAGAACAGGCCGATGATTCGAGGGATGAAGGATCTGATCAGCCGTAAAGGAATCAGTCTATATAAGAACGCTTTGTTCTATGACGCGGCCTAGCTAAACAGAAGAACAATCTAAAGCTCACTCGTCGGTATCCATCGTAAGCTGTTTGTGTGTCCGATGTTTTGAGTAGAAAGAGCCCAGGGAAGGAAGATGAACGGAGAAGATGAAGCGAGCAACATATGTTAGGGTTGACACTGCCTTATATGAGACACGTGACTGGCAATGCAAACGTCATCACTTTCATCCCAATACTTGATTTATACATTGCACCTGCTATGAAACGTCCAGGGTATCATATCCCGCCGAAAGAGGCAGCTCTCCGATCTAGAGATACCGATGACGCTCACCAAACCACAGAAGATATCTAGCCTGTTTGCTCACCTGAGCTACTCACCAGCACGTTTAGCTGTTCCAAAATCTCAGGCGATCCCGACTTCTCTCCGGATCCAGTCGATCAAGATGCAAAAAGTCAAAATTAAGGAAGAGGAAGAGGAAGACCAGACATTATATGAATCCTCAGACCCGGCTGATAGAAGTAATGCTATGAATATAAAGCGGGAGGATCAGGATATAGGCAGTCGATCGTCTTCGTGAGTGAATCTCTATGCACGACAAACTCACACACATACTGGCCCTAAATCACATCGAACCTGTTTGTTAGATTGACTCCCGCGCCCTCTGAATCGGTCTCTCGAGAATCATCAAGAGCGGCCTCTCCTGATTTGAAGACGAAAAACCGAAGGATATCTCTAAAACGCAAGCCAAGCTCGAGTACATCCCTTCCCGGGTCAGCTATCAAGAAAGACGAGGAACCAGTTGTGCCTCTAGAGATTATCAAGCCTAAGAAAAAGAAGAATATCACTAGAAAATACGCCGATCCTTCAGTGTATGAGCATCTAAAGCCGATCAGCGACTATATATCTGAAGGTAATGATGGTGTGTCTAGATAATTTCTTCCTCTGCCTCTTGTCATCTGTTCCTTCTAGTATATCTGATACGACACCAACTCGTTCTGACTCTCTGGTACTTGTTTCGGTTTTACCAGTCTTGTTCTGCGGAATCAATCCTGGTCTATCATCTGCACGGGAAGGACATCATTATCGAGGATCCACAAACGTATGTTCATTGATCGTCCTCAGATATGCTCTAAGAGGATACGGAAAGCCAATTGCTCAATATGTGTTGTCTCATTTGAATGTAATAACCTGCAATGACAAAGCGGTTTTGGCAATGCCTCTCTCAATCAGGGTTGACTAAAGACACTGTCACTTACGCAGACGATCACCGATTACCGGGTGACTATAACATAGGAATTGTAAGCCTATTTTACCTTATATAGCATATTTCCCACCCTTGAAGAGTATACAGGTAGCCTGAAAATCGTTTTCGTTGGAAAAAAAGACAAACTTAACAAGTCGAGCGACAGCATCTGTATGTGCCATCTTTTCCTATCATACATTCGTCCTGGTATCAAATCGACCTCTTACTAGTCTTTCTCTCTTCTGTTCAATTTATACTTTACGTCTTATTCTAGGCATCCGAATTAAGCGTCCAGAAAGACATGCGAGCTGGAGCTCCCGCGTTATTACATAAGATTCAGAGATTTCGTCCTAGCGTTGTCTGTTTCGTTGGAAAGGAAATCTGGCGCGAGTTTGAGTTTATGCTCAATCTAGGACATCTGGCCCAAAATCGGCGGTCCCACAAAGCCGGTAAGACCAAAGAGACAAAGGGAAAAAGAGGAGCGCAGAAAAAGCAGGAAGGTTGGGAACTAGGACCCAGAGAATGGAAAGTTGTTCATCCGGCAATCGAAGTCGATGGGATTCCAAAAGAGAAGAAAGAGACGTTTTTCTGGGTGGTTCGTTCGGTATCCCTCTGCATATCGTTTGGAAGCTGAACACTGAACCTTATGGTTCGACCTTTCCGTTCTCTCTTCCTTTCTTTCCCTTGATCATCTTCTGATAGGTGTCTAGCACGTCCGGTCTAGTGCGCGACTCGGTAAGTCCTCATCTTCTCCCATTCTTTACGTTTGTTTTTTTCAATGCTCTTCGAGACAAATATGAACCCTCCAAGGTTGTCCTGTCTAACTCATCCCATCATCAAACTCAGATGGAAACTCGACTCAAGTCTTGGCACGCTCTCACCGACTTCGTACTTTCCCTAAAATCAGGTGTCTTTCCTATTGAGTTCGAGACCTCACCCGACACCCCTCCGGGTAAAAGTGGAGAGGCAAAGTTGAGGACGTACAAAGTCGTTGATGTAGAAGGTGTAGAAGCTGAGGTTGAAAAGATGTGGGCTCGGATAAGGGAGAAAGAGAAGGCAGACAAATCCAAGAGAGAGAAGGAGAAGAAAGAGTCTGACGAGTGAGCAGAATATATGAGGACCTCATCCTCGGAAACTAGATAAATATGTGAAGATTTCCATAATTTGTTCATTGTGATTATAAAAATATGCCGGGTAATGCAAAACAAAGCTGTTTTCCTCATCCTTTCAGAGGCCCCGTTGATGTAAGCTGAGTAAAAGACAGATAGAACCCAGAGTGTTTAATCTTTATGAGTAACCTATTCTAACGAGGAAAAGAAGCTTATTGAAGAAAACCTCACTGCGAAACAACCGCTCTATAAAATCTCCCTAACTCGAACTTCTCTTCGACTCCTTCCTTCTTCTCTCTAGCCTGGGTATCAACCGGTGTTCCCTGTTCACCGTCTGGTGTTTTCCCAAGCCCACCAAATGGGAATGGAAGATATTTTGCTACTTTTCCTAGGGCTGACGATACCTGTGATTCATAGAACGAGTTTGTCTGCTTTTCGACCTGTTTGATCTTATTGTCGGATGAAGAAGAGCGGAGCGAAGAAGAAGTCGTTTTGGGCGAAGAAGTAGGGTCGGTGGAAGGAGTCGCGTTAGCACCAAACAACGACTTTGAACTCTCAATGTATGAAGAGACCGAAGCATTTATATCTGGTAATGTCCATCCTCCATCCGTCGGTGGCATCGAGTGAAGTTCCGATGTCGAAGGTGAGAAGGTAAGTTTGCCTTGTCCTCCCTGTGAAGTCGTGAACGTAGCGGCAGACGAGGTGGGGGTTGACGAGATAGAAGTGGAGGCGTGCGAAGATGGTATAGTCGGAATGGAAGTGGAAGAGGAGGGGGACGAGGACGCAGGTATGGGCGTTGAAGACGAATCGTAGACCGATGAGAGAGCCGAAGAGAAATTTGGAGTAAGAAGGACTGGAAATCTAAAGATCATACGCTCGAAAAAATTGTTTCTTGCCCGTAGTTCCCAATGGTTACAATCGTCTACTATGCCAAGAACTATTGAGAAAGGGTGCGAGGACAATCAGGCAAGATGATTGGAAACATAGCAGAAGGGAAAAAGAGTGGAACACCCAGTACTCACACTCCCCCCATTTTGCACTGGAAACCGAGACCATTCCATCGTTCCCCTCATATTTTTCACCTGCGAACCCATCTCTTTCTGCCTCTCCGGCCAAAGCGGTATGATCCAACACAAGCTTTGTCCACCACAACGGATGAAGCGGGTTGATTGATATAGCCCTGGCTGCAATCGAGAAGTACCTGACGTCCGGGTCGTCTGGGGTGGTCGGGTTAAAATAATCGTTACAGAATGAGGTCGTCAGGTTGTAATATGCCGGGGAGTCACACAGGTAGAGTAGCCTGTCCCTAATAAACGATAGGATCTGCGCCGGATTAACCGACATCAGGGATGAAGGGATGAAGGAAAAGTAGCTGGAGGTCGTCTGAACGGTTGATTCAGGACATGGAGCGTTTGAAGACGGAGGTTCTTTAGGCTCAGCCTGTATGGTAGGAAGAGGAGATAATAGCGGGTATTTAAGCGACCATGCAGGAACGAGTTTGGGAGATGGGTTCTTGATAGTGATAGGCTCGCTAGCGGCCGGAACACCAAGACCGATTGTGGCCTGTTCAGACGGTTATATCAGCCTACCGAGGAACTATGACAGAGCTTCAAATTGTTAAGCTTACATTACACCAGTCCATGAAGGGACTACCTGTATACCATATACAAAGACCGCATAGTAGAAGACATCTTCAGCTATGAGAGGAAAGAACAATCACAAAACCCAGGATCTGACAAACCTCTATGAGGGGTAGCTATACATGTCAGACTTTTGATTTTGTACGACCTGTTCTTGATATGAGTAATGATATATCGACAGTCTAGTCCACCCTTCAAGAGTCGGTTTGTTTAAAAAGAGCCATGAGTAAGAATGATAGAAAGAGTATCTTGGTCAATCGACGGATCCAACCAAGTATATTGAGTTGTGCACGTTTTTTTCCAGAATGAACGTTCGTCGATAGGCGTACCATCGAATGGGCCAAGAAGTTGATCTAGCAAATACAGAATGTCAGGACAAGCACAACAAACCTCGAAACAGTAGACAAAATTAACATGACTGACCTCTTCTCCCGGACAACTCTTTTCTAATGTCTCGTGTAGTATCTTAGCTCGTTCCTTGATAGAGCCCGTCCTGTGTTATTGGCCGAAAGAGTGGGTGAACAACATACAATCATCGAGTGGAGTGTCAGTCAGCGCGATAAACTTCCGCATTTGCTATATCGCCTTTGTTCAGACAGTAAGATAAGCACGTACGAAGGAACCTCTACTACCAATAAATCTACTCCGCATTCCATTAACACGTCCTGCACGTTCGCCCAATAATGAATCTGCGAGCCTGGCTTGCCCTTGACTCCATAACCATACAACCCATGACACAATACAACCTTGTACTTCGGCGGCTTAAAATTGGGCGAATAGATGTCGGGCGACCGCATGAGTTCTTTAATGACTGATGTCGGCTGAGGCTGGGATTGGCTAGAAGAGGAATTGGCTCGTTTGGAGAAAGTACAAAGGTTCGGAGGCGACAAACCAGTTTGTCGGAGACGAACAGTCCCGAGTGAGGCTGACCGAGAAGAAAACGGTGCAAACGTCGACCGTCTGATTGCTGATTGTTTTCGTTCCATCTTTATCCCCCCTTCCATTACTGCTCTTCTGTCAACCGTGGCGGCAGTCATACAGAATAGGTGACCTCCTTGACTCTTGTTCTTCACCGAACGCGCCGGTCTTGTCCGGAGCGTCCGACCGGAAGAAGAAAGACAGCCGACCTTGCTGACTACCGCTCTATGAGGACCCGGTTCATTCAAGCTCGACGGAATCTTTGAGGTGACACGCTTGGAAGAATGAAATACATGGCCTGATGAAATGCAAGGTGAATTAATTCCTCCTGTGCTGGCTCCGATGCGATTGGAAATGAAAGCTCTGGCAAGAACACCAAGAGCCGTGGGATTCGCGGATCCGGGCGTCGTCATATGGCTTTACGACGCAGACTTCTTGGAATGTATGAGGGACAGATCAAGTCTCTGGTTTGTTGATCTTAACACCGAGCGTTTCTGTATGGCTGATTGATCTTGTGTGTATGTGTGGATGGTCGATGAAGGGAAAGAGTGAGCGGACTTTTTTTTCCTTTATCCCCACCCAGCACGTCTACTCGGCTCAAACTCCCCCAAAACAGAAGTCACGCGTCATCGCTGCGCTTTCTCGCTTCGTGTTTCACCCGAATGAATTTATGTGCTTCATTATTGAAAGACACACCTGTATACATGGCTTTGGTCGATGTGAGAACTTGAATTACTTAAAGCCGACAGGATTGCTTAGAGGAAAGTTCAAAAGGCAAATTATAAACGAAACAAATTAGAAGGTCAAGCGCTTTGTGGTTCTCAACAGGAAGAGACAGCCCAGGAGGCCGGCGTATAAAGTGCTGACACTGTCGCGCTTGCTTGTAACTTCTGTTTTCTATAATGACTGCTTTATGTCATTTCCAACTCAACAAGCCTTGTACATCCCCTCTTTTCTTTTTTGTCGCTCTATTGTGACAGATCGAACTGTCTGATGCAGCCCTCTCTAGATTACCTCTTCCGTTCCATTTCGAGATATCAATTAGGAACGCGCATCACATCTAACAGGGATTTATAAAAGTATTAGACCATCCGGCTGATTGAATGACCTGACTATAAACTATTGATACCCGAAGTACATGGCTCGACTCTGGAATACTTGAGTTACATCCAAGATGACCATCTTCGCTCAATTTTCCACCAAGTAACGGAAGTCATCAGCCCGTTATGGTTGACAAGATTTAACGATAAACAGGGGAAGAGAGAGGATTTGAAAACATACCCAGTGAAGATAGAAGCAAGGTTGGCAGGATCCCTTGCTGTCTGAATCAATTGATTCACCGTATATTCCACAGAAAGTGACCGATCGAGTTTTCCTCTAACGCCCTGTAATGCTCTATCAGCATCTTCATCAGTTGATGAGCGAATCTCATTCGCCGGGTTCGCCAACGGCCGATTTTCTTTTTCGCCTTGAACTCTAGCGATCTTCCTAGCATCGGCCACCCTTTTGACCCAGCCACGATAGCAATACAAACCAGATAAGGTTTAGAGGTCTCAAGGAGCCAAAGTGAAAAGAGATGATAGGGAGTAACAGACGAACCAAGATTGAAGAGGGTCAAATCTAAAGACTTCAAGGACCGTCATAAGCGTTACGGCTTGTTCACGCAAGACACGAAGAGTTTCTTCCGAGCATCGTCTGAATACACCCTCTATACCAGACATTCCAAAACCATCGATAACGTCGTTCGTTAACCTGAAAGGGACTAGTTCTGGGATCGGTAGTTCTCGACCCTTGGTTTGACATGGTATCAAGAGGAAGCAATCAGAAAAGAACATATCCCATGTCGGAGCTCAACAGACGCTCACCTGGTCGAAAGCTATTCCTAAATCAATGTGAACCAACTCTCCAGTCTTCTCAACCAACATGATGTTTGATAAATGTCTGTCTCCTAATCCCACAATATGTCCAATCATCGATCCTACAGCGACGCTTCGTGTATAATCCAATCTCATGGCGAACCAAGCGAGTGGTTCTTTTTGCTTTTCGGTGAAGAAATGTCGAAGAACCGGATGAAAGTTGTCCATTGTCTTGAGATACTCCTTGGCAAGTATAGACCGATCGAGATAGGTTTTCTGAAGTTCATCAACTCGTACTCGCATTTCCTTGTTTCCGGGCTCGGTCGGATTATATCTTCATGTGGTATATAGAGAGCACGATGCAGATAATCAGATTTGTGTCGTTATATCAATCAATCATGCATTTCAAAACGAAACAAGAACATACCTCTTATGACTAGCTATTAGCCAACTGCCTAGAGTACTAGTATCTTCGACGAACTCGATGAACCCAGAGGTCTGAGCAAGTACCACAACCTTGTACGTCCGCATGGAGAGAGATCTTGAACGAGTTTCTCGATCTCGACGCAGAAGTGTATTAATCAAATCGAAAAGCTAGATGAAAGAAACGTTTGTCGATTCAGTGTTTGACCCGGAAAGGAAAAATTCAAGAGAGGCATATAGAGAGCAAACGAGCCTGTTCCATGATAGCGTCTTGACGGAGGTCGTCATCGTGTTTGAACTGTTTATCACGCTAATATGAGTCAGAATATGGAGGTATCAAAGATATTCGAAGATACCCTGGCAGAACACCAGACTCACCAACACACGGTATCTGGCACCATCGCTACCAATACAAGTCGTGCACTTGGGCCGGTGAATTCCCCCTAGATTTTTCCATGTTGATCCAAATGAAGATATATGAATAAAGGTCGAGTATTTGCAAGTGAAGTCCAAAGGGAGATCAATTGTCGGCACAGGGATATGGAGGTCCCTGATTTTAGAGATTGCGCAAGACTGATCGACGGGAAATGTAGAAGTAGAGGGAGGAATAGGTTTCTGATGGTCCGTGTTGAAGCAGGACCATTCAATGGCCACTGAACAAAACCGGCTGACATCTCGAAGGCGATCGGAGCTGAGCTCATCCTTTTTCGCATATTTGTGGAGGATATAATCGGCGGCGAGGGCTCGACCAGTTCGGGGAGGAGTGGCGGTCGATTTGGAGGAGGTCAAGGAGCTTCTACCTTTCCTTTTGGAAGACTTTCTCTCCTCCGGCACGGATGATGAATCTCGATGAGTGATCAACTGATAAAGGCAGTGGAAAGGATGGTCATAACAAAGTTTGATGAGGATAGAATGAAGACTCTTTTGAAACGAAGAAGGATCTTCTTCGACAACACGATCGAGCCGAGCTGAGAGCTGGTTGATAAGCGGAAGGAATTTATAGGAGGGAATTGCCACTAAAGGACTTGAAATAGCCTTGTTGAGATCATCGTCAGCAAAATATCCCATCCAAAGGGAGACCAGGCGAATCAGAGAGTCGTCAAATTCATCAGTGCCAGCCAGGGCTTTGGCGAACATGACAAGAGCGTTTCGGAGAAAAGTCTTCTGCAATTTATTGTGCTCTTCAATCTTCTTGACGTCAGACTCTCGCTTCTTGACTACCTTGTTATAGTACCGAGCATCATCTTGAGAACGAGCAGAACGAGAGTGTTGAGTTCTCAGATCCTCAATCTCTCGGTCTTGACGATCCCGGTAAAGAAGAAGTCGCTCGATTTCGGGCGAGTGTTGAAGAGTTCGGTATTGATCTTCTGCAAATACAGCGTATCGATGGAAGATTCGAGCCTGATCAGAGCTTGTGTTCAGACCCTGTAGTAGCTCGATAGCAGGTTGAAAGAAGCGAGATTGGATTGCCTCAGGAGTGTCAAGCCTAGCAGTTGAGAGCCATTCTCCCTGTACGAGAATGAGATGTAAGAGAACGAGTATATCAGCGAGTCGCTCACCTTCATGACCAAATTTATGCACTCACCAGTAAGGACAAGAGCTCTGCCCTAGAAGAATTATCCGAAACAAGACTATCTACTTCAGAGCTCGGAGTTGAATCGTTCAAGGATATAAGCTTTCGAAGTAACCCGATGGCGAGAGCATGTTCTCCTTGAAGCCACAAGACATGAGCAAACTCCCTAGATACTTCGGCCGCCACTGGAAGTCCATGGCTCAGTCTCTGAGCAGTAGTAATAGCATTGACTGAAATTTGCAGTTGACCAGATGACCGAGCTTTATCGCTAAGTTGTAGCTGAGTGTTCACTCGAAGTGTATTGATCAAATCACTTTCGAGGATGACGCCCAGTGGTTGTTCGGCTGGGATAGAGTCCAAGAGGGAAGACCGAACAGCAGTAATCTTCTCTATGTCGGAGAATCTGTGTAGAAGATAGAGGAGAGAAATAAATTAAGTCATGTGTTGACGAGAACAAGCACGAACGAGCAACTCGAGTAGAAGAAAACACACTCAAATCCTTTCTCAACAGAGGCAAATAGCGGAGAGGCCCTATGAGTACTATCCTCAGAAGATAGCCTAGCTCGTTCTTCGGCCAGCCATGTTCGAATTTCTCGTAGACAAAGTAGAGATATTTTGGCCGATCGAAGATCAGTCATGCTTTCAATGCTGAGATTGCACATCTGCGCGATCTCTTTACAAAGAGCGCTATCAACGATCCGAGAGACTGCTACGGGATCTCGAACTTGATGAACAGCCTTCAATGCGGCATATACTGACGATCCAGGCACATTGCGAGCTGATGAAACATTCACAGGTATATCCCAATTTCCATTCCTCCAAGCTAATTCGTACTCAAGATCATCCGGTACATCGGGAAGGTTCCCTTTCTCGGCTTGGCTGCCTCGAAGCAGACACATAGCCATTTTGTCAAACCCAAAGAAATTCAAAGCCTGAAGCGTCCCCTCAAGTCCACGAGCATTTTCGTTCATTGACGAGGCTTGAAGATCAGCACCATGGAATTGGAAAGCTTTGGTCCATTGACTCTCGTGGTGAAACCTCTGGACGAGTGACGAGCGGATATCAGAAGATTGAATTCCATAGAACCCATCGGGATCTTCGATGTTGGAATAGATTTTGTAGAGTACATCGTTTGTCTCATTCGAATGATCTCCAGGATCCAGATCGTTTCGTAGCTCTATGAATAAAAGAGCTGTGGTAAAGGCTCGGCACTGAACAGCAGCCTTACTCAGAAGAAGGCAATCGAGGTCGAGCCAATGGTTGTATGCCAAAGGTGATTCGGCTCCTGGAGGTCTGATGTGACGAAGATGGAGAACGACATCGATGACAGCCTGCTTGACTCGGTACGAGATTGAGTAGCTTTGCAGAATTGTCTCGAAGTAGCAAGAGAGGACGTCTTTATAGGCACACGTCGAGTCCTTCTCTGTTCTGAAGGCCAAGATGGCCTGAACAAGGAGAGGGAGAACGCGCTTGGAGAATCTGGAGCTGATCGATAGCACAGTTTCCAGTTCGATAAAGAACATATCTTGACTAGCAAGAAACCCGGCTAGAGAAGAAGTGAGATTCTTGATCCATTCATCATAATCTTTGGCGCCATCGACACTATCATCCTTAAGGATATCTTGGAGGGAACGAGTTTTAGGTCGAACACGGTTGCTGCTGGAAGTTCCGATAAGGTCAATCAGATCCTTGGTCACGAGGGATATATCAGATCCCCACTTGATCGTAGAGAAGAGCTGCGAAGACAGTCCGATGGTTATTCTCAAGGCTCGATAGGCTAAATCGATGACCGCGAGATCGTCCTCCTTTAGGAGTGCAACTAGACCAACGACAAGAGCGCATTTGGTTGAGTCATAAACTCCTTGAGAACGTCGAAGATCCACGGTCAAGTTGTGAAGTGGATTGGTGGAGGGAAGTGAAGCAATGGCGGATATCGATGGAGGTTTAAGCTGACCATCCAGAAGATGTAAGATTTCGACGAAACTTGTTCGCGATTCTTGGCTGATAGAAGGAGCATTCATTGAGGACAGGATGTGCCAGAAAGTTGAAGCAGTGAAGGAAGCTCGGTCTGCGGGTGACATCAAAGGAAGTTGGTGGTGAAATTCTTTGGCAAGGGTAAACTTTGCAGTTAAAAGATGTCTGTCAATCTGAAGCAAGACCAGAGTATCGTGATGTACATAATGGTCCTAGTTAGTTAACTAATTCTGAAACAAAGACGAGAACGAAGGAAAGCAACACTCACAAGCACATCTGAAGCATCCATCTCTGTATGGATTGTAGCTAAGTCACCGGTCAACGGCCGAGGCCAGAGGCACAAAACTTTCTGCACTGTAGACTGGAAACCATCTGTTTCGGATAGCCTGAAAAGGACGGCTCCAAGTTTAGTTAAAAGCGTCTCCCCGATGGCTGCTATAGTTCCGTCGGAAGACCCAGAAGTAAGGTTATTGGAGAGATGAGCAACCCGGACGAACGTCTCTGCTAAATCAGACGAGCCAGCCTGAAGATGGAAAGATTGATCCAATCCCCAGGAGACAAAGCCTTGTACCAAAGGCACTAATTCGGCTTGGCTCATGAGGGTGACGGATAGACGTAGCAGTGCGACCAGGAGAGCAGACCTACGGAAGGAATGGTGATAGATCGAAACAAATAGGGCGATAGAATAGATACAGCGAATCTGTTCTACTACCAGCGGTGTCTTCCCCACTTCGCTGACCAGTTCATGAAGGACGTTGAAGGCGACAGATTCGAGAGGCATGGTGTTTGAGCCTTGATGAGAGACAAACCAGTCGTGAGCGCAAATGACAGCCACTGCCGAGGATCTTGGGAAAAGAACACTATCGACATTGTAGAGCTCTGGCACCGGTTGAGACAGTCGGGCATAAGCTTTACTCCGCTGATCCCCATCGGTTGATCTTGGAAGAGCCTCTAATATAGTCGATGGATCAAAAAGTCGAAGGAAGACGGAAACCAGTATGGTGTCCATTCGAGTTGAGACAAGAGAAAGAAGGTCTATAGTAACACCAACATTCTTGACAGATTCGGTGATAGTCTCGACCGAGGGATTGATCTGTCCATGACCGACGGCGTTGCTGACTAACCCTGCAATCATTTGTGGTAAATAGCTTGATATAGCATCATCCGGCTTTCTTCCTGCTGATCGACATAGAGTAGAAAACACATCAATCCTAGCTTTAGCGAGGTAGACTGATCCGAAGCGCCGGAGAATCATCTCAGAGTTCTGCCTGGCAGAAGCATAGCCAAGAAGAGATGACATTAGCGAAGGAACTTCCCCATCCTCTGCCTCGAGCTTCATTATATGTGTTAATACCACTGGTGCGTACACCTCCCATAGTTTGAAGAGTGAACTGAGCCCTAAAACTGTGGCTACTGATTTGAGTGAAGTCTCAACGTGGGTAACACTGGCATCCGCGATCATTGATGGAAGCTCGAGAAGGTGGAAGTAGGATGCTCGTCGGACGGTAGTCGAAGCAATGGTGATGTTGGCAAGGAAGAGAGTCAAAGTGATGCTTTGCTCATGACCGCTGACAGAAAACTCTTGGTAGAATAAACTATAGAACTTGAAGGAATCCTGGACAACAGGCGCGGTGAAGCTGAATAAATTGGCTAGAGACACCGCAGCTTGAGATCGAACGTGAATGTCTACATCCTTTGCAAACTTCTTCATGACATTCAAAAGGGGAAGTGAATGCTTCTGGTTAGGCAGAGGGAGACTCCAGGCCCGGCCTTGAGGGTCTGCTTGGCAGTAGGCTTCGAGAAAGGCGATCAGTCGTGCTCGGACAGGGCCTGCATGTAGACGACCCTCCTCGACCTCCGCTACGAAGAAGTCACGTAACATCCTGACCTTCTCGCCCAGAGATGTTTCTACAGTCGAACCACCAATCCAAAGAGGCAGAGTGGACTCTATAAAAGAGATGGTTAAGAGAAGCATTGGTATGTCTTTACTGTAAGCATAAGACCTCAAAAAATATTCAAAGGAGTTGAGCAAGTCTTCTGCTAAAGTAGCCCCGAGGTGTAGACGGCCTAGTTTGACAGCCTCAAACACTACATCACCGAAGGCTATGAATTGGGGACCATCGCAGTTTTCTAATAGGTCAAATATATCTCGTTGTCGAGACGGCTCCAAACTTCCAGATTGCAGGATTGAGATTCGGGTCATGCAAGTGAAAGTTGTCTTGATTAAAGATCGGCAGACTCGGGTAGGTGAGAAGGAGGAAGTTTGGGATATATCGGAAGTTAGGATCCCATCCTGGGAGGTGTTTATTGTTCCGAACCCATCTTCATCAAGAGCAGTCGATATCCCAGTTATCGTGTCGATATCAGCCGCTCCACTAGCGTCAACGGAGAGGCTAAGTGAAATGTGTAGGCATGAATTTAGAGCACCGAGTACTTGAGTAGCGAATGTGTCTTGAAGCTATTGGCGAAACAGGAGGAAAAAAAGGCAGCAATTCTATCAATAAGCGAGACATGCGCGCAATCAACTCCAGTATATTTGAGATTGACGGATAAGACAGTTAATCACACATCCCAAGCGAACCATACTTACACCTGAGCTGCGCCAGATCAAGCAATGCAATTGAGCTCGCTTCTTTGCCTCTTCACTTGGCCCGCCTTCTTCTCTTTCAATAGCTAAAAGATCCTTCCTTATTCCTGTCATTGGACCTGGCTTCAAAAGCATTACCTTCGGTTCATCAAGGTCGATGGAGTCCATGAGTAACGGTTCTAATCCCTGAATCATGATTAGTGAGTCGCGGAAGCATGACTGAGGAGTTGATAAGGCGGGTGCTACCAAAGTTAAAAGTAGGCATGATCGTTTCACTGCTCGTCGATTGCTTGTAATTCCGTTCATCTGTAGCAGATTCTCGAAACAGAGAGATAGAACAATGAGATCCAATGAACGTCGAACCTTCTCGGGAGTAACGCCAGTCTTGAGATCGATGTCCTTCCACTCTAGATGAAAAGAGTCGATTGACTTGAGCAAAAAGCTAGAAACTTTCCGAGGGCGGCCAATGAGATCCCTCTCTGAGACTATGCTGGAAGAATTTGCGTCAGAATTATCAGAACTACCTTGCTGTATCGAATCAGATAGTGGAAGAGGTAGCCGAGCATGGATCACGTATTCGCGGATGGTTTTGGTTCGATTTTCCTCAACCAAGTGGTTGACGATATCCGAATCGGGAAGTACCCCGTTTTGTAAGACCTTAACCCTGGTTTTAAAACGGCACAAAGAGGACAACAGGTCGAGCAGGTCGTTTGGAGAGTGATTTTCGAGCTTTGTGTTTATGTTGAAGCCTTTTGTCGTACCGTCAACTACGTTCCATACGGAGACCAGCCAATTCAACACTCTCTCCTCGTACTCAAGCCTGAACAAGTAGAGATCTTCGCAAGCCAGATCCAGACAACTTGAGATGAATTGACAGACAGTGTCATAAGGAAAGAACGGGCCTTGAAGTTCGATATCTTTCAAGAAGGTCCCGACGTTTTCTAGAAGTGCAGAATTGGGTATCTGCCGGTGACGGACTATGGAATATGCAACATGACCTGCCGCTCGACAGAGGAGAGGGATATTAATCCGTCGTGTCGCATATTTCCAAACCTGCTCCCAGGCTTGCGCGAGATCCAAATTTCCTTGACTTTGAGTAAGACTATCTTGTAGAGGAGATTTTGCTCCGTATATTCGACTTGTAGGGGTAGAAGAGAGGACGTCCTCTTGCAAACCAACGCTCTTTGCGACAGAAGCTACGGAAGCGAGGCATACGAATGCCCAAGATTGAACTCCTGTATCTTCTGCTCCGAGCACAAGAATCAAGGTCTTGAGGATACCATCCTGTTCTTGCATGGTCTCTTTCTCGTGTCGGTCGATGAAGAACAGCAAGACTTGAAGATGGAAAATTCGAACTGAAGGCAAGGCTGCATCTCGAATCGCCTCCAAAAGAGAAGAAAAAGGGTCCTTCTCAATCTTCTGACGTTTTACTTGAACGCTTACTGAGGGGCTCAGAATTGCAGAAAGAGATGGGCCGTTTGTTGAATCTCTGATCTGTGATTATGTTCAAACGGAGAATGAGTAATCTAACGGTAAACTAAAGCGAGTATCAAGTGTGATATGAAAATGTTGATACTAACGGCTGATATCGTATCCGCCTGAAGTTCAAGAGTTGCCCAAGTCATGGCCTGAACCGAGCTGAAGTTATGCCCATACTGGTACAAGACAGGGTTCAACACAGAGAGTGAACAACGGCATGTGATGCATGAAGCAGAGCTTAGATATGATCAAGATGAATGACTTACAGAAAAACTCCCAGCAACGAATGCGCTCCGCCTGCTTTCTTCTTTCACAAATTCCAGTTTCAAGTTATCCAACATCAACAATTCATTCCCCCATCTATTCTTGACTTCATTTTCTAGCGCTCCTAGTAAAGCTTCCAGGATCTCTCTTTCTGATATCCGCTCTTCTAACTCGCTTCGGTAATCCTCCCAAGCGAGGTCTTTCCCGTACTTGTCCTGTATCTTCGAGATAAATGGGAACATCCATTTCCAGCTGATCAAAATCTGTTCTCTGAGCTCCTTACTTCTTGTGTTAGCCCAGAGCTTGAGTAGGATCGGAAACGCTCGGACGGTAAAAAGTTTCATATTGCAGAGCTGATTGAGTTGAATGACGCTGAAGACTATATTAACCGACCTGAGGATATCGAGATGTGCAGATGTTTCCGAGGTGTACGTTAAGAGGTACTGAAGAAGGCCATACAAAACCCCACTCGCAACAAAGCTTGTTTCAGCTGGGAGAGGTCGGTCATCTTGGTCGTATCGTGGTTTCAGAGAAGAACCAAGAAGGGGAAGAGAGTGCGCTGGGACAAGAAGAGTATGAATGAGAGAGGCCAGAGCGATCTTTTCTAGAGTGGTCGTTCGCTTGATGATTGGTGTCGAAGCCAAGGATCTGGTGTTTGTGAGAGATACAGACTGAGCACGGTACTGAGTGTTTCCGAATGTCAGAGACGGAGTGTAGGAGACAGTGCGAGAGGCTGATCCTTGTGATTGATGCCTTTTCCTCTTCCTTCCTGAGGCTGATATAGATCGATCTTCTTCACTCGAAAAATCACTATCGTCTCCTCCTACGGTATATCTCTCTTCTGCTGTTCCTCTGCCCGCTTGCGCATAAGAGAACAGGACTTGGCCTCTGCCTTCGGCTTCAGAGAAGCTTTGAGAAGAGCCTTTCGATAGCTCCAGCTCCTCATCGAAGAGAGCTGCAAAACAGAATTTCATGAGAGCTTCCCATTCTGTCGGTTCGAAGGCCTCTATGTGATGCTTGTGTATGAACAGAAGTTGAAGGGCCTTGATGTAGTCCAAGGCTACGGGGGAGAAAAGTGTCCCTTGATGTTCAAGGAGAACGATCAAATGTGTGTATACGGAGCGAACGGTCTTTTTAGCAAGATGCGGGGAGGAGAACTGAACCAACTGACGGAGCAGGAAAGCAATATCGGTTAAGCGACGCAAAGATACAGGAGGGGCTGATGAATGAGATACAACACATGTTGGGACAGTTAGCAATCGGAATCAGAAGATGAGAAACGATATCACGGAGTGGCTCACCAGATTCTACTGCGCCTTTCTTGACACAGGCTTTCTTTTCTTCTCCCACACAGAAGAATATAGCTTTGAATAAACTCGAGAATATTGCTTGTTGGCCTTGACCAGCTTCGAGTAGATCATATCGTTGCCGAGCGTCTAACAAGAGTTCGCGAAGGGAAGATACACCCTGCTCCCGAGTCTTGATTTTCTCCGAGCGGAGATCGGAAAGCACGTTTTCGAGCTTAGTTTCAAATTCAAGAGACATCCTTGATCTCTTGATTGTCTATCTACTCAGATTCTTTGGATACAGAGATTCAGAGACGGATACATGCTGCCATAGCCAGACGCAAGTCAGTCCATTCTGACCTTAATCCTTCTGTTGAGTGAAACACGACCGTTTCAAAAGATGTTGTACCAAAGTTCTTACTGGTATACAGGCCCGGAAAGATACAGTTGGTCTTTGATTGATGGCCAAGCACCCGATCGAGACCAAAGGCAGGGTGTAGTCGAGAGACGGGTATATGCGGTATGGCCGATTTGCAGGCCAAAGGATAGGTATAAATACAGTCTACTAGCACTGACGAGCAGGAATATCTCGTAGACCAAAGACTCAGCAGCTTTGTATCGATGGAAGACCTTCTGTAGTTCACCTCTCTTCAAGACAACCTGAGGTGCCGATTGAGTGAGCTAGGAGTTGAGAATCGAGAGTTGGGAGCGACAAGATGGCTGACGGAGTGAGAGGTAAAGGTCACGTGCGTGGCGTTCAAACAGCTGTGAGACACAAGTTTCTGCTCTTGATTCACCCAACTCCTTCAAATATAACACAATCGTCGAACACCAACGTCCACTCTCAACTGCCTTTCTTGTAGATTTGTTAAATAGAACGACATCAACATGGGACGATTAAGAAGATCAAGGTAATTGGTTCTTGCTCGATTGGCATGTTTCGGTTATCCAGAAATTTCTCAGGCCTGATATCATTGAGAAAATTTAATTATCTCACTTATCACTTTTACCCACTTGCCGGATTTTTACCATAGAACTCACAAAGGTTTGTTTCACTTGTGCGATACATTGATTCTCGTGTCCAATCTTTCTGATTCGTGATTAACACATGCTCCCAATTTGTGTTATTCGTATCTGCAGCCCAGCGTGATGTACACCGAGCCGCTGTTAGTATCCCTACTATAAGTCATCCTTGAGCGTCTGCTCTTGACTGTCACTTACCTATCATTTTTCTTGCATCTCTTATTCGTAGCGAACCCGAGCTAGGACTAGAGATCTCGACTTAATTCAGAAGCATGATCTTGATCCCATGAACCGAAAGAAGCTCGAGGCCCAGGAGCTTGATGAGGACAAGCCCGGATTGGGACAGCACGTAAGACCAGCCATGTTGTTTTTGGTTTGTCGCCAGGAGTCTCTTTATTGACAATCGTGTATTCTTCTTCAACACCACAGTACTGTGTTGAGTGTGCTCGGTTCGTACAAGCTCTATCTTTCCAGGCCTTCTGCGCATGATTTAATCCAACAACCTCTTGATTCCGACTTACAGATATATGGAAACGGATGCTGCTCTCAAGACCCATTGGACAACCAAGCTTCACAAGTCGGTCTCCTTCTTCTCGCATATTCTTCTTGGTTTGTTTAATTTGAGTCGATTCTAACATATCCAAGGGTTTCCTCGATCTACAATTCCTGTCTTGTGCTTCCTGTTCACTCAGGCGTCGATGCAAAACCCTTTTGGAGCCGGCTCACACCCCGGAGGAGTCTGCACGAGCTGCCGGCCTTCAAGCTCCGGATAACAGGCAACGAGGACCTGAAGAGATCAAGCGGTTCGCTCCTGCTGCCTCTGCTGCTGCTGCTGGAGAGGGTATGACCGTCGAATCCTCTACTTGATTTGGCATTTCTTAGAGTATATCCACGTGTTTCTTGATCTTCATTTTCTGCACTTGCTCTGTTATCGTTGTCATCGCCATCGTCTCATTTCCATTTTGACTCCTGTTTCTTCAAGTCGAGTGGTTTCATCTTGCGATCCGTGCTATCGTATTGTACTTGTATCCGCTTCTATACTTTTCTCTTCTCAACGGGGATTTTTTCTTTCAAAATAATGTTCTACTGCACTTGTCTAGATGAGGATGATGGGTGAACAGCGAAAAATATGCTTCATGGAGAAGTTGAGAGACTTCGGTTGTCAAGCAGGACCAGTGTCGTCGTCACATTCACAATGTTAACAAAAAAGAAAAAATAATATCAGCGATGATCACATCGAGAAGTGCTTCCTGTGTACACCCCCTTACGTCTGAGGACAAAAAAATTACCTATCTATCACAACCATCATCTTTCAAGATCATTCCAAAGGGACATCATAGATTTCATTTTTGAAAGAGAGAACATGTCCCACCTGGCGCCCTCCAGTCCTCCGCTCGCGCATCGAGATCGAACCGGCAACTCTATCAGTATCCTCAACGGCAACTCTCCCATCAGTTATCCAGATGATGCATATGGTCATTACGTAGGAAGCAACCAGTCTCCTTCTTCGAGCTCTAGTCGTAGTGGAAGCTCTTCCCAAGATAACTCTGACTCGGAGTCTGAGGAAGAAGAGTTTGACATGTTGCCTTACCGTCCTGTCCCATCCTCCTCTTCGCAACCGTTATCTGCATCCGTACCAGAGTTGTCGTCAATGATGATGGCAGCAAACGCTCAACTACCAAGTGGATCGGCATTTCCTGGTAGCCCGAGTTCTGATAGATCCTCCAACCGATCTTCTTCGCCACCAACGTTCCGTCTGCCTTCGTATACAAAGCCATACGATCCAATCATCAAAAATTATGGAAGGGGGGGAGGGAGAGCGGTGGATTTACCTCTACGAAAGTCAGAGTACGACCACGCGCTGAGGAATCCTGGAGACGGAAGCAAGAACATGCTGAGAGGATGGGTCAGACAACCAGAAGAGGGCGAGAAGGATGATGTGTACAAAAAGAGGAGTATGGGGAAGGAGAGGCAGGAAGATGGCGGCGATGCCAAGAGAGGGAGATTGACGGAGGAGAGGAATGGAGATGTAGCTGCCGTCGCTTCACATTGTACGTCTTTCTTTTTCTACTGAATCGTTGGCACATTTCGTCTTTATAGGCTCAGCCAACTAAACCTTTTGCTTTCATCTCCCACCATCGTTCAAACCTCAGATAACCATCGTCCGGAAGTTGGTCGCGAGAACCGCAAATTCTCTCCGATCTTTGGGCTAAAAGCTTTCAACAATTGGATCAAATCCGTTCTAATCGCCAAATTTGCTCGGCGCGCCATTCCTGGTGGAGGGGGTGTACCGAGGAATGCGCGACCTCGGGGCCGAGTGTTAGATCTGGGATGTGGAAAGGGAGGAGATTTATTGAAGTGGAATTCTGCCAGGATCGAAATGTATATTGGATTCGGTACGTCTCACACGATTGCATCGCTCCGGATCATTTCTACAACTCTGGTGTTTTGCCTGACCTGACGATTCTTGCGGTTCATTTCAACGGGGATCATGGCTTTGTGATCTAGACATTGCCGAGGTCTCTGTTCAACAAGCTACTACCCGTGCTCGAGATATTCGAACAAGGAACTTTAATTATGATTTCCATGCCCTTGATTGCTTCACTGTGGGTTATGCTCTAGCTATGTTCTCTCCGAACGATCGTGAATCTTACAAGATACTTTTGCCCCCCCCCCCCCAAAAAAAAAAAACTAAAAACTCACAGGTTCCAATAACCGACGTAATCACTATCAGACAGCCTTTTGATCTAGTGACGATGCAGTTCTGTATTCACTATGCGTTCGAGACAGAGCAAAAGACAAGAATGATGTTGAGAAACGTGACGAAAAACTTGAAGTTAGGAGGCATGTTCATGGGTACCGTACCCAACGCTGAAAAACTTGTGTAAGTAGCAATTTGCTCGTCTTATTTTATTTCTTCTCTCATTCTTTAACGGGCTAGCTGTAAGCTCATCATGGCATGATGAATTGCGGAGGATTTAGTGAGCAACTGCAGAGTATACCGGAAGACGCTGAGGCTTTGTCCTTCGGAAACGATGTCTATTCTGTAGAGTTTGACTCTCGAGAAGGTATGATCAGACTTTCCTACATGGACAAAGTTGATGCCATGGCTGACTTGTTCTGTCTCTTATAGAGTTCCCTATCTACGGTCATAGGTATTCTTTCTTCTTGCAAGACGCGGTGGAGGATGTTCCAGAATACCTGGTTCACTGGGAGAACTTTGAGCGGTTCGTACATTATGATTTCTGTTGGAGTCTGACATACCTTTTTCCGACCCGACTGGATAAAGGTTTTGATTTCGTCCTGTTTCTTTTTCGTCTCAATCGTAGACTTGCGTCGGAGTATGGTCTAAGACTGATCTACAAGAAGGAATTTTATGAGTAAGTCTCTTTTCTCTGTTGCATATATCCATTCAGGGGAGTCAGAAACAAGTCGTTTAATAGTTGAGTGACCGGCCACCTTTTTACTTTTCCGATAGGGTATTTGATGAAGAAAGAGATGTACCGGAGTTCACAGATCTTCTAGGTAGGATGAAAGTCGTAGATTCAAACGGTGAATCAGCGATGACGGAGGATCAATGGGAAGCCGCTAGTAAGCCATTGTTCTTCTCTCTCTGCACTTGTTTTGTCCGTCCTTTCCGATTTATTGACCATTGTTTGCTTCCTCTGTCTCCAGATCTGTATCTCGCTTTCGCGTTCGAAAAGATCTGATGGAGCCGTCTTATGCACTTTCAGTAATCATCTATCGAGTAAGGAAAGAACAGGTTGCGGTTTCGTCTCTCTTATAGACAAACGAACGTGTAAACAAACATATGTATCTGTAGGGGCCTTTGGAATCTAAAAAACTTGTGGTCCATCTTGAGCTAGTTCGACGGACACATCACCCATAAGCTTCCTATCTTGATCCTCATCATCCTGCTTGTTGACCACATCACCTTGGACCCACATCGGTCCTCGATCGTCCGAGAACGGCCTGGACTGTCTTCCACTGACTACTTTACATTGATCGACTACGTATTGAAGTGTTCCCTCGAGAAAAGTTTCGCAAGCAATTATGGTATTGCTAAGAACCTTGAGGGGAGAACAGGTCAATCCTGTCTTCCGGTTGACTAGAAGGAATAAAAAGAAAATTTAGAGAGTCAGAATAAGATTACTGAAGGCGCAAAAAGGGAATTTTTTGGACGAACTCAAACCGGGAAGGATTAGCTAGCATGAAATTAAAACGGATAAAATGATGGGGAAAGATGTCAGAGAATAAGTTGACTAGTTAATCTTGACAAAACAAAAATTGGCTTCTTACAAAGACGTCACTGAATGAAGGATGGGTAGATCCAGCTTCAGTACCCACAGCCCCAATTGACAAAGAGAGACACATCAGCCATCTCGTTTGTCGTCGCTTCAAAGATGGAGGGAACACAGCTTACGAATAGAAAACACAGTGCTTCCTCCTTTGAAAGTAGGCACTGCATCCAACAGTCTGTCGAAATCGTCTGAATCTGTAAATTCCTCCGAGTTGACGGAGAGGACGGGACAATGGATGGTACCCTCCCAAGGGTCAAGACGTTGCATAGCAGGGTCAGTGGCTATGACTGCTCGCGGTTTGAATCGAGGGTCGGCGCCGGCAGAGATCTGTGGAGAAACACAGAGATAGTATATACTGTCAGCGTTTTACCTGATGAATTAGAAATATGATCAATTGGGAGACTCACCACGGCTGTACCTCCCAAAGAATGTCCAGCAAGAATGACCCTGTCGGTATCCAAACTTCCCTCCCAGTCCTTGCCTCTGAAGTCTTCCATTATCCCACCGTGGTTATCTCGAATTTTGATGGAACCGGTGATCAGCTTGAGAGTTTCGATCACACCATCGATCTCGGCAAGTCGCATGCTGACTTGATCATGTCGCAGTCGAGTATCATCGATCGGCTGGTCTTTCAATTCTGGCCAACTAACAGGGGAGAAGGATATCAGGAGTCAGTAGAATTCGAGATCAGGAGGGGAAGAGGGGGGGGGGGAGGGACAAGGAAGGAAGGGACAGACTTGACGTCTGTGTAACGCATGAACTCCATTTCTTTGGTAGTCCCATCCGCTGTAGATATCATTTTTCAGTTCACGCTAAAGGTCAGGATGGGAAGCTTGAAGACATGACGAAACCGAAGAACTCAGTAGCTTCACGCACGAAAGGTAATGATACTCCAGGGCGAACTTCCATCCCTATGCTCTACCGCAGCAACGACGTATCCTCTAGATGCCATTTCTCCACAGAATGCAGAGTACATCAATCTGCTACATCCGACGCCATGAGAAAACACGATGACAGGCCAGGGCTGGTTCTCGGGTGCTCTAAGAAGCGGGGCGTCTTTGAACGCTGGAAAAGTGGTTCCTCGGATGGCGATACCCGCGAAGAACCCTATGTCAAGGACGAGGGAGAAAGAACCCGGTAAGATGGAATGAGCTTGAACCGAAATACGTATGGACAGAGAGGTTTCGTACGAGCTATCGAGTTGTAAAACCAGTTGGTGATATGTGCCATGCGCAAGAATCCGGCAACTGTCTGAGCCAACCTGAAGAGTTTCCAAAAATAGAGCGCTTAGAGCAAGGGATGACACCGAGTATCCGAAAATAAAAAGTATAGAGGCTCTACTGACTTTGGGAACCACATCACTTTTGAAGCCTGATCGTGCGCTGGCTTGCATGGGTAGAACAACGTATAAAGCACCGTATTGAGCTCGAATCCTACTCTCGTGCCTTTGATCGGATCGGCCAAAGCAAAAGACCCGATGAGCCTAGTCTCAACAGGGAACTCGACGTCTCTGGCACCGACCGAGTACGATCCGCTGTACGAAGGCAGAGTCCTGGTGAGCAGAGCGCCACAAGGGTTGTGAGCTTTGATGGCCTTGACGTCAGAGTCGTGTGGTACCAGGTTTGCAGTCATCTCAGAGTCTAGATATGTGAGTCTCTGAGCTCTTGATCGATCGATCAACCAAGAGAGAAAAAAGACGAGAATTGATCAAGAAGGATTGCGTGGATGAAAAAGGAAGGATAGACTGAGAACAGAATGAGATCGCATGCTGTTAGTAACCGGTATGACGTCGACACATGTATATCACGTGACTCACCAGGGCCGGTCATTGCGAGTCACGTGATATATAAGTAATTTTGCTTCTTTCTGCTTTTGAAATTTCCTTCGAATCCTCCTTCTGTTGTGCACTTGGTCTCTCTTTCGATTTGTATCGTGGTTGGCCCGTTCGTTTGATGTCGTTCGACGCTGGTGCTCACCTCAAGAAGCAGGGCTGGAAAGGGAAGGGCGAAGGTTCGTTGACAAATTCATCGAATCTCAAGATGATCCTACGATTGATCGATCTTGACTAACGTTGTGTCCTGCTTCCACCAGCCTTCAAGCAAGGCCACCTGTCCCGCCCACTTCCTGTAAAGGTCAAAAACAACTTGGGAGGAGTTGGAAAGGATCGGATCGAAGATTTTCCATTCTGGGATCATGTGTTTGCTGCTGCCGCATCATCCATCATCATCCCTTCTCCTTCTTCGTCTGGGTCGTCTGACGTGGGGTCGCCAGCTCCGGAAGAAAGCCCCAGCGTTGATCTCGTCCCTCAGACGATTCACCGAACGTTGACTGGGATTATCTCTCCTTATGCTCCGACGCATCATTCCTCCAAGTTGGCCACTGTCTCTCCGGCCACTCCGACTGAACCTTCGTCAGCTCTTAATTTGAATCACTTTGCGTACGCCAAACGGGTTCTTGCCAAGCGGGAACTCTACGAACGATTCTACAAAGGCCGAACGATCGCTACTACGTTGGAAGAAGCAAAGGTGCCATTAATCGTCACCCCTCCGCCCGTTTTGTTGACGGTGACCGCATCGACGGAGTCTTCGTCGTCGTCGTCGAAGAAGCGAAAGGCCAGCAAAGAGGTAGAGAGCGAGGCAGAGCGCAAGCTCAGGAAGGATGCAGAGCGGTTAAAGAAGCATGTCAAGAAGATGAAAAAAGAGGAAAAGAAGGACAAGAAAGAGAAGAAGGCGAAGAAGGAGTCAAAGAGGCCCAATGTTGTTACGTAAACCGGGCTCCTTCTTTCGGATTCTTCGATGAAAGAATCCATCCTAATTGAATACAGTGAGTCTTTTTCTCTTATCATGCTACGTACAGATCTATTCTGATTGCTCTGAATCTGCTGCGTTTTCTTCCTGTGTGAAACTCAGCTTCGAGTGATTGGCTCGCTCATCTGCTTGACCGCCTGAGCAGACGAACAAACGGGGACACCCGATTACAGTGTTTCCTCAGTACTTGTGTGAGTTTGGTTTTTCTACTTTTTTCCATAATTCCATCAATTCTGCAATATTTGATGAGAAGAGCGGCGACGGGGAAGAGAGGCTTCTTCTAGGCAGGGGAAAAGAAAAGAGGACAAAATGATGAACATATCAACTCAGCTCACTACGATCGCTCCTAGGAAAAGCGAAGTGAAATTATCTTTCGATTACCATTTGTGTATCTGATTCCTTAAATCTTTTCCCTTCCGACCTTGAGAAGAAAGAAGGATCTTTTCCCGAGTCCCCTCTGCTCATTTGTTATAGCTTTCATCTCGCATAAGAGCCCAATGTACTGACTGTCTTTGGATTCTTCTGCGGTGATTTACAGTCGCCAGCGATGGTCATATGTTCGTCTTTTGACTTTAAAGACGCTATCCCCTCAATCATCCCTTGTCAAGTCACGAGGTCAGTACTGTCTTTTCGTTGCGATATTCTCCTATATATTCCTCGAATCCCCTTGAGTCGATGTCTCCTCCCCCCCCCCCTCCTTTCCCCCTTTCCTCTCAAAGAGAAACAAAATGATGAACGTATCAACTCAGCTCACTACGAAGCTCCTAGGAAAAGCTTGTGAATTTCACTTGATTACCATATATGTATCTGATTCTTCCCGACACCTCCCCTACGCTTCTTGATCGCTTCGACAACTTTCTCAGTCGTCTTCTTTTTTTGATACCTTTGTGCTAAAAGGATTGAAATCTGACTACTATTTTGTCATCCTGTTGCTTTTCCGCATTTAAAAGTTAGGACCCACTTCCTGGGCATGATCGAAGGAGAAGCGCATGGCCGAACCAACCCACCGGAGGTTAAGCACTGGTTCAACCAGATTGGTCGTGCACATGTCTGGCTCATCTACGCATCCGATTTGTCAATAACCCCCTTTTCCCTTTTTCTTCTTCTTCCGTTCTTCACTTTCCTCGTTCATTCCAAAGCATCAAGAGTAGTATTCTTGTTGATGACGGTAGATCAGGCTGGATGGACCCTTTATTGTTCGGGGAACGATGAAATCGAATGGAATTCAAGTGAAACGAAACACGATTTAAAAATCTAGAGATAACCACGTGAGAAGCACGAACACAAAACCAACGGGCTGCTTGCTTGCTCTTACGATGGTCACATTGATGTAGTACGACTTGATTCAGAAGGAGAGAAGAAGCAAGATATTGGCACAACCGGGCTCATAAATAAACTCCTCACCCCTTCCTCTGTTCGAGAGATTAAAGAAAAGATAGAGAGATAGAAAGAGAAGGCGTCGAGGCTACGATCGATTGGATCAGGCAAAGAGAGCGCCAAAGAGAGCGCCGAAGAGAGTAACGATCCAAGCGGTGTACAGCCTTCCTGCTCCTTCTTCTTGATAAATCGTCATCGCTGCATCCTGTTTTCGAAAAGAAAAGAAAAGTTCTCATCAGCTGTTTTCGTCCTTGTGAGAAGAGAAGAAAAAGAAGGAAGACAGAGGCAAGAAGAGAGGAAGAATGACGAACGATCAATCCATTATAAGGTTCCTCCTCTCCTCGAAGGGTGATCACGTCTTCATCTTTTGCGGCGTAAGTCGAGGGGATCTCTCCTGTAGACTGTTCGCCCTCTGCATTCTGTCGTTGGACCGATAACCTACAGGCGATCACTTCGAGTGGGCATCTTTTGTGTACGTGTGTTTGTGATTTAGAGGGGTTCATTGAATGGCAAATCAGATCAGCATCAATACGAATGGGAGAGAAGGCCAAGAGCAACTGAACAGCACCACATACAGAACTAGGACAGACAGAGCCTGGAAAATCAAGAAAACAAAGAGTCTGCCGGTTCTGATGGTAGCGAACGGACCATCTCTAGAAGAGGAAGGGTTCTTGAAGATTCCGTTCGCGAGTTCCGGGACAACGAAGGATCGAACGGTTTTAGAAACCACGACTATGTAGAGCACATGGATAGCGGTGGCCGCCAGAAGGCTATGAAAAGGCAGAAGCTCTTGAGCGCGTCAGTATCAGACAAGAAAGGGGGGAGGGAAAGAATATAGAGAATCCTACCCAGGAGTGAGAAAGATGATCCAAGGTTTGGATCGCTCGTAAGGAGTCAGAATGATCTTTGCAGCCTTTTTGGGAGACCAAGGAAGTAGATGAGGTGTGACAATCGATCTAGACAGAATTCACAACACGTGTCAGAAATTTCAGCTAGCCAGGTGAGAGGCAGAGGCGGAAGAAAGAAGGAGACACACCGATTAATAAGCACCGTCATTGGGATTCCGACCAGAGTGAGCGCGATTCCAAACAAAGTCATTCTATGTGAATGTTGTTTTTGCAATCAAGCAAGCAGATTAGTACATGGAAGAAACGGGTCGAAAAAGAATGAATAAATTCTCACTTGACACCTCCGGCCTCAGGGACTTGATATGTCCCCTTTGGAGAGACCGTGCTCGATCCCTCGACAAACGCGACCGAGAAGACAGAGATTAGGACTGAGTTGAATATGAACGGCAGGAAGCCTTGAAGGAGCAAAGAGGACGAGGGAGAATTTGCGGAAGAAGTGCAAGACCGCCGAATACGACGAACAGATCAGCAGACCGATTGGAGAAGCACGTCAGACGATGGGAAAGAAAGACGGGTCCCACCTTTGTAAAGACCTTTCCAACCCTCAAGGCGTCTGACTCTAGAGATCATGCCCCAAACTTTTCTGACGGCCGGACCTACTCTGGGATCCCCTGCCTCAGTTTCTATCTCGGACAAGGCGAGTCCTCTGAGTGTGGATAGAGATATGTAGTTCAACGGAAGCGCGATCAAGATCAGCCTGGAAGAAAGAAAGACGAGAGATGACGGAGAAGGGTAGCTTGCCTAGGAGCATAGTTCGCACGAAGTCTCTGAGAAATACAGAAAGAAACGCCGAGGTTATCTAATGAGAGACTAGTGCTTAAAGAATTGTGATCAAATGATAGGATGACTTTCGACTAACCACAATCGATCCGTCAATGGGCTGAGGGTGGGATAGAAGGAGAACGAGAAGGCGGTCAGGAAACTATACTCGTATGGAGATGGCCGAGAGATCGACGCCGGCCGACTTACCACGACAATCAATCCGATCATGGAGAATGATAGACACATGATCAGTGTCGCCAGGATTATCTCTATCATTGTGTAGGCGTGGGTGGAGATGTATGCAGACGAGTAGTTGGGAATAGTCACTACACGTTGAGCAGAGGGATGTGTGTGTGTGCGTGTGTGTGTGTGTGTGTGTGTGCGTTTGAAAAGGGAAAGTCTCGTTTGGGCAATAACGAGCGCGGGAGACGAGCTGTGCACGCGGGAATGTTGATTAGGTAATATGCGATAGATGAAATTATGGATGAAACTTATGGGTACCACATAGATATGTGACAGGAACAGGAACAGGAACAGAAACACAGCGAGGTAACCATAGGCGATAGATAGATCAGTAGATGAATACGTATGCGTGTTATCTACCAACACGTGTCACGTGAGAACACCCCAATCCAATCACACACAGATACCGAGTGTGCTGCGAGCGCGATCTACACCACGAGCGATAGATGAATCAATAGACGAATGTACTAAAGAGCACCAATTCAGCCACACCGACGGATCATCCGTTTCATTGAGACTGAAAAAAGTACGAAAAGAAAGGTTATTTGATGGCTCTTCTTGTTTACTCTACATAAATCCTCCATTGTGGCGTCGATCTTCGGATCAGCCCGCACAGCAACCCATCTGCTCTTGACAGGAGGGCCACTCTCTCGAGCGCCTTACGTAACGACGTCGTCATCCGTTTTTCTCTCTGTACTCTCTCTCTTTCTGCCTGGTGGCATACGCATATGTCTTTCGGGGTTTTTTTCTCTCTGTTTCCTTTATTTCCCCTTCTCCTTCTCTTCTTTCTCTTCTTCTATCCCTCGTTCTTTTCGTTTCTTGCTGTTTCTTTCCTCATCTCTTCTCTTCCTTTCGTTCTCCTTCCTTTTCCCTCTTTCTTATTTCCGTCGCCCTTTCCTCTCTTCCTCTTCCTTCTCACCGCTTTCTCTTTTGTCGTTATCCTTTCTGATCACTCGTGCTCGCTTCTCCGGCACGCACACTCTCTCCCACACACAAGAAAAAGGCCCTGGGCGTGTTGTCGTTCCTGGTTGGCATCTGGTTAAAACTGTCTCTTCTTCAACTCTTCTCTGCTGGTCGCATTCTCTCGGCCGTCAACCCTGGCACGCCTGCGTCGTCTTCTTCGCGTATACAGCCAAGTCCGAGCTCAGGCGCTCGTGTCTTCAGTGTGCTTCTCCATCCTCGATTCATCCACCCGGCTCTACATCGAATCAGCCCCCGGACCTTGAGCAGAACAAGGTTAGTAACCGTTTTTCATATCGGCTGAGTCCTATCAGTACCGGGATATTTATTCTTTCTCTCCTTCCTCCCAAACCCTCTTACAGATACCGAGATCGTCGCCGTGTCGCCCAATCTCTCTCTTACATCAATCAGAACAGCTCCTTTCTCCACCCATCGTTTCCTATCCGCTCACTCACTTACACCTCAAAATACAATCTGAAGAATGCCACATCCACACCACAGTCGTTTCTCACCCATCCGTCCAAGGTTCTCGTCCACGCCGGGACCCTCAGTAGACACCTCAACCGTCTCTCCGTTCACAGCAACCTCGGCGAGTCCATCCGGTTACCACCACCTTGGCTTTCTCTCCCATCGGTCATCCTCCGTTCAACTCTCAGAGAGTTCGCCACTTCGACGACATCCGCCAAGCATCTCGTTCGCCCAGTCGACGACGTCCAGCTACCCAGGCGTCAACCTCGATCTCCAATTCTTTTCCTCCTCTCTATCTCATCCCTCTACCGCTGCCGCTCCCGACATCAACACCCCAATGGCCAACCATGAGGGCATGACCGTGTTATTTACCTCCGGTTCCGATACAGGAGACTCGGGCATGCTCCGACCAAACGTCTCTCGTGGAATCTCTCAGACTAGCACCCCCGGCTTGACTCCTACCCTCACCCCTTCGGCCGAGACCACCCTGTTCTCCCCGTTTGACCCGTTCGCACCAGCCTGGAACCAAGATGACCGGACTCCTGGTGCCTACACTCGGTCCAAAAGACACTCGGTCGCTTCCACTTCATCTTCGTTTTCTTCTGCCGGACCATACGTTCCGGACGACCATGCAATGGATGACTGCAGCCCGGACGAGCTGATGAATGATGTCACAGAATATTACTTTTCATCCGAACCAGAGTCCGATGCAGAGTATCCGTCCGAACTAGAGCACCCATCAGATGACGCACTCTCCCCCAAGCTGAGCCCGAACGCACCTACAGGTGATTATGCCGAGCAACTCTGGGCGCACACCATGCAGATGCTCGAAAAAATTCCTGGTGGTACCTACGCAGCAAACACTGCAGTCGCAAGACGTAACAGGGATCCAAGATTCAGAATGGGCAGCACCTCCAGCATCGCTGAGAGCAGCTCAATCGAACAAATGGTTGTCAGTCCACGGAGAGGGAGTACCGCCAGAAGTGCCGCTTTCAGGGACGTCGGCATCTATGAAGTATAGGAAGCACTCAGCTTCCTATCAGACAACTCTTCGCGGTTTTTTCGCAGAGGCGTACACTGGTTTGCTCTTCTCTCCCCTTTTCCTCTCTCTTCGCTCTTCTTTAATTCTACTAGACCATTTTATAATACCGAAATTGTCTCGCTATCTTTTCTTCTCTAACTGTGTACATCTACCTTCCTCTCTTTTCTATCTTGATCTCATCTCTCGGCCACATCTTTGTTGTAGTTTTATCTCTCCGCCTTCCTCTTTCCATGCATATCTCTGTTTTTCTTTTTCTCTTGTCTGATCCAAATCCTCACTGTATCGAACAATAGAATCCTTGTTTTCTTCCTCCTCCTCTCCTAAAGCCTATCACTTTCCCAGACGATCAGTTCGTCCGCCTATATTTCATTCTGCTTCTGTCCTTTTTTTTCTCTTCTCCTTTGTTTTCCATCTCTTGTCGTCGCGCTACGCTTTAGTATCGATTACTTCAGCCTCAGACTCTCTTTCCCTGGTTTTTATATTACTCTCTCCTATCTTTCGCATATGGCGCTCATCTCTCTTTGAGATTGGTCTGCGTCTTGTCTTCTTAGTCGTTCCGATCTGGCCATCTGTCTCGTCTACTTGTTGGTTGAAGTTCTTTACAACCATTTTCTTCCTCCTTCGTCGCTTTTCTGCTCCCCTTTCTCTATCTTTCTTGTTATACATATATACACTCACGACCATATACGCACCATCGATCATATACATGTATACACACTCTGCTGAAAAAGACAGAAGTAGAATTTGAAGACAGACAGCACGCCTCCTCAAACAAATCGACCTCTATGACCTCTCAACTTCAACTTTTTCCCCAAATTCAACCCGGCCCAGACCGCCCAAAAGACACCGGCACCGGTTCCGACGACGACAGCCTTGATCCATCGACCCAGAACCTTTCTCTGGAACATCTCCCTCCGAAGAGCTTCAGCATAAGGGACGTCCGGTCTGAAGGTCACCATAGAGTACAACGTTGTCCATCTGTTGACTGTTCGCGTAGGGAATGGCTCGCCAGAGGAACGACTGAGTGCCGATAGGGAAGCAGCAGTCGGCGGCGGGCTGGGGAAGAGGGTCGTCAGGACGTAGTCCAACTTCCGACGGATATGGTGTAAAGGCGTCAACACGTGGGAACGCATTTCCTCGCTACAGGTGAGAAAGCGAAGAGCTTCAGCGATCTCTGTGCTTCGAAACGTACACATACACACAAAAGCCAATAGACAAAGGACAGACTAGTTGTTCATCGCAAGTTCCAGAATCGCGTCCAGATCAGCTTTCCGACCAACCGAGTATTCCTTCAGACACTGCTTGACGTCAGCCTCGGTTCCTGCTTGACCGGTGATCCCGTGGGATTGGAAGACGAGATCGAGAACTCTGATGTCCTCGAGTCCTGCGTTTAGCCCTTGACCATAGAATGGGACTTGAAGAGGGAAATAAGAAAGAACGAACGAACGAAAGAAAGAATGTGGGTGAGGTAAGCAAGCGCCTTCTAACATGTGAAAGAAGAGGCTACTGAAGAAGGAGAAATGGAAAAGGACAAGACAAACCCATCGAATGACCGGCATCACCAACTAAAACGGCCGACCCATCCTGATAGCCAACCGGATCAACTCTGATAGTGGTCAGGCCACCTCTTCTAGCGTTCTCGAAATCGTCCAATACCTGATCTTCACCCATCATCGATAGGATATCAACCGGGTTCTCAAGCGTTCGTGTCCCGAAATGTTTCCGGAAGAACGCTCGGGCTTTAGCTCGACTGTTAAGTGGGACGATCGATTGGATAGGCGCGTATAGCGTCATGGTGAATGATTTGTCTTTGTTAGGCAGAGCGATCAACATGAATTCATGTCGTGGCCAGATATGTAAATGTTCGGGACTGATCGAGAATGTTGAATCCTCCCCGGTCGCATTGTTTGGCGGTCCAGGCGGAAGTCTCAGTTCGATCCATATGTGTTGAATTTGGTGTTGAGAATAAGACGATCTGTCAAGTGAGTGTCCGCAGGTGAGCCAACAGCCAAGGGAAGAGACAGCCGTTAGCCATCCACCTACAATTCAGAGAGGAACAGATCACTTACGGTTGAACCCTCATGATTTCACTTCGGACTTTACTCCAATTTCCGTCCGCTCCAACCAACAGATCCCAACCTTCTTCACCTCCGTCCTCCACCCAGGCACCGCGCTCACCCTCTTGGAAGAGTCGTCGTCGAGCCCAGTCGATTTTGGCGATCTTTCGGTTGAAGACAACGGTGATCGAAGGGTGGGCACTAACTTTGTCGAGGAGCGTCTGGGAGATAATCTGTCGAGAGATCGAGTTGATCGCAGATCCATGATGAGGGTCGTATAGCTGAGATTCCTGTCTGTAAGAGAAAGATGCATTTAAAAAATAAAATAGACAGAGAGAACATCAGTGAGACGGCTCCAACCGATGACATTCAAAGAAGCAGAGGAAGACCCTAGAAGGAAGAAGAAAGAAGATCGACCGACTTGTTCTCAAAGTCCCAGATCATTCGACCCTTCATAGGCAAAGCCAAGGAAAGTAACTCATCGGCTGTGATAGAGGAATATTGATAGAGTTGCTCAGCCTGATGAGTATTAGACGACGATAGGTAGATCGAACGACATCAGTGACCGTGGGACCTTACAGATTTCTGGCTCGATTGCATGAAGAGCGGATATCCCTCGAGCGGAGATCGCGAGGTTGACCGAGCGAATCGTTTCTTTCTCTGCTTCTGGGGACTTAGGATCTGAGTTATGAGTGCATCAGTGAAGAATAGGACGATGAGAAAAGGGAGGATGTTCAGCCGATATTAACTACTACATGTCGGGTACATTCACTTGTGTGCTCACCAGGCCGTCCTTCCCAAATGATTACGTTCCATCCCTTGTTAGCGAGAGAGAGTGCGCTGAGGCATCCGACAGGACCTGCTCCTACGACGATCGCTTTTTTTGTTGGTGTGCTCATCTCTTTTACGGGTATTTGGTTCTTGGTTGCCCTTGTCTACGCTCGCTTATCGTCGTTGTCGTTGTCGTTCGAGGAATGATTGATGACTCGATGATCGGTAAGAGAAGGAATTGAAAACGTAATTGTCCTTCCTACGAATTTCCTCACCTTCCTTTCCTTCTCTCGACCATTATTCATTTCCAACCCATCCAAACGACACCACCCAGTGATGCAACCTCAATCAGCTGCTCCTTCGAATACGGCAGGTCCTTCTTCTCTGAAGCAAGAGATCCTGCCACAGTCATCTGCCTCCACAAATTCTCCAAAGACAATCACTCCTTCTGCTCTGAACTCAACCCAAGTGGCGGGCGCGTCGTCGACCTCGACATCCGCTCTAGGCCAAGCTCAAAAGACGATGTCTACAGCTGAAACGCCAAACCTTCAACCCGGTCCGTCAAGGAGAGAAGAAGAGCTCGCAAGAAAAGACAGGACATTGACAGAGTTTATGACGATGTTGGATGATTATGAGCCTTTGGTCTGTCCTCAACCTCATACTTACTATACATTCTTTTTGATGAGCTGTGTGCGTCGGCATGTTGTGCTAACCGTGTGTTTTTCCTCTCCTTCTCTTTGTCTTCATCGTTGGACTCTGGAAACTTTGGGAAAAATCGACAGATACCAGAGGAGATCACTCAGTACTTTCTTCAGAAAGCTGGATTCGAATCCGCCGATCCTCGCCTGTTCGTGCAGCTCTTCTTCTATGCCTTGATTGATTACCGTCTGTATATCTTTTGTCCTCAAGATCTTCTCATTTCTTGGGTCCTCCTTTTGTATATTCTTCCTTAATCGAAATCAGCACCCGACTGTTCTCCCTGACTACGCAAAAGCTCCTCTCGGATATCTCGACGGATGCGTATCACTATGCTCGGATTCGGACAAACGCTCAACCAGGTGGCCGAGGTCGACCGGCCGGAGCTGCCCAACAACAAAAAGTTTGTCGGCTTTTCATCTTTAGGTCTTCGAAATCAATGAATATACACCGAATCAAGGTCAGAGGTACCCATAGAAGCTCATTTTTTTCTGACTGGGTGATCCTACTTTCCGGCGTCGGCCTTTGTTCTCGATAATAGGACAAGAATCGTACTGTTCTCACAATGGATGACCTGAGCGCAAGTCTAGCCGAACGAGGCGTGCAGTCAGTCGTCTTTCTCTCTTCCTCTTTGATCAATGCTCCTCCCATTGATATCAATTTGGCAACGACATCTCGTTCTTTTGATTTTGGGTGTATTAGTCTCAAGAAACCAGATTATTTCCAATAAAAAAGCTCGGTCCGAACGCTGGTCGTTCAAGCACTTCCCTCCCACTCCTACTCCTTGATCTATACACCCTTGAACCCTCATTGGCGTCTTTTTAAAACCATACGCCTGTTTCAATCCTAATCTTTCTGTTCCTTCTTCTCAACTGTCCTGATTCATCTTCAGCGATAGTCACTTGAGCATATGTATGTATATAAGATAAAAACGAAAAAAGAAGAAAATGGCGCTACCTTCTTTTGGAATCTTAGCCTTTGAAGCGATCGGTTCGAGACACTTGTCCTTTTGCAGATATCTTATACATTGGTCTTCTTTCAGTGTATCGTTGACAAGTATCTGGACGAAAACAGCAAGAGAGGAAGAGCACAGAAGAGCAAGGGTTGAAGGTATAGTCTCAGACTGGAGAGTCCATTAAATATAACGTTTTTCCTTGCAAGAACAAGATTCTTCCACATCCGCTGTCTTCTATATTTTGATGACGAGGGTTTCTTTTATTCAAGAGATGTGTAGTAAGCTGATTGGAAGGAAGAATCAACATGATTGAGTACAGAGATGAATATGATCAGAAAGTGAGCACACATATCCCACATTTATACGATAAGAAAGGAAGAGAAAGATTGGACGAACCTTCGGCAAGGTCGATGCAGTTCATGTTCGCTCCGAGCTTGTTGATCGTTTCGATATACTCATCGTTCTCCACGCTATCATGGACAATTCCTCCACCTAACCAGCAGTCAATCCCATGAATAAATATTACCCGGATTAGCTTGATAAACGCGATAACAGAGAGAAGGGAAAGGAAACTGTACCAGCTTGAAGGTAAGCGACCCCATCCTTGAATGTCATCGTCCTGATAGCAATACACGTGTCCAGTCGATCTTTATCAAAGTCAAACCGTCCAACAGCTCCGGCGTACACTCCTCTTCGTTCGCCTTCAAGACCGCCAACAAGCTCGATCGCCTTGATCTTGGGAGCGCCGGAAACGGTTCCAGCTGGGAAGATTGATCGGAACGCGTCGAACCTTGAGAAGAAATTGATTGTAACGGACCGGATGATGAGGAGGTATCTATCAGCTACGATTGTATTTAATGTGCATTGGAGCAAGAGGAAACGAAACCAACCGAGTCTTGTCCTCTCTAAGGGTTCCACTGATCTGACTGGTGATGTGAATGACGTGACTAAACTTCTCGAGTCGCATCAGATCATCCACCTTGACGGTCTCAGGCTTGCAGACCCTATTGACGTCGTTTCGAGCAAGGTCGACAAGCATGATGTGTTCAGCCTGATCCTTGGTGGATGCCAAGAGTTCCTCTCCAAGAGCAGCATCCTCTGATTCGTTTTGTTTTCCAAAAGATGAATACAATGATAAGCTGATAGATTTCAAATTGCTATGTGACAATCAGAAGAAGTTACGACGAACCTTCGGGCGTCTTCCCTCGCTTAACTGTACCCGCGATTGCATGGTTGTACACTTTCCTCTTTTCAACCTTGCAAAGCGTCTCCGGACTGGCGCCGACCAACTGGAGGTCTCCGAAGTCGATATAGAACATATACGGACTCGGGTTCAAACCTCGCAGCTGCCTATATGCGTTGAAAGGATGTAACGAGGTTGGTCGACTGATTCGTTGGGATGGAACAGCCTGAATGATATCTCCTTTGACGATGTGCTCCTTGAGCTTTGTCACGAATGCTTCGTAACCAGCTTTGCCAACGTTGGAAGTGCCCGTCTGGTTGGGAATGATCGGTGGTTGGACAGGAAGCGGGATATGCTCCGTGATCGTCTTGGCGCGGAGTGCTTCGAGCTTAGAGACAGCCTCAGCATAGGCCGCCGAGATCTCTGGGGAGGTCACAGTCGAAGTAGAGGACTCGGCTGATGGAGGAATATACACATGGGAGACCAACTTGATGTTCTGAAACAGATGGTCAAAGATGATGAGCGTATCGTGGAACATGAAGATTGATTCGGGAATATCGAACGGGGATTTAAGTGGTCGAGCCGTTTTGGGTTCAAAGTGATGAATGCAATCGTAAGTGACCATTCCAATGGCTCCTCCTGTTTTTGAAGAATCAGAAGAGAATCAATAGTAACAAGTTTTCAATCATTGTTAGATAACGTCCCTGAATCAGTAGGAGCAGGACAAAAGAACACATACCGGTGAATGTAGGAATCTCGGGGATGCTAATGTACTTGTAAGAGGATAGAGCTCTCTCAAGTTCAATCAGAGGGTCTCCCTTGATGTCGTACTCGGCTCCACTTCGGATCACCTTGAACGGATCTAAGATTCGTGTTCCCAATCGTGACGACGCACAGTGAACAGAAGGATCAGAAGTGAAGGATTAAGAGTCAGTTCCGTAGTCGGTCTGGTCAATGTACTACAACGCTCCAATCCCTCCACCTTCCTGATTAAGCTTCTAATTCTTTTTCTTCATCTATAGTTCTGTCGGATCCACCACTTCCTCTGTTTTTTTTGTTTTTTTTGTTTTTTGGAAATACCAAAGAAGAAAGGAGAGAAAGAGAAAATAAAGGGAACGAACCGGCTCCAATAAACGAATACCTCGAGATATTCTCTCCTCCATTGATACTCTCAAACAAGAAGCTGTTCTTGCCTCCATCGCTAATCTTCAAATAAGCGATAACAGGTGTGAGAAGATCGGCCGGGAGCGTGATAAAGATAGGTACACAGTTTCCTTTGGATGGATCTGAGAGAAGGGTCGAGACTTCCTCTAGCGAAGGTTTTGGGGTTAACTTTTTGAGGTCAAGATTCGGAAGGAGGGAGGGTACAGAGCTCGAGAGCGAGCGAGAAGATCAGCTCTCTACTCATATTAGAAAGCGCTAGAAAGACATAGGACAAGCAAAGACTCACAGAGTAGACCATGGCGATGTCTTGGGGTGAGATCTATGAGATGGTTAGGAAATAATCGTCGTCGTTGTCTCCGTCGCCGTCGGTTGAAATAATCAAAGTCGGTCTGGAAGAAAAACCAGGCTGACTCGATCGGTGTGGTGACTAACCGTTTTGACATTAGCATTCCATTCACGTTCAATTTATATTGCATAGTGATCATGTATAGATTATACACTGGCAGCCATATTCATATAGGGATGTCCTAGGAACTAGGAAAGAAAGAGTAGAATGGCTACATGGAGGGTGAGGGGATGCTTCAAGATAGTGCCGAATATAACAAGGCAAAGAGGCGGCAAAGCAGGACGCATGTCTATAAAAGAAATAGAGTAGGAGAAAATATTGATAGATCTTGGCAAGGCTTGTGAGTTATAGGTTGGTGAGCGGACAAGTGACCGTCAGACAAACCGACCTAAACTCCCAGCTCCTTTCTCTGTATATCAGGAGAACAAAACGAGAGAGCACGGCAAGTAGCCAGGATGGTGATCAGAACGACATGAAAACAGAGAGAACACATAGACAAGCGGTTGACACTCACCGCCATAAGAGCACATTGGACTTCCTCATCTGTCTCAACCGCGAACACTCTGGGTCCTTTGGCTTTGTTGGTCGTAATCTCCTTCACGCCTTCTCCTTTGTTCAATTTATTTCTCCCCAATTCCTCGTCTCCGTAATGTACACCCATCCAGCCCAGCGATCTCATTACATCCGCCCTCAACGCTGCGCCTTTCTCTCCGATACCGCCTGAGAAAACAATGATGGGCTCAGATCCACCTGATTGATGAGAGTGCGCTTTGAGCTTGAACAGGTAAAATGAGAGGAAGTGAAGCAAGCGATCTAGATAGACTTTGTACGCCAATGTGGAGGCCTCATGTTCTTCCTGAGAGCATGATGAAGGATTCGTCATTCGAGTAGTGATCGTCCCGAAATCAGAAGTACCGGCAAGAGCAGTCAGACCTGATTGTCTGCGGAGGGATCGAAACAAGAAGAAACCTATTCAATTTCACTCTCATCTTCCGCAACTATAGAAAGATCATGGCTGAATACATACTTGTTAAGAACCATTTCGGCCTTACTGATAAATCTACCGTCAGATTTGTCCAATGCATTCTCTGCACAATCCGGAGTATGGTGAAAGATAAGAGTAGGATCGATGCTTCCCGATCGGGTTCCACCCACCAATCCTTCTAAAGGAGTCAACCCCATGGATGTATCCTTTGACTGGCCATCTTGAATCATGCAAACCTGAATGTGGGTAGAAAACTCATCAGAACACGTTGGAATCTAGCATGAAAATGATAGTTACTCACAGATCCTCCTGATCCTAGATGACAAACTACAGCATTTACATCTGATTGATCTTGTTTCAAGTGGTTGGCGATAGACCTCAGCACCGAAGCGTACGACAGCCCATGAAATCCGTACTTTCTCAGCGGTACTGGAGTCTTGTGACCGATATCTGGCACAGCATATGTATAGATCTCGGGACCAAGAGTCTGATGGAACAGTGTGTCGAATAAGAGGATAGAGGTCGACTCGGGTAGGGCATCTATCGTAGCCTGAATAGCAAGCACGGCATTATGATTGTGTAGTGGTGCAAACTCGGAAAGCTTCTCCATCTCTTTCAAACCTTCTTGGTGCTTCTTGGTAACTGTGATAGGTGAGGTGTGCGTAGATCCATGAACACTGATGATAAGTTGAATCAAATTAGTTTAATATCAAGTCGAATATAGTAAGTAGGGAATTGATTGGTAGCACGGAGAATGTACTTACATTCGATGGGTTACGTATCTCAGCTCCTTCTTGTCGAGTGACGGACCATTATCCTTGTTCTCTTTGGTGAGAAGGTCGAGGATGATGGGTATGATATCGGTGTCTATATAGAGAGAATAAACTCAGGATCAGAGATGCGACGAGGCTCGATGCGGTGTAAGACTGTGCCAGAAGCGAGAACAGCGCACACTCGACCTCGTCTTGTTTCTTCTTTACAGTTTGTCCTGCATCCTTCTTGTCCACCCAGCTGAGCTCGATCTCGACGTCTTTCCCTTTAGCGCCGATGTTACCAGCATCTGCTGTAGCTATAAGCTTCAGCGTAGAGAGGAGATCGTGTTCTGAGGCAGATGGTGGAGATGAGTCTGCTGGGATAGAAAATAATTTGGATTTGACCGAGGACGATCCACAATTCAAGGATAGGCTTGAAGTATTCAACCGATGGACTTGTCAGCTATACAACCCTTTCACACATAATCTAACAGCTTACTTACATGTACGGCATACCTTTCAGTGTTCTCAATCAAAAGATGTAGGAAAGATATAGAAAAGAAAAGGAAAAGACGAAGAAAGAAGAAAAAGGATGAGTACGTCAACAGGCGATCAGTCAAGTCGATCTTATCTAATCATGACGTCACTCGGTCACGTGCAATCGTTCTCTGGTTGTCCTTGTATTCTTATCTGCCGTTCATTCATTCCTTCATCCTCACTACCATCATCCATCAACATGACTTTGGGTGTTCCCGTTATTGCTGCTCATAGTAAGTAGTGGCTTTAGGTTATTATGATAGGTCTCAAAGACACCAGCATGGGTCTCAGCTTGTTTCTTTCCTCGTTGTTTCTCTCCCGCTCAACAGCGACCCCGGTCGTAATCTCTACGTTCTTCAAACACGTCCTTAGAGCTTCAGGTACGAAGAAACGCAGAAGGCCCAGAAAGGGTGCCGATAGTCAATCGGGAGAGAATCTTGAGGCCTCGGCCAATCCAGACGGAAAGCCTAGACGAGTTGGATCAGATGGACAGCCGGGCGATGGAGGCGAGGGCGACAGTCGGACGCTCGAATCAGAAGCTCCCGAACACGAACTCGCTTACGACGAGGGCCTTCAGATTGTGAAAGCATTCCTTAAGACAGCGAAGAGTTACTCTGTTGAAGAACTCCAGGTAAGAACCGATTCTTTGTATGTGTACGTTAAGTCACAGTTGTCGATGCTTAACCTGTGGGTTTCCAGTCCTTCACCGCTATGCACGTCCCGAATCCCAGTTAGTCCGATTTTCCTCTCTCGATCTCGATTGCCTATGTTCTGCATTTCTCTACATCTCTTCTTCGGCTCCGCTTATGCGAACTAACCCTATGACTCCTCTCTACAAGACTGGATTCATCTATCTCCTGCAATTGTACCTCAATCAAGCATCGATCACTCTACTGAGATTCTCCAATCCCATTTCAAACAAGTGTACGGAGAATCTGGTCTTAAAGAGATCGGAGGCGAGAAATGGTGGCAAATCAGAGGGAAATCATTGGAGGGAGAGTGGATCGAGATGAAGAAGGACTACCTGAATAGAACAGTTGGAAAGGTTCAAAAAGTTATGGGTCAGAGTGAAGGCCCGTTAGATAAATCGCAACAAGACCGGGTGATTCTCTATATCCACGGTTAGTCGATGGCCCTATCTTTGTTTCTCCTTATCTTCTGGCCCACCCGCCTGACACCGTTGGTTGTATCCGAGATAAGGCGGAGCATACTTCTTCTCCTCCCTAGACACACATAGGTATCAGATCCAGCGACACGCCCGAAAACTTGGTGGTAGAGCTTTCGCGCCTTCTTATAGACTGTCGCCGCAATACCCATTTGTAAGGATCGCGTCATCTTCTCAGATCACTTTGCCGCCTGTCAACTCGGACCTTTGTGAATTTAATACATTTTGTTTGATAGCCTTGTGGACTCCATGATGCCCTAGCTAGTTATCTTTATCTAATAGACCCGCCAGCTGAATCCTCCCAAGCTCCCATCGCTGCTTCGGATATGTAAGTCCACAGCTTTCTGGTCTAGGTTCTCAACCATATACAGATTCTATTGTTGGCTAATAATCTTTGTTTACGGTGATCTCGTTCTACTGTAGTGTCATTTCAGGTGATTCCGCCGGAGCTGGTCTTATCCTCGCCTTGCTGTGTGTTATTCGAGATTCGGGCGGCAAAGTCCCGCTACCTGCAGGTGCCTGCTTGATCTCGCCTTGGGTTGACTTAACCCATAGTTTCAAGAGTATCATGGGTGATGACTCTAGAGATTATGTGCGCTCTCTCTTGTGCACTTCGTTCTCCATTTCGATATTCTGTTAAATGAGGCTGACACAAGTCGCTCTAATTGCGCAGATTCCCTCGGAAGGATTTCATTACAAGCCAAGCTTAGCTTGGCCTCCCATTAAAGGAGATTCAATTGAATTTGACGTGGAAAATCCTCGCACAGGAGAGAAACATGTCAAGGTGCTGGACGATCAGGTGCAGATGTATGCTTCTAACAAGTTAGTTATCTTATCAGTCATACTTTCTTCTCGCCTCTGATGCAATTGAGATTTCAACAACTTGGTTCACGAACTGACCAATGTTGTCCTTACTTTTATTTTATTTTCTTTGGAAACTCAACAACCATAAGGCTACTACAGCACCCTTTGGTCTCGCCTATCAACCAGGGAAGCTTAGGAGGACTTTGTCCGTTGATGATTGTTCGTCCTATTGTTCCTTGATTTCAAATTTATGTAGATATTTTGAACAATCTAAAGCTTGCGAACTGAATAAATCGGCTCTTACTCGCCCATTCACTGCTCTTAGATGGGGGGATCTGGGGAGCTGCTTCGGGATGAAATGGTTTTCCTGGCTCATAAAGCAGCGGACCCTGAGGCGTATCCTCGTTCGTCTCTCTCCTTTCTGTCTTCTTCTTTCATTCCGCAATACGGTTTCTGTACTTCTCTTGCTAAGACCCTCGGTGTGGTGTCTGAATAGCGAGCTCGAGTGTTCTAAAGAAGTACCCTGGTCAGAAAGACTTAATTGGAAAATACCCTCCCACGAAAGTTCATCTTCAGATGTACGGTAAGTAACCTCTTGCATTCACGTTCCCATAAAAATCTCCGACTGACGTAGACTGGAAAACCAACTCAAGATGGTTGTGCTCATGTGACTCCCACTCTGTCGTTCACAAAGGTACGCTTGTTCAAGCAGACAGAAATGAAAGTAAATACGTTTAACGCTGATTCTAGCAATCCTTCCTCTCTTTCCGCTGAGAATAGCCCGCGAAGTGGATGTATCGCGCTGCTGCCAAGTAAGCCATAATTTCCTCGGTTCATACCGGTGCGCTGAATTATGAAGAACAGTAACTAACCTGTTGATCTGGTTTATTTAGCTTCAATATCTGGGCTATCACCGCTGCTCGATACAACGAGAATCGGCACTCCCATCACCACCATCGACATCACGAACACAGTCACAAGCCCGGAAATGATCACGAGTTCGATCGAACGTCTACCCATTCCTCCTTGTCCTTCCCTCCGGAAGCCATTGTCCATAGCACATCAGTTTTTCACAAAGATGGTCAGACGACAGCAATCCCGATCACGGAGAGCGCTCATCGATTGGCAAATGAGACCGACCACACTGATGATCTAGAGAGTGAAGCTGACAGCTCAGAATGCGAGATGAGTGATGGGTCTGGAGGCGATCGGAGATCGAAGCATGTGGGAAAGTACATCAGCGTCACTGGTACCGGTGTGTCTCTACGCTCGCTATGTTTCTTCGTCTCTATTTTCTTCTTTTTCCTTCACAGAAAGATTCTAATTAAGAGTCATTGACCTTTTAACAATGTTGACAGAGCCCGAGTTTGTCAATTCGATGATCCGAGAAAGAGTGACGGTTCATGGTGTGATCCGGCCGATGGAGCCTGTGTCCCAGTCCGAGACTTTCCAAGGCCTCGATCTCAACAAAGTAGGTATCGTCCACGGTGCAGGTCCTATACAGAAATGGCTTTCCTCCCGACACGCTTGGGACAAGAAATATTCCAAGGAGCTTGCTTCGTTCCAAGCGATAAAGACCTCCGAAAGAAAGCTCGCTTCTCAACAAGGTTGGCTCACAAAGAACCTCCATGGAGAGACACCACCGTTATCATCCGTGGTCGGTTGGTCGGACGAGACGCACGCAGCGGAGACCGCTAAATCGGTTGATAGAGTCGGTCGACAAAGCGGGGCTGCCACATCAGTGATGAAGTTCTGGATGAAAGCGGGTGAACAAAACGAAGCAGCCCAGGCTGGTTCGGCTGAAATATCTTCTGCCGAAGCAAAACTCAAGGATCTAGGAGTGAAGAGTCCGAGCACTGTTCGATTGGTGGGCAATGAGAATCTGGAAACGGTTAGAAATAGGTTGATCGATCAGGGGCTCGACGTTCCTGCATCTGGGAATGATACCGATTTAGAGATGGCGATAAGGGAGGAAGAAAAACGAGGATTATTGGATCGGTCAAAGATAACGTCAGACAAGTTGGTTGAGCCAAAGAATAGACGTCTCGAGGCAGGTCAAAATCCAATTAAAGAAAACTCCATCGGCGAGGAGATCGAGGGGAAGGATGGCTCAACCTCAGCCAATCACCCAATCGAATTAGGTCAACCTCTTGAACCCTGATTCACTTTATTTATTCCGCTTATGCCTCGGTTCCATTCAGTAACCCAAGAGGAGAATTCTTTGCAGCCGAGCATGTCAACGCATCAATCTCTAACCTTGGTTCTGATCATGTTTCATCATTGTCATATGTCCCTTCACCTTTCCCTGAGTTTGTTCATACATATCGTTTCTTGTTCCTTACACAACGTATTTGATCGGTTTTTTTTTTCATCAAGTTAACTATATGACAAATCGAGTTATGGCAGATCATGATGTGTAGGAAGCTGCATACAAGAAACTAGATCATGCGCCAAGAGTGAGAAGATATTAAAGAAAGAAAAAGAAAGGGATAATATTTAAAAACAAAATCCAATTGAGCGTATAGAAATACATGTTCGAATTGAAGACAAGAAACAGTTGCAAAGAAGGGCGTGTGTACAATGAGAAGAAGCAGAGAAGTCAAGGGGTTCGTGGATGTATGGATATAAAAGTAAAGAAATCCCGAAAGGAGGTGAGAGGAAAAGAAAGGGTCTGTTGCAGTCCATCGATTCGTTCATTCGGCTGTCCACAAGACTTCTGCCACAACATTCACCGTCATGGAAAGGACATAGAACGCGATGAGGAACGCTCCCCATCGTTTGGTGATATAATAACCGTTCAAAGGAACGACGATGAAAGTGATGATGAGAACCAGTAAGAGACTGATGACACCTGTGACCAACGATGGATGGATGTTGACCGGGTATGACTTTCCGGTTGAAACAATGACGAATGCTCCCGAGAAACCGACACCTAGGAGAATATTAAGCATTGGTCCGCCGAAGCACGCGGAGAAAGCCATGACGGGTGAAAAGGTGGCTATACTCAAGTTGGCTACTAGGTCGGCTGAAGAATTCCCAATGGCGAAAACAGTGAGACCAATGATAGCATCTGAGAACCCTAAGATCCGGCCCATCGTGGTGAGGACGGTGACAACTTCATCTGCAAGGGCCATGATCCAGATCATCGCTATCGAGAACCCAAGGAGGCATCGTCCAATCCTCCAGAAGGGTTGTTTTCCGTCTTTGGCGAAGACGAGAGTGAATCCAGAGAGGATCACACCAAAGATGACGAAACCGATGAAGGGGTATACGGCAAAACCGGTATCATCCGGGTCGTAGAAGAGAACTCCCCCACAGAAAGTCGGTCCTAAAGTGCACTGCGTGATGGTTAACCATTTGTTGAATGCCAACGCATTCATCCCATCTTCCTCCTCGCACCTCATCTCTCTTTCGATTCGCGACAACCTGTCTGGTTCGCTCTCATGTTCCTCATTCTCCGCATTACCCTCTCCTTGCTGATTGCCATGCTCCACCTCTCTATCTATTGGATGTGTTGTGTGTTGGAGATGGCGATGGTTGTGCTGATGTGATTGAGAAGGATCGGAAGGATCGGAAGGAGTGCCGTTCTCCGAAGGGTTATGTGAGTGACCAAACGACGAGGGTGGCGGTCTGATTCCTTCACCTAGACTCAAAAGCTTGGAGTGCATGACCTCTGCTGCCAACGCATTGGGACTCGAGACTGGACTTGGACTTCGACTTCGACTCCGACTTGGTGTCCAACTTGGTCTCCTCGAGCTCAAGGTATAACCATCTCCAGTCTCACTTTCTAAACTCTCAGCTTCTTGTACTCTAATCAACATCCCTCCCTCCGTCAGTCCACCAGCAACCGGCTCCTCCTGTTCGTCTTCTTTCTCTTCTTCATCATCCGACACGGAACAACAAGTCGCTCCTCTACCAAGGTTGTCTACGACCGGTAATGTCAACGTCAACGCCAAGATCGCTGGTACGGCAAGTACGGAGAGCACCTTGCCGAGGACCGATTTGAGTTTGAACGACTGGAGGGATGGAAACAGAACATGATACGTCATCTTTGCTATGTGTATCATTTTCCGACGCTTGATCTTTTGGTGAGTCGGGCGGAGAAGCGAGATGGGTGTTATCGAAGGAGACTCTTGAAGGGTAATAGATGGTGGCGGAAGCGGAGAAGAGGGAGAGGGTGCAGGGGGTTCAAGTGTGTGTATACTTTGAGAAAGGTGTGATGGGTTTTGAAGAGGACTCGGTCGATCAGACATCGCCAAAGAAGGTGGTCGAAGAGTCTTGAACTCTCGTGTTGAACCGGGCAGGTTCCCCGGTCGGATCGTTCGATCACTACTCAAACTACTGACCACCTCGCTTCTAGGTGTGTTCCCTTCTGTTTCCCACGGATTTACCTCTTCGACTCCAGACTCGCTTGCGAAAGATGGAGTAGATAGAACAGATGGTGTCTGTTGGGCTGAGTCATCTGCTGTGTTCCCGAACATCCACCTAGGTAGGGATGCACTCGGTCTTCGGGGTGATGATCCGGCCCGTTCTCGGTGGATAGTCTGTCTTTGAGGAGAGAAATACGATGATTTCTGGGAAGCACTTGGCGATGTCATGTCGGCCGAGTGATGCTGTCGATGGTGTTGGTAGTGATGATGGGAATTGGTTGAAACCCTTCGAGAGCCCGGTGGCGGATGGATAATGTGGGGATGATAATGTCCGGCGGTGAAGATGCTAGGTGACAAATGTTTTGCACCTTCAATCTGGATGTCCTCTAGACTCGCTTGGTTCTTCAAAGAATTCACGACATCTCTAAACTCGACAGCTCCGAGGAGGGAAAGCTTGGTCCGTCTGACGTCAAACGTCGCGACAGAAGCGGCAGAGCTTGAGCGGAGGTGTGAAGGTCGAGAGTAAGACAGTCGACGACCCGAGGGAGAGTGGCGAGGTTCGCTTGATCGAGAATCTACGGAAAGATTGTCGGTTTCTAGTCGGAGAGTGGGATGTCTTGAAGGTGAATGGACCGAAAGAGCGGCGGACGGATGGAGGAATTGGGAGACATCAACGGAAGACTTTCGGGAGTTTGGCGCAGACGGATCGATTAGGAGAGAGGGTGTTGTCGAAACGGCCGAATTCGATCTAGACCTAACGTTCGAGTGAGATCCACCTGGAAACCTATACCCTGCCAGACCTTGATCCGAGAGAACGAGGATGAGAGGTGAATACATGAACAGAACGGACGTATACAGCCACTTCGCGATTCAACCTGTAGAATCATACGCAGAGAGAGATACAAAATGACCAAAGACTTACTCTCTTCCTCGTCCCTGTCCAAGAGATCATCCTCCGCTTCTTGTTCTTCATCCTCTTCGAGCCTGATCTCCCCTTTGCCTCTGAGCCTCATGATCCAACTTCCGCCTACAACCCAGACCACATAAGACACATACAGCCCAACCAGACCACCAGCCTCCCAAAGTGTCAGCACCTCATCTTTCATGACGACAAGAAGCAAACTGATGGCAGCAATGGCGAAGCCAACGTCTCGGAGGAATGGACCTTGATGAACTTTGAAAGGCTGGACGAAAGCCATCAAACCGACGACGACGGTGATGATGAAGGTGGCTGCGCCTAGGAGTTCGCCGATGGCAAGACTACCGGAGTCGTTGGTGAACGCGCTGTAAGTCGACTAGATTGGTTTGAAAACGAAGGGAAAGAAAATGATGACAATTTGCTATCAGCCCCCTCCCGCTTCCGAAAGAAGATTCTCAGAACCTCTTCTCCATACAAAGAAGAAACAGGAAGAATCCGGAGGAAATATCTCACCAGGACGTCTGGACTACCATTCCCAAGAGCCAATAGTGTCACTCCAGCCGTGTTGTCTGATAATCCGAGCGCGTCGGCCAACGTCGCGAGGTTTGGTACGAGCCATTCTCCAGCAATCATCCCCAAGAGCGCGAGTAGCAAGCCGGTGTAGGATAACAGAACGGGCAGGACCGTCCAAGCTGGCCAACTCGGATCTTGTGGTGGGCCAGGGAAAGGAAACGCTGATGTTTCGACCGTCGTATTCTTGGTCAACCATGACGACGGCGGCTCATAAAGAACTGACCGAGGGATCGACGATCTACGGACGAGTAGTCCATCGGGAGCAGTATGTCGGTACGAGTTGGCGAGAAGGACGAGATTGATGGTGAACACCAAGGCGAGGACGACATAGACTGGTGGTCTAGAGAGCGTCATCTGACTTGCCTATCGGTGTTTTCTTTGTCGGTTGTGTTCGTTGTCCAGCGACGATGGTGTGTTTAGAAGAGAGCAAGACTCCTGGTGGTGTTTGGAGGAAGTTAATGATCGTCCGTTCCTGGAACGTAAGGATGCACGCGTTTGGGCTATGTTAGGGTTAATGCGTTGAGTTATAGATTACGTAAGGCGGCTGTGCAGCCGTCGCCAAGACCGTGGTCATTCAATCCATCCATCTCTTTCGCAGTCGTCGGTGGCACTATGGGAGTGGCGATGCATTGGATAGTTGTAGAACTGGGGTTCAGACCTGGATCTAGACCGAGTCTCAAAGCTAGACTACAGGAAAAGATGATGATGACGAGTATGAGTTACCATGGATTTCGATGCCAGGGATGGCACCTGCCTCGCATGTACAGATAAGTCTGGATAATCCGACGGATACAAGTCTGGTAGCTATTTGTCCGGCACAAAGAAAGAAAAGTAGACAAGAAAGAGAGCATAGTTTCTAGTTTCTCACGGCGGAGGTCCTTGTCCTCTTCCTCTCCCTCCTTTAGCTCCTCTTCCGCCCCCACCACCGCGTCCGCCACGTCCACCACCGCCTCCACCGCCGCCAGACTGCTGCTGCTGCTGGCCACCACCTCCTCCTCCTAGACCGCCCCGACCTGATCTCGGCCCGCGCACTCGCTCTGTAGTTGATACCGGCGGCGGCTGCGACTGCTGAGGTTCGAAAACCTGAAGATTCGGGTTCAATGCACGTGAGCTCGACGCGCCTGGTTGTCGTCCATGAAAAGGATCGGATGGAGTACTCGACGACGGTATTGATGCTGACGATGGAGATGGCTCGGCTGTAGCTTCTCTCTTAAGGATTTTGAATTGGACAGGAGGACCCGATGAGTTTTCTGTTCCACCACCACCACCTCCTTCCTTTGCCTCCTTCTTTCCTCCGTCCCCTCGTTTCTCTCGCCTCTTTGATCTCGAAGCCCCCGGAGGAGGCCCAGTCCCGTTTGCTTCCCCAACAGCAGGTGATTGTGCGCCTGATCTATTTCCTCCTCCTCCTCCTCCTCCTCCTCCTTCTCCTGACCTCCCTTGCTGCTGCTGCTGTTGACGAGCAGCCAACGAGGCAGCTGCCATAGCCTGAAGAGCGGCCGGTTCGGGAGGTTGAAGCCTTGAACCTGGAGCTGATGATCCGGAAGATTGTGCATGCTGCTTTGGTTGTTTCTTTGATCGCTTGGTGGATGACCCGTTGGCATCAGTGGCCCCTCCTGCTCCTTCGGATCCGGTGGCCTTATCCTTCTTATCCGCACCAGCCGAGGACTTTCCTTTCCCTTTGTCTTTCTTGTCACCTTTCTTGGACTTGCCAGACGACTGGCCGTTCGGTGGTGGGGCTAATATAGCTTTTGCCCCTCGGGGAGTGGACATCCCGGAAAGAGCGGGAGAGCCATGCTTGTGGGATTTGCCTTCCTTTCGAGCCTTGAGATGTTCCAATAAAGGCGTGAGCTTTGGCTTGGCTAGAGTGATTGTGAAAAGATAACGTGTATGAACAGAAAACAGGGGTGAAGAGAGGTAGAACGGAAGAAGAGAAACAGTTGGATATATGCAGTGTTAGCCCTCACTTTACAGGTTGAGGTGACAGAGAGATAAACGTTTGAACTAGGCTTACCAGCGCCAGAGGACAGAGTGGCAGCAGCGGCGGTAGCAACTGCCTGAGATGTCATTTCTCCGTCGACCACAGTCTTTGCTGGCGCCTTGAGAGACTCTAAAAACGACAAGTAGTCTGGGTCTATAGGAAATAGATAGCCCGATGCGGTTGGTGAAGCACACAAAGATACCATCGGCAGAAGGATCAGAATTTTGTTGCCCGTAGTAACATCGCAGCTTTTAAGCTTACCTATATCAATCGAGCCTTGTTTCCGGTCACCCTTCTTTCTATCAGTAGGAACCTTTTGATAGACCGCATACTCGACCACCGCGTTCGATTCGTTTCCTGCCGATTGGTCCAGGCGTGAACATACTGTCATGATAAATGGAAAGTGAGAAGAAAGGCGATCCTACCTTGCTTGTCTCTAAAAAGGTGGCCATCGTACTCCCTATGAAAGGTGACCAAGGAAGGTGTCGACTTGAAGAGCACGTAAGCGCGGGAATGGACGGTTTCCTTGTTGACCCTATTCACACGATTTCCCGGTCGACCCATGCGAGACAAACCGAGGTGAGTTTGACAGAAAGCACTGGCGAGACGGACGAAAGAGTGACTGACGATTTAGCGAGCTTCCCTTTCCGGTAGAACTTCCATGATACCGTCTGCTCATTCACCCAAGGCTTGACTGATTGCCAAAAAAGCTCTTCTGGTAGGTTTGCCGGTAGCCTTCGGATGACGATCTTGAGTTTGACCTGTTGCTGTTGCTGCTGTTGGTACGATGAGCTCGAGGACGGTTCCGATTGAACCTTCTGGGATTTCTTTATGCTCGACTTGGGAGGTGGGGGTTCCGAAGCCTGCATTGCGACGAGAGAGTGTGTGCTTGTGGTTATGTGAATGTGTATGGATGTATGTGCGTACGACCGAGTGAGTGAGACAGGCAGATGGTAGAGCAGATGGGTGTGAGCGATGAAAAGTTAGCCACAATCACGTGTCTTTACCACGCGTGTGACGAGGCTGTGCAACCCTTTACCTTCTCGCCCGCTCGGCTAAACGAACCCACCCGTTCACTTTCACGTTCGTTCGTTCTTCAGAGCAGCGTATATAAACCCGAGAAGCATCGGCAAGTTTCCTTTCATTCCTTCTTTCCTTCTTCCACCATCCGTTTCTTGTCTCTATCCGTGTCCGTCTTAAGAGTGTTTAAAAGCTAACTGCAGTGATTCTGAATCTGAAACATTCCGTGGATACTCATCTATCCGGTGTTACTCTTGCCTTTTCTCTTATCATGTTACCACTTGGAATCTTCTTCCGCTAACCAGGTTTACACTAACAAGAACTAAACTGACAAATCTCGCCAGTGCCGTGATATATATTCTCCGATGCCTCCGACTCGGAACCATCCTTCGTCGCTCCACATCCGGCATCCCATCATCTTTACTAAACCTCCGGCACCAGGTCCTACTCTTCCGCCTCCCGGCCTAATACCTATCGCTCTTAAACCACCGTCCAGACGGATCGAGGAGATCGCCCGGCAGCTCGCCAAAGAGCAGGGCAGCTCTCTTGTCTCGGTTGGAGAGATCTCGAGGACGATCATGGGGATCAAAGGTGGGTCGGGAGGACCGGCGACGACAAAGAGCTCAAAGGGAGCTGCTTCATGGAACACTTTGCTCGGTTGGGCTAGAAAGAGACGAGGACCCCAATGGGACGCATCCAGTAGGCCTTTCTCCTCGTGTCTCTGATTGTATCCGTACGAACGAGCTGTATTCTTAATCTTGGCCTTTCCCTCTTCCCTTTATGCATCCTTCTCGACTCATAGCTCAAATGTACATGGTAAGCTCCAGAGTTTCTTGTTCTCGTTCATCTCTTTTTCTTCATCACACATCCAGACTGACATCCTTCCGTATACTTTCCGACTCAGGTGGATTACCTCTCACCATCATACTATCAACCGCCTGTCGCCAGTCAGCCGGTTCCCACCAATGTTCCCGCTTCTTTATCATCCGACCCGTCCGCCGTCATGTCTCAGATTGATTCTCCGAGTGGTGGTCCATCGGGTATGACACCAATGACAAACGTGATGTCGGCAAGAACGCCTGTTGGTCATCCTTCGCTAGGATCAATATCAGCATCGTCGCTTGAACAATCCGTTCAGAACTCTCCCATGGTATGTCCATCACGTCTTTCTTCCATCCCGCACGGCATTAACTGAGCACTCTGCATCTAATTTCGATTGCCATCCAGGTCTTCCATGCGGCCTTAGACGATAACTCCGCAAGCAGTAATCGTGCCAGACGAGCTAGGCTCCGTGCATGAGACGACCGCAAGGAAACAACGCGGCTTTTCGATCGATCTGGCCCATGTCCTTCCTTTGTTGTTTCTCTGTATTATATTCCTGTTCGGTTCTAGATTCGCTTCCCAATGTCTACATCTTACCATCCTCTGTTCTGTCTATCTCCATCGGTCTATATGTCAACATAGACCTTGTTGTAATCTCTTATACCACAACTTCAACTTTTTCAACCGGTTGGATTTTTTCGGACGGCAGCTTTATAATGTTCTATTCATTTATTTCTTTTCCATGCTTCCTCTCGACCGAACAAACAGGCAAGGAGAAAATGGTCATGTTGCAAACTCAGCGAGAAGTAAAGACTCTTCATTCCTCGTCACCTGGGTTCTTCCCTCGACTCAAAGAAAGGAAATCAGATGACTAGACTTTTCTCTCTGAGAGCTCTCATCCCAAACATCTCCCACTCTGCTCGGCCAACCCAGAACTCCTGAATACTCTCCAGTCTACCAAACACTGCCGTCCCCTTCCAAATGAGGAACCGAGGATCAATCTCTCGGGGGGGAGCAATGATCTGAACGGGTTGAGTGGCCGATTGAGTTAAACTCGGGAACCGACTGACGATCAACGGGTGGAGTCTGGTGGAAGCGCACAGAGAATCAGCACATCAATTTTTATACCCATCTCCCAGTCTTCCAAGAGTATAGTTCATACAACACTAGAAAAAGAGAAGAAAGAAGGAAGAAAAACATGACTGACCGACTCTCTAAGCCCCAGCCAAGATTGGCCGATCTGGCTCCTCCACCAATAACGAGCACGTTACCCGCGAACTTCTTAACTTTATCTTCACCTCCTGCAGAGCCTATTGAATGAACGATTCCAAAGTCTAAAGCGATTCGAGCAGCCGCTCCAAGAACATCAAAAGGCGGTGGTGATGGAACCGGCGTTGCCTCTTTAGTGATAGGCTCCGTAGGTGGATCGACCACAATGGTGGCTGCTGGGGGCACCTCAACAGCAAGAGCTGTCGTCGCTAATTCTGCTGCTTCTACCGGTAGGAGACTCTCCGAAACGGACGTCTCGGTGAACAACGCAGGAGGCGGTAAAGTTTCCGCTGCAACTGGTTCAAGAGTTGGTGTAGGGGCGGGCGTAGGCGTAGGCGTAGCCATCGGGCTGGGTTCCGCTGTAGCTGTTGTCGGGAGTATGGTGGGCAGAATATCGATAGGAGGAGGAGGAGGTCGCAGATGCTGAGTAGCAGAAATCATGGCGACCGTCTGGAGATTTAATCAAGCCGGCAGGGTCGGATATAGAACGAAGAACGCGTAAGCAAATCATCACACTTCGCTGACCGAGAGAACATAACATCAGGACATACAGGAAGGTCCAACGTCCACTCCCCACAGAGATCATCCACCTCGTCCCCTCCAAGATCCTCGCTTTCCACAACAGGCGGCTCTGATTCCCTTTCCATTGCTCGGGGCTCGAACAGGCCCTTGAGAATAGGAGAAGAAAAGAGAAAGATGAAGGAAACAACCCAGAGTTAACGTGTTGGCGTCTGCAGATATGTATATATCTTGGCTTCCTTATTTTTTATCTTTCTACACTCGACTTACCATCGGCGCAAGAATCACTTCGTCAAACACTTTGAACCTGTACTTCATCGTCGGCTTTCCAGGCCGCCTCGACACAAATTCATTTAGATTGACTCCTACTTGGGCCTGAAGGGAAGGGAAAGATAAGGAATATACATCCGACAGTCAGTCTAAGCTACTCTCTCAGACAAGATGAACCACAAACAGAGGTTCGATGCTAACGTACCTCATTTAGAGTACATATCTTTTCCTTCAGCCCTTCGATCAACTTGAAATCATAACTCTTGCCGAGATCCAACTCCTGATAAGGGAAGAACGAAGAGACAAGCAGCGTCGACAAGAACCGGGTGATATCGTCCCCGCCATAGTTCAGACACATTCTTCATACACAGAAAAGATGCAGTCGTAAATACCGTATGCACATATAGAAGGGAAAATCCACTTGTCTCAAATCACAAAACAACATACTTTGAATCATTGACAACCGCTCCGTCTTCCACGCAGGCAATGGACGTCCTAGTCGCGCCAATATCGACCACACAGGCGGCCGAGATGCCTGCTCCGAATGTAGCGCCAAGGGATTCCTGATAGACAAAGATGTTTCAGTCCATGAGATGTATCTAGGGGAAATTACGCATGCACTCTCTCGAGTAAGAACGAGGATGTACCTGTTGAACACACATCTGCTTGAAACCCATCGTGGCTAGCAAGAGGTGACTCATTTCTCGGATGTACGATTTGGATACATGATCTGGAATTACTAGAATGACCGAGTACGACTTTTGTGCGTGTGTTTGCGCACACAAGGAAAGGGAAAGTAATCTTGTCAGCCAATAAAGCGTAAACATGACGTACGTCCAATGGAGATCCAAACGAACATCATACTCCTTTTTGGAGATTCTCATCTCCTTTTCCAAAACTTCATTAAAGAAGAGCTCGAGGTCGTCCAACAACACCTGTAGTTTCTCATACGCCTCGAGGTTGAACGCTCTACCCTTGAACGGTCTACGAATCACCCAGTCGGCCGATTCCGGTGGGATCCTGCCCACCTCTTCACCGACTACCGTTTTGGTCGACTTTGCTTTGGCTGTAGAGGGATCCCACCATTCCACACGCAGTGGGTCGTTGAAGTCTTCAATCTTTTCACCCCCTTCTTCCAAAGCATCACTATTGTAATTTTGGACGAGCGAACGGCCTTGCGGGATAGGTCTAAGCTTGAGCGCGTGTGTTCGTTTGAGATGGGTCTGCCGTAAGTTGGCGATTCTGGACTCGAGCTGGATAATTACACCGGGAAACGGTCAGTCTTGCTTCTGATAGGATGGTCGTGGGAGGACGACTGAACGTACGGTATCAGGCGCTTTCAATTGCGCGTCTATGTCCTGCTCGTCTGGGTCCACATCCATCGCTTCCGCGGTAGGCTCTGAGGTCTTTTCTTTGCCTTTTCCATTGGTCGAGCTTGAGCTTACTTCGGGCACAGGATTAGATGACGGCTTCCGACGACGAGCGATGACCATGGGAATCTGAAGGGGTTGATAATCAGTTGCTAGACCTATCCGAAGCGTTTGAGAGCCTGGATGGATGACGATCGTCTTTGAGCCGGCGAGTGTCTGCAGAGAGGGGACCAAGGACAAGTTTCGTTCCACTCAATGAGGATCGCTCGAACGTTAGGGAAACTGTGATGAAAAGTACCAACCTCAGCCACAGCTTCGTTGATCTCCGTTCGTTGTTCATCGCGCTTTCTCTTTTCAGTCCCAGTCGACTTTCTGGACCAGACAGTCTGAGATTCAGTTCGAAGGTAGTTCGAATTCATGTTCTTGCTGTTGACTCTACATGAGGAATATGCAAGAGGACGAAAGGATCAGATTTCGATATGACTGATTAGACGTGAAACGGAATACCTACTGAGGAGGGACACAGAATGAAGTGAGCTTGAACTTTGGGAGGTCATCTGGATCCCCACGTTTTCCTTTGACCATCTTTCTCGTTCTTCTGTTTCTTGAGAGAGGGACTTAGTGTATTTGAGATAAGAAGGGCTAGTGAGAAGCAGAGAAGAGGCCAGGAGTATGTTGTATCCCCACGAGAGTCGATGGTTGTTGGCGATGAGAGTGTGTTCGACGTGACTACAAACGAAAATCAACAGCCCGACGGTTCTGATATATTTCATGTTCTTTCTCTCTTGTTGACCATCAACGATGCAGCTCCCGTTTCACCCGGCGATCAGTCTAACGTCTCAGCAATCAAGACTCCTCAGACTCTCGTTCTTCTCCCTTGGTTCCATCTGTATACTCTATTGGTTGTTCTCGATATCTTCTTCGGGCTCACACGGGTCATCCTCACCATCACTTCCTGGGTACTCGGGACACTCGTCGTTCGAATGTTTGGATTCTGCAGTATCCGTTGGAGTTCAATTCGATAACACTACTGGACTCTATCGGTATTCGGATGAACATCCGTGGATAAACCCAGGGACCCCGAGACGAAGGATCCTAGCTGGTAGTCACTTTACCGCACACGAAGGTTCGTTGTAGCCGGTTTTGTCTGTCTATGAGGATGTTCGGAGCTCGCTCTATTCCGATAGACGGGCATATCTGATATTCTCCTGTTTCTTCCAACATGTCTTGTGTAACTGACTGGCTGGATGGCGATCGAAACCAAAACAGACGTGTACATGTCCCTTCTTCATACGATTTCCTCGTACACCGACTCTATTAGAGTGTACGCCAAAGGCTTCCGATGGGGCTTTGAGGATGTCGTCCAGGATCTGAACTTGTACAGCGGGAAGTACTATGACCCGGAGCAGATTGTCAGCGATCTCTCTCGTGACAACTTGTTTTCTAACTCGGAGGATCGGGGAAAGAAAGCAGACATGGTCATCTTAGGAACATGTGAGATTGAGTATGTCCCCGTTCATAGCACGCGCTCTCTTTCTTGCTGATGTTCTCTTCCCTCTCCCCTCCTTTTTGATCTAATTGAGAGATTGACACGCGTATCTTGTCTTTGATTTTTATTTCCGATGACTCTCAGCATGGAACATTTTTCGCAAAAACTATTTGAACAATATCTTGCCCGAGGTGAAGACGAGAAATTTACGTTGGTATGCATCGTCCACAATGCGTTCTCTGTAGAATGGTTGGTTGAGTACGGTGCGGATTGGGTGAGGGAAGGCGCGCTCAGAGTGATGCCTATTTCTGAACAGTAAGATCGTTGCATCTTTGTGTGTGTGTGTGTGTGGCACGCTCTAGTATGTTGATCTCAGATGTCTTGTGGCTCGAAATCTTGATGAACAGTGTGAAACGAGTGTTCATGTACCACTTTGATTCATTCGCTGACTCTCCGGACACCCATCAATACGGATACGACTTGATCCCGATCGACGTTCATGTTCCGGTGCTTCCTCTCAAGATTGCATCTTCCCGTGGGACGTCTGAAAAGATGTTGACCAAGGCGATCGTCCAAGGTAACTTTGATCCGAATCGAAGGGATTACGAAGGAATCTTCCAAGATCTCGTATCCGAATTAACGGCCGACCCGGTCGCTTGGGGTTATCACCCTGTAACCGAGGCCGAACCGACCTTCAAGCCGAATCCGAACGGAGAGGTCACCCCGTTCGAGCTTCATCTTGCAGGAGATGGTCAGATGAACGTGCCAGATATGTTGAAGGAGGTCGTGGTGGTTCATACTGGGTTGAGTTATCCAGAGTTTTTCAAATTGATGAGTTCGATGGATGTCGCGATACCTGCTTTTAGCAAGAGTACCAAGGGTGGTTGTGAGTTCTTGTCTCTCTTATTTTTGTTTCTTTTATTTCCTTCATGTCTGTCCTTCCTAGACGAGCGAGAGAGAGAGAGAGAACTTTCAAGAGAACCACAGACTCATAGGCGCGCCCTTGTCGTTGTCTGCTTTCGGGGTTTCTTTAGATTACGAGGTTCAAGCGAGTTCAAGTGTGGCGATGGCGATGATGTGTGAGGTCCCACTACTAACGACCCGGCATATCCACAAGGTGTATACCTACACCCGATCTTCTTCCGTATCGATCAACCGACCGACGTATCTCCGAGAGATCGCCGCTTTGAGAGTCCTTCGTGCTGGTTGGTTCGAACCGATCGTTCCAGAGATCCAACCTGACGGAAGACGGTCGATGCCTCCAGGTGCGGAGGAGGAGATCAGGTCGATGATCCAGGCCGGTTGGAAGAGAACGCCGGAAGGCTGGACAGAGTGGAAGAAGGAGTTGGATGTGAAGAATCATATGGCTGCAAGGAGGCTGTTGGATGGGTGGTGATTCTTTGTACTGGAGTCACTATAGGTTTTGTCTTTTCTTGTTTTCTCCTCTCTCTTTCTTTACTTATACATGCTAGACTATCCTACCCTTGCTTCTATCCCGTTCTTGGATTTCTTTCGTCATCTTGTCAGTGTTTCTATTTGGGAGGGATTTTGTTTTCTATTTATCTATAGTTCTTTTCGTATATTAAAGAACGGGTCATTATATCGGATAGTTGAGAAGAAATAATGTTCCCACTAGGACACACAATGGGCAGAAACAAGGCACAACGAATGCAAGAGCAAAGAAAAGAGAAGGCGAAAGAATGTACCATATCGACAACCGACCATCTCTGAAATGAAAAGCAAGACGATCGAAAGCTGTTATCCCCTCCTTTTTCCCCACCGTTTGAAGGATGAGGAAGAAGAAAGAGAAAACCCGAGAGGGAAGTTCTGTTCTCAAGTCGCTCCGTTTGTCCGTCTGTTCTGGAATGAAAAGCAGGGGACAGCCAGCCTTTTGCTGGCAACGACTTTGAAGAAAGAAAAATTCGCAAGGAAAAAAGGCAGGCTGAAAAAGAAAAGAGGCTGACCGAGAACGATCGGAGTTTGAAGGCTAAAGGGTCACGACATCACGTGTTGGTCCGAGCCCAGGCGGTGGTCTGCTTCAGATACCTTTGCTGGTATGTTCGGACGATCTCTGACTTTCCAGAGTACATATCGGAGGAGCTGTGGGAGAGTGCGAGGGAAGAAGAGGGAAAGGGAAGGCGAAAGAGAAAGAGAAAGAGAAAGAGAAAGAGAGACGCTTGACTCGTGCCATCCTGGTCTTTCCTCTAGACGATGATACATAGTGATACCTCTATACAGACGAGATGCCAAAATCTCTCCAGGCTGCCTTCGATCAATAGACAAATCAACTTCAAGAACCTCCTATGTTATTGAACACACCCGATACAATAGATAATATTAGCTGTAAACCCTCCTTCCATAAGAACACAGAGACCAGTTCGATAAAGGCTTGCGCGAGAGACAATCCTGGGGGTGAGGCTAGCTTTGAAGCTTGTCGAGTGGCACGCGACTGTATTGATGACGCGTTTTCGATTTCCCCCCCACCTGGTCTTTTTTTCCCACTTACCTCCTGCTGGCAGAGATACGATTTCGTTCGTTCTCCCTAACACACATTATCTCTACCTCGGATAGCTCTTCTGTTTCTTTTCGCTTTGAATCTATCGACAGTTTTGTCTCAACAAGAAGGAGACGTACACATAGACACACACACCTAACGCCATGGATACTATTATCAACTGTAAGCTTCTTCTTCTTTCGAAGCTTCCTCCATCCCCCTCTTAGTTGGCTAACCAATCTTTCTTTTATGTCTATCATTCACACTTTGAAAGTGATCTCATCCCAGCTTCCACCAGCTGTGAGACCGTATGTCTCTGCATTCACCTCATCTGATGGGAACGATGATAACGAGATTGTAGGGTTCATCAAGCGACATCTGCCGTTGGTGATGAGTTTGGTTGCACTGTATTTTGGAGCAATGAGCATGTTGAGGACCGCCCGGATGGCGTGGAGGTACGTTCTCTTTGTATGTGAGAGACACAGAGGGAGAAAGGGACGGAGGAACGCAGAAGGATAGACAGAGATACTAACTGACGCGACCACTCATCTATTTGCCGAACTCAGAACTTTCTACTTCACCGCTAAATGGGGATTGTTGGTGGCCGCGGTCTCTGCGGTCTACTCTGCGTTCACCAACGGCCCGGAAGTTGCTGTGGCCCAGACTCAGAACGCGTTCTCCCAAGTCGTCCGAGCTGTCGGGCCGATTGGCAGTCTGGCCGCTTGGTACTTTGGAGCGACGAGTGGGAATCTGGAGAATCTGAAGCAAGTTGCCGGTTGGGCTCTCGGCGGACAGGATAGCACCAAGAAGACATCCTCCCCTCTGGCCGGACTGTTCTCTTCGTCTTCATCCGGTAGAGGAAGCAAGCCGGCAGATGCGTCCGGACAGGAGACCGTTCGTTCGTTTGTCGATGGCGTTGCCGGAGTCGTTCCCGAGGGCGTGATCGAGGGTTTCATGAAGAACAGTTGGAAAGGTGCGTTTGATGCGTTTGTTGGCGATGCTGGATCGAACAACGGGAAGGCCAAGGCCAAGCCAAAGACGGCCAAGAAGCAGACCAAGACCGGGAAGGGATGGACCGGTTAAGCGAGAGAGATGAACATAGCGCTTGTATGCATATGTATATGTGAAAGGGACTACGCGAAAGAGAGTGTTTATGTGTTTGTGTACACGTAGTTGGGCGTGTATATGTGTGTGCATAGCATCATATACCTATGGTCGGGGCAAATGAAGAGATGGCGTCTGGATATATGAATGGATACATTGGTTCTAAAAAATTCCTTCTCTCGAGTATAACAACGCACTGTAAAGGGTGACAAACGGACCGTATCGAATCGTATCGTACTGCATCATGTATCATCAAGAAAGAAACAAAACAAAAAATGCACGATGAAAAGAAAGACCCAAGGGAGTTTGAAGATGAGATCTTGCTAGTTTTTCTTTCTCTTTTGGTTGATGAAGAAACCCCGTTGATTGGATTGAGACCCCGGACGTTAGGGTTATACCGGAAATGGAAGGAACAATCCAGGGCGGAAGGAGCCGCAGTAGAGACCGGGAAAAGAGACTGCAAAAAAAGTAAAAAAAGTAGAAAGAGGCTAGAGAAGCTAATTACAATAGAGACACTACAAATCGACGCATTTCGTCGTTAGAGAAGAAACCACACAAACACTACAGGACGGCAAAAAAAAAGCCAAGGGACGTTGGTGGAGATGAAACCTTTTGTTTCCCCGTGATTAAAAGGAAGATGATTGAAACAACGCGTCGGATGCGTCAGGGCACGGACCGTAAGGCTTGATAGTGCACAGTTGCGTCAGAGTGCGCGAGTATAGACTCCGGCAAGTGAATGCGCAGCTCACGTTTGACGCTTGCACAGTCGGGGGCCGGCTGATAAGAACCATGATGACAGCGCGGGGCACGAAGGAGTAAAGGGTGAACGAGCCACAGCTCTGACGTCTGACTGCGCGGGCCGAGACCTGGGGATGCAGAGTGCGGCCGTGGACGTGCGGTACGCCGTGCTTGGTAGGTTGACGATCGAGCTGCGCATGTGTATTCTCTGTTGCTGTTTGCTGTTCCTGTTCCTGTTCGTGTCCCTGTTCCTGACCCTATTCATATCGCCGTCCCTGTCTCCGCTGTCAATCACCCGCCCTGCCCGTCTTTACTGTGTCTTCTTTCTCTTTGCACTCTTTCCCCCTTGTCAGTGACCTCGCCCAGCTTCTTTCTCCTTGCCCTTTACCCTCCCCATATCCGAGCTCTCCCTCTATACAGACAGATCTACAAGTCATCAGAGAGGAGAGAAACCGACAATGTACTCGCCCAACGCTCTTCCCGAACCGTTCGAAGAGGTGAGTAAAGCTAGGAGTTTGTATCTGTATCTGTCAATCAAAAAGAGAATTCTTTACGCGCTGGGCTTGGGTTTCTTCCAACTTCGCTTGTTTTTGCTTGGACGCATACATGCCTTCCTTCTCTTCTTTGCCTTCCATCTCGCAAGCAGCATCGTCCTATCATCTGTCTAGTCTTTCGTTCGGTCGAGATCGATCAGACCGGTCGAGGTCGTTCATCTAGGAGTTCTCTCCTTTGGATCCGAGGGTTTCCTCTCTTCTACACTCTCACTCTTACTCGCCCTTCCCTCCGTCCCTTCCCTCCATCTCTCACCATCCATCGCACGCGTACACTTCTCTCAACGATTCTTTCCTTTCTGCCGCTTGTTTATTCAATCTGCCTGATACTCTTTACTAATCAAACCCCATTTGTCGTTGTCCATCGCTCACTTCTCCCTTCAACCAACTCATAAACTCAGGCCGCTCCTCCTCCGGTCTCTCCTGAACGCGACATCCAGGGCGATTACTTTCAGACTCCCTCCGTTGCCTGCAAGTCCTGTTCTCTCTCTAGTTTTTCCATTCATCATCAATTCTTCCCCTGTACGTACACAGCCTCTGACCTGTATGGTCAATCTTCTCTTCCCAACTCTCAGGGCGTCGCCGGTCGTCTGTCACGTCAAGATCACCCGAAATCGAGTTTCCGCCAAAGCCAATCTTTACGCCTTCCTCTCCGACTAAAATTCCCGACCAAGCCGCCCTCCAGGCTCTCTCTCTTCACCAGAGTGGCACATCTCCTCCATCTGGATCTAGATCTATCCTCTCTAGAAACAAATCCCGCACATCCATTAAGGGATCGTTCAAAAGAAATGCCTTCTCCGGCAGACAATCCTCCATCGGAGGCTCCGATAGTATTCTAACCGAGTCCGACCAACTGCCACAAAGCCCTGGTAATGGCCAACCAGATTTGCCCACAGTCCAACCGATCATTCCTAGTTCACCTACGTCGCCTGGCGGAAAAGATGCCTCGATCGTTTGGCAGCCTAGCTCTTCGTCTTCGTCTCCTCCTCCTTCGCTTTCTTCCCCTCCTCGCATTCATTCTGGTCCTCCTCGAAAGCAGGAGCAACAGCAGTACCAGCAACAACCACCACCACACCACTCTCAACGACTTCAGCCATCTCTGCCACCTCTCTCGATGCCTCTGCATCAACCTCCGCCGAGTAACCGGCCTGTTCCACATCCAGCTATCGCCTCGAGTCCATTCATCATTCCCTCGCCCGGTCCAATGAGAAGCGAGTCTAGACGGACCTCCGGTTCAGGCTCCTCGCTCTCGTCCACGGACAGAACGATTCCTCCCAGCGCAGAATCATCCGTATCGAGTTCAAGTCTTGTCGCCATCAATAACGGCAAACTACCGGCACCCATGGATCTGAGTAACCCGTGAGTTACCTCGCACCATTGTTATGTACCACGCAAACAATCTGATGTTTTAGTTCGTTTCTTCTTTCCCTTTTTCCAGGTATCGCTCTGCGACAGAACGACCGTTGGATACCATCAAAAGACTGAGCCGACAGGCCGATCGACAGGATTACTCTAGGTTGTCATCTTATGGATCTCAGCCCTCAGTCCCGGTCTATCGATCGGACGATCTGTATATGAATAGGATGCAAGTCGTTTCTTCTCATTCTACGTCCTATCAGGCTTGCATGTTAATCATCGTCCTCAACTCCTTTCAGACCATCGTATCCGTCCAGTCCATCTTCGTCCCCTCAATCGCCTAGCCATGGATTCCCATCGACCGCTATCGGTATGGTAGGCTCCTACCCGTCCCTTTCAATGGACGGCGCCTACCCATCCTCTTTATCGATGAACGGACCGGTGAGTGTTTCACCAACCCGTCCATACTTTCACTCAAGCATTCTTTACTCACAACCGCGTCTCTCTCTCTCCACATACTACCCAATAAAGTTCCCTTTTGCCACAATGCATACTTCGCCTGTCTCCAGATCTTCCCGGCTGGAATCAATCGGCGATAGCAGCCCGTGGCCGGTCTGGAACGGACCCCTCCCGCCTTCGCCCACATCGGACAAGGAATCAAAAGGGAAAGGGCCGAAACGACATAGTACGATCCGGAAGAAGGGAAAGAACAACTCGGACAACAACGGCGTGTCGACTGTGTTGGAAGGGGATGAGGGAAAACCTCAGGGGATGAGACACACACCTGTAAGGGCCATCTTTTTCCATTGTCCTTTATCTGTCTACTGGGATGATTAGGCCCCATCGTTGACAGTTCTGTTTTCCGAACATGTTCAGTCGATAACCAGTCATCAGACGTTCTCCAAAAGCCCACTGTCTCAGACATCCAGACCACCCTCACCAACGGAGGCTGCATCAGCGCCGGCGTCTGTCTCGCGTTCGCCAACTACAACGACGACTAAGAAGAAACGACTTTCCCTTTGGGGATCTAAATCTTCTAAGAACGTTGCCAATATTTCAGTCGCATCTGAAGATGCCATTCTTTTGACTGACGAAGTAGGACAGTCGAGTCTCTTCAAAGACCGGACTCGCATGAAATCAACCACGTCGCTTGAGAGTACGGCGTTAAGGAACCGAACATGGACAGGCCGTTCATCAGACAGAGAGATTGAAGGTGGTTTGATACCGCCTATTCCCCCCGTGCCGACCAGTTTCGTCAACGGGAGCTCCGAGTTTGGCATCAGGGAGAGAACGGCATCGACGCCTGTAGCGCCGACAAGGCCATTGCCTGCCACCTTACCATCCGACGGTCCTGCGCCTGTATCTGTGCCTGCATCGGCGGTTGCTGCTGCTGCTGATACTGGTGCTGTCTCGACCACTAGCTCCTCGAAGGGAGATCTAGGGGTCAAACCGATAGTTTTGTCTGTGCCTGAACCCGCCGCTACCACCGTCGATCCGCCAAGTCAAGCATCTTTGACGCCTTTGCCAAATAGAATTGCACAGCCAAAAAATAATACTCCTGTTGCCACTACCCCTGCTACTGCCTCTTCCTCCATCAGAGGAGGAAGACCGGGTAACCGGTCAGCTTCGACTCCTGTACCGGCCTCCCCTAGTGCTGCTACCGTTAAGCCGGCGAGAGAGAACAAGTCGACGGCGAAGAGTCTGAAAGGAAGAGAGAAGAAGGCAAAGGAAGGAGGGGGTGGTGGGTTCTGGAAGATCTTTGGATTCTCATCCTCCAAGAAAGTCTCGTCTACTTCGTCCCCCAATGCTACGTCGAATGATGCTGGGAAAAAAGAGATTAAGGGAACGGATACACCCTCAAAAGTCGTGCCATCACTCTCTCCTTCGACTAAGCCGACGCACTCGGATTTCTTAGATCGTTCTCCACCTCCTCAAGCCGAACTTTCATCCGATCTGACGTTAGTTGCCTCAAAACGTTCAATCCCAACGGCGCCCTCGCTGAGACACTCTCACAGTTCAACTATGGTCTCTAGCAACGGACCCATGACACCTCCTGTGAGCACCGTGATGGTGAACTTGACCTCGACCTCGAATACGGGCATGGTTATGGGCAAGGGAACAAACAGTGGAGAGCTGTTGGCGTCATCGGATGGAATGACCGGCAACGACTCTGTAGGGTCATCCGATATAGAGAAAGGGGTGCCAAACATAGATGGCATTGGACTAGGGCCGGAGGTCGAGGTGAATGAGAAGAAGGTCTTGGCTTGATCAAGAAACGAGACACAATTGCTGTTCCCCCCCCTCTTCGTTCATCTTCTTTCTCACCCATCTTTGGGATTAGTTCGTTTCAAGACTTCTTTTGCTCAGTCTTGTTTTCTTCTTTCCTCTTTGAGACATTCTCGAGCGCATGTTTATCTTCACCTTCTGTAATCTCGTATTTCTCTATATATATCCGTTCTATCTGTATTGGGTTCTATTCTTGTTTCTGATATATCACCCACATACCAATTCTCCTTGCTTAGCTGTTTACTCGGACTCTTCTCTCGCTTGATCTCGTAGTATCTTGTGTTACTAATTCCTTGTCCTCGGACTGCTCAGACGCGTAGTCCTGGTGTAGAGTCGTCAACATTGATTTCTCTCTGTTTTGTTTGCATACTTTCTCTCTTCAATCTTCTCTCTTGGACATGGTCTCCCATGACGGATACTTTCCTTTTTGATATCAATACTGGTATTCACTGCCTGAGTCCTTTCTGTCTATCTATCTATCTATCTATCTATCTATCTATCTATCTATCCATCCATCCATTCCTTTCTCTTGGGATTGTTTCTGGTAGCGTGTGAAGCAGCGTTCCAGCTGAAACCTTCTTTGCCGTTCTCCACGTTACACCATACCCCAACTCTTGCCGTACTTCTATTCCTACTTATGTCTCTCCTTCTTCAGGCCGGATCGGGCGATAGAGATTGCAGGACATTTCAACAAGCTTCTTTTTTCTTCCTTCTTTCTTTCTGCCTTTCTTTTTACTCTTCGGTTCATCGAACCCGTTCTGCCATTCGCAAACACACAGCTCTCGATAGCCTGTATACACGCATACGCATACTCTCGTTCTTAGCTTGGCCCCACTGAACTTCGGTCTTTCTTGTCTAGCTCCATTCGTTCTCGATACACGGCCGATATCTGTCTTCCCTTTCCCTTCTCGTATACTCTGAGGAGTGTTGTTTTCGTCATATACATGGCATCGAACCTGAAGAGGACAGAAGAAAAGGAAAGAGAAGAGCTCTCTACTCGGCGTTTTCTTTGGTCTATTCATTCGCTCCCGTTTCCTCTTCACTCTCGGCTTCAGCTTCACCCTCAGCATCTCTATCGCTGACCCGATCCATCCTTCCAGACCCCGTTTGGGCCTGAGCGTCACCTCCAACTTCAGCCTCAGCCTCAGCCTGAGCGGCTCTCAACTGGGCTTCTTTGGTCTTGATCGCCCAATCTGGATCGACGAGGAACGAATTTGTCTCTTGTCGTTCTTCGAGTGATTCAGCCGTCGGGTTATGTAATGTGAGGTGAATCTCGTCCCATTCTTGGTCGTCTTGCGCTTGAGGGTCTTTCTACTCAGGGGTAGATTGTAAAGATGGACGCATAGAAAAGAATCGTCGTGTTAGAAGAAATTCGTGAAAGATAGTAAGAAACTGAAGAGAGCACAAAAAAAGGAAGAGGGAAGAGGACGAGACGAACATTGGCTCTCTTCTTCTTGAGGACGGTCCTCGAATGATACTCGTGGTAGTAAGCTCCTTTCGATCTCTTCCTCTTTCCTCCGGTACCATTCTCAGCTTGATCTTCAGTCGAAGAGTTATCGGTGCAAAGAATGAAACCTAGTTCGGTAGCCTGTCGGAGTTGTTGATCCACAACTTCATACTTCCTCGTCAAATTGTATTTGTACGACTATACGAGCACAGAGCGCCCGAAAAAGAGTAGAAGAGTGTAACGACAAGGGAAGAACAGACGTCAGGGGTTTCTTAAATGAATTCTCGCGATACGGAATTGAAAAAAAGAGAGGGACAGGAGAAGCAAGAAATGTAGAACTGACCTCATCTGTAGATGGACCAGTCTCACCCCGGTCGACCATTCCCTCCACTGCTTTCCGTCCGACCTCTTCAGAATCAGGAAGGTAGTACACCAGCGTTGTCTCGTCGTCAAGCAAGACTGGTCGGAAGATAGCCGAAGAGAGCGCTAGGTCTTCGTCCTTGAATTTCCAAACGTAGAATTAATGAGAAGTAAGCTTATCGGCCATTCGAGAGGACTGAGACCTATCAACTGGAACTCACCACACGATCAGGATCCGACAATTCTTTGCCGGGAGCTTCTTGGAATCGGAAGAGAGAGTACCCGTTGTACCACGATTGAGGATCTGGCAAAAAGTCAAACGACTAGCGGAAGGAGTGAAGGCAAGACAAAGAGGATGTCAGCCCACGAAGGTAAAACCAACACCAAGAGATTAGATGAAGTGAACAGACCTCCTCTGCACGCAAGTGGGGCTTTCCAGGGAACCTCATATCCTCCAATTTTGACTTTTCAAGTTCTTCAAACGAGCTTTCGATTAATTTCCATTGTCCCTCGATCGATCTATCCAGATTTTCCGGTCGTTTGAGCTGCTTGAGGCCATTTGCAGCCGATGATCTAGCCTTCTTTGTTTCATTTTGAATATACTCTGTCGGTCGGAGCCAGCCGACGTGTCCATGAGCTTCCGGCTTGAGACCACCAGTGATTGTGGTCGAGCTAGAACCGTTCGCGACAAGCTTTGAGCTCGAAGCGGACGAGGGGTCGACAGGTAGATTGTCAGGGGTAGGAGCGGTGAGAAGGTAAGCATCGGAAGGGTGTAATGATGGATGAAGTGCCTTTGGGTTGAGCTCTGCATCCATATGCGAATATGTGTGCAAGAATTCGGATTTTTAGAAAGAGAACGAAATCAAAAGTAGGTGGTCAGATCGCGTCTCGATAGAATCTCGGTTAAGGCGAAAGGAAGGGAACGAACGTGACATGTCTCCTTCCCAGATAGCAGGATAGCCTAATAAGTTCAAAGGCATACCACACTCAGCATCGACCATCATCGGCAGCGGGATTGCTTTAGCGAGGTTGGAGGTGAAGCTCGGACGAGCATATCGAGAGATGGATGTAGGAATATCAAGTAGCTTTGGAGGAAACGGCGGCGGAGGTAACGGGTTTTCGTATCGAACACGAACGAGCAAGTCGCTATATGAGAAAGAGAGAGGATAGAAGAGAAAACGAAGTGAGAAAAGAGGTAAGCCATATGATACAGACAAAGGAAAGAAGAGAACGTAGTACAAACATCTTTTTGGACGACATCTTTATTGATGATGATGATGATGGTTATGGACGATGTTCAAAAGAAGAGGTGAGCAAAAAAAGGCGGCAAGTCTTTAATTGAGTACAACGAACCCACACTCACATCTCATCTCGACGCTCTCTTCTCCCCCTCACAAGTAGCAGCAGACGACTTGACTAAAATCAGATGATATAGCATGGCACGCTTATTGTGAGCATATTGAAAGAGAGTCAGATAGACGTGTCGGCCAGCCATATAGACCTAACTCACCTAGCCTCATCGTCACCTCCCCTTCTCCTTCCGCTGGAAAGAAAAGATAACTTTGAGATCTCTCACACAGCGATCGTCCGTATTGAGTGCTCTCTAACTCTTGTTCGACTAAGCACCGCATCTCATCGTACAACCCCAACCGGGAGAAACAGGTTTGTCACGATGTAGAACTCAAAGGAGAGATCATCATTGGAAGCGGTGAGTTGTCCATCTCTCAGGACCGCCTCGACCGAACCTAGGCTGATGGTATCATCTGTGACATTCGAACGCCAAAGGGACAATCATTCATTCCAAGGCCACCATATTTGCGATTACAGGACCTATCGTGATTGGTAAGAATCTCGGTTACATCTCAGATGTATAGATGTAGAACGTCTTCGTTTGATGCGACAAATGGTTCTTGTTTCTCTTCTCGGCCAGGTTCGGACAACATCATCGAAGAAGGAGCAGTCATCGTTAACCGGTTCGTTCTGCTCTTCCTCGTCTTGTACGTATAGAGATCACTCATGAAACCGATCACACAGCCGCAAGGAAACGATGCAGATAGGGGACCATAATTTGTTCTCAATCAATTCTCGTATCGAATCTCCTTCGGTCGGTTCATTCAATACGTTTCATCCTCGGTCATCCACAGCGGCCTCGACAAGGATAACCGACAACTGTATAATCGGTGCCGGCTGTGCGCTCGTCCCTTCTGCATCTGATACGCGCAATTCCGAAGAGGAACAAGACGAGAACAGAGACGAAGTGCTAGAACCATACACTGTCATTTATCTTCTAGGAGACGAGGACGGAGGGAGAAGAGTCGGCAGAAGGATATCTAACAGGGACGAGGAGGACGGAGACCGAGATCTGAGAGTGAAACATGCACAATATCTTCGAGAGGTATAGCTCTTTTTCTTCTCTTTAATTTCTTCATCCTTCTTTCCATTGACTTTAACTGATCGTGAAATAATTCGAGGCGAAACAGATGTTACCTAAAGTGACGAGAATGAGGCCTGTCTGATCGAATGGTATCGGGCCAGGACTCTGCTTCTTTGATGTGATAGCCCATAGATTCAACGCATCTTGCATTTGACACTCTTTTCGTCTCTAGGCCATGCAAAGGCTACACACAATCGGAAAACACGTTAACAAGTAGTAATGGACAGTTTTGAAACACGATTCCATACACATATATAGTTAAAGATAATCGACACAAGAAAGAGTTTTAACTTGATTGCATATCTGGTGGATACTCTAGATCCAACATCGACCCGGCACTCTGCATCTGAATCTCATCCCCTCCGTGACCCAAACTCATCCCGACGCCTAATCCTAATCCCCCGAGTCCCATTCCGACCGAAGAAGAACCAGCGCCTCCTGCCAATCCGAGTCTTTTCCTCATCCGCTCGTTCTCCTGACCAGATTGATCCAACCAGGATGGATCAAACTCCCATCGTTCGAAGGGCGTCAATGATGTAGGATCAGCTGGCGGAGGAAGGTCTCGAAGTGGGTTGAGCTTGAACCGTCTGAGAAGAGGGGCAGTATAAAAGTTGCCTTTGATCGCTTTGGATTGGGCGGCAGCAATGCTATCCAATTCGGCGTAGATTGTATTGAGCTGCGGCAACGGAAAAGAAAGAAAAAATAAGGACAAGAGATCTTGGGACGTGTTTTCTACTAAACAAGCGCACGCAAGCTTGAAGGTGCGATCTCGAGAGACAACTGAAGAAGCAATAGAACTCACCTCGCCGCTTCTCCACCTAGGTGTTCTGACTTCTAAAACTTTCTCAGCCTTGCTTGCTTCATCCTGCTCGCCTCCTTGAGAGATACCCCCTGCTCCTGGTGTCGATCCGCCCCCCGAAATTAGGTCACTCTTCCCTGCTACCGAGTCCCATACGCCTGGTCCTAGTCCAGCGCGACCAGGTCCGTCGCCTTCGCCTTCGGAAGAGTATTCGGATGACATGTAGTCTATCCTGAGAACGTGCGGATACGGGTGTTGGGCGTACTGAGAATTGAATGTTGGGTCCGTCGCTGCCTTTGTTCTTTTGCGTTGTTTCTGTCACGATTCCCACCAGTCCAAGAAGATCATTATGGGTAAGCATCTGGCAAGATATCAATTAGCGAAGAAGGGTGACGAACAAGGTCCTTGCGAGCCCATCGTCGACCCCGTTTAGCGTCTCGAACGGCCTTGATCTTTGCTAACGGATCATTCTGAGCCGCGTATCTAAGAGATAATCACGAAAGTTCAATTCCAATATCACGTCTGCAATTAAAAAAAAAAAAAGCGGATGAAAAGAAAGAAAAAAACTAACTTTTTCACGAAATTTCCAAACGCCGTCCGCGCTGCCTTTCTCGCCTTTTCTAGATCAAGATCATCTTCTGGGATTCGAACAGCATGAAGCGGAGCAGACTCAGGCGATCGGAGAGTTTGGTATCCTTCGTTGATGACTTGAGTGGCCACGATTTCAATCCACTAAATCAGTGAGAATAGATAGAGATAGTTCAAGATAAAAATCGATCAGAATGAGCGCGTTGCGAATAGTAAAGCAAGACAAGGGGACATACGTCTTTGTTGGCGATGGATTTGAGACCGACATTCCAGTTGGGTCGAGCGAGAGGCGTGCCATTCATAGATAGAGGTTGAGGCAAGAGGGGGTCAACTGGATCAGGAAGAGGCGCGTCATCCGCTATGCCCATCAGGTTTCTCATCTTGGATCGAACGGCTTTCTAGATTGCTCAGAAGGATAACAGTATGGGAGAGTGACAGGGGAGGATATATTCAATCAACAGACGTAAGTTTGAATGAACGGCACACAGCGACGCGTCGCCTTGTCTATGGCATGAGGGTGAAGAAAACGAGACAAACGTTCAGCGCGCCCTTCCTATCCGTGCTCTCCCTCTTGCCGGTCGTCTCGTCCCTCTTGAAATCTGAGCTCATCCCGATGCTCCCGTCATCTTTCTTCTTTGCCTTGTTTCCTCCGGGTCCTGTGCTTCCGGACCTGCCCATTTCCTCTCCATTCTTGTTAGACGCGTCTCGTTCTCTGAGGAGCATCCTCAATCGTTTGACCTCTTCTCTTAGGTAATCGACATCCTCTATTTCGTCTACATCAGCCTCATTCCCATCCGAGAGTTCGATATACTGTCTCTTTCGATTGATAGAGGAGCCAGACGCGGGTGAAGCATGATTTCGAAGAGCGAGAAGCGGAGAGGGAATACGGCTTGTCGTGGCTGGACCGGCCTGAGACTGAGGTACGATTGATTGAAGGATTTGGGACGCAGTCAGGATGGATTGAATGCTGTGAGAACCGAAATCACATGGAGTAAGGGAAAGAAGAGTTTACTGAGTTGATCCCAAGAAGTTTTTCAAAGTACAGGATGGCATATGAGAGGTGAACACGTACTCTGCTTCAGAGATATTACTCAAGTCTCTCCCTTGAGTCAGGCCAGATGCCCCAAGCTGTTCCCTCTGATGCTGCTGTCTGAGATGATGCTGGTGTTGATGATGCTGTTGTTGCTGTTGCTGCTGATGGTGAAGGATGTTCTGTTCTTGATGTGGATGAAAGTCTTCTGGCGAGCCCTGGTGTTGCTGTTGTTGTTGTTCTTCATCTTCCACCACACCGTCAACTAGACCCGCGACAGCAGAAGGATCCCTGATTCCATCGTCTTCGTCTTCTTCGACATCAAGTCGATGCGAGTGATGAGGATGAACGTGATGGTCGTGTTGGTTGTGATGCAGCTGAGAGAAATGCTGATGATGGTGATGGTCCTGAAGGGAAGGATCAATGAGCTCACTCGAGTTTGCCATGGTGACTCTAGCCTTTGAAGGAAGGATGAGGAAGGAAGAAGGAGAGAGGCTGATAAAAGCCTGGCAAAAGCCTTAGGAGAGTTTTTCCTAATGCTTTCTGAAGTTTTCTAATAAGCCATTACAAAACGTTCTCTAGTCTTTCTCCACAAACCCAACGCACTCACATCCGACCGCATATAGCCATCCGTCCCATCCAGCATAGCACACATGGTTGATCTCACATCACCTATGGAGCCTCCGTCCAGGTTGGCACACACATTGTCGTCCCACATTGGCTCAGTGAACATCGTCCGATATAATGTGAGTCCAGACTTCTTCCATGGCCTCCTGGTGATCCTTTCAAGCTGATCATCTTTTGTGTGTTTTGTAGGCAGGAGCAAAGTACTGTCTCTCCGGAGGAACAGATCGGACGATCAGACTGTGGAATCCAACATCAGGCAAAGAGATCAAATGCTACAAAGAGCATGCATATGAGGTGTTGGGAATCTGCGTGTAGGTCTTTCGTTCTTGTCTTTCTGCTCTGTGGATCTTGAACTCTGTATCCTGATCACCACTTCGCCCTCGCCCTCACCCTCGTCCTCAGAACACCGGACAATTCAAAGTTTGCATCGTGTGGTGGAGACAAGTCGGTACTCTTTTGGGATGTGACTACCGGGTCGGTCATCCGGAAGTTCCAGAGACACACCAGTAAAGTCAATGCAGTTGATTTCAATGCAGATGCTAGTGTTCTTGCCTCCGGTTCGTCTACTGTTTCTACAGTTCTCTCGGTAGAATTCCTTACTGACATACCAGGATTCAAACTCGCATGTTCAGGCTCGTACGACTCGACATTATCTCTGTGGGATCTCAAGTATGTCTACATCTTATCTGTCATCTGCTAGTCATCCGGCTGAACAAGCTTTGGGTCATATGTTCTACAACCAAGATCGCAGAGTCGAGCGCCTTTGCAGACATTGACAGAGGCGAAAGATTCCATTACGTCTGTGACCATCTCCGGAACGGTCCTCATGACAGGCTCTGTCGATGGATATGTTAGAGAATATGATCTTCGAATGGGCGAGCTTCGTTCTGACTACATAGGGCGTAAGTCACTCATCCCCCATCCCCCATCCCCTTTTCCATCCAGCATTCACTTGACCGTTTGACGTCCTGGGGTTTGCCGCATTTAGATCCTATCACGTCTCTCACGGTCTCTCCCACCTCGAATACAACTGTACTTGTCACCACACTCGACTCTACCATCCGGCTTCTAGACCGAACGAACGGGAAAGTCCTCGCCTCTTTTCAAGGGCACAAGAATGAGAGCTATCGATCTAAGGCCGCTTTCTTATTAGGCGAGAGCGGAGTAGTGTGCGGCGATGAAGATGGAAAACTTTGGGGATGGGGCGTTCTTGACGTAGGCTTTAGTTTCCTTTATATATCAGTTCATGCAGCAAGTCATTCTGATTCTATTTCGTTCTTCTGTGCCAATTCTCGCTTAGTCTAAACCACTATCGAAAGCGGCACCTCGTCAGATTCACAGTAAAGCCGTGCTCTGGGTTGAAACAAACCCAATCGACAAAGACGAGATGCTTACTGCCGGTGCTGGTCCGTTATCTATATTACCGTTCTAATTTCTTGCTTCTCTGATGCGATTAAAAAAAAAAACCTCTAATCTGACGGCCGGTTGTATCTGTATTCACGTAGATGGATCCATCAAAGTCTGGCGGCGTTGAGCGCGCTCCCCTCGCCTTGTTTTCTACTCAGTCTTCTTGTATACCCCTCATATTCACCCGACCTGTCACTTCATACCATACGAAGAACTGTCCTTGTTGTACACATCCTCCTTGCTGGAATACCCGACCATACCCTCTTCTTCGACAAAACAATCTCGTCAGCTTCCTTTATCATTCAAGAAATAACGCCAATAGAGTTTTCTCTCGAAATTTTTTCCTACGTCCAGAGACTACCTTCCTGACGTAGAAGGTAGTCGTCGGAGGATGAAAGACACAAGAAGAAGACAGGAAGGCCATGTTTGTGCATGGAGTATCAGTATGGATCGAATATGATTTCAGGCGGTGTGGGGAATGCTCCATTTCAAAACGGAATCAGGAATCTATGTCTTGGTTAGAGACAAAAAGGCGACGTGGAAGATGATGAAGATGACAAAGATCAAGTCCCAACGAGTTGCCGCTTGCTAGATTTGCTATGAAAGACAAAGACAGATACAACGATAACTTAACTACACATATGAATTATAAGTCTATATAAACGACGACCAAAACACTCTTCCTTCTACACTCGTAGTTATAATTCCTCTCGCCGGCGAGATCTCTGAAAAGAGCCACCCTTCCCGTCTGAATTGCTGTCTTCCACCGTCCCTGGTACCGATACCGGTAGAGTACTTGATCTGGGTATGGGTGCAGGTAGAGAGGCCTGCACGATCAAAGCAGGTGGACGGTGGTCTTCTCGATGATCGTCATCGTCATAGTGAACCCGACTGAATCCGTTTTTGACACCAGACCATGTGCCGGTTCTACCTTTAACCGGGAAGGCAAAGCCGAGACTGACGAGGGATAAGATTATATAGAACAACCAGACCCCTTTCAAGATTGATTTTTTTTCCCCATTCATTCGGTCGTTTATGTAGAGCAGAGGCAGAATGAGTATAATCCTCTGATCGATTCAGAACATTGAAAGATTGAACGGCAACTCACACGGGTTACTTGTCTTGATGGAAAGCGCGAAGAGCGCGCCCACGAGCGCTGGTCCGACTCCTCTAGAAATACAAGCGAGAATGTGATTGATCGAGTTGACCGAGCCTAAAGCTGATGGAGAGGGTGTAGCGATGTTGAGTGCAATCATGCTCAGCCTGTCAGACAGAGCAAGAACAGTACGGTGAGCGCGACGGGGTCTCAACGAGAGTATTCACTTTCTTGTAACAAGGTAAGACAGGAGATGATGAACGAACGGAAATGCCAAGAAAGCAGCTCTGCCCACCATAACCATCATTCCCACAGCTCCCCACTCCCAACCTGATAACGAGCCGTTTGTGTTGGACGAAGGAAGAACGACGAGAACGAGAGGGATGAAGAAGGCGAGAACAAATGCTCCGTTGCAAGCTCGGTATAATCTGCTGGTTCCAAATATTCGATGAAGGGGTGGAAAGATGGAGAGCTGAGATACAGCACTAAACAGACAAGGAGGAAAGAAGTCCCAGCGATCAGCGTTTGAAGAAAACTGGGAGATGAGCCACCGAAAAGCGACTATGAACTAACGAGATCACGCCTCCTGCCATCAACAACTGTGCAATTTTTGCATCCTGATGATTTTCGATGAATGAATGAAACGAATCTTGTTCAGTCAGCTCACAGGGAGTTTGTTTCTAACAAAGAACAGCTGTCAAAGATACAACATACCGATAGGCCTAGTCCACCTCGTTTCTTGGCTGAATATGAGAATAGGACGAACAGAACGTCGAAAGAACTCGCCAGAAACACGATGAAGAAATAAGAAAGTAAGACTACTCGGATAGATACCGTCCCGAGTATCTGTTTGAGTGTCCATGTCTCCGGGGGTGGGTTCGAAGTAAGAGCATTCGGTATAGGAGAAGACGGAGATATAGGAAGATGGTTTGTAGAAGGTGAAGGTGTGAGCAGAGGAACTTGTTCGATTTGTGCGGCCAATATCGCCTCGGCATCTCTCCGTTTTTTGCTTTGCAGGGTCTATAAAGCGGAATGTAAGAGATGATGAGTATTCCAAGGTACTCAAGAGGATATCGATGTCCTTTGAATGTGCGAACGACTGACTTCTGACAAGAAGAACAGAGTGACAAGGCAGCTCAAGAACGCTATGCTACTTCCGATTAAACAAGGAAGGAAGTATGGGTATATCTTCCAAAAAGGGGAAGTGAAGACGGTTGGAAATTTCTCGGCTGGCTTCGATGTATAACCACCTATTAACGGTCTACCAGGTCGAATGATCTTGCGTCAGAATGGTCGAACCAACTTGATTTCCTCTTGTTTGTAACAGAGGATATGATCTGATTATATCGGACGGACAATGACATAGGGAGAACAAGGAAACATACCCGATGACCAGTCCAATACTCCACATCAAGTTGAACATGGGCATTATTCTACTCTCGTTCGTTTCGTCCGAAATTTCTGCCAGACAGGCCTTGATCACACTGACATTCCCAGATAATGCTCCGTTGAGCGCTCTGGAAAGAGCGAGTTGATAGAACTCGGTCGATAAGCCGAAGCAAACGATCGACACTGCCGTACCGGAGAGACCGATGATGATAACGGGTTTCCGACCGATGCGGTCGCTCAGACTTCCCCAAAAGTAAATTGTAAGGATCTGTGGGATGTGACAAACAATCTTTGGGTAAGCGACCAAGAGTTCAAGCACTAACACAACAGAACCGATATTAATCAGCTAACCTCGCTCAAACTGAAAGCGCCCTCAAGAAGACCGGCATAGAACCCAACATGGGACTTGTCCTTTACTATAGACAACCCCTCGACAAGAGAGTTGATGAACGGAAAGATGACCGAGTATGCGATAGGCTCTCCCAACCTGGCCAGACACAAGACGAATAGTATCTTTTTCGGCAACGGAGTAGCCATTTGTTGGTGTATATATCGACCTAACGAATCCTACGGATGACTATTTGGATTAGAGAAACCCTGAGCTTCAGCCGGATCATCATGATAGTTGAGTGAATTTTCTGAATTTCGTGGGCGAAGCAGTCATAGCTAGGATATTGATCTTCTTGGCACCGACGCGTCGACGCGCGACGCGTTTACGCGTTAACTTGAGTAGATTCGGTTGAGCAGCAGCAGCAGCAACATCATCCTAACCTTCAGTCGGTCCAAGCCAGTTGGTTTCTTTCGTTCTTTCTTTGCTCAAACATCAGTATCCATGGCATCTCCTCAGGTCAAATCTCATCAAGCTTGGACGGATGTGATGTGCGCGAACCGTTTGCTTCTCTCGTTCTCTTGCCTTGATCATCGGTCCGTTTTCAGTTGCCGTTGGGGTGTGTACGATGCTGATATTAATGAGACACGGCTCAACAGACCCGTCCTCCAGAGTGTTTGTCAGCTCATCAACACAGACGACGATCTTTATTCTGTTCAGGAAACCCAGAATGCAATCGATAATCGGGCGAGAGAACGTTCGGTCGAACAGGACCAGATCCAGGCCGAGTTAAAAGGTGCGTCCTTGCCTCTGTTCTTGTTCTACTCTTTCACCACGGAAGGAGAAGTAGAAGAGTCTCAACCCAGTTCCTCTCACGAACATGTTCATGTCCATGTTCACATGAACCAAACCAGCTCTAGCAAAAAAACTCAAGCAAGCGCAGTCCCAACTAACTCGAAAGCCGAATCAACCGACCGAACAGCAACATCGAGAATCCATCCAACAACTCGGCAAGACCCAGCTCTCGCTTGGCAAGGCAACGAACGAGAAGGAGAGTTCGATCGCTTCTAAAGCTCGGGCATTGGAGAACCTGAAAGAAGAATACGCAGCGTTGGAGAAAGAAAGGGAGCAGTGGAGAGAGAACCGGTTGTCAGGGAGTGATGCAGACGGAGACTCAGCAGAAACAGATGGGGAAGCGTATGTCAATTCTTATCTGCCACATCATTCCCTTTTCCTATTCTGAGCAAACTTCCGTTGCCTATCATTGATCAACCCTCCGATGTTCTCATTATTTTTCTCTGCTCCAAACGATTTCTTCAGACTTCGGCTTAATCTACTTCAATCTCTAGGCTATACACTTCTTCCCTCCCCATCAAACACCTCATCAATCAACGTTCCTTCAGCACCAAACAAGATCCTCGCCCGAAACGATGCTCAATCAAACATCACCCCTGTAACTTTACTCTCTGCCGAAGAAGCCCAGGACCCTGAAAAACTCTGTGCGCTCGCTGGATTGCTCTGGGGCTTGACCGGCAGCGCATAGCTCGTGAATGGATGGAAGGAGGGACGGGAATATACCTATAAGAAACGACATATCATGATCTATCACGACCCTTCTTAGATGCTAACGGACATCGTGGCAAAACACTTATATGTACACTCAAAATACAATAATAAGCGATGTAGGTAGACGGTGCCAGGATGACGTGATGTTGTAACAAAAACAAACGAGGAAACTACATCGATAGGGGAGAACACTCAAGTTGATGGGTGTGACAGAGAGAATAGTAGCGACACCTAAATGGACAATCAACAATCACAGACAGGAAGCAAGTAACACTTAGAGAACTCAGGGTTTCTCATACCGAGAAGATCTCAGGGGCACACGCCCAGGAGGAGAAAATAGCATCATACTATCTACATTCATCAACGCATAACATTTACTCTGATTTCCGCTCTAAAGTCATGAATGCGAGCTGACATAAATCAGAAAGACGGATAACCAAGCCGAATAGATAGGAAAGCTAGGGAACATACGCTCTGAGTTTCTTTCGAAAAAGATCTAGCCGAAGATCATATCGATACTGAACGTCTCGTCTTCTCTCCCTGATATCACTCAGCTTGATTTGAATCATTCGATCCGAAGTATTCGAAACGAGAGGATTTGATTCGAGTTTGGATCCAGCCACACTGGTTGACTATAGATGCAAACAGTCTCTTGATTCACTGAATATACAACAGCGCCCAACAGATACAGCAGGAGAACTCACTTCCGTTTGATTTTTCGAGTTCTGGTCGACGATCCACCCATTTTCTACTGCTTCAGTCAGTACTTTTCTCTCCATCTGGTCAAACATCTCTACCATATGACTGCTTTCGGACTCGGCTGATCTGATCATCGACAGAATCTCTTCCGGTGACCCGGCTTCAGAGCTCGACACCTTCGGTAAGCCCATCGAGGAGTACTGGGCTGAGAAAGAGGGCCTGCTACTATACCTGGTGTATCGTGAACTTAATGATAAGGCCCGCTCGTGATAAGAAATAGGAGCAGGCTTCCAGTCAAGGGGCATACCCCGCACTGATTGAACGGAGCCTCTGGCTGGTTCGGTCGTACGGTTTGAGCTGTTGCTCAGAGAAGAGCTTTGTCTACTCGCGCACTCGTCAAATAATATTTGTCGAAGTAGACGGTAGTCTTCATCTCTGGAAATGTCGATCAGTCGATCAGAATTGATGTGGGTGATGAAACCTATATGTTCTCTCTAAAATCTGATGAACTAACCCCAGGAGACTGTTGGAATTGGCCATCGCTAGTTGATTCAATCTACTCGCCATACTTATCGGTCGATCAGATAAAGCGCGCGCATGGAGAGTTATCAATATGGTATCAGGATGGATTAGAAACAGTCAAACCGTAGGAGGAGGAGGGTTGACAGGGATATACACTCACGTATCCACATCTTCTTTCTGATCTCTATCCAGTTCTCGATGTGATGCTCTTCTGATTGATTCACTCGGTTGGTACACCGAGGTGTGAGATTTTCTCTGGTATATACTGGGCATAGTCTGGGAATACATCGCCACCGGCCTTGAGCCTAATCCGAATTTGATCTTACTTATCAGTCCTTTCTCAGGTGGTTCTGTGGACAGCAGACGCGAATCTACCGCTGTAGGATTACATGAAGGATTTGCGAGAGCAATGGAAACTTCCGATCCTTTAATAAATAGATCGCTAGGTCGACCAATGGTATTGAATTGCGGATTCAGCTCGTTCATGACCGACAGCCGAGGCGTATGCTTGATCGAGCGTATAGACATCTATTCGAAACGTTGCAAGATTAGAGCGAAACAACGAGGGAGAAACGGAGAACATGCGAATGAAAGCGTGTGATCAGTTCGGTTTAAACCAAACTCGAAATCTCCAACGTCCAACTTTCAAAAGACCCAAGCTTAAGAAGAGAGAGAGAAACTGGAGGCCGAACCCGTTTAGATTTACGGTCATGATCTGGATGGTCGATCGATGATCCTATCGTCTCGACGCTTGGGTGTCCCTTGACGAACGACGAAAAGTAACCCATACCGATATATGCGCGTGCTCGAGTCAAAGACAATCAATGAGGAAGGGGTGACCTGGGGTGGCGCTTCTCGCAAGGTGAGTTCAACGTGTACGGTGAGATTCCAAGAGCTACTTGTTGCGAGAACAGAGAGTTGAGCGAACACAAGTGTTGTTGTTGTGACCTGATCTGAGGGAATGGCCTGTCCGGATGGATACAGACCTTAGCGATCTTTTCGTTCCTGGATCCCGGGCACGGTCGAAACGTGCGAGCAGCCACCGTGCTCCAGCAACATCAGCGGTCTCAAGCTTGTGTGATCTCGGACGATGCTCCGGGTGATTAAGGCTCATGAATTAGAAACTAAAGACATTTATCGGAAATAGACACGGGTATCATGGTGGTATCGTTGTAGTATCTGATCGAAGAAAACGTCGGATGAGGAAAGGAAGAGGGAAGCAGTTGATCGTGACCATCGAACAAAAGGGAGCAAGAAGACAAGTTAAAAGAACAAATGGCGCGAGAGAACTAGCCGATTGAGAAATCATGTTGAACAGAAGACGAAGAAAGAAAGCGGGAACAAGAGACGATACAACAAGAAAACAAAACGAGTCAAGAAACGAAGAGAGCAGAAAAGAATGGAGAAAGAAAAAAGATAGAAAGAAACCTCTTGATTGGGCTCAAGATAAGATTTCTGAACTGGCAGCTCTCAACGCACTCCTCGTCGACCTTCTTAATGGTACCGGCACCGACATCACTGGCTTTACCTGTCCGTCACCTGATACGCCATCGTTCGGAGGAAGCAAAGCCGGTGCCAAAAGCTCTGTGACTGAGGTTTTGACACTGGGTGTGCGCGACCTCGATCGCGTCGCCCTCTTTGTCGGAGCCACTGCCACCGATAGTTCCTTCTCTTCAAGTACTTTCTCTTGCGGGACCTCCGTAAGCTCGATCTCAACCTGTCGTTCCCCCTCGAACTCATCTTCATCATCCAGGTTGAAAGCAAACTTTTCGATGCCGCTCAAAGAAATCGTCGTCGTCTCCGTTGGCCGATCCATCTCGGATAGATCTCTGGGTGGCGAGTGGGCAGAGCAAGGCGAGGATGAAGGTGAGGAGAAAGTCGCCGAGACCGTCTGCCTGATGGATCGTTTGGACCTCTTGGAAGGTGAGGGTGGATCCTCTGTAGACGCGTGAAATTTTGAAGAGCTGAGCGATCGTTTTGAGGAAGAAGTAGGAGAAGAGACAGGTGAGAGAGACGAGCTTGGATCAGGCTGAGGCGTGGTCTCGCGAGAAAGCCGGCGAGAAGGGGAAGAGAGATGTCGATGGTGATGGGAGGAGGGTGTACGTATAGGCGAGCGGGTAGTCGATGGAAGGGTAGGAGCCGACGGGCAAGAGAGTGACGGAGACATGGAAAGAACGGGCTCATCAAATGTTTGGAAAGGTTCTGATATCGGGGATGGTGGTAAAGTGACTGGCGGAGTGAGCGAAGCATCGACGGGCGTTACTTTAGCTGTGACGATCAAAAGATAAAGACCAAATGAGTACAGGGCTACATTCAAAAGAAAAACGACCGAAGCCACTACTAACCTTTACTAGCCGTCTTCTTTACTGCCGCTTTTTTCGTTTTTGGCTTTGGCAAATCCAACTCGATGTTTTCCGGAGTGACTCCGTTTGCAGATGGTCCGATGTCTTCTACTGGTTTTTCCCCCTTGACTCCCTCCTTTTTGTCGACGTTTTTGACGATTTTTGCGCCCAACCCCGTCAAGGTCTCCTGCCTCTCCCAATCACTCTTCTTGACCGTTCGCCATTCCTCTTCGACCTTGCTCACAAACGCGTCACAGTCGCCCTTGACCCAATAATCAAACACCCCTTTCCATTCCGCTCCCTGAGGTTCCGTCTTGTTGACGAACACCACCCGACCTTTGCCTCCGTGTGGTCTAGCCTTGGTGACCGGCAAAGAATGGATAGATCGGGAAAGTTCTTTCACGAGCCTTTTGAGTCCATGGACTTTAAGAGAGGTACCGAGAACGAGGAGCAGGTCTGGCGTTTTAGAAAGGTCATGTGTCTGCAGACTGCCTATCGAATCTCCATTAGGATGGTTCTGATCGAAGGAAGCAAGAGAAAATCAGCCGATCAGAAAGACAAGCATCCTAGGGAAGAGTAAATGACTATATGCGTACCTCGTCGTACAACACGATCGACGGTCTCAACACGCCCGTAGCCAAAGTCCGAGCAGCCCTCGCCCGCCGCTCTCCGGCTGTGATGATGATGACGATGAAAACTGTCAGTATACAACGGTACATCTTGAAAGTCGGAGCCACAGGTTTGATGGGAAAAGAGACAAGCGCTATGAAGAAGAACGAAAGAAGAAAGAAAAAGAAAACGAACCTCTCTCTTCACAGGCAGGGCATTCCGGGGCGTCACCCTCTCGAAAGATCTCGACATACTCTGGAGTGAAATCATAAGAGCTCTGACAGACCATACATCGGACCTGATGAATGTCTCCGTGTAGTTGAACATTTTTCGTCCATTTTTTGTGCATCGTCGGGCCTCCACTCGATCGGGCTGTTGACGTAGACGCGGCGGACAGAATAGAGTCTTGGGAGGAAGACGGGTAATCGGATGATTGAGATGACGGAGGAAACGATTCCTGAGAAGACTGTGGCTGATCGAGAGGCGATTCTTCACTCGAAGGTGCCGTGAATGGGGTGGTGGAAGCTATAGATGTTATGGAGGATGACGGATCTGGCGGAGGTGACGAACTGCACGCCAGCCCGGCTCGTCGTTCCAGTCCATCGATGTTTTGGGTATAACTTCTCATGAGTTTGCCCTTTTCGTCGAGCTTTTTAACAAACAGATGCGTCTTGGACGGTTCGACCGCATCGATCGACAGTTTGAGTTCGGCGATAAAGGAGTAGAAGAGTGAAGTTGATTCGGCAGATCGGAAGAGAGAGGACGAAAAGAGGTCTTTGCCCGTAAGGACGATATTGGGGTATCTAGTTTTCACTAGGTTGTAGAGTCCGTCTTGTGAACGAAAGTCCTGAAGAGACGGAGAACATACAGACCGTGAAAGAAAAACATTTGTCAATAAGGGAGCGTTTCATAGCGGATTGGACGAAAACGAGAAGAAAAAAGAAGGGAAGAGAACAACAAAGAGTCCTCTCTCTGTTCCAAGACGGAAGGACGAACCGGGATCCCACAACTACAACTGATGCCCGCTCCAGAGACAACCACGATCTTCTTACTCTTTGCGACGCTGGTTGATATCGAGCTGAGCTGTCTCCGAAGAGGCGCATCCTCCGGAGCAGTCGATTGAAGGAGGTGTCCGAGATCTAACGTGATCATCGGGCGTTGAGATTTGTTCCTGTTGTTGGGCTTGAATGAATTTTCTCTAGCTTGACTGATCGAGGCGATAACCTGCTCGGTGACTGACTAGACGGACAGAAGGATGGATGGATGGATGGAATTCTGAAGAAACAGAGGATATATGCAAATGAACCAAGAACGCAATGGCAATGAACTGTTGTCGTTGTCAAGAGCAAAGGATGGGACGATGTCTCTTCTAACGGACCGGACGGGAGAAGAAGGTGAGCCTGGAAGGAAAGCGGCTGACGAGGTTGAAGGATAGGATCTACAGCCGACTGCGCGTCGTCATGACTTTTCCCGTTGGATGTATCTTTCTTGTGCGCTATTCTTTGCTTGTTGTCTGTGTATGCTTAGTGTGTTTGTCGAAGCGTGTCTGTCATAGCGTATGTTCACATGAGAACATGGTAGAAGAATAATTGTTCTTGTGCGTGTATTGAGTGTGACAAGAGGCTTTCGGACGCATGTGCGTTGGATGATCTTAACAACAGTGATGATGAAAGGAGAGCACATATATATATACAACAAGAATTTGACTAGATAAAGACAGACATACACTAAGAACAGATGGAAAAGCAAAAGTCAGCACAAGGTGACAACGATGCTGAAACCAAAGATCCCAAGCCACTGGATATCCCCTCAGGATTGCAGAATTACGAGATCCACATAGATGATTGAGGTGTCCTCCCTGACCGTTTCGAGACGAGCGGGCCAGGAAGGGATGTGATTGGTTCTCATCATAAGGGAGGGTGGCTTGGGGAGAGCGTGAAGACTAAAGTGTTTCTTACGATTTGTTGTGTAACAGCGACCCTGATCTAAACCGACAGAGTAAATGTATGGCATCTTCGAGTCAGTAAATTTGCACTGTTCAGACAGAATTCAAAGTATAAGATCAAAGAGACGAGATGGTTTCAGAAATAAAAAAGAAGAAGAGTTGTGATCCACATGTGGATATTAAGACTGTTGAGCTTGTAAAATTTGTTCATCCTTAGAAGGGCCACCTTGCGGTGCGGTGGGAGAGGGGGAAGGGAAATGATATGTATCAGCCAGAATTGGATGGAACCAACCTTTTCAGAAGACCAGTATGGCAAACACGAATGATCAACGTTTCCAAACGACCTAACCTAGGACCAACAAGACCCGAGCAAGAGAAAACATCCGTTAGTAAAAAAGATTCTCAAAAAAGGATCAGGCTGGAAGAAAAACTGAGGTGAAAGAGTGATTTCAGAGAATAAAAAAGAAGAAGAGTTGTAATCCACATAGGGTGATTAAGACTGTTGAGCTTGTAAAATTTGTTCATCCTTAGACGTCGGAGAGTGTGAGGGAGGAAGAGGGAGGGGATGATGTTGTAGGATTGCTGTATGGCTTAGAGACTTACCATGAAGGAAATAGAAAGGCGAGAAAAAGACCAAGCCGTTCTTCCACAAGACAAGATCTCGCCAACAACTCCAGTCATATCCCTTAGAGGGACGACCTCGTTGTTCACTGCCGATCTTCTCTTGATGGCAACAACGACTGGCTTGAGCAAGAGAAGAAGAGAGAGGGAGTCAACCTACCGAATGCCCAAGACTTGAAAAATAAGAAGTGAAAAAGTCCAGCGGAGTTTGAACGGGAAAAAGGTCACGACGTTGGCCGATCACGTAGGTGAGCATTGGGTTGAGTGTGTTGTCGTACAGCGCGCAGGGTCTCCGTGAGCGATGCACTTGGTTCAAAGATGGAAGAGTTTGGAGGTCGTGTAGATCGTAGAATGGTCTTGCCGGGATTCTGAGGAAGAAGATAGTTTGCAGATATTTAAAAGAAGGGAAATGAAGAAACGGATCAAGTGAGAGATAGAGACAGAGTTAGAGCTGAGCATTGTTGGTGTAGATGACCAAGATACAAAGGATCAAGAAACAATCTGCTATAGAGAGATGAATCGGTTCTTGTAGAACAAGGAGAACAGAGACTCGAACAAGCCAACCAAGTTGTCGGTCTGGGAAGGAGCAAGGAGCATCGATCAAGAGACGGATGGATACACGATCACCTAGGGATGGTGAAAGCGCGTGCAGAACAGGCTGGGGGCAAAACAGAGTGACACATGGAACGAACGATGTAGACCCACTGAAGCAAACGAGTTGAGAGATCGCAGAGTGTTCGATAACACAGGAAGCAGGACACAGAACATAGAACATAGAATAGAACATGACCTCATTCAGAACTTCATGCATCCTGGTGGAACGATCCCAGCAAGGCTCAAAGGTTATAACTATGAATAGTCTAAAGAGTTTTATTGGGATCATCCATCGTGTTCAACGATCAACAGCGGCGCATGTGTTCTTCAACTATCAAGCCACCCAAGATCTCTCTCATAGATAAGGGATCGTCATCTAGATCTGTGTCTGTCCGTGTGTATGGATGTATGCTGGCTAAACCAACCGGGCAAGAGAATCTCGGGCAAGGAAAGGCTGAGCGCAGAAAACAAACGCGTCTCTAGCGTTGACAACATTACATCTATCAATCTACATCATACACCCACACAACCATACACCCACAGTTCACCGAGATCAACCAAGCTTCCCTCGCGATAGCCCACAACATCTTACGTTCACTCCTGCATTCGTCTCGAAGACCTCATCAGATACTTGGACCCCATGGGCTTTCTCTGGGTTCTCACCGCGTGTACATGTCTCGTCACGGCCTTGTTCTGTCTGTTTGCACTAGGTAAAGTCGCTTCTCCGTTATCCTACCCGAATAGGCTTCCGCTTTGTTAACCAACAAATTCTACACTTCTATCCGGATGGCCCTATGGGAAACCACAGGAGCTGGACTCCTCTGGCTGGCCGATATGCTGGAACATAACCCAAAAGCTTCCCGTAGATGGGGCAGGACGTTAACCTACGTGAGCTCTTTCGTTCTGTTGCCGCCCATCAGAAGGGATCTTTCCCGTCTTGTCTTGATACACGACTGGCCTGCCGTGTCTTGATGGTATCCAGCTCTCTTTACTGATTCAACCCTCACTCTTCGTCCTCCTTGGCTCTTGTTCTTCTTTGATGTACGCACAAACGAATGTGATCAACTTGTAGACGGTGATCAGTGCTCATGTACTACTCTACCTAGTGGATTCATACCCTCTGAAGTTGATCCTACTCTCGATAGTAGCTCATTTGGTATACCTGGTAAAGCCCTTCTCACAACATCTATTTTACAAACATATCCGACTTTCAATCTTGTCCTCTTTCTAATGCTGACTCGTATTTAACATGAACCGACAGCGAATCATCACACTCATCCCGACGCCTAGCTTAGCTTCTCCAGGTATCACACTCATCTTGGGAGTTATCCTTCTACCGGTGACCCACCTATCATGGTACTACCATTTCCTTGAAGCGCAATCTAAAGAGCTCAAGATTAGACCGGTGTACGGCAAGGCAGCTCGTTTGGAGAGAGCAGCCGAGGTCAGGTATGACGGACTGGAGAGATTCACGTTTTATGTGGTAGCGGTCTGGGCTGTCCCGTTCTTCGTGTTTCTGAGTCTAAGTAAGATAAATCCCATGCTTTCTTGTTTGGTTCCTTTTCTTCTATCTATGGATACTCTGTCACACAAAGACTAACGTTAAGGTCTCTCATGTGTTCTACCCGACGCGTCTTCTCCCGGTAATCGCAACTCAGACTCCACTCCAGGTGGAGCAAACCCAATCACCTCTAAAGAGCCTAGCTCTTCTGCCTTCACCTTACCTCCTCCATCGAAATCCATACTGTCCTCTTTCCTTTCTCGATTCTTCCCAAGGAAATACTTTGAGCGCGAGCTCGACCCAACCGAAGGTCTACTATCCCCCCATTCGGGCCTGGACCCAAACAACCAAGCTTCGCTCTCATCATCTCAACAACCATCCTCTCCTCGAAGTTCGCTTCAGTCAACATCATACAGAAAACCGCCCTCGTTCTTGTCGGCCAGTTCATCACCTATGACGGCGAGCGTGAGTCAACCGACGGCAGGAGGATCGAATTCAGCAAGCCACGTCACTCAGAGAATGTACGCGCCCAGAGGGTTTGACGCTGGCAACCCTTCGTCCACTCTCTCTCCTCGATTCAAGACTGGCGTCCTCTACGATCCTAACGAAGAGGTAAGAGCAGAGGATGAACAGGAAGGAATCAGAAGTGGGGCCGGTGGTGGAGGGACCTTGCTGAGGAGAACGGCTTCGGCCACTGGAATAGCTCAGATGAGCTATCCAACAAACTCAATGGAAGGCGGGTCGAGCTCTTCAAGTGGACCAGGGTTCCCCTCAGGAGGTAGATTCGGAACTCCAATGAGGAGCGCGACTCTGATGGGTACCTTTCCGAGAGCAAGTGAAAACATATAAGTCTTATCTGATCATCAAAGTCTTCATTCTATGAATGATTCAAGAATTGTCATAACCGGAACGGGAAGAGCTCGGCAGTGGGAGTTCGTTCACTCGAAGGCACAAATGTCACTTTAGGTTGTATGCGGTAGAGAGTGGCAAAATTAGATGGAGAACGAAACACATGATGTCATCGTACAAAGTTCATACTGTATCCGCCTTGTCCATTCGGCTCAAACTTGAAACTGGTTTTCGCACGAAAGGCACCCGAGAGAGAGAACATTGCCAAGACAAGATAGATCAGATTGAGAAGATAGAACAACAGGAGAGAATCCTGTTGAAGGACGGGAAGAGATAGATAGGGGCGAAGAGTATGAATGATGAACAGAAATCGACCTACTTGTCTGTACTCAACCCGAAAGTACCCAACACACTATTCCCTAGATTCTTTAACTTGCCCATCATCTCTGCCTTTTCTTTCTCGCCCTTAGCATTCACTTTACCTGGCAAGTCTCGGACCGAGAGCTGAATCTCAGATCGGATAGGAGAGTTTGAAGGAAGGAGTGGAAGGAGCTTTTTCGCATCTGAAGTCGTTTCAAAATTCGAAAGAGACGTGTGGGAGGTGAGGAACGATTGATCTCAACGGATGGTATGCACTCGGTCCCTCTTGTGGAAACATGGAAAAGAAACGAACCATCAAGAGCAGATTGGAGAGAAGACCACGAATCGATCGCTGTATTTGCGGTGATTCTTCTGTGAAGCGCTTTAACATATTCCGGATCGTCTTTCAAGGCTGTTAATAGCAACAAGATTTTTCGGATTAACTATGTGTTGTCACGATGTCGAATAAATCATTCTAGTCGAGAACCACAACCTACCTTCTGTGCAAGCTTCAACGGTCTCCTTGTATTGATTCTAGCCGAGCACAAAAAGGTAAGCATGGCGCGAAGGAAGCGATTATACATACAACACCAGCTGTCAGCATCCTTAGTGGTCACACAAGATGAGAAGAAAAGTGAAGACTGACAAGCCTCAGATAACAAGCAGCGACGTTTCCCCAGATGACCGCTCTCAGTCTGACTACTTTCTCTTCCAGATTTCTTCGCTTACGCTCCTCCTCGGTTTCTCCTCGCTCAATTCGTGCTGCCTCCTCTTCATCCACCTCGACTATCTGAAGTCCCTCCTCCTCTTTAAGCTGAGAAGGTTGGCCAGTCTTCTGTGGTGATATCGAGTCAGACTGAGATGGAAGAGCGGCAAGAACAGAGAGATAGGTTTGCAGAGCCTGGTGATATGCCTTTCCAGGATTGAACTGAGCGTTTGCTTTAGTCTTCAATGACTCTGCTTTCGCTACAGACGCCTATGTGAAGAGAGGAGATCAACGAAGGATGATTGAACAACAGTGAATAAAAGAGTTGTCGTTGGTAAGAAGGAAAATCAGAACGAACCACGAGATCATCTGTCGTCCAGTGTTTTTTCGGTAGATCCTCTTCTGTATCCTCCCCCGTCAAGGCATCTGCCCAAGTCTCTTCTTCTTCGTCATCGTCGTCGGCATGCTTACTTCCATCGGAGGAAACCGAACCGGGCGGAGAAAGTTCTGAACTAGTCGAAGGTTGGTGAGATTGTAGCCGGGCAAACATGTTAGAAAGAGTTTCGTCTTCGTCCGTAGACCGTGATTTAGATGGCAGAGAAGGCATGGTTGAAGATAGAACGAAAGATGATCTATGCTGTGAAGAAGAGAAGGATATGAACGTCTAGGCGATAGGGTATTCGGTTGATCTACACAAAGCAACACTTGTAAAGAAAACAAGATAGCTTGGTGTCAGCATGGGGAGACCGTTCGACAGAATACTCATAGGGACACTCACGGGAGGACGAATATGATGTGGATAGTCCTTCAAAAACAGAAAGGTGGCCGATGATGGTTGACCGACAATTGATGGTTTATGTCGGATGGACGAGGATGGGATTGAAGACTGATCGGAATATCTTTCTCTTTCCTTCTACCTTCGACCTGCTCTACCCAACCAACCCTCATATTGACCTTTCTTTCCTATCCTATCACTCCAACCTCCTCATATGGCACCAGCAGTTCCTACCGCCTTTGCTACCGCTCCCGAGGATCGTGCATGCGCTGGTATCCGGATGGATTTGGCAAACTGCCTCCTCCGAACAGACTGTGTGCTCAAGCAAGGCAACACACCGGCAGAATGCCTCACGAAACATATCGACGAACTTGCCGAGGAATGTCAATTCTTGAGAAAGAGTCTGACTCAGTGCAAGAGGGGTATGGTATGTTGCTTGTTCTTTCCGTTTGATTTTGTATCACTCTATCTATGTCGATTGCCTCTTTCCAACACGGTCCACACGTCAGACTGTTAGGAAGCGTGTTCCCTTGCTCGACCAAGGCTGACGATCGAATGATTACCCTTCTGTTCTCCTTCCTTCTCTCTGCTCACAGCTTGACATGAGGAAACGATTCCGAGGGAATCCTTCGACAACAAATAACCGAAAGGAAGGTGTTCCAAGCGTATCTATCATCGGTGTGAATGCACACAAGTCATCGGTACCAGGAGGGGCAGTCCCTGTATCAGAAGAGAAATGAAATATATGAAATAGACACGACGAGCAACCTTGAAAGATTCTGGATGCGGTTGTTTCCATGATCCAGGCAGAGCTGTTGGTTTGGGCGAAGCACGCCCATGAGAGGGATTGATACTAGCTGACACAATCCTAAGAAGGGATGATAGAAACTAGGTGTCGCTCAAGACACTCGGTTCTTGTCTTACTCTTCGTTTGTCGTCCAACCTCTACACAATCAAGAACTTTGTCTCGTCCATCTTGGATTCTCTCATGTGATTCTTTTATTTCTTGTACTACTTTATTTCATTCTTATCTTCCTCGACAATGACACCTGCAAGCACTAGGCCGGTATCATGGCTGATGCTGAGGTGCGCTCTGAGTCCCTTATCAGCCAATTGGCCTTCTTGTTCAAATACAACCATCGGCTTCGAACCAGTCGGTCGTGGTGATAATGGTATACTAGAGGAAGACGTGGAAGATGGGAGAGGAAGAGGGAGGATTGAGACATCCTTCCAAGTCGGCTTGAATACTGGGTAGAGTGCTTTGTACAGAGATTCTTTGGCCGCCCATCTAAGTCACCATAGCCATCATTACATGCACATAGTGAGCATATCGACAGACAACAATTCGATGGATCTATTGTTTAACAGTCTTGATATACCGTCGAGAAAAATACTGACCTAACAGCTAGAAATCGGGTCTGAGCATCCCCCGGTTCGACCAAAGCGAGTAAATCCAACTCGCGCTTCGTGAGGATTCGCTTGGAGAACGCGTCCAATCGGTTTGGTCGACTCAGGAGATTCGCCAGTCGGGGGATGTGAAGCAGGTCATTGCCAAATCCTAGAATAGTCATTTCATCGAGCAGGTAGAGAAGACCGACGAGAGAACCAGAAAATAGAAGACGTTGTTGATGATGGTCAGACGTCGAAAGGGATAGTCGCTCCCCTCCGAGAACAATTTGTGTTTCTCTACCATCACCATCATCATCATCATCAACAACCGCCTTGCTTCTTTGGTTCATCCTGCTACTCCTATCGTAGTCTGTTAACAATCTCGTCAGAGTCGATACAGAACAAGAAGTATGCCTCCGTTTGGGAATTCAAACCCTTCAAATCCAGACCCAGAACTCAGTCAACCGCCGGACTCGATCAGCAAGCTCGCGTTCTCTCCTGTCGCTCCCATCCTAGCCGTCGCAAGCTGGAACAATGAGGTGTGAATGCTTCCTTCTAGTTAGACACATATCGTTTCGATGACAATGAGATGAACCCGACTCTCTCTTACGAATGTTTCTGTTCATTTCGGATTTGAGCGACGTAGGTTCGATTGTATGAGGTCAATAGTAACGGGCAGTCGCAACCAAAAGCATTATATAACCACCAAGGACCGGTATTGGACGTAGCCTGGACATCGGTATGTGTTTATCTTCCTTTATATGGCGACAACACCTGACACCTTGAAACTTTTCTGCGTGTAAACTATGGTCGTGGCAAATGTTTGTTGAACCACACGAAAGGATGGGAGCAAGCTGCTTTCCGTAGGAGGTGATAAGGCTGGAAGAGCATACGACCTGACGACCGGTCAATCCTGTGAGTTCTATGGTGTAGGTCTGTGATAACATTTCGGCAATGCGGAACTAACCTTATCTGCTTCTGACTCAACTGTCGGACAGCTCAGGTAGCGGCGCACGAAGGAGTCATCTCTCAATGTCGTTTTGGAAAATCGACCAACGGGTCATCTTTCTTCATTACCGGTGGATGGGATAAAAACCTCAAGTTTTGGGATCTCAAAAACCGTTCGTCTACTACTTTCAAGTTGAGACATTCCGTTCTTGTATTCCATATCAGGAAGTACGTTCGATCGCTAAAGATTACTTGTGATCCTTACCACTGTCTTGTTCCAATCTCCCAGCTCAACCAGTGGGCCAGCTTGCCCTTCCTGAGCGATGTTACGCAATGGATACATTTGGTGATCTGCTCGTCGTTGGTACAGCAGAACGCAAAGTCCTTCTTTATGACCGTGCGTTTATACTTGATTCTCAATCTGAACCAAAGTTGCATATGCGCTCATTAGCGCCAGGTATAGATCATTGAATACAAAATCAACTGTTCTCTACGATTCACCAGTCAGAAACCCTGGGACAGCGTTGAAGGAAATGGACTCGCCGCTGAAGTGGCAGACAAGAGTGATCGCCTGTTTGCCTTCAACAGATAAACCGGGGTACGCAATCGGGTCTATTGAAGGAAGGATGGCTTACAAGTGAGTGATCATCCTAATACTGAATTTGCAACTCGAGAATCTATCCACAAACTTACGTTCTTATTAAATCACAGTTTGGTTAACGAGGCGAATGCAGCAGACACGTTCTCATTCAAATGTCACAGAAAAGAACCTCCCCCGCCACGGACGAATCCGCCAAAGCCAGCAGCAATCTATAGTGAGTTATCAACCCCTTCGAACTTAGAGGTTCCTTACATTATCTCAATGGAACATTCTAACAAGAGAAGACACATTTATATTTGTCTAGGTGTGAATACTATCAGCTTCCATAAAAGATACGGAACATGGGTGACGGGAGGTAAGTGTTTCGTCCTGTTCTTCCTTCTTGCATATTCGTCAACTGTTTACTCATGTTGTCTCTTTTGTGCTGAGCAGGTGGCGATGGGGTAAGATCACTCTCTTTCTCTTTTGACTTTCCATATCAATGCACTGAATGCACATTTACTCGTACAGACCTTTCACATCTGGGATGCTGTTGCTCGATCAAGACTTAAATGTATGTGTCTCGAAGGTTCCTATTCGGTTTCGAGGATATCATTTTTGATAGGTCCTTCGTTTGAAAATCCAGCTTTCACACCGCAACCTAATCTTGGTCCGGATCAAATTCCAACCCCTGTTGTGTCCACAGCATTCGTAAGTAACTTGAATCGTCAACTTTGAATACTCAAAAGCTTTAATTTAATCAAATATGCTTTCATGTTCGATAGAATCATGACCATAGCATCTTAGCCTGGGCTCAATCATACGAGTAAGTGATTCTTTCTCATCTCGACACTGATATATGATGAGTTACTGTGAGCTTATCAGACGCCTCTCGACCGACCCATCAAACAGTTGGTCTCGTGGACAGTAAGTACATTCCTACTCAATTACGGCCAGTCCCTACGTACCGAACAATGCTTTTTGAACTAATACTTCTCTAATGATCTGATTGTACTTGTCTTATAGTGCGGGTGCCAATCAGGGAATGGTTAACCGGGTCGGACTACATGTCGTTCGCGACGAAGAAGTGCGCGGGAAGCGATAGAGTCGTAGACGAACATTTGCGTCCACTCAAAGTCAATAGTGTAATATCGATAAAAATGTCATAGAACCAACATACCCTTCGAAAGTTTATGAACGAGAATGCTTTTATGAATATCTGAGCATACAAAGTCATTGAAGATAGAAGAGGAACACGCGACGCGTCTCGCTCGACGTGACGTGTTTAATGACGGAACGCGCTTTTGTTCTTTCAGACCATCATCCATCATCATTCATCAACTTGCTTCGTTCACTCCTCTACGCAATTCCTCAGCTTATCAACATTGTATCCATCAAGAAGTATAGAAGTTCTGACGTTCAAATCAGCAGAGAAAAACGTTGAGCCGCTGGAACCGATCATGTCGGGAAGACTTCTCACGCCACCATATCTTGTCTCCGACCCGAATATCATAGATGACACTCTGTTCGGATCCACTCCCAAGGCTTGTTTCGTTTCTGAAACCAACATACTTGAGCAGCTTCCACTATCTCCGATCAGCTCATCTCTTCCTCGTAATGATGAGTTCTCATCCTCTCCCATCTTTGACGCATCTTCTTCGGTCGCTGGAAGTTTGAGTGGCACACCTTTCGCGAGAAAGAGTAGTTACCGCTTTGACTTGTCGTGTGGGTTCGAAGAACGAACGGATAACGACCAGCAAGTGATTGCTCATAGATCACCTTATAGTGACGACGAGGAGATGGGTGAAACAAAATCCAAACGACTCAAGTTCACTTTTTCTTCTCCCACGAGGAATGAGTCTTCTTCTGACGAGGACACTATAACGGGAAGGAGAAGGGAAACGAGGAAGAAGCAGCGACGAGAAATTATGGAAACGGGTGTTGAGGACGAACTTATCGTAGAACCCCAAGGGATAAGGATGCCTGTTCAGGGCACGACTCAGGATAGATTATGCAGGAGAAGCATGGGTGGTCTGCAATTTTTGGATCAAAGAAGCTCTATACCAAGAAACAAACGAGGACCGGCTTGGCTAGATTTTCAAGGTTAATATCTTGTCTTTCTCGTCACTCCAATAATCTCGTGCATACTTCTAATGACGTGTTACACAACATATTAATGTTTTTCAGTGTCGATGATAGATAGATACCCTTCAATCTTAGTCTCATCTCACACGAAGGATGTATATCGAATACCCTCTCATCAATCCGAAAACGATTTCGCGCCCCCTCTCACTTGCGCCTTCTCTTACAGTTTGTGTCATTTTGTTGTAAAAAAAACACGTAGCAAAGGATTTAGCTCTGATTTTTCATCCTTCTCGTTATATGTCCTGACATTAGATGCCAAACGAGGCGGTTCCCAGATTCTTTGTGTCGGGACTGAAGAAGGAAGCGTAGACTTTCTCAATCTTGACCACTCGTCTCAATGGGACGGCGAACGCGCCCATCGTTCGATCAAAGTCCACGAGAATGCAATCTTTGATGTCGCTTGGTCATTGGACGATAACCGTGTTGTACGTGTCATATCGTTTACATCCATACCACTCTGTGTCTATTACTCCTGCCTGTAGGGTTGTCACTCAATCATATCAAATCGAATATACCAATAGGTAACTTCAAGTGGTGATCAGACTGCATATGTCCTGGATGTGCCCACATCAAAGCCGATCGCGCGCTTGAAAGGCCACTTGGGAACAATCAAGACTTCTTGTTGGGATCCTTCCTCTCCTCGTATGCCTCTCGTTCTACTGAGTTCATCATTGATTGATCGTCGGATCATGTATACTTAACTGTGGCTACTATATCTATCACAATTATAATAGACGTGATCTCTACCGCTTCCAGAGACGGAAATATACATGTGTATGATCTGCGCGATGGGAGCGCAACTAGTGCGCTTGAGCAGCCGAACAAACGAGGCAAGCCAGGGCCAACACTTCGTATGTTCCATACTTCTAATGTTCAAATGCTCTTGTTCATCACAGGATTTGATTTCTTTTTGTTTCGTCTCTCTTGCTTGAATCCACGCAGAGGCCACGATAGGGAATAAGAGTCCAGTAAATACCATCCGTCAAGCTCATGGAGATAAAGGGTTGAAGCCGAAGCGAGGGACCCAAATAGTATGTGCAAGTGTTTCATTGTCCCTTCGGACGCACAAGCTGCTTCTAATTAGCCGACTATATTGACATATCCAATTTTTCAGCGCTCGGCCTCTAGATCTCCTACATCGCTTCTCTATCTTCCATCCCGTCCTCATACTCTGATCTCAGCCGGAACGGGAGATAGTGTAGTGAAGCTTTGGGATCTTAGGATGCACGGCTCATATTCTTCCAAGTCACCTTCTGTTCCTATCCAAGAGTCAGGTGAATCAACCGGCGAGAAAGGGCTATCAAGTTGGAAGAGATCATATGGGGTGTCAAGCTTGGTATTAGGGAAAGAAGGAGATGTGATCTACTCGCTAAGAACAGACAACACGTGCGCATCAGTCCCTTTCTTTCGAGTGTAGTCTCATTTCACTGACGAATCATCTTTCTCTATAAAACAACCTGTCAATTATAGAATTCATACTTATACACCGTATGATCTCTCTACCCCTCTTAGCCAGACGTACACTCATCCTCTTCTCCGAACAAGTTTCTACACCCGGCTCGCTCTATCTTCATGCGGTCGATATCTGACCTCGGGCTCCACATCAGGAAAAGTTCATATATGGGAAGTAGGAGGAGGTCTAACTCGAACTTTGAGCGCAAAAGAGAGTGAAGGGATTGTATTGAATACATCAGGCGCAGGAGCCGCAGCAGGAGCGTTTGAAACAACTGGTGTATCATGGGGATCACAAGGAGTGAGCATTCGAATCGGCTTATGCTTGTGTACTTTTTTTTTGTTGAACCAATACACGTGCTAACCTGGCATTGTCGTTCTTTGTACCCTGTATAAGTTTGCTTCATGCGCAGACAATTCGACGGTCCGAATGTGGAGACCTAATGTTGAAATCGCCGAGTTCTTGAGAACCGACCCTCTTCGAGCTTCTTGGAACTGGAGTGGTCTTGATGACTCGAGATGATATTCCCACTGTTTTTAAGTTCATACTTCTCTCTAACTTTGACGATCGTTTTGGATAATTACCTAGACCGTTTTTTGTTTGTTAATGAATCGGATCATCATACATCGAGCATCAAGATGGATGTACTCATGACAAACCTGAGAAAAGCAGACAGCCTTTGTATTGATATCTACTTTATTTCTTCGCAATTCTGTTTCTTTTTTGTATTGAATCTTTCGCCTCTATATATATGTGTTACAAGAATTTAATCATTGTGATAGTTTCACTCTGTCAACCTCATCGAGTCTAATGATCTCTTAGAACTCATCGTAGCATCGCTTCCCTCAAGGCCACTCTGCGGTATCTGTAGATGACGTTCTCTGGTGTCATTATCTTATCTTATCTCCGCGCATCGAAATTAATTTTCACTTTTTTCCAAAGTACAGTGACCAACATTCCTTTCGAACCATTTTTCTTCTTTTAATAGAAACAACGAACCCTGGCTCCCAAAAGTGAGTGGTCCATAGAGACCAGCTGTATTTTCTCTTCGGTGCACAAGATAGTATGGGTAGCTGTATCGTCCTCAGAGAACTAACAAATTCTTTTGTATACCCTGGGATATTCGATGATGGTAGGTAGAGGTGTAAATCTGACCTTATAACGACACAACGACTTGGGATTATATACTCTCTCTTTGGCATGGCCTCATCTATTAAAACAGCAATTGCTCTGGGGTTCATAACATTGAGCTCACTAGGACTGTCTAGACCAGTCATCTCCGAAGCATTGACTGTGAACACCGAGCTATGGCATTCCGATATTACCTATTCTGGCTTCTCTGACCCAGTCATGCAAGATCAGTTAACTTCCCACCCCCACGTGGCCCAGTCATCTAAACTACCGGATGACCTTCGAACTTCGACCGTGTCGACGATGGAACTACCTTCATCAGATATACCTTATGCCATATTATTAGGAGATTCAATTACTGACAGAAGTACCTCGCCTGAGGGGTTCACAACTCAACTTACTCGTTCGTCTTCAACCTTCTAGACGCACTCTAACACCTTCCTTGAGGGCATTCAAAGCCATAGACATCAATAGCATGGCTGTAGTATCTTTAATAATGAGATATGTTGCGCTTTTTGTGTGTGTGTCGTGTTCCGGTCAACTCAGGGAGATATGGGGGAACGTTCTCAATCCTCAACCGAGGGGTCGGAGGCATATCTACTCGGGGTGTCCTACCAATCGCACGAGACTTGTTTGTGCCAAATGGCACTTCTTCCAGCTCAATCAAGTTCATCACTCTTCTCTTAGGGACTAATGACTCTGTTGGCTGGGGAGAATCTCGCGCACGTCTTTTCTTTTCATACTTTTTCCTTTATCTTATCTTTTGAGGTCTAGAAATTTGGTCTGATGAAACTCCGGCCATTTTAATATACACGCTTGATAGGTTCCTTTGGGTGAATACGTCCAGAATCTAGATACGATACTGAACATGCTTTCCCCATCAGTCATCAAACTTCTCATAACGCCACCCATACCTTCCGAGGTCACGTGGAACGGCCGAACTAAGGTGCAGATGGCTCTGTACGCGGATGCCTGTCGAAACCTAGGGCATGAGCTGGAAGCTGTGGGCGAAGGGGTGATATTAGTAGACTTCTGGCAGGTCAGTTGATTTACTGTCCTTTGTAAACGCGAGTCTTGATCATTCTCGCTCTCTTTCTGCCTTTGACTGATTGCAAGAGTGCTTTTGATGTGACAGGCCATGGAAGAATATATACAGGGGGAGGGACATGTTGTCGAGGACTTGTTGGTGGATGGTGTACATCTAAATGAGAACGTACGTCTAATCCTTTGTCGGCAAACTCGTTACAACGTTCTGGAGAAACGGGTGAGACTGATTCAGGACAAGGACACATTTTCGTTGGATAATGAACATAGGGAAATCGATTACTCTCTAAATTGATCTTGGAAACGCTGGAAGCACGTCTTTGATTTATTCTTCTGCCTCACCTCCTTACCGTACATAGGTATCTGCTGTCAATAGGACTCATGCATAACAACTTGTTTATCGTCGTGGAAGAGCCTTCTAAGATATATATCGCTTCAGAATTGACTCCGTTTTTGATAGTAATCATTTCTTCACTTTTCATATTCAATATATTTGGGCATAATCAGAGGCCCTTCTGCTCTCTCCACCTCTTGAGCATCTCCACCGTGATGAGAGGCAAGTTCCACTGTTTGGCGAAAGTAATACAGTCGTCCAACTGAGCCATTCGTCCTGTCGGGTTTGGATCCGGCGCAACCAATTCGCAGAGAAGACCTGCCGGGGGAAGGGATGCAAGAACGCAAAGATCTGTGTTTGAATATGAATCATGATTCGGAGAGCAACAATGCGCCAAAGCGAAGGGAGCGAGAAGTTGGTTCAAGACATATAAGGATGTTATCGTAAGCAGAATCTGAGAAGAAAAACGACGGACCCAGAGCAGATTCGGTGTGGCCTTTTCTCTTGAGCACACCGCCGTCGTGATATCGTAGAGGAACCATGTGGCCTGGTCGGTTGAAGTCGGAAGCGGACGAAGAAAGATCGGCCAGTTTTCGTGCTGTCAAGGCTCGATCATGGGCTGAGATACCGGTCGTGGTTCCTGTAACACAAGGTGCCACAGAAGAAACAAAAACGAAGTACATCAGCCTAGAATCGGACGAAACGGCACAGATAGAGATGATGGGCCGCACCTTTGTTGTAGTCGACAGTGACAGTATAAGCAGTCTGGTTGGTTTCCTCATTACGAGCGACCATCATCGGGATGTCGAGCGCCTCCAAGCGACTCTGGGGGAGAGAAATGCATATGTACCCACTAGAGCCACAATGGTGACGTCAAGAAGAGGGTAGAAGAAAGAAGAGTCAGCGCAAAGGTGATGGGGCAGTCGACCACGCCCGTTTGTCCACAAAGAAACCAGAGGACTTCGACACCTATATAGTGAAACATCAAATAGAATGCACACAGAATGATATGAATAGAACAAACCTGGTGTGCTTGATGAACCAAGCCATCTTCTCGGTTGTGCATTCACTAGCGGCAATTAACAAATCCCCCTCGTTCTCTCGATCCTCATCGTCCATGACTACGACGAACTCTCCTCTACCAAAAGCGGCGATAGCGTCCTCCATGGTCGAGAACGGACTTATTGAGCTGGACATGCTGGATATAATACGAGCAACGACTGTTTGAGGGATGTTTGAATGTTGAACGTTTGGTCTTACTCTGTATTTCGGTTTTTTTTTCTAATGATTATTCTGATGATCGCATTTTTCGCTGACTCATCCAAGCCGGCTACGACTGTGAGACAAGCCACTAAGCATTCCCAAACTCTTGAGCTCCCAACATCATCCGCTACCGCCGTTGCAATGGAGAAGTATTCTAGATGGAGAGTCAGTTCAAGCCTTTTCTTGATTTGCATCCCGAGTTTATTCTCACCACGTCGTTTGTCTCATGTTGTTTCATTTAGGATCCGGGAACGGGCATTCAGGTAATCTTGATTGATCTCCAAATCCCTCCGACATAACCGGTGTCTCATTACTTGGTACTTCTTCTGCTTGTACTTATTCACAGCCGTTCTTGACACCTATACCTCCTCGATCGGAAGCAAGCCCGCTGGAATCTGTCTTTACCGGAATCCGGTATGTAGTCGGAGTCGTCAGAGTAAGTCTACTGCCTATATAGAAAGTTGAACCTTGTGTCAAGTGGCTGAAAGAGCTTTTCGTCACCATCTGTGTACATCAAGGCTATACCTATCGTTCTTTGCGGGATATTGTATCTGCTCACTGTTGAAATTATCGGCGGGATACTTGTCAGTAACAACTACCTCATGAATTCTTCTTATGGCTGCCGGCTGAACGCTTTTGATGAATGTATAGAGTGCTACTACGCCTTCGGTCATCCATCGTCCTTACTGTCGAGTCGCGTCGGCCGTCTGGACACGACTGATTCTATTGTTTCTGGGAGCGCTAAGACTTGACGTGAAGTTCTCGGCTTCTACCTCTAGAGGGTACGCATTTTTTAAAACATTTCTCGACGGCATCTCAGCCTGTCCACCGTTGATATGTTTCATCATCTACAGGAAATCTGACTTGAAGAACACATGGAAGCCTAAAGCTGGAGATCTTATCGTTTCCAACTGGGTCTCTTGGATCGAGCTTCTTTGGTTCACATACAAGTAGGCTCATTCTTTCAAGTCATCTCATACAGTGCTGAAAGTAAATTAAGCCTATCTGTTGTAACCCTTCACCTCTTTCTATAGATTCGATCCAATCTTTGTGTTCCCATCGGAGGCTTCATCCTTGGGCACGCCCCCGACCGTGTTCACTCTGCCCCTTTCTCGAACTCTGCTCTACACTGGATATACTCCATCGACTCCTCCTACATCAACTATTCGAGAAACCTTCTCGGACGTCCAGACAAGAGCAAAACAGCAAGATAGAGTGCTCTGCTTGTTCCCCGAAGGAACGACCAGTAACGGGCGGGGTGTCTTGAAGTTTGAAGACGTGTTTGGAAATCATGGAGAGAGAAAAGGATGGACACCATTTGGAATCTGGTTGGTTTGTGTTAAGTGAGTCTGTCTCTTTAAGCTTCATCGCGTCTCTTCCTGGTCACGAGTCTCCATTGTTGCTTCTCGGACTGACCTTCATTCATTGATCATTCTGTTTCTAGATACCCATCTCCGACCCCTCTCACTTCATCCGCTACATACTCTATCCCCAGTGCTTTCCCTATCCTAGCACATCTCTTGAAGATTTTGACAGACTTCCCGCCTTTTGTTCGTGGTTTACCCACGAGTTTCACCCTGTTAGCGCCAAACGATTCACCCCTAAGTTCTTCTCCTGGTTTGACCGAGGCCTGTGCGAAAGGTATCACTACGGCAGGTCGCCTGAAGAGAGTAAGCCTATTTGTTCTATCAGAGCAACATTTTTTTTTTGCTGGTTCTCCATTTCCATATATAGGTTTCTGATGACACTCTTGACCAATTTCGCTCCTTCTTCGTCAATCTTTAGGTCGGCTTTGGATGGGAAGACAAGGATGCCTTCTTCCAGGCGTTCTATACCAAGAAGCCAACTGGTACATTCAGTCCGCCCGATAAAAAACCCACAAAGGGGACAAGGAAGGCATGGTAACGCTTGTAGAACTTGTAATAGAATGGATTCTAGATGAATTAAATTAGTCTGGAATGACGTTGACGTAGACCAGGTATCTAATTGTCAGAATCTAGAACGAGCTTCTTTTCGCTGTATTCAACATTCATCTATAGAGACTCAGCCGAGCTATCCAACTTTCTCCGATGGTTTCAATGGAAAAGATGCGTTCAATTTATCCCAAGGGTCAAATGGCAAATAGTTTTGAACAGAATGTCAACAGAGTCGATATCAACCAAAACAGAAATTGTGAGGAACGAGATTCATACTCACCTCCGCTTTCACCTCTAGCCAAGCCCAGTCCTCTTCTCTAATTACGTCACCCCAGCCATCCTTCAGATCGAACCCTTGCGACTTGGCCCACCTACACCATCCTGGTAACATTCCCCAACCGGTCTTTCCCTTTGCAGAATCAAACACCGCCGACATATCAGCGCTCAACAAATGTACGCTCTTCAAACTTGGGAACGATTTCTTGGTGATTGATCGAACGAGTTGATCCATTGGAGAAACATCAAACTCGATACGATCTTCTTTGGTCGGTAAGAGTTCCAGACCGAGCGATATGTGTTCAATCGATCGATGCGGGCTCATATCAAGCGGAAGCGGATGCGGAGCAAATATATCAAGCTCCAAGAATCTATAGAAGATTCAGTCCATACCGAGCGAATCAACCAAACTGAGTTAGGGTCGTACAAGGAAGAGATCAAGAAACATGATTTGGACTAACTTCAGGTTGGGACACGATTTTAACATGTCTATCGTCACCAATTGGAAGTGTTCTTCAGAGATCAACTCTCTGCCCGTGGGAGACCATAAAGACAGACATTCTAGATTTTCTCCATGCGCTCTCAAAAGAGCGATCAAGGTCATCAATGCATGCGGATGGAAGGTGGACCAATGTGTGAGTCGTTTAAGGGATGGCAAGCTCGCTTGAGAAAAGAGTATACTACAGAAAATAGAGAATACAATTAGAAATACGGGTAGAATTCTATGTTTGGAAGAGTTCGAACAGCAGCCGGCCCAACCTGGTTACTAGTCCATCTCCTGTTGAAAGAGAGACATAGAAGAGAATCAGTCTGTGTCTCTTGATATGGAAGAAATCAAACAAACAAACAAACAAACAAACAAACAAACAAACCAGAAATCGCAAGAGTATGCAAATCAGGCAGGACGATCTGTTTGGTTGTCGGCATGAAGAAATGATCATGACTGTTGTGCCACAACACAATTCAAATGAGTTGGTCAGAAACGAAAACAAGTCTTAAAACAGATCGAGATACGTACAGTTCTCCGATTTCTAGATGCTGAATACCTTTTGCGCTCATGAGCAACTCGCAAAAACCATCAAAGTTCTTACGTGAAACTGGGAACCAGTCCAGATCCTTCAAATTCTGTGAACATGGCGCCCTTGCTAGTGAATGAAGGATACTGTTTGGGAGTGAGTGAAGGTTTTCTGTTGAATCCTAAATGACCCAAGAACAGAGTTCGATCAGCGCCAACATCGAGGGCGGGAAAATGCAAAGGTTAGAACAAACCCAAAGAAACATTCTCAGCCCGTCCAGCTTCCAGATCAGTCTCGATATTAGCTCCATCGGATGGTCTTCCTCCCATTCCTCGTCCTCGTCATCACTTTCGGCATCTTCTTGATCTTCCGGCCAGATCGGATTTCCTTCAGCGTCGGTTTTATTCAACCACCTGCTGAGATCAACGTCTAATCTCATAGCATAGGATGCATAGTTTGGGAGCTTCCAGCCGGTACTCTGTTCTAGTGTCCAGGGATCCGTGATTGGATTCCGAAATATTGTCCGCGCGAATAGAGGTATCGAGTTTGGAGAAGATAGTTTAAGATCCCGATAGAGAAGTGGGGTACAAAGATCCCGAAACTGACGAGAGACGAGACATATGTTGTACCTGGTATGTTCTAAGAGCGATAGTCGTCCATAGCGGAAAGAACAATCAATTTGACATGGTCAGAAACTGAGACTATTCATTATATAGCAATTAGGATATCGATTACTCACGAGAGGGAATGTTTACACGCCAGAAACCGAGCCCAGAGAGAGAGCCTTCCTGTTCTTCGATACTGTTTGTTAGGCCACAGTCAAATACTCTCCCAGGGGAAGCATGGATGATGATCTTTCGCCAGCTAAGCGTTCATCATTTGTTTAATCAGTAATGACCTTCGAAGATGGCTCCAAGGATGAAGAAAGTCACACGAACATTTCTGCTGGTAAGCAAGGCAGTCGACGAGGCTCAACACCCTGTTCGGCGACAGTCAGGGATGAGAGTCGACTCGAAGTTTCTTCCTAGTTAGATACACGGAGTAGAGAAGTGATGACCAGGCCATGGTCAAAAAGAAACAAAGTAAGAAAAGGTAATCGTATCCCATGATGACTCCAAAAGAAACATAGATTAGAACGAAGCATGACGAAGCATACCATGGGTGTATATATGTGTATTTCCAGAGTGGACGTTATCCGGTCCTTTGTCAGTCACTCGGAGTTGTTGATGGGATGGTTGGCCGAATGAATTCTCTGAAGCGGAATCCATCAGACACCATAACAACCATCCATCGAAGCCTCATTCTTCTTCGATCGGCCACAAGCATCAATCGAATCTCTCGGAAGAGGACATCTATCATCTTTGTTCTCTGATAGATAGTAAGAGTCAAGCTATATCTTCCTTAAGTTCCGGCAAGCCAGAAAGTATAGTTCCTTCAAGGGTTCTCTGATCGGACCTTGCCGGTAAGTGCTGTTCTATATTCCTTCCCATCTATGTGTTCTCCTCCACGAGCATACATTCGTCCAGGCTCTCACAACTCAACATAGTTCTCCAGCTCCAAAGAAACTCGGAACAGAGACCCACTCTGCTTCTTCTTGTGTATCTGCTTTGTTCCGTTTCTCATTCCTTTTCTCTCGTTTTTGTTATCTTAAGTGCTTCGACTTCTGGTCGCGCACCTATAGAACTTCCTAATTGTGTGACCGAACCAGGTTCTGGATCGAGCAGTGGCTCATTCGTTTAACTCACTCGATGTCGTCCGGTCCAAAAACACCATACCGCATGCCTAGCAACCCTCACCGGACCGTTCGAGTCTTTATCGGCCCGTTATCACACAAAGAGTCTTCACCGCACCATGGAGAACACGAATCAATGGCCCATACTCGTCTCCGTTCTGACAGCACAGCCACCACTGCGACAGTCGATGTAGGCGACGAGAATACTAGGAGACTTAAAAGACGAGACATCGTTCGCAGACGTCGTTTTATCCGAACACGCGAGAGATCTGAATCCGAATGGGGGGAGGATGGGCTTGAAGCAAAAACCAGGCACCGCAAGCGAGAGCACATGAAGAGCTGGGCTCGGCAGATGCTAGAAGAAGACGGCAAGATCGAGGGTGATGACACCAACATTGACGATGAAGCGAATAGTGATACGGAGGAAGAAGTAGACGAGTTGGATCAATTAGGGTGGTGGACGATAAAGTGGCACGGTGACGAAGGAAGTGTGCGAACGAGGAAGAGAGGTGCTTCTACTTCGTCTGTCGCGCATCCTAGAGCAAGGTCCGGTTTACTACCGAACGGGTTGTTCAACCCAAATACGGAACGAGCTTTCCTCAGTGATCCTTCGACTTCGTCTCCACGCCGAGGTCTACGAACAACATTACTGGACGAAGAAGATGCTCCTCTAGTCTCGAGTCCTGATAATCTTGATAATCTCTCGATCCCTCCGCTCTTCCCTACAATCTCCACATCGAGCGGTGGGGCAGAATCTTTCGTTTCTGCTCAAACCCACCTCGACGTAAGCGACTGGGATCCAAGCGAGCTTGACACAGACTCCCTACGCCCTGTCTCTCGTCAATCCTCTATACACTCACTCGACCCTGCCCAACCTACATTCTTCAATGTCAATAGAAGTCGTCGAGCATCAGATGTTGGCGCTGCATTACGTATACCTGATAGCTCAGCAACCTCGGCCATGAACATACCGTCCGCCTCGTTTTCTAAAACGATCCTCTCCCGACAACGCAAAACTTCTTTTGCAGATAGCATCCAAGCCATTCCATACCATACCGGGCGTCGCCCTAGGAACTTCTCTAGTGTGTCTGCAGTCGGCATGTCTATCGACAAGACCAAGGACATCAATATGCCCCCCAATATCAGCATCGAACGCATTGTACCTACATCCACCTCTTTACCTACGTTTTCTCATACTCCTGCATCACCTGTCTTGGCCTCGAATGATGGTTGGGCATCCACCTCCTCCCAAGACCATATCACCTCGTTGCCGGTCGTACCACAATCTACGCCATCAGCTCCGCCTCTAAGATCCGCGCTCAAGCAATCTAGTCAGCCTTATGATGTTCCTATCGCTTCTTCAGGTTTGAACGGTCCCTTCCCGGCGATTAATAGAAAGCCAACTCTTGGCGGATTATTTCCACCTATCGCCAACCGACTTATGAGTAATCAGCAGTCAACCTCAGTTCGTTTTCCAGTCAACCCTCCGTCCAATATATCCTCGGTAGCAAGCAAACTGCTACCTGGAAAGGCAAAAGAAAGGATGAATGACGAGGAATTTGCTCAATGGGGAAACACTCTCGATGGAGACCAATCTCCTGCGGATCCAAGAGAAGTTCTCAACCGGTCGAGCGGAACAGGAGTCGAGAGTCAGGATCATTTGCAAAGGATAGCAAACGGTAAGGAACATAGCTCAGAAGACGAAGAGGTGAGAGATCTTGGACCGAATGATGTTGTCTTGAGAGGTATGTCATTGTCTCAGAGAACATATTTTGGCCTCGTATAAATATATCTTGGTCTAAACACCTTTAATCTTGTGCATCGAGAAAGATCGAATGCTTGTCAAGGTACAATGGTCACGCTTGTCGAGCTTGCCTAGCGGTTATGATGCTTATACTCAACGTCAAGAGCCAGCCAACAGAAGTGAGCCTTGGGAGGAGATGATGGTGGTCATGAGGAGAGGAAGAATCGAGATTTGGCAAAATTGGGTATGTGTAGCTTATTCTCATTTTTTTTCTTTTCTCAACTCATTTCTTATCGGGGCATTCTATACATGTTGAGACTGACCTCCTTTTCTGTTCTTGTTCCACAGACATTTCCTTTTCAAGAGAAATTTGTAGGGAAAAAGAAATTGGCCTATGTAATATGGCTTCACAAAGAAACTTCGTTGTCTCTCTGTAAGTCGAGCGCAACCTGAGAGTCTGCAGAATCTGGGTGCTGATCCTCAAAATAATCATCTTATGTCATTTGTCTCTTATAACAGACTCTCAGACAGACTACACTTTTTGCTTGACCACCCCTCCTTGTAAACCTGATAGTCGAGGTGCGCGTTTTCGAGCCAGAATGCCAATCAGATCCGGCCCAGGAACCTCGATTTTCATCTTTCGGCCTAAATCCCATTCTCGTTCGGTTGATTGGATGTGGGAAACTTATTGCCAACTCAATGTCCTCAACTTTCCTCCCCCATACTTGGATATTCACGTTCCAAAGGTGAACCGCGCAAGGATTAGGATCAAGATTCCTCAGATTGGCGAGGATCCAGGAGTGGACAGCATGGAAGATGTTCTTCGGCATGTGACGAGACGGAAATTGATTCGCATCTGCGCGAAAGTCATGATGGACGTTCCTGCATGGAAGGAACTCTTGACTACCTCCGGGATCCTCAACTCGGACGGAGATGAGCTCGAAGGCGTGGAGGATCGTTTGGCACTTGCGTGGAGAAGAGAAAGCAGGCTAGATTGGGTTTGGGCAGACACAGATGTGACAGGCAACAAACGGGACTGGAATGTCCTTGCTGGGGCTGGACCACTGTATCAGGTAGATCTTTAGTACCCGTTCTCTCTTTCCGTATGCTCTTCAGTTTCTGACCGATATCTCTGTTTATTGGTGATATCCACTATCAGTGTCGAGTCCAAGGCAGAAGAGTTTTTTCCAAACTCGAACTCAGGACGATTCGACACCAGGTCCCGTTTGTTCGGACCAAGAACCAGGTCCACCTCACCGAGCCTACTAGCATAGAAGGCTTCGTCTATCGAATCAAATCCAAGACTCAAGTCAGAACCCAGACGTACTTCGTCTCCCAGTACGTGAAGTATACTCCTTGGCATTCGAACAACCTGGGCTCTTAACTTACACTCTCTCATCATGGGTATCTTTAGCGCGAATCATCTCTTCGTTTGCAGTCCTTCCAAGGCACACCCTCCTAGACGGCCAACCGCAGATGATGCACCTTCATTTGAAACACGCGACGATTTCCTTTTTCACGAACACAAGCGAGCGATTCAGCAAATCTTGGGGTCTAACGGTTTCATTGATTTGAGAGACATCAAGGAAGTCCGTCGTTACAGATCGACAGGCGATGTTAAAAAGAAAGGAAATCCTAAATCCCGAGAAGCAAACGGGTTTACAGGGTCAGGCTCCACGCATAGCACTAGCGGGGATGAAGGTGGTTGGGAGAGCATGAGTGAAGACGAGGAGGATGAAGGCGGAGACGGCGTATTTAAGGGCACTGGCTTGCATGAACAGAAGAAATTGAGGGAAACGCGGATGTTCGAAGTGGAATTCAAGAGTGGAGAGAAAGTCTTATTCGAAGTGAGTGTCTAGTCTGTCAATCTTGACTAGGTCAGACATTGACCTGGGGGTTTCTTCTTCTTCTAGGCCCACTCAAGACTTATTGCCCGTGAATGGGTGGATCGAGTGAGTCGTTAAAATACAACAACTTCTTCTTGTATGGTTCTCTTCGATATACTCATCTGAATTTGGTATTTATTTAGCTTAACGCTCTAAGCATATATTGGGTCCGGAAACTTGAGGAGCAGTGAGTTTTGTATACCCAACTCTGTCGATGACCAGAACCTCAACAAGATCTATACCTCTTGATACATATGTAGAGCTGAGAGGGAAATGGAATGTGCTCGCATCAAGCACATAGCCGTATCCGATATTCTCTCCGGACGAACTGACGAAATGGATAGGGAAATCGAAGATCCTGAAGATCCGCCTGAACACATGGATACTATCTGTGAGTGATTAACTTTGTTGATGCGCGACAGAGTTCCTTCCGAAGGAAATCGGTTGTTCTGCTTCTATTACTGATACTCGGTTATGACATCTGATTTACAGGGAACTGGTGCATCATCAACGGTTGCCTGCCTATCGTAAAAAGTGGACGACTGTTCATCAAGCGGGGTTCGAGACAGTATCGGTTGGTGTATCCTGTCATTTCAGTGCGGTCACATTCTGCAAGAGAACTCACGTTGAACCATCTCTGTGACACCGATCTAGAAACACACATATCTTGCTTTGTTATGGACATCTGGTCCAGTTCTCGTTCCGTTTAGGGACGGCGTTCCATGTGCGCACTCGACGGATCTCACTTATTGATGCATATGTGAGCAAAACGAGGATCTCGTTATTGGGACGTAGTGCGAGATGCTGATCGCTCTGGTTTTCTTCATGACACTCTCAGGTTTATACAGGCTTGTTGGCCCAGAACGAAACACCAAGGTCGTCCAACGAAGAAGCTTGGTCAGGCGAGTTGAGACGATACGCAGACGGACTGCAGACCGCTGATGGAAGTGATGGTACGTCAAGTCTTGCTATTATTTCCTCTACCAATTGAAATTTGTTCTCTGACAGCTTGGCGAATACCACTCATGATGCCAACTGCCGATAGATACCTGTCTGGTGATCTGGTACCGCCCACATGTGGTAACGTCATCTGCCCAGAAATACAGCCGTCGAGCCGAAGATGATGCTTCCTTTCAGCCTCCACCCTTGGGGAAAAATGGGCACAAGAAGATCGTACTCCGAGCGCGTTCAAAATTGGAGAGAGATTCTTGGGCGTTTGCTTTGAATTACGAGATGGAAAGATTGGTGAGGAAGAGATTAGTTCGGGAGGATCGAATCAGAAATGCTGGCAATGTTGATTGAGCTCGGCGGTATGCACCAAGTGATCATGGGATGATTCGAAACGGCTTCCATAGTTATGAGGCTATTCTCCCACCTCTCTTTTTTTTCTCTTTGATAAGACTTATGAATCTTCCTTTCTTTCTTTCTTATTGCTGATAATGTCTATGACTGTACTATCTGCCATTGTTTATCCGTTACCTCTCCTCGCTTGCTCCGTTTCTCGCTCTCGCTCTTGCTCTTCTTATTCGTTAGAATCTTTATAATGCGTATTTGCTTAATCAAATCGAGTCAGTCGATGTGTGACCTCTACCTCGCGCATATCTCACTTCAGCATGAAACTTGGAAAGGCTGGTGAAGAATGGAAAGACGCCCATCTTGTGTAGACTCGATATGGCTCACGCGCTATGAAAAATCCAGTTTCGCACGCAGTCCATAATCTTCCAAGCTCGGAAAGGTGATTGCGTCAGAGATGTCTTTTAAAAAAAGGAAGAAGAAACATTCGTTTTGACTGAGGAATGAATCTGTTTCATTCTCGTCTTCCCTCTTGTGAGAACTGTCGATGAGATCAAACCTACCAACTGTGTTCTCCCGGACATCTTCTCAACGTACACGTTCTTGATTCCTTCACGGCTTATCAACAATCGGAACGTGTTCTCGTAATTTCATGATTGGTAGCGATAAAGAAGCCAGGGAAGCAAAGAAAGAGAGGAGAGAGAGAAAGAGAAGAGAGGTGAGTAAAGACGAGAGAAAGCGTGAAATAGAAAACTGGAGATAGAAAGGAGAGTGAACTGAACAGATTGACGGAAATAGATGGGGAGAAGGCTAGATAGAGAAGCTGATAAGGAAAAGATCGAATGATCAAGATGCATGATATGGAAGATATGAACCAAATCGAGACGGACAAAGCAGCTCAGACTATAGAACTGGTTATGTAGAAGCCGAGAGATGTCAGAGATAGAGAAAGAGAAGAAAACGGCATCGGGGAGTTGATCGATCGGTTATTGCTTTGCTTCAGAGGAAAAGACAAGGAACAAGGAAAACCTAGAGAACAAAACCAGGAAAGAAAAAAGAGATCGGAAGCAAGAGAAGATGAGATCAACAAGAAGGTTGAGGGTTTAGACAAGCTGTCCCTGTCCACCGATCATATGCCCTGGCCCTAGAATCTGAGCACCCCTTGTCGTGACGCCTTTCAGAGCTTTCTCGATCTCTCCTAGTGCAGCATCCGCTCCACCGACTGCAGTATGGTCTCCTTCTTGAGAACCGGAGCCCGATCCACTACTGGAAGAAGTAGTGTGGGCTCTGCCTCCTGACGGTTTCGAAAATGAGGACGAGAACGTGGTATTGGGACCCCATGATTTGGTAGAGGAACCAAAGGAACCCATTCGGGTGTGAGAGAAAGAAGACTGGCGATGATGGGAACCAGCGATAGGAGGAGCAATTCCGAAAGAGGGAGATCGATGATGAGAAGAAGTCGTGGCAGGAGCAAGGGAGCTGGAGATAGCGCATGTATGTACAGATTGATTAAATGAGTAATCTCTTGGAACAAAACATGAAACTTATACGCATATAACTTTATCGAAGACGATGAAATGACTGAGTGTACGTACTCTCGTCCAGAGATGGAGCCTGCTCCTTGTCCGTGCCTACTACCTGTACCTGTTGTTCCTGGGGCCGCTGTTGAGCCCCGAGCGTTGACATTCGAGATGATATTCTGCGCATCGGGTCCGTCGTATGGCCTAACGACAGCTTCCGCGGTGAGGTGGGAGTGGGGTTGAAGTAGTGTTCGAAGGTATGCTTTCTTGGCTGATACACCGTATAGATTGAGGACAACAAGGACGACGAGACATGAGGACTCGTCGATCTATCCGGATTTGACTTTTTTCAGAATAGAAGAGAGAACACCAGACAAACTGACCAGTAGCTGCCTCTCCAAATACTATGAGCGCGTTCGTATCATCAACCCATTTGACTTTAAATCCACCCGGTTCGCCTTCCCATTCTGAGAACGCAGCAATTAAATCCCTCGTCTTCAGCTCTTTTGGAAAGTTGGATAGAGAGAGGATTCGAGTAACTGAGGCTGATCTTGAAGTCGGTTCGGCCAAAGAAAAAAGAAGTCGCAAAAGGTAGAAGTCACCAGTGGCAAGTAGAATCGCATAAGGTCGTGAAGAGGACAGGCAGAGGTTTTGTGATCGTTCGTCGAGATTGAGCCCAATATAGACCCAGATTGTAGATCGAAAAGAGGACAGTGATGAATTCAAGACGATATCGTACCGACACCAGGAGATATCGGGAGAGATGACACACATATCAGGGGCAATTGAAAAGTCGAATTGAAATCAGCTTGGGCACAGCCTGACCGTTCAACTGCGAACCAGGAACCATTGACAGGAATCGAAGACAAGGAAGGAGACGTACAACTGAGCAGAAGAGGCGGACATGGTTTTAAAGATTCAAGGTAAAGCGTGAACCGAAGTGGGTGATGCTTCTGTGTGTGAGGGTAGTATAAGGTTCAGTGGCTATTTTTTGTGTTCTTCCTGAATGTATGCGGTGTGGAGGACTCGATGTTGAACGGGCTTAAAGAAAGAAGAGTACCGAAGGGTGAAAGTAGCTATCTGTTGACGACCAATCGTGTACGAAACAGACGTTAGCATAAAGATTCCTACAACCTATCCGATCAAACTTACAACGAAGATATGTCGAGCAAGAGCGAGAGCCAGAGGGAACGAGACCAAAGAGACAGGGTGGAGGAAAGGAGGAAAAAAGGACGATGTGGTGATGAGCAAGACGGAAGTCATGACAGCCATGATTGTTGGTGAATGATGAAACGACTTCTCATGCGAAATCCTGCGCAGTCGTCTGCTTTGTTAACACGCTTCTGTTGTTTTGATTTCTTTCGTTTTCTTTTCCGTGTTTGCGTTCTTTCTTGCGCTCCTCTCTCTACAAACATGCATGGTATATGGATCTATACGGTTCTTTAGAATCCTCTCTTAGCTAACATGTCGCCCTAGAGATCGGACCAAGGCACAGGATATCATCGGAGTTGGTCAGCCATTCAGTGCTACCTTCGAGGTCATTTCTGATTCTTAATCAAACCACTCACCAGTTCCAAATCTATCAAGAAAGCATATACAGAACAAGAAAGACGATAACGTACATCAAAGCGTTCGTCGGATCAGTAGCACGAAAGAAGGAAGCAACGAATAAGGCATGTCTAGGTCCAGATGACGGAAAGCTTTCTCTCACAGAAACTAGCCGGTTTAAACTTGATAGGCTGACCCATCCATTCGGAAAGTGTATATCTGACTTGGTTGACCCAGCCCACTAGATCTCTACAGGGTTGGTAACAAAGCTCTGTGATCAGCAGCTGATACAGGATAAAAGACTCCGCTCTGGGCAAGAAAGTCAAATTGATAAGAAAAACCTCACAGATGATTGACATTCTCTAGAGTACCCATATATTCTCCCCATTGTGCGCTTCGAACGCTGACCAAACCATCGTTCGGGCCTTCCTTCCGGAAGATGACAGAGTGAGGCCATCTGAAGTTTTGAACAACAATGGTGGTGACAAAACGAAGATGCTAGAGTTAGTTCTAAACCTTAAACCTCAAGGTTGATGATGACAAGGCGTTCATACTTGAAGGTGTTGAAGTACGATGGATCGAATCTTGCTCCCCAAGAAGCATACATCACATCTGGGTCATCACGCACGTCAATATTGAACTTTGACATGGACATTGTTCCTAACGCATCGAATGCCCGACCGTCTCCTTGGTTAGGTAATCGAAGGACGTCCATCACCGACAAAACAGATGGCAGATATGCACCTGATAGTTTCAATGCAAGCGGTCGGTGAGCTCATCCGGGTATTAAAAAAGATGAACACTGAAAGCGAAGAGAGAAACATACGTCCGATGACCTGATCGATCATATAATCCGCAAAAGCAGACCCTCGGTGAGGTGTTGCGACCGTGGTGACGGATAATACTTTGAACTTCATTGGCTTCAGCTTCGAGGCCAGATACCTGCAATCAAGCCCGCCCATACTGTGTCCGACCAAATTAACTTCCCTTCCCTCAAATTTTTTCTCAATCTCTTCTTTCAATATGTTTGCTCGCTCCTCGATCGATGACGTTGCAGGAACTCGACCGATAAACACTTCGGCCCCATTGGCTTCGAGGACCTCTCGGATACCTCGCCAATGTGATATCTGCAAAGTAGGCATAGATGCAGGACCGATAAGATCAAATCCGAATAACTGAAGGAGCGCCAAACGGAAGAGAGAGAAAACAGAAGAAGAAGAAGAGAACAGATCAATCAGCGATCAGATGTACCGTCAAGTGTTTCTCTCTTTTTTTGTTGAAGCGAGGGTCACTCACTCCATGACAGAAGACGATGGGATTCTTCGGCGCCCGATCTTTAGGGATATCTATATATCAGCTATTTTGCCAAACCACTCTTGAAGTATGATACGAATGATTATGGACGAACATTTTCGAGCAATATTTGCCTCCTCCTCTTCGACCGTACTTCCCTTATCTTCATCTGAAAGCATTCCATCAACCATCTGTATGCCGTCCCCCCAGGTCAAGATGTACATGTTTACTTCACAGTCGTCTACGTGTGACCTAGGGAGTAAAGAATTAAACGAACCGTCTTATTTTCCCTCCACCAGCCGAGCCCGGAGGCTGACAATGCGCTAGGAACGCTTACTCCAAAAGCTCTTGCCTGCTGCTCTTGAACGCTTTGTTTCCTTTGCAGCTCTCTTAAAGACTCTAAAGATGAAACCGACCCTGATCGCTGATGTAAGAACGGTACTGGAGAGGGACCTCTATGAACCGCGTGAAATGGACCAGATCTACCAGGCTGACGGCTCGAGAACAAAGACTTTGTACGTGAAGACGACGGGGAAGGAGGCGCGATATGAGCTTGGGGAGGATATGAGAGAACCGAGGCGGGCGCGCTCGAGGAGGGCACATCGAGTGTAGAAGAGAGCGCCTCGGACAATCTGGAGCTGACGTCTGGGGACGTAGATCGCTCCTGGGTTAAATGATGGTGGAACGATGGAAATCCGTCATATAAGGACCCCTGGGAGGAAGACGCGTCGAGATTTGCGCCATCCATTGATGAGACTGCTTGAGGCACCGGCCTGATGACGTCTCTCTCGTCGAACAAAGTCAAATACTCGTCTGGTTCTTCTGTGAACTTTTCCATCTCATCATCATTCGTAGTAGATGCCTTTCCCTTCCCAGACCACCAACCGCCCAACCCAAGGTCAAGACTATTTTTGAGTCCATTCAAAGCGGCCGCCTCAGTCCCATTAGTAGTTGGAGGCTTGGAGGCCACATGGGAGGATAGGGAACCGCTCGGTCTATGGATTTGATCTCTAGCCTTAGCCTTTCCTTGAGACACAAGAGACGTGGTTGCAGAGGAGAGAGCGGGGGAAGAAGGTGGAGAAGGCGGGACAACGGTGAAGATTCGTCTCATCAAGCCAGCAGTTATAGATTCAGATGGTTCGGGAACAACGGCTGATGGTGTCGATGAGAGAGCTGTCGTCTTAGGAGAGTGATCAAACTGACTGAGGTCGATGATATTTTCGTTTTCTTCTTCGCCTTCACTGTGATGATATGATGAATATTCTTCCTGACGACCTTGAGGGTTCATTCGGGCGACATGGCTTGTAGAGAGACCGAAAAGATGACTCCCCGGGATTTACCCTCCCTCGTCATCGAATAGAGGATTGAGATGTCACGTGATCATATAAAACAGAGAACACAATAATTGTTCCACCAGTCTCAGGTTTCTCAATAGAAAGAATGAAATAGCATGCAGTGTAATCAAAATACTACGACTAATAAAATTGGATCGAAGAAGAAAGCGCAAGTTTCCTCGGCCATTCTTCGTCCTCGTCCTCCCCTGCTCTCTAAGGCATCCACAACCTAGCCTCCCCGTCTGCTCCAGCCGTCATGAGCATAGGCAATGTCGGGTGCCACTTCAGGTCAAGCACTCCCAATCCGTTCCTCACACCATGCCCTCGGAGCACTTTAAGAGGGACAATCAGCGGGTTTTGCATGAGATCTGAGTAGACGGTTCCATGGAAGATGTTGATGGTTCCATCATCAGAGCAAGACGCGAAAAGCGGGTAGGATTTGTGGTAGTGAACGGATCGGATAGCTCGGGTTTGGTATCTGGATAGAGGTGTCATATTGAACAATCGTCAGAACAGAACATAAGACACAAGAGAGAAAAAAGGGAGTCGATAGACTGACCGGAGGGTTTTGTAGGGTTTCGAACTCAAGTCTAGATCAAACCAACAGAGCTTCTTGTCGTAGGAACCAACGATCAAGTTATCACCTAGCGGGTGAACATCAATTGACGAGAGCCACTTCAGACCAGGCTGGAGCGTTTTGATGAGCGCCTGACCGACCAAATCGTAGAGTCGGACGTATCGCTGCGTCTGTGTTAATGCGGAAGCAAATAGAAGTAGTATCAGTAACGAAGATCTTATCTCCCGAAACATAGGTGGAGTCAAAGCACATACGACAACGAAGAAGTGAGGCTTGCTTGGGTGGAAAGCAACCTTTTGCACTTGTCCCTTAGTCCTTTTAAACGGGGACTGTGTCTGATGCTTCGACAGTTGATGGATGAGAACCGACATATTTGCGCCTAGAGCAGATGAAGAAACAACATGTATGTCAGATCTGTCAGCGTTTCGTGGCCGAAGGAGGCAGAAGGGATTTCTGAAGGGTAAGCCAAAAACAAAACATACCATCACTAGCAACGGTCGAGAAGTAATCTCCCTTCTTGTGCCAGGTAACTTGTTTGGGGGTCCCTGGAACTTCAATCAACACAAGCATACCTTTCCTTCGCTCAACCTCGGATCCTCGGGCCCATCGAATCTCGTTCGCCTTTGGTGCTTCGGTCGATGCTCCAGTGACCGCACGAAGAGCGGTTGTGGATGATGCAAGAGCTAGATTGGGATTTAACAATGGAAGAGGCGAAAGCAGGACGACCTTGTTTTCGCTATGAACAGGTCATGACACGTAAAAGTCCAATGATGAGAAGAGAGATCACAACAAATCAAGTGGGACCAAAGCAAGAAAAGCAAACGTACAGAGTAGCAGCGATCAACCCAACCGACTTGTCAGGACACCAATCCAACGAGAACACCGCGGTTTTGCCGACCTCGTATTTCCAACTCATCCTTCCATTTGCCAGATCCCAGACCCTAACCACACCATCCTCCGCGCCTGTAGCGACCCACATTCCTGTCGGGTCAACACTCACACACCTGACCCTGACTCCACCTGGGTGAATGTATCGCATCCCGCTCATTGTCGGGAACGGCTTGAGCTCCTTCGGTTCCGGCAACTTTGGTACCAAGCTTTCCGGATCAATGTTTAATCTCGTTCGCTTCATTCGAGGAGCAAGGTACAAATCTAGGCATCGCTCAAACCTCTCCTGAACAAATTCGTGATAAGCAGGAACTCTTCGGAGAGCATCATGCTTTGCAGGCATGTAGTCCTTCTTTCGATCTCCCTTCTCCTGAGCGAGCCATTCCTCACGCTCATCCTCATCCAACAAATACTCAGCCGGCGGGTTGTATGATTCTGAGTTGTCTGGAAGACGTTGTTGAGGAGCGGGCATGTGCATAGCGTGCGCAGCGGGCTCGGCATCTTGGTTAGACCACAAGTTGAAGAACTGTGGTTTTGACACTGAAGGTTTTTGAGGAACGATTCGGCCTTGTCGAATGGCTCGAACGATCTTCATGATCTATTAGAGGGAATCGAAAAACGGTCATCACAACATCAGTAACAGAGTATATTAATTTGGTATATATCATCTATAGGGAAGACCAAGTCAAAGATAGAACGTACCTTCTTGTGCTCCCACTTGGACGCAACGAATCTTGACTTTGGCTCGGCTCGTCCGTTCAAAGGCATGACCATCGTTTGGCTAGTGTACCATTCTACTGTCGGTGCGTACGGATCATAGTTCTCATCCGGGTTCTCTCCCTTCTGCAATCGTCGGATGATATCAAGCTCGGCATCCGTGAGATTCACATTAGTCTGCAAAAGCTTATCTTGAACGGAAGTCCTGTTTCAAGGACGAAGGATATTTGTGTATGATAGTTTTATAAGAAAGATTGGCTTTTTAAGGAATAGTGAGGAAGGAGAGGACTAACCATGAATCAGGATCTTCAACGGTAGACAAAAACTTGTCCAACTCATCCCCTGCTGCCGGCCTCATGACTTTCTTTCCATTGATGTCATATCCAATGTGAGGCAAATCATCATACCAATGGTCTGGAATATCTCCTACTCGATTGGGGGCCTGGTAAGTTTGAACAGTTGATAATTGTGAGTTAGGTCAGCCTAGTACCACCAGTCACGTTCAGATATGATAGTATATATCTATCTTTAGAAGGCTTGTTACGCGGATATGCATACTTACATCCTCAGTACTACTTTCACTTCCATATCCAGCCTCGATATCTTCATAAACCATCTTTGGCCTTCCTGTCAGCTCACTGACCTCCATTCGTCCCTTGTACGGGTCGAATGGCTTGGGCACGATCGAAGCGTCCCTCTCGTCCGGCTTCTGAGTGTTTTCCTGAATGAAGTTTGATATCGGAGAAGCTTCCCTCTCGAAAGTCTTTCTTCGGTCGGCCATCCTCAAGGAGGAAGTGAAAGACGTTCCGGGTGTGGAATTTGACGCTCCGTTCTCATCCTCATCGTCTGAGCCATCAAGATCGGATGAATTATACCCAGACTCCGAGCCGTCCTCTTCATCTTCCAATACTCCATTATCCGACTCATCATCAGCCTCGAAGTCTGAATCTTCCTCATCTGAATCCTCTAAGTTGAGCTCCGGGAAGGCTTCTGCCTCTTCTTCGTCGTCAACCTCCAGATCAGCCCCCTCTCCGTCCTCCGGCTCTTCGTCGTCGTCGCCTGCCAGAACGAGGTTGCCAGTAAGGGTTTCAAGAGGTTGCTTCGATGTGGAGGCGCCCGAGGAGCTGGAGGGTTCGGACGTCTTGCGCTTCCTTGATGAACCTGATGAAGAGTTAGTTAATCTGGGTGCCATGGCTGAGATCTATGGCGTTTTTTAAGTGAGTAAGACTCCAGCTTTGATCGGTTGTTAGGAGTAAAGGGAGAAGAAGAGAGGAAGGGAAGTTAACCAAAAAATTGCCTTCATAGGGTAGTCACTTATGACTTGCTGACGTAAGCTGGCGCGCTTACGCGTGTGACGTCCAAAAGAAGACGCGTCTCTTATTCACTTTCCTCCACTATCATCTACTTCAGCTCGGTCATTCTTCATCAAAGCCAACGCCATGGCCAGAGCAGTTAAGGTGAGGCCCGGTGTCTGCATCTCATGTTGTTGCGTCCTTGAAAACTTGCTTAATATTTTCTGCCGGTTCGATCACTTTTATGTTCAAAACCTCCTTTGATATATCCACCTAGGTACCCAAAGTAGAGCCTGGAGACTCGCATCCAGAATCGACAGCTAGACGCCGGGAGAAAGTCTCAACCGTTGATGGGAGGGAAGAAGAGCATGATGAAAGTGCGACCACTGTTCAAACTCCTGCACAAAGAGGCCTCACAGTCGAGACATTTCAGCCGAGGCCTCTGACACTCGATGGGAGCTTGAGTGCTAAGGTGAGCCAGAACCTGTCGCTAGCTACCTTTCAAGAGCCTCAATGTCTTGAACATCTGCGTCTTCGTCAAGAAGGATAGTAGGAGACCGAACCCCCTTATTTGATGGCTCTGCTTTTTGTGCACCTCTCTCTCCCTCTGACGTCCTTATTTGTTCCTTGATTCTGTCTGTGCGGGGAGCAGCTGAATAAATTACATGAGGATTGGGCTGTCATTGGCAAAGCCCTCAATGCCTCCTTGTTGAACCTCAAGGACACAGCGACTCTGTTTTCCGAAGCCAATCTCGATGAGGACTCCGTTCGTTTTCTGTGTCTCTTTCTTGATATCAACACATAGATGCATACATTGATTAACCGCTTGCGCCTTTTCCCGAATGTGTTGTCTAACTAGAGCAATTTCGAAGAGATTGACGGTTCCGTTCGACAACTGCTAGACGAACTTGCATTCGTTCAGATCAGACAAAATGTGCTTAAAGACCTGATCACTGCCTTGCAAGATGGAGAAGAAGTTGTCAGTCCTTTCTGGTTCTCGTTTTCAGTCTGTCTCTTAGTTCAACTTCGTTCGGTTGTAATGAATGTTAAGCTGATCTACTATGGACTTTGGGTTTGTCACACTGCTCAGACGGATGCGCAAGGCATTTATCAGAAGACTTCACAAGACAAAGAGGAAGAATACACAAGTCAGAATCCCAGAACAAGATGTACGGGTCCTTGTTCTTTGCTAGCCTTGTCAAGTGACTTGGACTGACCGATATATACACTCATTTGTGTATGCAAGATATGAAATGTCAGCCATACATCCAGTTTCGAGAGGCTGTCTGGGTAACTCTCATTACTCTTCAAGATGTTGTCAACATTATAGAGACTAATCTTCTGAATATGTAATATAGGAATCCGCGCATGCCCAAGAGCCCATGCTGCCTATGTCTACATTCTTCCCTCGAGGCTCGTATTTCTATCCAAACCTCCGTCCTAGAACATTCTCGCTTCTTAGCTTCTATAATCGAGAACTGATATCTCTTCTGCCCACTAAATTTGCCAAAAATAGATGAACGTACAGCTGAATCGGATTCGGACGAAGAGATAGAAGTGGGAGGCATGACCCAAAATTTCAAATGCCCGCTAAGTTTGACCCTTTTGGTCGACCCTGTTTCGTCGTTCGTCTTCATCTACCACTCAAGTATTCGACGCATTAAGCTAACCATCTATCCGCTTTCTTACTCATTGATGAATTTTGTATCAAATGTGTCGACAGAACGGTCTGTCCGCATTCATTTTCCAAAACGAACATATACGAATACATTGGACGTTCAAGTAGACAGTGTCCTCAAACGGGATGCGTTGCGATGATCAACCTAGACTCTCTACGGGTTCGTCTTTACTTTATTCTTCCCTTATTCCTCTTGCGATGTTTCGATCTCTCTAATTGAAGACGTTTCTGACCCTTGTAACAATGCAATTTGCGACGGTGTTTACCTGAAATTTCGGGCGGATTTAGGAAGATCGCGCACTGGCTAAAAGAGTGGCGGCTGAGAAGAGACGACTCAAGAGGGAGAGAGAGCTTCATCGGGTTGAGTGCGTCTTTCTATCCTCGTCTGTCTGCGTGCCCTTCGTTACTGATTGGGTTCTCTTTTCTTTCTCTGCCTTCGCCTATCCCGCTCGTGTTTTTCTTGTGTTCGAAACGCAGAGAGACAGAGATGTTGGAAGACGACAGCGAAGACGAATAGACAGCCTGGTCCCTCAGGCTACCTTGCGCAGAATGTCATACATACACCTTCGTGCCCTTCTCTCAACACATGTCTCTTCTGTTCTTCTTGAACCCTTGGTCGCGCTCAAGTTTAAACTCAATAAGGGAGTTTCAATCTACATTTGATCCCGAATTTAGTATTGATCTTAGAAGATGAATAGTTTTGATGATATGTTGTATTACTGGTTGATCATATATGCCAAGATCTTACTACCTTGAAGGAAGCCCCTGTTCGCCTATGCCTTAACCGCGATAATCTCTCATAAACAACATTCTTCTAACTTGAACTCATGACGTTCATGTAGAGAGAACCTGTGTAGACACATGGATATCAATGAAATTTACAGTTAGGGTAACCGCTAAGGAGAGATATAGAAGAGAGAAAGAAAGGGAAGATGAGAAGCAAAAGTCCTTCGATACACTTCTGTGTAAACGTAAGCGTTGAAAGAAGAAAGAAGAAGACAACAAGTATTTTGTAACAACACAGCAAAGGAAATTCGAACTTTAGACTACAACGAGAAGGATCGTACAAATACTCCTCTCAATCTTCTGCATCCTGATCAAGACAGAGCTTTTATGTGAGACTCAAGCGCAAAACACTCAAAGGAGAAGATCAGAGTTTTGCTTTCCCCTGCTCGGCACTTCCTTCCGCTCGCTCCATCAACTCTCGAACTTCCTCACACGCCCAGATCAGGCATTCCTTGTACTCCTTCGCTTTCATGTCTTTGCGGGCTGTGATGATCCACCGAAGGAAGTTGTCACCAACAGAGTAGGCGAGACCGTATCCATCAGGAACAACTAGAAGAAACCCAAAATAATTGAGGGAAGGAATTTAATTATTAAGCACGCAAATTTTAGATTTAGGAGGCGCATATCTCTGAATCAATGAAGGAAAGATGAATGGACGGACCTTCTCCGTAGCCCCATCCATCAAGGTAGTCACTCAGCAATGAAGATGTGCTCATCTCCCAATGATTCGTCTTTCCGAAAGCCACATCGGTGAAGAGCTCTGGCATCTGCTCGCCTTCTTTCAAGAGCTTCTTAAGTCCGAAGAGATGTCGGTCGACACCTTGGCCGTCGGCGGCGAGTGCAGCGTACTGGAGATGTCGCGTAGCCGCTTTACGGAAGAGAGCTACTCGGTTGGCGTCCTGTTGACCCGGGTTGAGAGAAGATGTATGAGCTTCCAATCTCCGTATTATGATACAATTTACTAAAAACTCAGCCAGCAGACGCACGCTTTCTCCTTGTCTAAACATACTCTCAATCCACTCCTTAGCCTCCTGAGAAGCACTTCGAATTACTTCGGTTCGACCCAACTTGAACTTTCGGGTCTGAGCAGACTCGTAACAGACTCCCATTCGGTTCTCGAGCTTGTAGAACGCTAAATGCTTGACCATCTGAGCCCAGGCGTCCGGAGAAGTCTTGAACTTCTTGATAAGGGCCTCTATAAATGAAAGGAAACAACGGTGATCAGAGCCTGAGATAGAGAAGAACAAGTGATAAAATGATCTCACTTCCGTATCCCTCGTAGTGAAGTCCCTATTTGTAAGGCCCCACATAGTTGGAAGCGCAATTAGAATCAAGGACATATGAAAAGCAGGTACAAAGAAACCAGGATCCACAAACCTCCATAGTGTGTTGGCCCATCAGCTCTCGATGAGCCTTTCCTGCCTCCTTGATATCCCTCTGTGCCTTGTCATCTAGCGCCCACTCTAGCTCGACCGGCTTTCTTCCGTTCTCTCCCCAAGCGGCAGACCCCTTCGGCTCAAGATCAATTCGACCTTGGGCGAGCGAAGCAAGAACGAACTCATTCATCCTGAGTGTAGGTGTTCCGTCCAAGAGGGAATGTTCCCCATTGAAACCAGAGTGAGCGGAGGGGGTGACGATGACTAATAAGGGATGAGGGAGAAACGTTATGCGTTTATCAGCTTTGCGCATTGTGCAAATATGAGAACAAGACTTACATTGATGCTTGTCGAACCATCTATTTTCCCCATCCTTGCCAACCCATAGGTTCCAGCTTCGATCTTCGAGCTCGCTCTGCCCGCCAGCATGGGTAGCATGGTGATCATCGTCTAACACTACTGCTAATATTGATGACTGAATTTTCTCCAAGATATCTTGGTTAGATGGAGCGATGGAGATGAGATGATCTCTGGCCTGAAGAGTTGTAGAAGGAATTTTGATCGGTTAGACAGCCATAGACACGTCAAGAGACGAGATATCGTACACAGAAGGAACGAACGAACGTCGGCCCAGATGTCTCTGTTTTGGCTCGTGAGCAAACCCACGGGTGGTCCTTCTTTGTCACCAACGGTATCAATCACCTCTTGGAACAGCCTGATATGTTTAATCGGGGGTCAGCATGATCTCACTAAGCAACGCAATCAGTGGGTTCATAAGATTTCTCACCGTTCGATTTCTTGAACACCTAGCCCTCCGACTCGAACTGTGAATATTCTGTTACGTCTCAGGACGATGACATGATCGTTTTGACCTTTTGCTGTAGGATACTTTTTGCTCGTATCAATAGGAATAGTAGGAATTCGAGAAGCATTGAACCTAAATTTGAGTTGTGTTAGGAGAATAACCATTACTCCAACAAGAAGATACTGTCTTGAGAGAAAGCGTACAAATTCTTGTAAGAATCCATGCAAAGCGGAGTGACTCGAACCCGCTCTGGCTCCAAGTTTTGGCTGAGCAACAGTTTGGCGCATGATGAATCAGGATCAATCTTTTATGGTTTGGTAGAACGAATCCAGAACGATATACCTTTCTGTCAAGTCCCTGAAGACCTCAGTCGCTCGGATCAACTCGGCTGCTCGTCGAGCTTGAGTCTTGTCTTCTCCGCCCGTTCCTCTGTGTGTATAAAAGTAGTTTACGTACGGCACGACCGGGTCTCTGTATCATTTTTTTACCAGGATAACCAATTGACTGTCGTAAGCATGGATTGTAGTGCTTCATAGAGAGCTCATCGTTCGAGAGCGCGTACGAACCTGTAACCCATATAGGCAGCCTCATTCCACCAGTCGCTCAGCCAGCTGTCTCTGCCCTCGTTCTGGGCTCGGTTCTCTAGCCTGTTCTGAAGAGTCTTTGCGATTTCACTTTGTTCAAACTGTTTGACGACCTTGGTCGACGTCTCGAGCTGCTCGGGCGTCAAGTGTGGTTTGATAGTCGTCAGGTACAGGTCGAGCGTCTTCGCGAGAGGAGGAACCGGGAGATTAGGTAGATGGGTTTGGAACCGAAGCATGGCCGGCTGAGTAGGGTCCTCCTTCGGAGGAGGCGGTGGTGTGGCTATTGAGGCTGATCTTTTAGGAGGCATAGCCTAAGGGATTAGAATTAACGAATCGACCGTCAGCCCTGTACCGGAGGGGGAAACAGAAAGAGAGAAGAACCTAATAGGAAGGAAACAGCTACGAGAGGGAAAGGAACTCACGATAGGAGAGACGACGGAAGACTGGATAGAAATCAACTGGGTAAGCGATCGCCTGGAGACCGAGATTGGCACTCTTTTGATGAGCATGAGCCAAAGGTTGTGGTATTGATAGAATGGATGTTTGTAGGAAGAAGGCGAAAGAGAAGATGCAAAGACGATGGATGTTTCTCTTAAAGCTCGATGGAACTGACCGGTTATGAAGGAAACCGGGAAGAGCCGGAAGTTCCCGGAAAGAATTTATGTTTTTTTTTGAATTTGACTAAGGCTTAGTCAATTCCCAATCAATGTCACGTGTCCTCCCTCTTTCTCATGTTCTCTCTTAATCACTTTCACTTTCGCTCTTTCTCTCTTTCACTCTGTACAGGCAACTCTCTCAGACATCTTGTGTAAGGACCAATCTCCTTTTCTTCATCTTGTTCTCACAACTCTCTTCCCCAAGGAGGCAGCAACCGTAAAGATGGTATTTAGTAAAAGGGATGAAAGCTCCTTCTCGTCGTCTCCTTATACGCTCAACTCTGTGGAAAGCTCCCGTTCAACCCATCTCCTACACTCTTCTTTTTTGTGACGTTTCTTTCACTTCTGCTTCAACCTCTCTATCTTTGCCTCTGCCTTCTCTCTCTTCTCCTGTCCTATCTCAGTGTCAACAATGAGACGGCCTGCCTTTCCGTTGCCTTCTCGACATCCCTCTTCCACCGTCCGAATCGAATCTCTCTCGCAAGAGCTTCTACCCGAGCAGACACTCCTCTTCTTTCTTCTGGTCAGAACGAGTTGTCTTATGGGATGTAAGGCCGGATGGTCATCAAACCACAAGACTCGTTTTTAGACCCTTTCCTCCTGACCTTGTTGGTCGTTTCAGTGGAGTGATCGTGGTAAAGGGCGACTGTACATATTTCTCTCCTATTTCTTTTTCGTTCTATCTCTTTCAACTTAAATCCCTCCAGGATAGGCCGAGCCCCTTTCCCTATAGATCCAAGGGATGCGGGGTGGAACCAGCAGAGGCATTGCTATTGGAGGGGACATTTATCCTACCTTTTTGTTTCCCTTTAGGCTTTCTCTTTCTCTTCTGAGTCTGATTCAAGGGGCAGAAATGAACCGGTTTCAGACTTTGAAGAGCGAAGGATTGCTAGAGTGGTTAAAGAAGGATTGCACCGTTTCAGCGCTTTTCCTGAGAGTTTTCCAGGAAATCGGCGTGAGGATTCCGGAGCAGACATCTTTTGAGCTCTCATAATCTTGGCGGAGGGCGAGGAGGTGTTCAGAAAGAGCGGAGCATCTTTGGGCTGATATAGGAGGAAACAGGTTGATAGAAAAGAGAATGCAGGAGTCTAAGGAGAGATAGAGAGAGACGAAGCAGAAAGGAACAATTACTTAGAGAAGAGGGTGATTGTGGTAGGCGGGTTTCTTCCAGGAGTAATGCTATAAGGAACTACGGCAAGGAGGACGGTTGATTTAAAACTTCAAGAGACCTCCGGGTTCACTGAGCGGACAGAACGATCCTTGGGGGATTCATACTTTTGATGGCTGTATTCGGTCTGAGATGCTGACACGTCCTCATTTTGGTACATATACTCTGTAAAAAAAATGCCAGGCTGCACATTCGCCACTTCTATACTGAAGACGCAATGTCGACCCTTAGTATGTCCTTCCTCATTCTCATCAGATCGAGGGTCGCTCCAGAACTGACGGCCTATCCAGCTCCCTTGTCGAACCAGTTACCCACCTTGCGCCTGTTCTCCTCCCTCCTCTCATAAACGCTCTCCCTCTTCCTTCTTTGCTCAAGACACCGAAGAACATCCGACGTATTCATATCGCGTTTGTTTCGTTGTATATCGCATACACTCTACTCTCATCCCATCTTCGGCTTTCGTCTGCTGGTAACTTTTACCAGATCCTTGGGCTAGACAGATCGTCGTTTAGCCCTGAAAGACAGGGTGAAGAAGGAGTCGAGAGGGTGCTGAAGGATGGGTGGAGAGCGTGGGCGAAAAAAAATCATCCGGACCGAGTGAGGGATACTTTGTTCGGAGGTAGGGAGGAGATCGAGCAAAGATTTGTCGAGGGGAGAAGAGCATTTGATGGGTTGAGTGACGAAGGAAAACGGTGGGCATATGACCGGTAAGGACCTTGCTACATTGGTTGCCATTCGTATGGTCTCAACATGTCTTAACTTCCGTCTTCTTTTTTACTCAGGTTTGGAGAGCAAGTCATGAACTGGAAAGGATTGGTTACACAGCGAGAATATCTCTTCCGTGGTCTGATGGGCAGTTTCATGTTCTACATCGTCTCCGCCGGTGTTCTCGCCTTTATGACGCTCATCTCGAACGGAGGCCCTAACATCATCTATGTTGGTTTCTTTTTCATCTCGTTGTCTGTTCAAAAAGACGTCTTCTGTTATCTGTCGAGGCAGAATCTCGAATTGATGAATTATTTGTGCCCCTCTTTGTTTCTTCTCCCTCCGAAAATCAGTGGCGAAACTTGACACTCCCTACACTCTTCCTTCTCGAGCTTTCCCTTCTCATTTTTCCGACTCCTTACGCCGCCGATGGGGATCTATCGTCGTTTCATCCTTTCCCGAATAGAGTGTTGACAAAGTTGTTCCCGTCGAGAACTCAGCATCAACATGTGTTGTTTCTCCATGAACTCTATCTAGCACTCAACATGTGTATCAACCAGCTCGGGCCGTTGCTCTTCCCTTCCCCGGTGACTGAATCTAGATCAGGTGGAAGCGTGGAGGAAGAGAACTCTGTTGGGAAATGGATGGATCGGGTAGAATCTTTGGTTGGAGTAGCTGAGGATGAAGCCTCTAGGATTTATCACGCCGAGCTTTTTCCTGTTCTCTCTACACCGGATGAGACTGGATCCGTTTCAGTCGATGGCAAGCTACGACGTCTGTTGGATAGAGAGATGGAAGATGTGTTGGTCGAGTCGAGGATCAGGTCTCATCCAGCTGTGGCACCTGCTTGGGCGGAAGCCGTCAGACAAGGCCGTAGTCGAAAGAGGGAACGGATCGAATAGACTTTTCCTATAGAAAACTCAATTTCAGATTTTCTTTGTATCAGAGTGTCTGTCTTTGTTTCCTTTTCTCCATCTTTCACATCTTCCTCTCTCCTGCCTTTGTAGATACCCCAAGTGTATATGAATGCACTACAAGAAAATCTAGATCGGAAGTTCAGGTCTTGGCAAGGGTAATGTACTCTACTGTCCAGAAGAAAGAGTTGGAAACCGGAAAGACTCTAGCACACCCTCGGTCCAGAGGGATTCATCATATCCGATATGCTTGTCAGGTACCCAGGCTAGATAACACATATCGCTTGATTGACCAGGTTTACTCTCCGAAGCCGGCACAGTCGAACGAGAGAGATAAAGGGGTTGAAAGTTGTTCTTCATCATTACTTTGCTGTTTGGTTGATTTTTTTCCAAATGATCATGTCATGTCAGTGGAAGAGACTGGCAAAGGAGGAGAAGTAGAGAACGAGAGAACGAAATGAGAGGGGTGAGAATGGAAGGGAAAGAGAAAGAGATACGGACATTGACCCAATGTTATCAGCGAAGGCATGACCGATTACGCGTCGAGGGTCAAGATTCTCCTGATGGACGTAGTACTCTAGGACAACTTCCAGTACGGTCTACGATAATCCTAAAAATATAAGCTTTGTGACTGTGATCTTCGAGAACGAGGAAGTAGAGACAACGAATGACGTACGCTCATCACACCCTTTCCGTTCCAAGCTGGATCTAGATAATAGCCTACTGCCCAAGACTTCTCGTCGTCTTTCTTCGCCATATTCTCCGCTACTCGCTTGGCTCGTAGGGAAAGATCTTGGACATGAGTAAATGGATTTGGTACTATGCAGATCGTTCCCAGAAACTTCGGGCATGGGGAGGATAACGAGTTGATCGTTCGGATGACTGGAAGTGCCAGCCAGTTAGTGAGCCAATGATTCATGGATCAATCGATTGATGAACATCGATCCTTGACAAGTCACTCCAGAGCACTCTTAAGATTCAGAGTATCACACACCGATGGGACCCCTTCGTTCAGCTCCGGAATCAGCCCTTTCCTCGGCTTGCTCGATCCATCCCTCAGCCATCTGTAATGTGTACGGCCAAGGCGGTCCGGTCAAGTTCCAAGACACGTCCTTCTTATTCAGGATCTCAACCATCTGGGGAGCATCCGTAGGGAGAAAGTATGTGGTCAAGCAAATGTCTGCATGTGGTTCTCTGAGTGGGAGTTGATCCTTTAAGCTTGATGGAAGAGGGAAAGCAAGTGAGCAGGATGACATGGTTAGCAGAATAGATGTGTATCCATACGAGTTGGTTGATTCTCCCCGGACGTGTCCGAAGGTAATCGGTTATTAGGGTTATATTGAAGGCTGTGTCCCATGTGACACAACGCCACATATCTTGAAAATTCGATCTCGTTCCTGCCGATCGGTCCGGTCGGACGGTTCTTTCCGTCGGCCTAGACGTATCGGATCCGTCGCGCGCGGTCGTTCAACATTGTTTCATTCTGAACCTCCATCCTGTTCTCCATCTTGCCTTCATTCTTTCTTGCTTTCGCGTCTCACACAGACAGAAAGACGAACAGACAGACAGACAGACATATAGATATATTCTCATCTCATAATTCAATCAAGACTGGCACACTCGCCATACCCATGTCTCCGTACGCGACTCCCAATGGGAATCCGTTCTTGCCACTTCGGATGCCTGGTAATCCACAGGCAGACCAGACCGTGCTGTTCTCACCTGGAGGAGGCGTCATCCGCCCAGGGATGGCCAGGCAGAACAGTATGGATTTCTTAGATCAAGCAGGAGCGCCTGATCTCAGTCAGGGCAGAAGAAAAGTTCTCAAGTACGATTTCGACCACTTTCTGGACCTTTCTTCTTACCATCCTCACACCTCTTCTTCGTCTCTCTTTCTTTAGCCTCTCGGCTAAATTGCAACAGACATCTCGGATCGCTCCTCTTCCATCGTCCACCAGTTTCATACCAAGTCACTCAACTGGTTTCACCATGTTTGGATCCGAGCTCTCACCGAAGTCGATGCCAGCCGACCTAGGGAAGCCCCTTTTGTTGGATTCCCTGGATCCTATTGCCGGAGAATTTTCATCGACAGCCCTCAGTTTAGAATCTGGGCTCGAGTTAAGAGCGGGGACGAAGAAGAAAGGAAAAGATCGTGAGTCTTTCAGAAACCGTTGTTGTCCTCATCTACGTATGTAACGAAGAGTCCTGATGCATCAATGTCTTGCTTCTCGTACGCGCCACGTTCTATTCTCTCATGAAGGAGAGTTACTACCCTTGACGACGTCGCTGCCCCTTCCTCCGTCGGCCCTTCGAAGATCTGTCACCCCAACAAGCACATCTATCCCGCTTCCCCCAGTTCCTTCCTGTATTCACACCTCTCCTCCGCCTTCCGCTTTACCCACCACTGTCTCTACGCCCCCTTCCTCGGCTCACCCTCCTTTGAAACAAGAAAGTACACCGCAGCCACAACATAATTATAACCTTCGTCGAAATTTGCGCCGGTCAGCGTCTATCATCGGCTCCTCGACCGCACACGTGAATCCATATGTTAGAGCAGCGACTGCTGGCGCACTGAAATCAGGCTCGGGTGCTGTAGACCAATCCGTTACCATCACTACGACTCAAGACCCACAGGGAGCGAAAGGTTTGAAAGCCCGGACAGTTGGTCGACTTACAAGAAGTGCCTCAATGGCTGGCGGACTGGCTGCCTATGCCTCAGTTGGTATGACGGATGACAGCATCAACGACGATGTCGGTTTTGTTAGGAAGAACGGCGGTCCGCAAGCAAGCGAGAGATCATCCGTCAAGACAAAGATCACATCTAAAACGCCGATCAAAGGGTCTTCCTCATCCTCCTCTGAACCCCCAGTGCCCTCCCCTGAATCTACATTAACTCAACCAGATCTGAACGGACCGATCGTCTTTGCTCCCTCTGGCAAGCGCCAGAAGACCACAATGCTACCTGAAGACTCTCCGAGCAAGAGAGAAGGGTCGCTGCTCTCATACTCTTTGTCTTCTGAGTCTGCAGTAACCTCAAGTAGACCGCCCTCCCAATTGACGCTATCCTTACCAGATCGACAACTCGACTGGAGGCTAGGCTCGGTCCCCTGGTCATTAAACAGCCCGGGACTGAAAGATGGCAGTGGGGTTCTGGGATTATCAAGTCCTTTTGTTGAGCTGAACCAAGCGGAGAGCGGATTGGGCCATCAGGAGCCAGATCAACGGGCGTCTTTGGAATTTTTGGCTCAGCAGGACGCTTACCCTCCAAACGCCCATTCATCAGACGCCGTCATGGACACCTGAGCTTTGTCTTGCTTATTCTTAGAGAACCTTCTATTCAACTATCTTGTTCGTTTCACTCGCTATTTTCTTCGCTTTATCTGATATCTTCAAACCCTCTGCATGTTCCGGCAGATTGTATTACCATCTTTCGCTTGGCCATAGTCATCATCTGCTGCATCTCTTGCTCTGACCTTCTGCCCTCTGTCGTATCAATCTTATCGCTCACTGTATTTTAGATTCATCTTTTCCGTTCTCACCCTACAATATCTAGTCACTTAATATCTATGTGAATCTGTTTTTGTGTATCTTGAAGATTGGGTTTGATTTCAATTTTATTTGAATATTTGATACTTATATAAATCCAACTTAAGTATTTGTCCACAATAAGCCCCCCGTCGATTGGTCTGAGCAAAAGATACCCCGTTCTGATACCCCAAAACTACATCCTATCCATCGTTTCCTTTCCAATCCATTCCGATCCACTCACTGCAAAAAAGAGAAGAGAAACTATGCTTCGAAACACAAGTCGAAGCTCCCTTAAAGGTTTGTTTCTCTTCTTTCTCATAGCAGGACAGTCGTTTTACCAGAAGGAGGAAAGAAAAGACAGAATAAGCTGACTCGGATCGAGCGATCTCTTCATCGACTGCGATTCCATCTGCATTTCGTCAACATACAGTCGTCGTCTCTCAGGCAGGCTCATCCTCCGCCCGGCTTATCACTCCCAGCGTCCGATCTCTAGCGACTGCATCTGAAGCACCACCCGTCAGGCATTACGGTGGGCTCAAAGACCAAGATCGGATCTTTACAAACGCTTACAACAGACATGATTGGCGGCTGAAGGGTGCCCAAGTGAGTTTTTAGCCTCTGGATTCGTGCTAGGACCGATAGGTTACCCGGATCGGATGATTCGCTACTTTTCCTCTAAACCGGTCATACTGATAGATCTTTCCTCTTTTTCTCTTTCTTCTCCTTCCTTCCTTTGTTTTAATCTTCACCGTCTTATCATCCGTTGTTTGCGTTTGGTCCTGTTTGTTCGGTCGATCGGTTGGCTTTTTTTCTCTACTCCTAGTCCCGAGGAGATTGGCACAAGACAAAGGAGATCCTTCTCAAAGGAGATTCCTGGATCATTGACACCATTAAGAATTCTGGTCTTCGAGGTCGAGGAGGAGCCGGATTCCCCTCTGGTTTGAAGTGGAGTTTTATGAATAAACCTGGTTGGCAGAATGATCCTCGGTGAGTTTTAAAAAAAAATCTCTTTCTCTTGTTCAGAGATCCCGATCTACCTATTGATGGACATGAAAAGACATAAAAAGACATGGAATCTGACCTATCTTGATTCTGTTCAATTCTAATTCAGACCCCGATACCTTGTTGTCAATGCCGATGAGGGAGAGCCAGGTACATGCAAGGATCGGGAAATCATGCGAGGAGACCCCCACAAACTGGTTGAAGGATGCTTGGTGGCCGGACGAGCTATGAATGCTACTGCTGGTAAAGCTCATCCCATTCCTGTCTCGGGATGATTCATCAGACGACCATGAGCTAACTTTTCATCATCTGTGCGTTCGCAGCATACATCTATATCAGAGGAGAGTTTTTCCAAGAAGCTTCCCACGTCCAGCAGGCCATCAATGAGGCCTACAAGGCTGGATTGATCGGTAAGAACGCCTGTGGATCTGGATATGATTTCGATGTCTACTTGCACAAGGGTGCCGGAGCTTGTGAGTGCGATCAATCTGTTGCCATGGTTTGTTGCCGGTCACTAAATTATTGTTGGATTTCCTTTGAATCTGAGGGAAAATAGATATTTGCGGAGAGGAGACTGCATTAATCGAGTCGATCGAGGGCAAGCAGGGCAAGCCGAGACTTAAGCCACCTTTCCCGGCCGATGTCGGTCTTTTCGGATGCCCCTCTACGGTAGCGAATGTGGAGACCGTTGCTGTTGCACCGACGATCGCTCGACGAGGTGGATCCTGGTTTGCTTCGTTTGGCCGGGAGAGAAACCAGGGCACGAAGTTGTTCTGTATCAGTGGGCACGTCAACAACCCATGTGTGGTCGAGGAGGAAATGTCAATTCCTCTACAGGAACTTGTCGAGAAGCACTGTGGTGGCGTCCGAGGTGGTTGGAGCAACCTTCTTGGAATTGTTCCTGGAGGATCCTCTGTTCCGATCATGCCTAGAGTCGATTGCGAAAAGGCCTTGATGGACTACGATTCTCTCAAGGACTTTGGATCTGGTCTTGGAACCGGAGCCGTTATCGTGATGAACCAGCAGACTGATATCGTGAATGCGATCGCCCGATTCTCCAAGTTCTACAAGCATGAGTCTTGTGGTCAGTGTACTCCCTGCCGAGAGGGAACGACGTTGATGTCGTCAATGATGAGCCGATTCGTTGAAGGTCGAGGATCCGAACGAGAAATCGACATGCTCTTGGAATTGACTAAGCAGGTCGAAGGTCATACCATTTGCGCCTTGGGAGACGCTGCCGCTTGGCCCATTCAGGGTCTGATGAAGCACTTCCGACCAGAGGTTGAGGCTCGAATCCGAGCATTCCGAGAGGCTAACGGTGAAGTCCTCTTTGGAGGATCGCTTGCTTCCGGGTTGGATCCTACCCGATCATTCCCTCCCAACCTCGGCCAGTTCAAAATCGAGAGTCCTAACTCGTCAGCATGAGTGATTGTTCTGATTGAATATCTGTTGTACTTTCCCCCTTTTATCTTATTTCTCCTCTACTTTCTGTTCTTCCTCCTACACTTGTGTCTACTTTGTTGTTCTTTGTTCTGTGAAATTTCCTACACGATTGTACCGCGTACCTTTACTTCTATTCTTTACTTTTATTATTTACTTCTACTCCGTCCTTTCTTTTCTGAGTGTTTCCTTATGGTCATGCATTCTGTTCTTTTAGGGAACCCGAGGATGCCGAGGGTGCAAGAATGCATGTGTGATGGATCATCTGTCAAGCAAAGAGAAGAACGGTGAATCTATTGCCACAGTCATCCAACCGGGGTGACGTCACTGAGCAAATTCGTCAACGTTCCCATCTGGCACTTATAAACCATGGATCTTGCAGCTCGGGATTCAAGAGATATCGAGCAAGGAGGACGATACGGTTCTCTCGAGTGAAAGTCCGATGTCTGAGGGAGATGTTCAGCTAGATGAGGAACAGTTCATTTGTGTAGCACAATCAATGGTACTCAGACAAGTTAGAGATCAAAAGAAAGATCTACAGCGAATGAACGTTGCGGAGTCGCTCTCATCCGAATATGATGGGTCACCGCACAACTGACGGATAGGCTGCATCATCCTTCTGGCTTTTCCTTCCTTGCTGTCCTTCAACTGAAACCTTTATAAAGATCAGATCCCATCTTGGATCTCATGTCTCTTCTTCTTCTTCTTCCTCACTTCTAACTGTATCACCTTTGTCTTTCCTATCTGTAGCCCTATTTTCATCGATTTTCAAGCCCGTTTCTCCCCCGAATCAGATCTGGCACCTAGAAGAACAATATAGCCGTCACACACACACACACATACATTCACCCCAACACACACATATATATATATATATATATCGCATCCTGAACCATGGCTCCTACTGTAGCTCAAGGTTCGTTAGGTCTTCTCGTTGAGAGTAAAGGATAGTCCTATCTAATCAATAGTTCTTTCTCTTCTCTTCTCTTCGTCCCTTTCTCTCCGACATAGCTGAAGGAGGTTCGTTCGAGCATACCGCTTTCGACGGATCGACCGCACCCAAGGCTTCCTCTCTAGATCCCGCGCTTGTCAATCAGCTCCTTGTCCAACTCGATCCCAAGAAGGACGCATCCTCCGTCGACCTCGAAGGTCTTCTCGCCTTTCAGAAAGCAGCAAACTACATCGCAGCTGCTCAGATCTTTTTGAGATCAAACGGCCTGTTGGAGGAAGAGCTAACGCACGGAAACATCAAAAAGCGGCTCTTGGGACATTGGGGAACCTGCCCGGTAAGATGCTCAATTCCTATCTCTTGTATATATACCTGCCATGATCGAAGCTGCAGGAAATGTGAGCTTTAGTTGACCATCTCATGTTCCACATCGGCTTGATGGCTATCAGGGTCTGAACTTTGTCTACGCCCACACCAACGTCTTAATCTCACACGCTCCTGATGCGGAGTAAGTGCAACATTGTCCCTGCCCACAGACTCATACTTCAACCGATACTGACGTCGCAAACTTCAATCAGGTTCGTCTTTACCACAGGACCTGGACATGGTCTCCCTGCGCTCATGGCCACCCTCTACTTGGAAGGTGCGATCTCCAAGTTCTATCCAAAGTTTGGTCGAGACAAGGACGGATTGAAGCAGGTCGGTAATTTTCAGTATCATCTCTGTGACTTGGCAAACGATCTGAAATTATACTGATGTGTATCTTGACTGGATGACATCAATCGACAGCTTATCCGAGCGTTCTCGTTCCCTGGAGGATTCCCTTCTCATGTAAGTGGGCGCTCTCATGTGGGGGTTTGAATATGATGATATGATGAATTGCCTGCTGACCGCTTTTGGATGTCATGGGCATTGACATGTATTTCTGCAGGTCAACGCCGAGACTCCTGGATCTATTCACGAAGGAGGAGAGCTCGGATACGCGCTTGCTGTCGCGTTTGGTTCCGTCATGGACAAGCCAGAGCGAATCAACGTCGTTGTCGTTGGTGATGGAGAAAGTGAGACTGGACCAACCGCGTGAGTACTTTGTCGTGTCATCTGTGTGTCGTCCCCTTCTGTTCCTGATAATCATCTCTCTTTAACTCAGCGCCGCTTGGCACGCTCACAAGTACCTAGATCCTGCCGAGTCCGGTGCGGTCCTTCCTGTTCTACACGTAAATGGGTTCAAGATCTCTGAGCGAACGATCCCTGGAACAATGGACGATCTCGAGCTTGCGTGCTTGTACACCGGATATGGTTACCAGGTTCGAATTGTCGAGTATGGAGCCAACCTACCCGAGAACGCTTCTGAGAAGCAGCTTGAAGAGAGCATCAACTTGGACATGGCCGCCAGTTTCAAGTGGGCCTATGGAGAGATCCAGAGGATTCAGAAAGCTGCCCGAGGAGGAAACCCGATCACCAAGCCTCGATGGCCTTTGATCATCCTTAGATCTCCCAAGGGTTGGACCGGGCCTGCCCGACTCAAGGACATCCAGATGGTTGGTACTTGGCGAGCTCATCAAGTTCCCCTTCCCAAAGCTGCTGGAGATGATTATGAGCTTGGTGTCCTCAAGGACTGGTTGGAATCTTACGGTCCAAGAGAACTCTTCAACACGGCGGGCAACAAGCATGGCGATCTCTCGAGCTCGCTTCCCTCTGATTTCGTCAACGCAGCATCTCTCCGAATCATCCCGGCCAAAGAAGAGAGGAGGTTGGGATTCAACAAGGTATGTCTGTCATCGTAGTTTCCCTAAAAGGGCTTCAGATTGCGAGCGGATGAGCTCATCATACTTCACACTATTATCGGACAGGCTGTGTACCGTGGGTACGAGCCCCTTGATCTTCCTGACTGGAAGAAGTTCTCTCACGATGTCAAGAACGGAGATGTCTCGGCCATGAAGGCCATTGGATCTTATCTCGAGGGAGTCGTCGAGAACCCTAAGAACCAGAAGAGCTTCCGAATTTTCTCTCCGGACGAGCTGGCTTCCAACAAGCTCGACGGAGTATTCAAGCACACCCACCGAAACTTCCAATGGGATCCGGAGACCGCTAACAATGGTGGCCGAGTGACCGAAATGCTTTCGGAGCACACCCTTCAAGGTCTGATGCAAGGTTATACCTTGACCGGACGAACCGGACTGTTCCCTTCCTACGAGTCTTTCCTCGGTATTGTCACTACGATGGTTGAGCAATACGCGAAGTTTGTCAAGGTCGCCGAGGAGACGACCTGGCGTGAGAAGAACCCATCGTTGAACTACATCGAAACTTCTACCCTTTGGCGACAGGAACATAACGGATACAGTCATCAGAACCCTGGCTTCATTGGGTCCCTTCTCGCTCTTCCCTCCCATCAGACTAGGGTATACCTTCCTGCCGATGCGAACACCGCTGTGTCCACCATCGCTCACTGCTTGCGATCCAAGAACTACGTTAACTTGATCGTCGGTTCTAAAAACCCTACTCCCTGCTGGCTCGATGCCGATGAGGCCGAAGAGCACTGTATCGCTGGAGCTTCTGTCTGGAAAAAGTACTCTACTGACGAGGGAATCAACCCAGATGTCGTGCTTGTCGGCTGTGGAGTCGAGGTCACGTTTGAGGTCATCGCTGCGTCTTTCCTCTTGCAAGCCCAGGGTGTCCGAGTCCGAGTCGTTAATGTGACAGATCTTATGATCCTCGGAGATGAAGGAACCCATCCTCACGCGCTCTCACCTATCGCTTTCCAGGGACTCTTCACTATTGACAAGCCTGTCGTGTTCAACTTCCACGGATTCCCTAAGGACGTGTCATCCCTTCTGTTCTCTCGCAACGCCCGTGTTGGACGAGGAAGGTTTGATATCCTCGGTTACATCGAGCAGGGAACCACGACTAGTCCGTGGTCGATGCTTCGAATGAACAAAGCGTCCAGATTCGACGTGGCTATGCGAGCAGCCGAGGCCGTCGCCGGTCAAGATCCAAACGGACGAATCTCTTCTCAGCTACAGGTCCTTCAGGGTCGATGGAAGCACGCGCTTCACGACCACGAGAAATACGTTCTCGAGCATGGAGACGATCCAGAGTGGTGTGCTGATGTCAACCCCGAGGCTGAAAAGAAATAAATCTATGATCTCTTCTTTCGTTTTTCTCTCGGACGCTAGTTTCTTTGTACATATGCTATTCTTCGTATACATGCTCTGTTCTCCATTCCTCTGATGATCGGGCAATCTATACATGTCTTTCTCTTCAATTATAGAATCTCTGTAATATGATCTTATGCTCTCTGTTCTCCCTCTTGCTTATTTATCTATGAATGAGCTTCCATTGTGTTGCGTCATGGAAGAAAGGAAACGTGCCCGCCCGAATAAGCATCCTCACTGGAGAGAAATCCAAAGTACGATGCTTAAGAATTACAACAAGACGTCAATTCAAAATTCATAAATCTCCGGCTTTGAAGGATCCACGAATCCAACTCTTTTCATTGCTGACTTTCTTGGCTTGACATTGTCACTAGAAAGTGAGCTTTTCTTGTCCAGCACCGGTTCTCGTTTGACGGTTGGGAACTCCACCTCATCCGAGACCTCGATTCGAACTCTACCTGCCCCTTTTTCTTCCTTGTCTCCACAGTTATGAGAATGATCGTGATCATGCGAGTGTGTATGGTGGTCATGTCCCTCGCCACCACCACTACCGTTGCTGATAGAAAGATCCTTCATGCCTTTGAGAGAAGCAGTCACCGAAGGAGGAGCAGTCGTTCGTCTCTCGCCTACACCACCTTCGACATCTAGATGAAGCGTCTCTACCACGAATGCTTTTCGCTTTAACTTGAACGCCAGGTTGTTTGAGCCGCCTCGACCACCGAGCAAGGTAGATGTCTTTTGAGATGGAGGAGCTAGAGATTGTTGGTGGAACGGAGCATGGACATGAAGGAAACCGTGGTGATGAGAGAAGAGCTCAGGAAGGGTCGGGTCGGCTATCGAGGAGATAGGTGATATCAGTAAGAGAAAACCAGATGTAAGCAATTAGTTTCTACATACTACAAGTGTTTATTTAAAGACGGGAAGGAGAGAGCTCAGGTTTGAAGAAGAAACATGAACGTACAGCCGAAACCCTCGAGTTCGATCGTCGAGTCAGTTGCCCACATCAACCGAGAGACCAACGCCTTGTCAGCACAAAGGTGAGGAGGAAGGGTTATTAGCACGGCCACATGCACAGGTCTGATAACCGAACGGAGACCCATCAGGAACCGGAACATTTCCTGATAACCGAGTAGGAGAGATACCTTGAGTCAGCTTGTGGAATCAATTTAAAAGTTGATAGAGAATTATGGGTGAACGAAGGGTACGTACAGCATGGGTCAGGTCACCATAAGACTGGGAGAATAGATTAGGAAGAGCGATTCGAAGGGCTCGAGCAGGTTGACTTGGACGAGGCTCGATTGTACTACGTCTTTAGTTGAGAGAAGTCCACGAGTGCCAACAGACGTATAGTCGAGAGGTGAGCTGTGAGAGCTCGAGAGGTGTCAATTTCAGAGAGAATAGACCAGCGCACGTACTGGTATGGTCCTTTCTCGACGATCTTCTTGATTTGGTTCAGTACTTCGTCAAGTGGACTCTCAACACCCACGGTCTCTCCTTTTTTTCTGGATGGCCGAGGAGTGTACGGATCCACATGGACATAGGCTAATTGACGGGAATCTATTAAGTCGGCGATTCTCGAGCGGGGAATATTCTGGGTGAGAGATAAGGTGTAGTTGAATGAATTAACTTTGATGGGCAAGAAAAGAACAGAGAAGTTCAGTCATTGAAACAATCATATCACACCAAGACACCAAGCCAATTTATGGATAAGATATATAGGCAAGTATAGTGAGAACGAGCTTGAAGAAATAGAAAGAGAGCGATGTACTTACCTGATGAAGACTTGGTATCCACTGTGGTCTGAAACTTGCTCATCCCACCATACCTCCAAGCAATCTTGATCTTGTTTCCTTCCTCGTTCTCGTCTAGCAGCTCCTCTCCCTCACTTTCCATGCCAGCATCTTCGTTCTCAGCTTTGGGCTCTCCCTGCTCCTTGTTCTCTTTCTGTTGTTGCTGCTGCTGTGCTGCACTAGCATCCCACATGCATCCTTTGACGAGCTCGTCAGGCTCGTCTTGAGCACCTACGACGACAACGTTCTGCTGGCTAATCAGACCCTGAGCAATCCAATATCTTTGGATGAGCTTCCCCCAGGCTGAGTGGGCATCGGGGGTGAGGACAAGCAGGGCCGATGATAGAGGTTGACCGGGGCTTAGGACGTCATCCAGAGAGGCCAGACCGGTGGACAAGTGAGGTAGGGGAACAGTTGGGCACACGATCGTTCCCGGAGGGGGAGAAGGAAGGGAAGATGGCTTGATTCGCCGGAAAGACGTCATGATTCAGATCTTTTTGAGGTTTCAGTTCTTCTCAGAGAACGGGAACGACAATGATGGTGAGAATAAGTGGTTGGAGGGTGCTGAATCGATGTTGAAAAACGCTGCGGGATTTCCCAATTGAATTAGAACCAAAAAAACGTAGGCCTGAAGAAAATCCTTAACCGGCCGCTGATAGAACCATCAATCTAGCAAACAGATCAGACACATCGACAAGACTCATCAAGATTGGTTCTTGCAAACATTGTCTGAGTGATATGCGCAACATTTCATTTTCATTAAATAAGCTCCGCGGATCCGAGTACGAGAGCATGCAGGAAGAGAGGAGCGATCCTGAGTCCTCTTCATCTTATGTTGTCCAAGGCAATTATCGGGAAGCAATCCACTCTTCAAAAACACGCGTCATTCGAGCGTTCGTCTTGCGTCCTTCATTGTGTATCTTCTTAGATCGAAACACCAGAGAGAACAGAGTTTAAAACAAATATATAATACATCTTGACCGGCCAACTTTACTTCCTAGCAAACGTGACCTGTGAGGGAGTACGGAAACACAATACGCATACAGTGTCAGTCGTGCCAAAAATACAAGACAAGCTGGGTCGATCGATAGGCGGTGGATAAGGGTTCAATCAAGATAAACAAAGACATACCCTCATAGCTTCTCCCTCCCCGGGACCCATTTTAAAGTTGTTGAGACCTTCTCTTGCCAGCGTTGAACTTGCCTCGTCTGCATAATCGACGAAGGCAATGTCTCGACGTGCAGCAATCACACGCACTGCCACCAAGTTGGGGTATCTGTTTGAAGAGGAAAGAAAAGATGATACCGGTGACAAAAGACAAGTCGGGAAGTGATGAGTAGACGGCCTTCTCTCAGATGTACCAAGAAAACTGACTTTGAGAACTGCTCCTCCAAATCTTCTTTCGTAACTCCGTCGACCAAATTTTGAATGAACAACGTCGTATTCGGGGGCAGGTACTCGTCCGGCATCTGAACAGGCACTCGCTTGACAGGAGCGGCCACTAAGCCGGCAGCAGAACCGGCTTCGCCACTGGCAGGATCGGCCGCAGAAGCGGCAGCAGCGGCGTCGGCAGCAGCCTTGCGCTTCGCCTGCTCCTTCTGACGATGAGGATTATCAACTCGGGCTTTCTCTGGTTTTTCGAGAAACAAAGAGACACATGGTATCGTTAAGTGGCTGCCCTAAACTGAGATCTAAGCTCTGCATTCTCGAATGAAAAAAAGTAGATGAAGGGGAGGACGAACTCTTGTGCTCTTTTCGAAGCTCCTTGTGCTGATCGAATCCTGCATCATCAAGTTTTCTCACGACAGCGTCCGACTTTGTGCGTGCAAATTCGATTTGCTATTGGCCGACCTCGTGGAAACAACATCCAGACACGGTCAGCCGATTGATAGAGACGCGTTCGGTGACCTTGCAGGAGAGAAAGAAAAGACACGAACCATAGGCTTGCCGTATAGAGGAAATCCCTTCACTTCTTTCAGAGCCTTTGCCGCTATCTCCTTGTTTTCAAATGACACGAACGCCTGACCTCTCATCCGGACGTTCGTGTGAGCGACGATATCGAGTACCGGGGCATACATCTTGAACAGATAACCGAGACACTGCTTCATCACTGGAGAGAAGAGACAGGAAGCATCAGCAAGGACAGGTTATGAAGGACGACCATCAACCGGCGAGCAAAAGCACAGAGAGATGGTAAGAAACGTCCGGTCGGCAGCGACATTGGCGACGAGAGAGACATGACACTGAAGAACATATAGACTACAAATAGACGATTCGTACCAGGTAATTTAACTTTTTCGTTCAGATTCTGTGATTAAAGAACAGAAGCAAAGAGACAAGACCAGAGAATCAGCATCAGCAACCATACTCTTGGTTCAGAGGCTACGATCAATCCCTACTTACGTGGATATACAGCGTCTCTGTCCATGTCGCCCTCTCTGCTCTATCTTTTTCCTCCTGAATCTTGATTTGTTCCAATCTGATCCGCTCCTGCTCCTGTCTAAATTTCTCCTGCTCCTCCCTAAGCCGTGCCTCGGCCTCTAATCTAGCTTTCTCGGCAGCTTCCTTTGCGTTTGCCTCCTCCTCCGCCTTTTTCGCTAAGTCTTCCTCCTCGGATAGACCTTCAGCCTTGATGGTCTGTTCGTCGACCTCGATCTTATGCTGATCGTCTGAAGTGGTGTCGATCGCATCAGAAACGAGAGGAGCAGCTCCTTCAGCCGTCGAGGCTGGTGCAGATGGATCTTCGGTAGGGATGACTCCGTCCATGGTTTCGTACGCTCTCCTGTTGATCTTTGGAAGGGCAAGGTGGGGGATTGATAGAAACTATTCGAGAGCGGCTGCGAGAAGTTGAGAGAGCAGAGATGGAGAAAAGAGATTTTTGAATGAATAGTTGAAATCATATAGCACTTAGGTAAGTCAACATTTTGAGACCAACTCCATTACGTCCAGACAACCTTCCAAAGTCAGCAGAACCCAACACCTGATCCGACCACTCCTTTGCTCAGAGCGTTTGTCTGTTCGACTTCTATAGCTGGACATCATCCCTGTTGACCCAGTTTTCGTGTTGGGAAGCCATCGAAATTGAGGAGAAAAAAAATAAAAGTTACTACTATGGCAACTCGAGTAAGTCTCAGTCCCTCACTCTCTATTCTTGTACTACGTCTGAACTGATCGGCATGCTCTCTGCCAAAAAGTCTACTCGAACAGTCAAAAAGACGGACGCCTTGCCGGCTACTCAGACATCTCCAGCTGAAAAGCCGCGACTTCCACTTTCTACATCACAGACTTCATCAGCCTCTGAACGTCCACCGGCTTCGACACCGGTAGCTCCCAACCCTCCATCCTCTCCAACAATCCCTGTGACAACCACCGACACACCGTTCCTACCAGATCCGGATCCGGATTCGGATTCAGACTCTGATGACGAAGACACAGTCGAACATGAAATTCCTGTCTATCTATCTCATGCGCTCGGGAAGAACCTCCACTTGTTTCAATTTCCGGTGACTGACAACGTCGAGGTTCCTGAACGAGCAGCTGAGAAGGGTTGGAAGATCTCAGCGAGGTGGAAGCCGAATGCAAAACGGTTCGAAATGGAGGTTCGTAGGTCTTTGCTTTTCATCTCAAAGGAAGACTCATGGCATATGCGTACGGTCCTTGTCTGTGACTTATGCGTGTAGCCTGTCGCTTGCTTTCCATAAATGGAGAGAATGAAGCTAAAGACATCACTCTTCGGGGACATATTAACCTTGAATTAGATCCCATTGGATACTCGGCAAGAGGTTTATGACCGAGAAAGAGGTGAAGAGCTTGGAGAAGGTGCTCGATTGTTGTTCGAGAAAGAATTAGCCGTCGCCGCTGCCAGAGCAAACGCAGGATCTTCTTTAAGCGGTAGTAAGAAGAAGAAGAAGGAGGACAGGGAAAGGGAGGCAATGGCCTCTAGGGAAGGGCCGAAGAAATCGTTGCAGCACATCAAGCTGAGAAGTCAGCTCGTGCCAGATCAGACGAGTTATATGGCTGGCTGTATGAAAGATGGTTCGTCTGTTGAAATCTATCAGCGTTCTGAATAGAGCGACCGTCGGAGCTGATAATGAAATTAACGGTCTCGTATATTTCTTTGGATGCAAAATGTTTGCATCTACAGGCGCGCTATACTTGCATCCAATCACTCATCAGTTTCAGCTACGGCCCGCGCTCGATTATTTGGACGCACTGGACGAGCAGGCCAAAGAGGAAAGGCGAAAGGAACGCGCGATGGATGACTCGGACTCGGAGGACGAGAAGAAGGAGCAAGCTGGGAAGGCCGTCGCTGTTTGTTCCTCTTTCTTACATGCGTATCGTATCTTCTGGTAGTTGACAAACGTTCTCCCGCTTGCTTTTCTCTCTTCAACACCTCTACCCTTTCAAGGTTGTGGTGAAGCGTGTGACAGAGGACGGAAAGGCTGTGGGGTCCGGGTACGGAGGCGGAAACATCTTTCATGCGATGCGAGAAGAGGAGGAAGAGCCTTGGACCAAGCTTGGCTGGATGGGTAACCAGGTAAGAGATCCACACATGTAGAAAGGAACATATGCCTTAGGATGTCTCGGGGCTATCAAGCTCACGTCGGTGTTTGTTTCACATTCACTATGCCTTTACTCTGTAGACCGAGCAAGCCCAGTTAGTCTTGGACAAGCTATTCGATGTGCCGGCGGAAGAGTTAGAATGTATATCACAGCCATTGGATATGCTGAAGGTGGATCCGAGGCTGACCGCTGTGAGCGGATGGAATTAAAAAAGAAGAACATGACGCGATGAATGTTTCATTTATCGACTTTTGACTGGAGAAAAGACAACCGTAAGAGAACCAAGAGGGATCAGAAGGGATAGAAGAATAGGTGGAAAGAAACCATGTCGATCGCTCTCAATACCCCACACCTCGTATGTTCTTATGTCCAAGCGGTACAGTGTCAGTGATGCCAAGTATCCAAGAAGGTGAAATTAAAAGAAAACGACTTCGAGGTAAACCGCGCCAAGATCAAGTGGACGGAAGCGCTTGTACGTCGATAGCAATCGCTATCCAAGACTTCTTTTGCACAGCGACGAAAAACTGCACAGATAGACGAGCGTATGAATGTCTGAACAAACCAAGATATGATGAGAATACAGAAAGAACGAGCCTTGCTACACGAAGACCCGTGCTCGGAGGAGCCAAGCCTCCCGACGTTCTGAATGATCACCGCCGCGGCCGGTGTTAAATCGAGCCGAATGCCGCCAATTAGGTCGATGAGAGCTACGGATGGAAGAACGATCACCTTTAGCTTCTCTTGTCTCCTTGCTCTTGCCATTCTTCACTAACATTGTCTTTCATTCACTGACCCCTTTCTAGCTTGGCTCTGGAGTTAAAGCTTTCTCGTCAATTGGGCTACTGATCCGCTGACCCGCTGACCTGGGTCTAGTTTGAGTCCTCATTTTGTTTACTGCTTTCTTGCTTTGTTCAAACGTTTCCAAAAGAGCCGACGGATCGAGTGACCACTCAGCCAACCTACAGCGATGGAAGGACGGACAATCAGACCGACCGAGAGGGTTTGATGATCTCTTGGGTTCCCTCGGTCCATCGCGTGTTATGTCTCTTGCTCTCTTCTTCATCCGGTCGACACCAACCGTTTGACCCCGGTTTCTCTCTCTTGTTAGTTCATAAAGCCCGCTGTTCTCGTCCATGTTTCGTCCAACTCTCGCTCCCTCGTTCTTTCGTTCTCTCGCTTTCGCTTTTACTTACACCTAATCCCATTTCAGCTCAACTCATTCTATAGCCTTAAAACCAACACACGCGTACTCACACGAACCATGGGTTTCTTTGCAAAGAAGCAGGCGCCGAAAGTAGACGAGAGAGGCGTGCCCATCCCTCTGGATTATAAAAGTGTATGTTTATATCCAAAGATTGAAGAGGAGAGAGGAAGATCGAATATCTATGAACTCACTTTATTCCGATTGCATGAATGGCTCTCTCTTAGCTCTCCAAATCGGACACTATCTTCTCCTTCAGCCTTATCGCTAGTCTATTCTTCTTATGGGGGCTTTCCTACGGCTTGGTCGATGTCTTGAACAAGGTTAGTCTTCAATTTCTTGTTTCTTCTTCGACATAGAATCGTGTCGTCGTCAATCGTACTTGACTGATACGTTCTGATAAAACCTTTGGACGATCAGCACTTCTTGAATATCTTCGGTAAGAGACCGAGTTTTCACCGTTGACTTCCTCGTTTCCTCAGCATTTTTACGCCAAGTTCTCTTTGATGATTCTTCGCTCATAGGTCTCACCAGAGTTCAGAGTACACTGTTGCAGGTAAGAATTTGCTCTTTTTATTCTTTGGTTGATAATAGTTGTACTCATTCGATATCTCCTTCGTTTTGACCACGATTAGTTCAGTTACTTTGTGTCCTATTTGCTGGTTGCCCCTCCGGTAAGTAAAAGCTCTCTATCGCTCAATTTTACCAGGTTGGTCTTCATGATGGCTAAATGAGTTCTTCACATCCTACCGATCATATTTAGATGGGATTTTTCATGCGCAAGTACGGATACAAAATTGGAATTCATATTGGTTTGGGGCTGTTCTCGTATGTGTATTTGTCTATCATTAGTACACATAGACGAAGTTGACTTATAACTTCATTGGTGCAACCTCAATTATCGTTCTCAGTCTCGGAACGATTCTCTACTGGGTGAGTTTTTCATCTAAGACTCTCCTTTTCGTGTGATAGGGAAGCCAACAACTAAATATCTCTCTCCTTTCCTACTGTTTAGCCGGCTGCTGTGTACGAAAAGTTTGGGATGTTTGTTGGTTTCACCTTCATCACCGCCTCCGGTTTGGCTACCCTCGAAGGTATGTCGAAAGACGATGAAATGTTCTCTTCTTTCACTCTTATGTCCAAGGCTCATGCATCCCGTTTAAAATGATCCATTCTGAAAAATAGTCGCTGCGAACAGTTACATCACCATTTTGGGCCCTCCCGAACATGCAGCAATGAGACTTGTACTTGCCCAGGCAGCTAACGGTGTGTCGACTGTTATCGGTCCTTTGATCGCTGCCCAGGCCTTCTTCAAGGGTGAAAACAGTGCATCACTATCCACCGTGCAATACGTATACCTGGCGCTCTGCTGTGTGTGAGTTTCTTTGGTTCTTTCTCTAATTTACAAGTCAGCATATTTGGCGCGTTAATGAGACTGATGAACACCATCCTGTTCTCTTTGTTTATCGATCAAATACAAATAGCGGGATCGCATTGAATATCGGGATATATTTTGCGAAGCTCCCAGAGATTACTCAAATTCTAGATGGGGACGCAAACGAGAAAACTGGCTCTTTCTGGCAGCAACATCGATTGGTTTGGGGAGTAGTCGCTCAGTTCTTCTATGTTGGTGAGTCTACCGTTTCTTCGCACGTTAAGTTCTACCAGGGGTGATTTATGGTTCTCGGATCTCTGACAGAAGACATGTATGATTGGGTCTTCATTGGTTGCTCTCTATAGGAGCTCAAGTTGCAGTTGGTTCGTTCTGTCTCTGTTCTCTTCAACTGTCTAGCAAAGTCCCAAACAGTTTCTAATCAACCACGTCTACCAAAAAAACTTGCCACAGCCTCTTTCACCGTGTTTTACATAACTGAGATCAGGGGTATCAGCCCCAGAATTGACGATTCCACCGCATCCAACATGTTTTCCGGCTGCCAAGCCGTGTTCACCGTCGGTCGGTGAGTGCTTCAGTAATGCCTTCGTTTTGGCCCACGCCATATCTGTGGCTATTCTAGAATGCAACTGAAAGTTCCTGGTTGTTAATCGGGATGTTCTGTCTCTCATAAAAGATTTGCTGGTGTTTTGTACCTCCGATACTTTGTGAGTATTTGTGCCTCACTCCTTTCCGAGCGATAGATCATAAATCGTTGCTGATATGTGAGATTTGTTCTTGACCAAAATCAACAGGACCCTGCGTTCGCGCTGTTCGTCTCGGGTACAATGCTCGTACTGTTCTCGGTTCTTGTTTCCACTCTTCCTGCATATGGTGGGTAGAGGCTTCTTTTCACTTGTTAGACAGGTCATATATCTGAGTTCTGTTTCCTTAGGCTAACTGCTGGAACACTGTTCCATCTTATCCGCGCCTTGTCCTTTAGGGGGTATTGCTTGCCTGTATATTGTGTTCTTCTTCGAGAGTATCTGCTACCCTGTCATCTTGTGAGTCTTCTGTATATTTTCTCCTGATTTGTCTGTTAGGCCGAGATACTGACACTTTGACATCTTTGTTGACCGGGTTCCCTTGAAGCACGATCGCGACGGCGGATCTCGGCCCATGGTTCAAGATCGGATCCGGTTGTATCGCTGCTGCTGTCTCTGGAGGAGCGGCGTTCCCGGCGATGCAGGGCGCCGTCGCTGATTACTCTAGCACGAGTACATCTTTCTTTAGTGAGTCTTGCTTCGCGTTGGCTCAGCACTCTAGTCTGTGATGTTCTTGATTCTGATGTGCGGTTGATATTCTTTTTATATCCATTTGCTATGTGCACGTATCAGTTCCCATGACTGGATTTATTGGTGAGTCTTGACGAGCTAATTGTGAGGAACACCAGTATAAGTCTTTCTGACCCTCTCCTTCTTACACAACCAGTCGTCATGTGCTATGGATTCCTCATGTGGCGATCACGATCAAGAAAGTACGGCCAGCCTTGGTCCGTCTGGGTTGTGTCTGACTCTCAGTTGACCAACCCTGAGGGTAGATTTAGTCCCGCATTTGATGACGAGAAGGGAGAGGACATCAAGAGAGAGCACGCCGAGATCGAGGTCGCATCAAAGTGATTACGGGGAAAGGATCAACGAGTCTGATATGGACGAATTTCTACTCATACAAGCCTCTCTTGTTGCGCCTTTTGTATCTCTCTCTCTCTCTCTTTTTCTTCTTTTTTCCCCAATTTTTTCCTTCTTGTTTTGTCTTCTGTGTCCTGATTTGTAGTAAAACTGTGTCCTGTTTGTATTGGTGTACCCGGATAGTGTGTCTCATCTATCATCGTCCATATCTCTTTCTGTGATGGGAAGACTTTCTTTAAATAAATACTGTATGTCATGTTATCTCATGCCGTTTGAGAGTTTCATCACCCTTGAACAGATGATCGGCTCAAGCTCACGAACTCCAAGGATGAAGGAGCTGACAACAAGAAAACATGACAACGATGTAAGAACAATTGTGGCTGCTGATTTGTGATTAAGCATGCCCAGCCTGAACTGTATACATTATATATGCGCTGTGCAACGGGCGATAGGGAGAACCAACCGGTGGGGACAAGGCCGGTGACAACACACAGGTCTGTTCTAGACCCTGGGCAGATCTGGAGTAGACTGTGGGGAATTTTGTGCGAGCGATGAACGTTCGACGTGGGGTCAGGAACGGAAGGACTGCGCTTTTGGAGAGAAAGTCCGAGATGACGGCGCACGCTCGCTCGGAAATTGTTTTTCGCTACTTCCTTGTCGTTCCTGTTCCTGATCCTGTTCTTGGTCCCGTTCCTGTTCCTTATTTTTCTCCATCCTTCCTCTTCGTCACCATCCTCGTCCCTTTTTATCCTTATCCATCTCTCTCCTCTTTCTTTCGTCCACCCACCACCACCTCTGTCTCTCTTCCACGTCCTCTACTAACACCTCCCTCCACCCGTCCGTCATGTCTATTCCAGACAACCCGTTTCTGGATCCAAACAGGATAAGCAGTCACTCCTCGACGTCCTCTCCTCCGAGAAACAGCTTGGAGCCATCGATCACTCATCCTTCCGTATCCATAGGTCAGCCGTCGGCCATCCGATCGAATCCAAGTAGTGCCACGCGGTCCCCACCATCGCCACTCCGGCCACCGACGATGAGAGTAAACTCCTTACCGATTGTTTCTCCTATCGAGCGGACGTCTCCAGAGGGCCCTCTCACCCTGTCTTCACCTTCCGGAGCGGAGACTCCTATTCACCCGCCCTCGGCTCCGAGCGGCTTATCGGCAGGAAAGAACAAACGAGTGCAGTGGCCTGAAGAATTTGGGAAAGACAATCCAATCGCGATGTCTCCACAGACTCTTGTCGACCAGGGCGGACGGGAAGCCCTCCAATCAGCCCTTCAGAACTTTTCGGCGTACGACGAACCAACCGAGGCGAGGAGGCGTCATCCGTTCTTCACGGGAAACAACATCGCCACCGATCCAGAATCTCAAGTATCAAGCGAGGTGACGACCAGAGCGCCGAGTGTGGTATCAGATGGGGATTATCAACAGGCTGAAAACACTAATCTGATGGAGATGTTTGTAGATCCGTACGAGGTCGACGGTCTGCCTTCCGTCAACCCAGAACGGGATGTCGAACGGAATAGACAGGCGGCAGAGGCGCTCGTTAGAGCTCATACAACCGGCATGTTTGGCTTCATGCGTCGAAGGAAGAAATCTTCCAAGCAGGGACAAGACAACTTCACCGCTGGCGAAGATGGACTTTGGAAAGAGGCCATCGAACTTTCGAACAAAGATGAAGATGGCACTGGGGATTTCGGAAGAAAGCTCAGAGAAGGTAGGGAACCAGGTACGACGTACGAGAGCACTTTCGGTGTCAACCTTGATGTTCCACCGTCCGCCGCAATCGCTCGTGGCAAAGGAATCGTTGCTGGGGCGGGTGGTGTTCTCTCATCTTTGCTCGCACTTCAGAGCGGTCAACAGCGGGCCGAATCGGTCAGCATTGTTTCTACTCCCGCATCTTCTCGACCCCCATCCCGACGGAGTTCCACACTTTCGGACGACTCTGAGGAGGATGAAGAGGAGCGGACAAAGTTTATCAGAGAGCACCGAATCAAAAATGGCTGGAATCCGTTCGGAAGCGGTAGCGGTAATAACACACCAGGTCTCTCTTCGAAATACACTCGTCTGTCTTCTTCTACTACGACTCCCATTCGTTCATCTACCGATGGCAAAGACCAGCCCTCTTCGCCGGGGCTCAACTCATCTACTGGATCGAAAAATCATTCAAGGCAGTACTCCACCATCTCTCAATTTATTCAAGGCAGATCTACTGCGCCGTTGGGGTCTCCTCGCGCAGATAAGAAGTCACCTTCTGCAGACGCTCGATCGACCAAAGCCTTGGCTTTGGAGCCCGGTATGCTAGCAAGAAGACCGTCCAAGACGAGCAGGGTCAGCGCGGTGACCTCTCGGGTTAAAAAGCTAGGCGAAACCCTTGGGCTGGAGGTGGAAACGAGTTCATCCAGACCATACTTTGCAAAAAGCTCAGCCGGTGTATTTGGAGGCTTGATCGCTACTACAGTCAGTCTTTTTCCATGTTTTTCTTTGGAACACTGCCTAGACTTACTCACCTCACTCAACTCTTATGGGTTTGTTCATCAAACAGGGAAATCTTGCGGGAATTGCTGCTCCGGTCGCTTCTCAGCTGGCCCCAGATGCTCACCGACCGGGATTCCATCTCACCCGACTTTCTTCTCCTCCTCCTAAGCCTCCCAAATCGCCAAAGTCTCCAAAGTCGCCTCGAAGCCCGCCGTCGAACTCGAAACGGCCGTCTTCCTTCCATAGTTTCTCTCATCGTCCTTCATCCATCACTTCCAGCCCAACGACAAGTACTTTCCCTACCAACAAAGACCTTGTCGAGTCACTTTCGGCGCCTAATAGTCCAGATGCTGGAGATCTTCATCTTTCTCAGTTAGACCCACCCCCGATCTCGATCGGTCCTCCCGTTCGGCCTCGAACGACCTCGCCTGGCCATCCCATGGCCCGTTCTTTCACATTAGACCCTCCTTCTTCGACTCCATCCCGACCAGCCGGAGCAACTCATTCGACGTCGTTCTCTGAAAACGCAATGAAACGTCGGTCGGCTTCCGGATTCAAGCAAATTGAGAGTCTGGCACTCAACATGATGACTGCCCCACTCAAATTGACAAAGTCCAAAGCGGCTACCACCCCGGACTCGAGGGCTAGCGGAGAGTATGCCGACTACTTTGGACATCATCAGAAAAGCCCTAAGCCAGTGCTCACCCAAGAAGAACGGGAAAAGAAGGAATGGGAGAAGGAAAAGCGAAGGAGAAGAAAAGCGAAGGAAAAGCGAAGAAGAGAGCAAATCTTCATCACTCAGCATGTGGCTGCCATCCTGGAGAGGCAGGACTTCTTGTTGAAACTGACAAGAGCGTTAATGTGTTTCGGTGCACCTACTCAGTGTGTATATAGCCTTCTCTTGTTTATTACTGTGCCTTCTCCCAATATTGATTCTGGTATTGGTCTTATCATGATAATGAAAAACATCAACAATCAGTCGGTTGGAAGCCCAGATGCAGGCCACTGCCCGAATTCTGGAACTCAACTGTCAAATGATTCTCTTACCAGGGATCTTTCTTGTCAGCTTCGGTGATCCTGCCACTCATACCTCGGAAGTCAAAGTCAGTCTGTTTTTCTGAATTCATCTATTGTTCTCCAATCCTTAGTTATCTTACAAATATCTCGTTCTTGTTTAAATTAAGTTCTTGAAACAAGCCAACGGATTGGATCTGGGAAAGCTTTTAGATGCACATATGGTGTATTATCAAGTGAGTTTCATCAAATGTCGTAACTCTGATTCGATTTCCAAGCTCATCGTTTGACTATCTATTAACCCTCCTTGCTAGGTCGTGCATGACAAAATGGGTGTTACTGAGGCCTCTGCCAAGTTAGACGAGCTGATGACATCCAAAGCTGCATACAAACTTTGGCAACAACTTCTTATCGGTGGTCTCGCCTCGGCATTTATTCAGCCCAGCGCTTTCTATGGTTCCCTAATCGATTGTCTGGTCACCATTCCTCTCGGCATGCTTCTTGTTCTTGTCCAGGTCTTGGTCAGTAAGAACGACCTGTACAGCAGTTTGTTTGAGCTCGTCATCGCCAGTTTGAATGCATTCCTGGCGGCCGCACTTTCAAAGACGTACGTTTTTCTTCTGCCTATTTTCACGAAATCAGTCTGTGTCCGCCCTCTTTATATGTAGCCTTCTGATCCTCAGCTCTGCATCATCTCTTCCAGTGGCGTACTCTGCTTTTCGGCTATGACTTCAGGTAGAGCCATTTGTATTTTGTTGTGCTATCAAATATTTCTTTTCGATGACTGATATTCTTCTTCATTTTTTCCTTCTTTAGGCTCTGTCGTCTTGATCTTGCCAGGATATATCGTGTTGTGCGGTTCTCTCGAGCTTTGCAATAGGTCTATCATCTCTGGCTCTGTCCGTCTTGTCTACTCGGTTCTCTACTCTCTCTTCCTTGGCTTTGGCCTTTCCATCGGCTCAGAAATCTTTATCCGAGTTACCGGCTCGAGCATCCCATATGCAAACGAATACCAATGTACCACACTCCGGGCGAATGCTCCTTGGTATCGGGCTACGATCTCTCCTTGGTTCTGTATGTCTTGCTCGTCACAATCTATCGCCTACCGAGTTAGGACTGTTATATAGAGACAGATCATGAATTGACTGACACACACACCTTATCTCCATCGTCGTTCTTCCTTCTCAGTCTTCCTCACGGCTCCAGCCTATCTAGCTTGTCTAGCACTCCGAAACGGTCAACCCATCCGACGGAAGGAACTGCCTGTGATGATTTTGACAGGTTGTGCAGGTCAGTATCTAGCTTCACATGCTCTTTTGAGTCAGACATGTAAATATACATGAGCTGAGTTCGTTTTCATTGATCCGGCTTAGGTTTCTCGTGCAATTACTTTTCGGGACGGGTCTTTGTCAACCGACCGGACATCACCTCTGTTTGTATAGTGTCCTCTACATTTCTGTTGAGATTGTTCACCTAGCTGACTCGCTCATGTTGCACAGGCTATCGGAGCTTTTGTCGTCGGTCTCTTGGGAGGTCTCTACAGTAAATTTACTAGAGGTTCCGCTTTCGTTATCATGGTACGTTGTACCCTTCTATTTCTTCAGGTTCACGAAGTAAAGATTGTTCTAACAGTGAATTCGTTTTGGGGTTAATTCGTGATATCAGGTGGTCGGTATTCTCTTTCAACTTCGTGAGTCGTTCATTATCTCTCAACTTCCGACTGTCTGCGCATTTTACGATATTCATCGTTCCTGTCTATTGTTAATTTTTTTAGCCTCTGGTCTATCAAACGGAGGTTTGTTGAGATTCGCAAGTGAAAGTACGAGTGGTACAACGGACTACTATTCGTCTGGTTTCTTGGTGGCTGAACAGCTCATCCAGACGGCTATCGGTTTAACGTATGTTGGCCATCTTCTTTGTATCCGGCTTTTTCTTTCTGAACAAAGTCACGTCGGCTGATTCCTTGCATTTTCTATACTTTCATGTCGCTGGTTGCAGTGTGGGATTGTTTGTCGCCGCTGCAGTCACAAACTTTATCGGAGGAGGCAGAAGGCGAGGACTCAATTTGTCTTCGTTCTAAGTCCTTCTCCCCATCTTCCATCTTCCTTCTTTATCTGCATTCTTTTTGTAGTCCAGTTTCCTTGCCATATATTATTCTCGAAATGTTTCTCAATCGTTTCTCTATCATTTCTATCTTCGGTTTTTGTCTCTTTGCACATCATGTACCATAGACCACTCATCACAATCCACAACGTCCATCTGTGCTTTTTCCCCATCACTATCTTTTACTCTCCATATTGTTCCAAATTTGTCACTCCTTGCCCCATCCCATCTCATCTGGCTACGTCATGTCTTTAACGCTCCTTTCACTCCATTGTTCATTCTCGTTTTCTTCTGCTCCTTTGTTTCCATACGTTGCTCGAATAGATAAATCCCTTCTGTTGGCCGATGATCACAGAACTTAGAGATCAGGCCCTAGAGGTTGACTGTTATAGGTTAGACGGGGGTGTTGTTAGATGTCGATAGAAAAGGACGGTGATTTCTTTGGAGACGAGTCCATCCGGATCTACTACTTTTCTCTCGTTCTCAATCATGTTAGAGTTTCATTCTCTACTCGTGTATCGCATGTTGTCGTCCTTTCTCTCTCTCCTCTTTTGTCGATCAATCGAGCAAAGTAAGATAAAAGAGATGCAATCGCATTGCGAAGGAACGAGCATTCTTTTTATATCTTCAAAAGTGAAATAAAAGGGAAAGGGGGTTTTTTTTTCTATTTTCTTTTTCGGGTTTACTGGCACAACATAGTGGAAGAACGGCAACAGACAGACGACTGAACGAATGAGTCTGAACCAAACATAGAAAAGGTGTGTGTGTGTGTGGGTGTGTGTTTGTTTGTGAAGGATGAAACCAAACAGAACAAAACAAAACAGGATAGAAAGAGAACGACAAGAAAATGAATGGCATAGTACATCGCTTTACCCTCCCTTATCATAAGAAAGGAAAGGAAAAGAAAAGGAAGAGAACCCGCTTAGAGGAGAGTAGTATCGACAATGATACCAGTGACCTGATAAGGATCGATGTTGGAAGCAGGTCGCCTGTCCTCCAAGTAACCGTAACCCTGGGCGGCAACGTGTCGGGGAATTCGGATCGAAGCTCCTCGATCAGCGACACCGGAGGTGAAGTCTCCAATGTGTCCGGTCTCGTGCTTTCCGGACAACCGCTCCTCGTTACCCTCACCGTACACGGCAATGTGCTCCACTACGTATACATAGAAACAGGAAGAGATAAGTTATCAGGCACTTGGCAAGCAAAGTCAGAAACCAATGGAAAGCAGACGTACAGTGCTTCTCGCCAAGCTTCTTGATGGCCTCTTCGATAGCCTTCATTCCTCCAGGCTGTCGCATGGCCTTGGTGGAGTAGTTGGCTAGTTGATTTCGTATGATTCGTCGATTTCGCACTGGTGAGCAAGGAGAGAAACGAGTGAAGATACTTTGAGGAGATACGTACTGTGGCAACCAGCACCGTTCCAGTCTCCGTCCTTGAAGATCTTGGGGTGGAAGGTGACCTTGATTCCCCACTCCTCAGCAACTCGGTGCAGAAGGAATCGCTGTGTATCGGAAAGACGACATGGTTAGCTGATTGGACATCGACAGAGATAAGCGGACAGAGATCAGACACATACAGCCATGGTCAACTCGTCACCCATCGAGACACCCTCGCAGGGTCCAACCTGGAACTCCCACTGGGAGGCCATGACCTCAGCGTTGATACCACCAATGGTGACACCGGCATACAGACAAGCTCGCTAGATGAACAGATACGAAGAAAGAAAGGACAAGTCAAGATCGAGACGTGTCTACCATCAGTCCAAGGCCTAGAATGGGATTAACCAGGCGGGCCGTCGACGTACGTAGTGAGCCTCGATCAAGTCTCGAGCGAACACCTTTCCAGTTCCAACTCCACAGTAGTAGGGACCCTGAGGACCAGGGTATCCACCCTTGGGCCAGTGAAGGGGCCAGCCATCGGCATCAAGGAGAGAGTACTCCTGCTCGAGTCCGAACCAGGGCTCGTGCTGTGAGAAAAGATGTGAGAACAATCGACGTCTAGTCAGCACCTAGAGCACAATGGTAAATGGTGAAAGCATAACAACGGACCTCCTTGGCGGCCTCCATGGACTTTGCGGCGTGATGCCTGAAGTTGGTCCGGTTGGGGGTTCCATCGCTGTCTGTACAAAACAAGTTGTACGAGAACGAGAAGGAGAGAAGTCTCGGTGAGGGGGAAAAGTCTTTTTTCTTTTGAAAAGAAATGATAACAAGACACGGTATCGTCACCGACTAGGGCCGGAACGTACTGAAGGTCTCGCAACTGTTAGTTTCGGAAGGAAAGAAGGAAGGACAAGGGTCAGTTAAGAGTTCGGCTACGCGAAATGAGAAAGACGATGGATTTGTTTTGAGAGCAAAAGAATTTATACGAACAGAACCAGGATGTTGTCTCCCTTTCGGAAAGGATCCTTGAAGATGGCAACAGGCCTCACTACAAAAAGAGTCTGATGCTCAGAAGTTGTCATAAGAATGAATGAGAAACGTCAAGATGGAACGTACAATAAACATCAGAGTCGTGTCCGGGGGCCTGTCCAGTCGAACTTCCATCGAAGTTCCACTCTACAAGAAAGATAGAATGAAGGAGCAAGGGGATGTGAGTAGGTAGATCAAGAGCACAAGTCATCTATCGTTCCGGCAAAACGAACGAACCCTTGAGCTCCGAGACGTTAGAGACGGGGTGATCGACCGTCTACAAGTAGAGAGAAAACAGAGGATAAGTGTCCGGGGTTTGTTGGGCGAGAGGGAGATAAGGCTAGGGAGGGGATAAGGAAAACCTTTTCGGGCTACCCGAAATGAATCCGAAGCCAGAAGCCCGGACGTATTATCGTCCCTCCCTATCATGAAGATGTTCTTGCCGAGTGAAAGAATCAACGATCTCAAGATGAACTCACAGCAGTCTTGCATCTATTTGGAGAGAGAAGAGAGAATTGCAAAAGAGCCAGACCGTCAGTTTGCCGCAGAATTTCGACCGAATGACGTGTTTCTTAAACAAGGCAGACGAGCGCCAGAGGGAGAGAAAGAGGCCCTGGAAAGATTTTTCAAATAAAAATACAGCGGCAAGACAATTAAGTGTACGTACCTCATTCCACCGACACCATCGACCCAGATGTCTGTTTGTTTGCCATGTCGAATGAAACAGGATCAGACGTGATTGAATCGGAGGGAGAAGAGAAAAAGGAAGGAAAAATGAGAAAAAAGAAAATAAAGCGAAGGACAAGGAAATAGACTGAATGATGACTCGGAACGAACACTCAGCCATGATCTTTCCTCCCTGATCAAGCTCCAAATACGGAGCGAGAAGGGTGGGGTTATGCGAATAGGAGGGAGCTTCCGACATGATTCAAGAGAAGAGACAGACAAACAGCAACAAAGGCAAGTTGAAGGACGGAAAGAAGAAAACGAAGATGATGGTAGAAGGTAAGAACGGGAGAAAGCCGAAAGATGGGAAGGAACCGCTTGCGCTATGACCACCTTTTTTTTCCATTCAGGCACAATTCCGCAGCTGAATTCTCAATTCAAATATTTTTCATTTTCTCTATCTTTTATTTCCAATTCGTCTAATCCTTCAAATTCCTTCGCCGGGCCTGTTCCTTCCTCTCGGCCAGAGGTCGGTCCGTTGGGGGCGCTGGTCGCTTGGGCGCATACACATCAGACATGGTCAGAGTATGCGCTTACAGGTTGCACACACAGATGTCAGTGTATCCAGTGGACATTGTGTAGAGTGTAGGTTGCTCGGTGGACTCGAGGCAAACGCGCTAGCTACCACGGCGATAAACCTTAGCGGCTCGTTAATTCTCCGTGCGGTCTCCCTCAAAATTAGACCGCCAGAAATGCTCGAGTCGCCCAAAGCCGGTAGTTTAGGTCGTGTTCCATCTTTAGATGAAGGTCAAACGATCAAAGCTGCTCAAGATAGACCAGCCGTTCGATGTATCAACCGATGGTCATCAGCTGATGGTCGAGACAGCTGTCTGTATCGGATCCGGTGGATGCTTATCACGCTCCGATAGAGAGCTATTTTCTTATTCTATGATCATGTTCTGTTGAGCTGAGCTTGGAGACCATTATCGCTCATCACACAATACTTTATTACACGACCCTTACTTGGTAATCATCTCCTCCCTCTCCTCCTTCTCCTCCTCCTTCTCCTCTTCATCCTCCTCTTCATCCTCCTCCTGCTCCTCTTCACTCTCAATGTCGTCCTCAGTTTTATCGTCGTCCTCTCCCTCACTTTCGTCCTCGCCTTCTTCCACGCCGAGAGCATCAAACATGCTGGTAAACCCGCCTCGCTTCTTTACAGGCTGCTGAACCTCAACCTCCTCCTCATCTTCTTCATCTTCCTGCTCCTCTTCTTCGCTCGTCCCTTCTTCACCTTCACTCAATTGTTCTTCCTCGCTTGATTCTTTGTAATCCTCCTCCTCTTCGTCTTCATTGTCTTCCCGTACGCCTAGCCAGATCCCATTGGCTCCTTCAGGATCCGCCTTGAATCTCCCAGTAGACAACAAACCAGTCCGATCTTCAGCTGACGTAGTCTTGACCTCTACATCTGCACTTGGACCGGCTCGGGAAACCTCGGAAGAGACAGGAGGCGCGCGAAATGACCACGGAATACGTGCCTCTGCAATAGACCGGAGGACTTGTATCGGGAAAGAAGGAACATCCGTGATGAAATAGATTGTTGTCAGAAGTCCAGAAACGACTAGTCAAATGAAGGAAAGAACCAGATAGAGTTGAGACTCACTGTGGTTACCAGCTCGGTTGAAATCAGGCCGACCAGCTTTGGCAGTCACTGATAATATCATCGCCAACATAAAAATGATTGTACGCTCGTTCAGATCTTCGTTCGTGGCTTCACCTGAAGGACTAGCAATTGATGAAAGAAAGCACGGAACTCACGGAACCCTCTCTCCAACGCCCAACCTTCCATGATCATTCCCGTCGTCCAGACCTCCTCTTTCGTTCGGCCCCCTCTGACCAGACTTCCAGGTCTCCATGTCTTTTTATCCTTCATCTCCTTCTCCTTATCCTCATCCTCATGCTTCAAACCAAGAACACGCTCAAGAGGCATCAGCTGACAAGCCAGCCGAATGACCGAAGGCAGAGCAGGGATCGTCGAGATCGGAAGAATAGAGGAAATTGCCTGGAGCTCGAACGGCGTCATCGATGGTAAGACCAGTCCGGGGGAATCTGCTAGCCGGATCTTTTTGAAGGAATTTTGAACAAGTTAGATCAGCACGAGAGACATGACGAGATTCGACAAACGTGTTCAAAGATACGGAGCGTTTAGATACCTCTTTCGTCCAAAAGATTGTCTACCGAGCACAATTCTCAAAGTCAGCTAAGCTATTCGTATTAGATGGAAATCCCTTGAGGAATACTCGTACCTGTAGATGTTTCGTTCTGAGCGGTCGCCAAAGAGAAGAAGAATATGAGACATGTTTCTTCTACTTGCAATCAATATGATGTTGATTCAAAGAGCAGATCTTCTTGACTTACTTTCCAGGCGTTTTAGATGCTCTTACTTTGCTCTTGCCCACCAAGGCATTTAGCAAAGAGCTCTTTCCAACATTTGGTTGTCTGTTTTTAAGGAAAGATGCGTTATGATTCGACCGTTCAGGAGCATAATTGACAGAGGAAAAAAATTAACTAGACATACCCGATCAGCCCAATGGTCAAATATTCTAGATTCGCTTCCTCGTCCGCCTCTTCTCTTGTCTGAGGGGCGTCGTGCTCGTCTTGACCTAAGTCTGTCACAGGTTTAGCCGGTTCAGGATCAGGTTCCTCCAGATCCTTCTCTGCCAAGAGTGAATTCCAATCAATCTCTCGTCTGATCTTAGGGCTCCATTGTTCAAGTCTCTTTCGGTCGGCCTGGACGGCAGGTGGAGGAGTGAGTAGTCGAACATGGGCTCTCTTGAGAGAGGATACTAGAGTGGAAAGTGAGGCTGGTGGAAGATGTGACTTCAAGATCGATCTCGTACCTGTTTAAAAACAAGTCAAAGTAAGCGGTGGGTGCGAACCTTACCAACGCGTAACTTTCCTTGAGACTGAACACAGAAATCGCACCTTGAGCCCGTTTTTCCCTTCGGTAACTCTCCAGACAAATCACATCCCATCCCCATTTCTCGGCCCATTCTTTCTCACACCACTGGACCCATCCTGTTCTAACGTCCTCTGGTACGAGATCACACTTTGTCAAGATCAAGATGACCTCTTTCTTCGGTTGCAAACTCGAGATATAGTCTTGCATCGATGGTGGAAAATGAAGAGGCGGACATCGGATATCGATCAGGACTAGAAGGATGGGCGACGCTTCAGTTGTTCGCCACAGCTGACGATACACTTCTAAGTTTCTTTCGAAGTAGGCTGAAAGAGAAGGGAAGCGAAGATACCCCAAAGAGAAGAATGATCAGCTCGGTCTTGAGATCCCTTTCTTCGGAAAAAAAGAAAAAAAAAAGAAAGGAAATAAAGAAAGAAAAAACTCACTCGTGGATTTTGGCCAGCGAATCTGTTGGGATTTAACTTCTCTGTCTTCCTTCCCGTCTTCTCCAGCTCCGTCTATCTCTGCTTTCTCTTCACTCTCATTCTTCTCCTCAGTCTTTCTCCATCTTTCCACACATTCATCCATTCCGGCCAACCACTTTTTAAACAACCCCGCCTCGTTCGCCTCCACTTCCTTCTTTGTCATCTCATATCTCCACTTTGGCCGTCTCGGGACGGTGAGTTGCTTTGTCAGCCCAGATTGACTGATCAGCTCGATTGGAAAGGTTGAGATCTCGTCAGGCAGCGGTCGATCCAAAGGGAGGGTCAACGAGAGCGTCTTTGAATTGGCCAGATACTGATAATGGTTGTTCAATCAACGGTCGGTCGGATGTCAGCCTTTGCCCCAACTGGTGCATTCCTAGAATGTACAAGAGATACTGATTGAATAAGAGGAGGAGACGACAAACCTGAGGGGTCAGTGGTAAGAACTTTGAGACCAACTGCTGAGATCTCGGAGCATTCGCAGTCGTCTCCCGGATCCTTCCTGGGTTAGGTTTCCTTGTATTAAATGGTTTCGGTTTATCGGGAGGATCAATATCTCCCCTCTTGATCGCTCGTTTCTCTTGGAGTTGAGCTATATAGAAGCATACAGAGTTAGTTTTGATGTGTCAAGTGTACGGCAAAGCTGGCTGATCGTTCGGTTGGTTTGAGGAAATAGAATGAGCCTTACCCTTCCGTTGTCTTCGACCCGGTAAAACCTAGAATTAGTCAATGTACCCTCTCTTCTCTAGCAAAGAAGATGAATAAGTCGAGCAGCAGGTACTCACTTTGTAGATTGTGGTTTTCTTTTAGCCATCTTTTCGTCTCGGCTTGAACGAATAACTTGATGAGAGTACGGAGTATTTCTTTCTTCTAATATTTCTTCGAGTGTTTCCAAGTTTTTGAATACTGTTCTTTCTGCGGTGTGGAGATCACATGACGTAATTAACCCTAGAGCCGACTGGCAAGATTAGATTAGATTTCCCTGTCGACTCATTCTTTTCTTTGCACAAGCTCTCACACATGATCACGTTATCGATCAATTCAACAGGCTTGCCCAGAGCCAGTTCCTAAACGAAACCAAACACCGATCGAGACATATATGAGATTTCTTTTCCTTCCAGAGAAGTCGAATCAAGACCGCTGATCATGGAGAAAATAGAGCAAAGATTGTAGTGTAAGAACAAGACTCGTGTGCATTGTGATAGATTGGCTGAGTTGATGGAGAGTAGACAAAAGATAAAAAAGTGGTTCATGAAGGACGAAGGAAAGGAGAATGCATGAGGAGGGGAATCCAGCATATGCTCTGGAACACAAAGCTAGAGGACAAGTTTGTTTTTGGGAAAATGCTGATATTGAAAAACGAGAAGGAAGTAAAATAAAATAAACAAAGCCTGATCCGTAGCCCAGGTGATGAATAGAGATGACCAAAAGACAGAAAGCAAAAGAAATCGAAAAAGGAAGCTAGTAGAGAGAAGAAAAAAGGGAGAAGAAACGACTAAATAAGAACATACACACGAAACAATGTGCGATCAACGACCACCGCCACCGCCACCGTATCCACTCCGTTTGACGACTTTGGCAAAAATTCGACCTAGGGAAACCACATTGCCTACTAGAAACCCAACCACACCTACAAACACCATGACCACCAAACTTGAGAAAGTTGAAAGCATACGACACGCAATATAGATGAGTATCAAATGGTTAAAAATTCTCTGATAGGACAACAAATGAAGGAGAAACGTACCCTATCTGATGATCGCACACTCCGGGGGCATAGTTTCGTTCTATCGGTTGCGTCAGATGAGTCCACCATTTCAAATTGGTAGATACGCAAAAGAGCGAAGTTGTGAACAGGTCGGATATCACGAGTGAGAGAAGCGAGGACCACAAAGAGATAATGATGAGCTCGAAAGAGGTAAAGAGGATCTTGGATGGAAGAGACCACAGCCCCAAAGGCGGTCCAAAGTATTCAACGTAGACCACTAAGACGACGTGAATCAGGGTGATAGGAGAATATATGATGGCCACTGCGAAGATTCGTTACAAGAGAAAATGTTAGCATCCAAACAATGTCACATCGTGATGGACAACAGCATAAAAAGAAGAATGAGCAAAAGAAGAAGGAAGACCAACCAAGGGGACTACTTCCCGTCACACCCGGCAAACCGGCCGCCCGTTCTAATGCCCTAATCTTGATGCCCAACGCGAGGGTGCAAACCGCGAGTGAAAAATTAAACAATCGGATGACTAGAGGTACCCATGTGTTGTAGAGCACATAATCCTGAATCCTCTCCCACCAGCTTTTGCTATTTGATCCTTTAGAACCCCCACTCTCCATATCGGTGCCAGAGAATCTACGAAGTCGTTCTGGAGCTGCATAAGGGCTCGACCAGCCGGGTGTTTTAGAATGATGGGCAGAATGTAAGAATGGTTGAGGTGTAGGCAGAGCAATCCGAAAGGACGGTTTCGGATCTTTCCTAGATTTATGAGGTGTAACTACTGCGGGGGGGAGGAGTGGAAGAGGAGAAGATTCATTGCCCTCATCCGGGTTTCTCAGCGGATCTACGTCGTAAGAAGTTATCAAATTGTTGGGCGGCCGATCATTTTCAGGAGAAGGGACTCCAACCTCTAACCGACCTTCGTTTAAACCCAAATCAATCGAGTCAGAAGTATCTGGAAAGTAGGATTTTGTGCCCCCTCCACCAAACGGTGTAGCCCATCTAGTATGACTCTTGGTCCGAGACGGATTGAATGGCCACCATTCGCCACGATCTGCTCCGGGAAGCTTGGACGGTGGCGGCAACGGCGATTCGGGTAGTCCAGCAAGTTCAGCTCCTAGCGATACAGGTCGGCTATGCTTTACTCCAAACATTGCATCATTGAATGTGTTCCGGCGTAGACCCAAAGGCCCTGTGGAATTACTAGAAAAGACGGGCTCTTCTGAACTGTATCTCTGATTGGTAGTGGAGAGTGGGAACCCAAACAGAGGCGGGACAGAATCTTCTTCTTGGCGTAAAGCGGTCCTATCCTCGGGCGATAGATTTGAGGACCTCCGAACGAATTCTGCAGAAGAAGAGCGTGAGAGATGGTTGCGAGGAGTTTTAGAAGGTGGTAAAGATGTGATAGGATAGCGTTTGGAGATGTTGCTGTCTGTTGGCTCGCCAGATGTTGAGAGAGGAACCTGAGGAAGAGGAGTGCTGGATTCCGGGGGTGTATCAGGTTCATTATATGCGAATGCTGTTTACATGGCGGCATTCGAGAACAGAATGCATACACCAATCAGCAAATTAAGATAAGACGAACGAGATTAGAAGCGATGGAGAGTGTTGAAAGAAAAATACGAGTAAAGAAAGAGAAAGAGAGAGAGACGTGGACACCCCAGGGCATGTTTGGCGGACCAAACACGAAGCTTGCTCCAAAGAACAGAGAGCCAGGCTGAGATGAACATAATCAGGATGGCGCATATCGACGAATCGGTTTGATGAACCAGTTCACTGCCAAGTGACAATAAAGTACGTGACACATCCTCGAGTAGAAGAAGAAAGAAATCGAACAAAGAAAACAGAAAAAAAAGAAAGAGACGACAAATTAGAAGAGCAAGAGAGAACGATATACTTACGCGGCCGAGTCTTCACCCTTCGCCTGCCAGCACCCTCTTGACTCCGTTTCCATGTGCTCGGACCTGCCTTCGGTATAGAATTTCGTTTCTTGAGACTAAATGAGGTGCTACCAGACTTTGACCGAAGAAGCTGAGTAGACGACCTGCTGGCTGAGGTAGATAAATTCGAAAGTTGATCTGTCGACCGCTGTGCAGGTGATGACTTTGGAGAAGGCGGATTGGCCAACGTTGCTGTTGACGAAGGATCTAAGGATGAGCTTGGTGAAGACTGTTTAGGGGTAAAGCCCATAAGTAATCGGGAGACGAATGAAGTCGAGACTGAGAGGGAGTGACGACGATCAGAAGGGCTTGTGAGGTAGAGAGAAAGAGAGCAGGGGAGAAGAAACCCAAAGAGGCTATGATGGTAAAAGTAGAGTGTTGGTCAGATCTAGCCGGTATTTTGGGAGGTGAGAGAGCCGGCCGATAAATATACAGATTAAGTAAGCAGGATTTTCGGCCATCTCCTCCGGCCGGGCTGTGCGGAAGTCACTCGATTACCTCAGTAATCATGTGTACCCTTAATCAACAAATTTCACCTTAGACAGCTCAAATCACCTTCATTCAAATATAGTGACGATCAATACCTTGCGTCCTCCATTCATTTAACAAACACACACAATACCTTCTCTTTCTTTCTCTCTCTCACAGATATCTTACTTTCTCTCTCTGTCTTTCCTTGTGCTTCTTGGCCAGAGACTCGATCCCTGTCTGTTGATATTCCTCTCTGATCCCGTTCGATCGAAAAAGTACAAGTAGGAGCCATGTCTAGCTCAGTCTCGATGTATGTCAAACTCTTTCTGTCTTTCCTTGGCCTGCTCACCTGGTCAGATCTGTCCCAGCTTCTGTTTGGGCTATGTTGCTTACTCAACCTCCCCTCCTTTCATCACTTAGCCCGGCCACGGCTGCTGTGGGAGGTCTCTCAATCACTGTACGTGTGAAAGTTCTTCTTTGATATCGACCGATGCACGAACAGACAGGGCACTGTTCCTTCTCTGCCCTCGTTATATATTTCTGACATCGCCCTTGATATGTCTCTGTGCAACCTTTCCTAGATGCCGGCCACAAATGCAGCTGCAACGTACTACAAGATTGCAGATAACAACTTTGTGACCTGGGGTTGGAATATGACTTCTGTCTACGTAAGTCGAACATCGATCTCCTTGTCTCCACCAGTTTTGCATATTGAAAATCAAAAGGACTGACCACTTGATGCTGGATCCTAAATCTTGCTTTCAGAACACACCGACATCTCTTACCGTCGCTGCTATCGGAAAAAACGGAAATACATACACTATCTCCACAATTCCCGGTACGGCCACCAACTTTGTTTGGTCGCCATATAGCATCGAACAAACCAACTCTGTTCCCTGGGCGGTGACATCTTATACGGCAAAAATCTGGGATGATCGTGGTCCGACGGCTACAGCGGAAGGAGGTAAAATGAGCGTCAATAGTGGAATTACCTTTGCTCTATACAGGCCTCAGACTTACACAAGTTTATCAAGTGAGTATCTCCCTGATTCTTGTTGTTTGCATGAACTTGCTGACCCTTTTTGGCGTTACCCTCATTCTCCAACCTACAGATGGTTGGACCTGCGCTAGTTGCTCGTCCGCGCGTGAATTACTCTCCCAACCTGGTTTCTGCATGCTCTTCATGACTATTCTCACTATCTTCATCAGTGGGTGGGGTATTCTTGGTGGAGTAGGCAGACGCACGAGGGTTTGAGACTAGAGTCTTCAGGAATCTCTCATTTGTCCTTCATCCTTTGAAACTTTTGATCTAGCGCTGTCCATTGGCATATTTCGTTTTACTTTCTCTTCTTCGTAAATCCCATCATTTAACTCATCCTTTCTTCTATCTCGACTATTCTTTGTTTTTTTCTTCTATCTATCGGACACTCTATACCTTATTCAGCACTTTCTTTCCTCGTCATCTCGATCAATTCAATCATCCTACTGTCCGCCTCGGATTGTTTCTATTCAAACCAAACCCTGTCTTCCCCTTGCTCATTTCTCTTGAATTCAAATTTGAATCTCGATCAGAAGACACTTCACCTTCATTGTTGTTTATCTTGTTTGTAAGACTGTTTGGACTTTCTATTTCCCATCTTCACCTTTTCTTTTCGAAACGTCCTTTGATGATATCATATGCATATACCCACAAACGTAAAATGATTGAATGTCAGAGAGAAAGACATAACATTCAGTTTATCGTAAAAACGTGCGCGATTATGATCGTAGTGATTAGAAGTAGGACAAGATTATGATACTTGATCAATCAACTAAAGAAGAAGACTGTGACTAAGAAAAGAAAAAGAAAAAGAGCAAAATCAAACAGAAAACTATGAAAACCTAGAAGAGGAACATGTACGGAAGAAATGTCAGAGGGAAAGGAGTTCCAATAGAAGAGGAAGAAAGCTAAGAAGGAAGAAAAAAGCAAAGCGAAGACAAGTGCCATCATCTCCGTCTATCCTTACCGAACCTACCACCACCACCACCCATATGTTCATCTAACGATCCCGAACCCGAACCTACACTCTCAAAACTTCTCACCAGAGCCGATACTCTGGGTGGAGAACTCTCAAAGCTCGATCTCGGTCTGACTGGTAAATCGTTTGCTTTTCCTCTCGCCCCCACTCCAGTCATTGAGTTTGAGGTTGGAATTGAGATTGGAGTCGGGATCGAGATGGGGACAGGTCTGGAGGATAAAGACACTATGGAAGAGGATGATCGGTCGGAAGGAGCCTGTCGACGAGAGACGATTGGTGATCGAGTAGGTCTCGTGTCTGAAAGTGTCGATCGAGGAGGTAGATGCGCTATAGAGAGGGGTCGAGGTTGGATCCTCGATGAATGTTGGGATATAGGCGTCTTCTGGATGTTCGACCGAAAGGACGACGAAGAAGACGAGGATAAGGATGAGGCGATGGAGGTGTTGGGGGCAGACATCGAAGGTGAGATCCGGGGTGGAGCGCGAGTGAGCTGGCTTGAGTGTGATGCCGTCGGATCAGGTCTTTGTCGTCGTTGTTGTCGATGTGCAGAGATAGTGTGATGTTCAACTTGTTTTGGCGCACTCTCGGGAAAGCTAGGAGAGATAATGACTGGCGAATTGGGCCGAGGACCTACTAGCTGACGTCCGGAATATGCTGATACAACAGTATGCGCATCCCTATCCCTAGCACGTTCTGCTTTAGACGAAGACCGATCAGACAACACAACCTCTTCCAGCTGAGCGGCGCTGGCTTTCCACTTCTTCGTGAAAAACCCAAAGATCTTGTTGGTCAATGACAAAGAAGGTTTTGAGACAAGCTCTGAAGGCATCGATTGGCTTTTCCGAAGGGGACTTGAACGATGATTTGCTCGGGCGAACGAAGAGCTTGAAGCTTTGTTTGGTAATATCAAAGATCTGCTTGGGTTCATCGAAGAACGTCGACGACGGGAAGGAGGGTTAGCCGCTTCGGCTCGCCGCCGAGTTTGTATAGAATTGACCCTCAGAATGAGCTTTTGGCTGATAAACAAAGTTAAACGTAGACAGGAGGAGGAGAGATGATCAGTCAACGGAAACACAGAATCCATATCAGAGCGAGTGCTCGACGTACCGGTCCCATTCATCCACTAAGTCTTTCTCATTGAGCGCCATCTCTTCGATAAATCGAGCGACCACTTTTTCTGGATTTACATCCGCATTCTTTTTGCCGCCTTCGGCATCCAAACAGTTCATTAAACGCCTCCAATCTCTCGGACCCCAGACATGATCCGCAAGACTGCGTTCCTGAATCTTTGCGCGTCTATCAGCGAGCTCTTTGAGGGATGAATGCGAGTTGAAGCTACCAGGGATTGAAAGCTCTTGTATTCGGTCTCTGAGCGTCTCATCATCGGAAGATTCAGCATCGGCAGCAATTTCTTGTTCAGCCTCCATAAGGAGTTCTGGGGCAGACATTATCGACATATTAGCATGAGATGCAACTGATTGGTTGAATTGAGAACGGATGGAAGTGTTGAGGTTTGATTGGCTGCGGATGGATACGGCTGAGGCCACAGTATTGTCGGGATTGAGTGGTATAAGCTCGGTCTCGACATAGTCATGGAACTATAGAAACGTGCATCAACAAGGAAAGTGAGCAGAAAATTAGCGCTAATCAAACAACTGAAGGAAGCTCACCAGCTTGAGAAAAGCAGTCGCCCGAGCAGCCTCTTTGGGGTTGTTACTGGTGATCTTGATGTACGTTTCGAGCTCATCACCTTCCTTTTCACCTTCATGCCCAAGGCTAACATCAATCTGACTAGACATATCTGATACACTTGCGTTGTGTTGAGGTTGCGAGGAAACAGTACGTTGACGAGCCGTCCAAGAAGGCATGATCTTGCTTGGTGCTTGAGATGCAGCATTGTTTCTTGATGACGAAGAGTGATTGAGAAAAGAAGGAACTGAAGGGGAAGGAGAAGGTGCGTTGGAAGGAGTTTGATGGGATTTCGTTGTTGAAGAATCAAAAGTCGAAGGTCTGATAGAGGCAGATGGCATGACAGGACCGGCGAATGTCGGAGCGACAGAACGAGTCGGCGGAGCAACGGTGACAGAGGGAATGGGAGAATTACGTGCTTTCAGCTGAGGTGCTCGAGAGGTTGCCAGATTAGGTAAAGCTGAAGGTTGACCAAGTCGGACTGGAGCTGACAGAGACATGGGTGCTTTGATCCGAGAAGATTGCAAAGAAATGAGAGACTGCAAACGTTCAGGTTCTTTCGGAAAATGTAGGCCACCTCTCAACGGCTTGGCGATTCGGGAAGTTCCACGTAAGGGGGCTGATGGGATAGACGGAAGGAAAGTAACGGAGGGAACAGCAGGCCGAGCCACCGTATCGGACAGTGTAGGTTGAGCAGGAGGGGGTGTGGACATGGCGACCTGACCACCAGCATGTCTTTTCCGGAAAAGCTCATTGATACCAGACAGCTTTTCTGAAGAGATCTTATTCGGTAACGGCGGTCGAATGGATGCGTCAGGAGAATCTGTTCGGAAGGTATCTTCTTGGATGGAGCGCTCTTGAATGATGTTTTCGATCTGGTCGTCCAAAGACTCATCAGAAATGTCGTTCAACTCCACAACGAAGTCCTGTGTCTTTCCAAGGAATGAGAAGTTTTGAGTCTCGGATACTGTATCGGAAGATACAGAGGAATCTGTAGATGGACTAGGCGATGGGGGGATGATTCGCGACCAGGATTTAGAAGCAGGTTGTGGCGAAGGTTGTTGGGCGACAAGAGCAGGTGTCGAGTGTATTTCTTCGAGTGCCTCAGCTGGAGGGGCAAGATCCACATGCAGAACTTTCATCAGCGCATCATTTGAATCAAGTGTTCTCTCAAAATAACACACATGAAACTCACTCTGACGAATCGACTTCTCCTGCTTACTTGTTTCAATTGAGTCTGCGCTAGCCTCAACAGCATCCTCCTCCATAACTTCATCTCCTTCGAACCCTTCTATGAACTTTTCGAGTCCAGAAGGCTCTTCTTCGCCGAAATCAAAGGTATCATCAAAGACACCGTAACCTTCTTCCCCGATAGCTTGCATCTCTTCAGCTAGAGACTGTCGCCTCTTAGATTTGACGGCTATGAAAGACTCTTCCGGCGATGTCGTCATTTTTTCGTCCCTGATATCTTCGACACCGTCCTCATCAACCATATCAGTGTCGATTGTGGCTTCCTTGATCTCCTCGGACCCGAAATTCTGATCTTGGTCTACATCTCGGACACCTCCCTTCATCGCCACTCCCTCTTTGGAACTTAGCTGTTCTGAATCCCTCTCTTTATGATTTGAAGAACGGACAAGAGTAACATCCAGAAGAGCATCAGTGGAACGTTCGATGGTTGAAACAAGCAGAGGAGATTCTAAAGGAGGATTGATGTGTATATCCTGTGAAGGTGGAGGTGAGAGAGATGGAGTAGTCGTTGAAGAAATTGCAGGCAAGGGGTATGGTTCGGGAGCAAGAGGGTGAGAGGACGTTTGCCACGCTGGGTTCGAAGAAAATATTGGTTGGTTGAATGAAGGTGATGCGGCAGTTATCTGAGGAGGGGGATTATCAGAAGCGGGATCGTTTGGGTTAAGAAACGCGAGGTAGTGATCGCCTTGATTGGTTCGATCCGTCTTCGAGAACAGTATAGGTTCGGAGCGTGCTGACTCAATCTCAAAAGATGGCTGGTCTACTTGAGGCTGAAGATCCACAAAAGTCTTCTCTCGCTCCAAACCTTCAGATGCAGGCTCCTGTCGAGGTACTAGCGATTCCTTACCATCGCTTATGTCCCTTCTTGGTTGTTCCTCCATTGCTTGGCTCTCTTCTGCGAAGATTGACTCCTCTCGGAAGAGAACTTCCTTTGATTCTGGTTCGTCGCTTGGAACCGCTAGATCAGGGTGCGAACAATCAGTCTCCGTTATGAGAACCACATCGGTTTGAATGCTGGCCTTGACAAAAGATCCAAAAATCTCCTGACTATCAACCGAATGATCCAAGATCCTTTCATCCGCTGACACTGGAAGGTTTTCCAAAGCGCCATGCGAAGATTTTGGTGGAACTACCACATCAAACCCCTCCGCCTGAATCGTTTCTGGGACCTCGTATGACTCCTTCTCCCTGTGTTGCTCCCCGTCCATCCCGCTTCCGACTACAATCTTTTCATTGCTCTTCACTTCCTCTTCGACATCTATCTGCTCAATCTGAGTGTCGGCGTGATGGCTCAGTACCACCGTATCATCATCCGTGCCCCCTGCCTCCACTTCGACTTCTACGTCATCGCTATCTGGGGACAGACTACTTCGAATCTTTCTTGCCCACTCGGAAACCCCTACATCCTCCTCATTCTCCGTTTCATCTCCCCTCTTCGTCTCCCACTGTTTGTTAAGCTTCTCAAAAACACGATCCACGCTATCTTTTCTCGATAAGCCTATACCGATGATCTTTTGGTCATCCTCCGAGCTACCAGAATATGAATCAGGTGTACCTGGAGGGTGGAAGACGTATGGCGAGAGAATAGGAGCTGGTGTGTGGTCCAAATTGATTGATTTCCTATCAAGGAAGGGTGTACTAGTTGGTGGACCATGCTGCAGAGCAATGGGAAGAGGATTAGGAAGGGGTGAAAGCGCTGGCTGGGGTGTAACAGACTCGGCAACAGGTTCTGAATATGGCGTAGGAGAGCGCAAGACGGGAGTTTTGGAAGTTCTTGAGCGAACAGAGGAGTTGGAAGAAACCGGTTCGGCATTTGATATTGATCCCCCTGATGATTTGAAAGGAAGAACGCTAGATCTTAAGTTGTCTTCCTCAAGATTTGAGGCGTGGTTATCAGGTGAGCTTGGTCCTGGAGTGGGGGTCTGGGACGACCTCGAATGGGCAGCTGAGAAGGGAGAGTAAGAGATCGTGCGAGTGACAGTAGGGGATCGAGATGAACCAGGTGGAGGAATGCTAAACCCCAAAATATTCTCCGCATCATCATCTAAAGAAAACGTATTGGGCAAAGGAGGCGAGAAGAAGGACCTCGGAACAGATAGTTCTTCAGTGCGTTTACGACTGGTCTGAGCAGATGAAGGCGGCACTGGTTTGTGCCAGGTATTTTGAGATGCGTACGGAGACAAGGTTGTAGGGAACGGAGGGTCTCGCAGACCAGGGATGAGCCCATTCGTAAATTCATTGAATGATCTCGACTTGGACCCAGGGACGTAAGATATGTCAGGGTTTTGGTCTCCTTCACTTTCGCTCTCTTCTTGGTGACTTGAGGCATCTGACGAAGGATGATCTGCGACGCCAAGATCCATCTCGAATCCAGGGTTTTCCCAATCATCCTCGGTCTTGACTATGTCCTCATCTGTATCCAACATAGCCAGTGTCCTTCCTTTTCTTCCAGAAACAGGATTTAGTACAAGCGCATCGTCTTGGTCAACCTCCTCACCGTTTGAAGAGTCGTAAGTTGCCTCTTGAAAATCATCTAGCACAGGAGGCTGACTTAAAATATCACTCCGGTTTCCAACTAATAGAATGGGGTCATCACCAGGACTAGGAGGTGGTAACGGAGGATCCGGATCCATCGACGTCCCCTTGGGGACAAAATCTGGAATCACGAACATGGGTGCTCTCAGAGGCTTTCCATTCACATGAGGGGTTGATCGGCGTCTCCTTCCAGCGGTTGCAGATGTATTCGCGGATGAAGTTGGATAGGATAGAGACTTGGAAAGAGGGTCGAGCTTCCTTCGATTCGAAGAGATTGTCGGCTTTTCTGTTCGTGGGGCTGCGTTGCGCCTGGCATGGGTAGAAAGCGACGGTTGAGGTGTAGAGAATGCGCCTGGTGGAGGATGAGACCGTCTCGTTTGCTTTTTGGATCGAGTATTTGGAGAAGTCATGTTGTATTCAGGTTGTTGCGATGCACTGCTTCTCTTTCGTACCCTGGAAGACTTCAAAGGAGAACCAGTAGGGAGATACGAGGTTGGAAAGTATGAAGCAGGAGGTGCAGCCGACGGCGTAGTTGATTGATAAGGGGAATCGGATTCTTCATCATCGAAGAACGTTTTTGCTGAGTAGCGTGGTTTGGAGGGACCGGCATGATGATTTGGTGTGGATGCTTGTGTTTCAGATACTGCTCTTCTCATTAGAGACGGATGTATCGGGGATTGTGGAACCTCTGACTAAACAAGGATAATGGGCCGAAATCAAGTTCAGAACGAGCCTATACAGCCAATCATTCAGAATAATTACTTGATTCAACATACGTTCCCCCTATCCATGAAATTGAATCCTGTGGAATGTTTAATGTAAGGATCAATCCCTTCACCCTCGGCTTCTTGACTACTTGGGGGTGTCAATAACTTTGAGTTTCGTGAATCTGAATCAGGGGACCTTATAGATTTCTCAACTATAACTGCATCCGTTGCTGATGGCCTAAAGAGGAGCGAACGGAATGGGGTCGAGTGTGTGAAGTATGATCAATGCCAACACACTCTTATACATCGATATCTGTGTTAGCCGACTAACCTAGGTTTCATGGAGTTTCTGAGGGTTGAACCCCTCGACACGACAGCATTATGAAAGCCAAACGGACCTCCTCTTCTCAGCCCAGAGACCCCTGCTCGATCTACGGGTGCCGGTTTAGCCTGATTCGAAGAAGTTGATGAAGAGGATGACTGAGAAAGAAGTATCCGGGGAACGATAGGAGACTCATACGCTCTGGGTGGATTGACCTCTCGAGGCATCTGTCGAGTCTAATCACCGAGAACAGAACGAAGAGGAGGGAATCCAGCTCAAGGGAATTTCTAGCTTAGAGAGAACTTGTTGTCTAGAACAGATCTTTTGCTAGAAGAGACGGCAGACTTGAGAGGATGACCGGGATGAAGAGAAGATCGTTTGGAGTTGGAAGCTGGTACATATATCCAAAACAAGATAAAATCCGACGCGTCCACTTACGCGTCGATCTTCAATCTATATCTAAAGGTCACGTTTTCTCAAGTCTTGAGATTTATATCCAAAAAGTACCTTCATCGATCGAAGAGACGTTGGTAACAGAAGCGAGGCAAATATAAAGAGCCGAGATAGATATTAAGCAGAGTATAGAGATATGGAAGAAGAGCAGTAAAAGCAGAGTCTTGATGTGAACGCAGAGACACGATATACGAATGAGGAGGTTTTCATCCTGAGCAGCAAAACGAGATAAGACAAGATCGATTGACAAGACAAAGTATAGAATGATAGATAGGCAAAGCAGTAAAAAACACGATGACTCTTAAATTCCTTATTGCTCGACCCCCATCCTTGAGCCTACCTCACTAGAGTTCTCAAGGTTACAGGTTCGAAGCTTTCTCTCCGTTCAAAAGCCATTCGTAAACCTTTCCTACTTGATTGGCCATATGAGCCTTTATCTCCCGCGGAGAGGCCTGTTCATCCCCACTAGAGGGGGGATTTACAGAAATATGAGGGACTTTCCAGGTACCAAGTAGTGCATTAACGAGTAATCGACATTCGTCTGCAGTGGTAGCATGAGTTAGAATCTCCCGGAGTTGAGCAACCTCAACCAAAGGGATGGATGTTGGAGAGGTTTGGAAAGCGTGTGCTTGAGCGGACGAAGGAGCCAAGTTGGCTGTATGCGAAGAGGGTTGATCCAAGGCAGGTTCCGGTGAGATCGATCCTATTTGAGGCCCCGTCACACGTCCTAGGTCAACGTCAGATTCAATCTCAGAGTTTGACAGCCCGTTCATTGACATCATATTCTTTGGTGATATTGGCTCCGAAATGTATTCAGGCCTTGTGAGAGCGACAGACGTAGACAGCGGAGAAGGTGGATCTGAAAGAACTGAAGGAGCCGGCACCCTATCGAACCGGAAGGACCTATTCGGCACCAATAATGATTGTCCGCCAATTACAGGTTCAGTTCGCAGAGTATCAACAGGATTGGTTGATGGTTGCCCGGCAGAGGGAGATTGACCAGTTGGTCGAGAAGTCAAGAGAACTGAGGGAGGTTCCTCACGGGTGGAGGAAGTAGGATTGGGAACCACTACCGGGGAAGGAGAACTAGACAAACCACGGCCCATCTCGGGGCTAATGTCTTCCGTGCTGGTCTTGAGATCCGACTTGAGCGTACGGGAATATGGACCAGGCTTTACTGTCATGGGAGAAGAACAATCGTTGACAGTGGGATCTCGAGTCTCCTTTGAAGAGTTCTTCATGACTTTGGAAACGAAGCTTTTCAATCCGCCGGATTTCTTTCCTTTGACAGGATCCATAACATCACTTGAACTGATGTTCGTCACCCGGGAACTGCTGACATTTCTTGATTGCGAAAAATTTGAATCAAGAACCACTGGAGAAGGTTGGTTAAATAGACCAATAAGATCAGATGACGGGTATGTTTGTGAAGAGCTTTTTGTTAGTTTTTCGTTGGTTTTGGCTTGTATAGAGGGAAGCTGTCCGTGAGCTGAGCGAGAGCCAGATTCGGTTTCCAACACCTCCTCTTCGTCAATTTCAGCGCGGTCCAAAAGCTTTCCAGAAGCAATCGTAAGTAATTCCGGTGAAACCGGGCCTTTTCCGTTTGAACTGTTGGATCTTGGATGATTCTGCTGTAACCCGTTTCGACTGACAGGGCTTCGGGACTTGGATGATCGGTAATCGACGTTGTTTTCCTTTATTTGTCAAAATCGTTGATGTAGCCCACAAGCAATACGAACAATGGCCGCGTGCAAAGCAGAGAAGAGCACATTGTCAGCTAATTCCGTGCGTTAAGATAGTGAAAGGGTAATCAATGTAGCTAAAAAACAAGAAAACTCACCGAACTCCTGAGTAGTGCGTGCGGCGTCAAAGTCATCTTTTTCGTGTTTTCCCCTTGGATGAGCTTGTCAAAGTGATCTTGTTTCGCTAGCGCTTGTTGTTCCCCCTCGTTTATCGTACTATCTTGATTGGCCGAACCGCTACTTACTCTCAAACTGGAATTTGATGGTATCGCGTCTTCGCCAACCCCTCGGATATAAGTACCTGTCTTCTTCCCTAAGCTCGCCTTCGAAGTTCCTGCTATCCCTACGATGCTCGAAGTGGAGCCATTATACTCAACTGAAGGTCTGGATCCTTTGGAAAATAGTTTGCTGGTACTCGAACTGGCGGCCGGCTCAGTTGATTTCCGGGTAGACGTTGAATTGACTGAGTCATATTGAGTAGAGGTTGAGGACAAGTCGATCACAGCAGTACTTGATGAATGTGGATCCCCGTGCTGAACTACTTCCGTAGATCCTGAAACAGCGATGTTTTGTGAGTGTTTACGGCTTGTAGCAGGAGCGCTTCGTAACTTTGAGGCCAGATGATTTTCTATAGTCTTTTTGACTAAAGATAACCGCGAGCCAAGAAAAAATGCATGTTAAGCTGGTAAGAAGAAAAGTAACATAGGTACTGAAAAGGGATTTGAACTTGCTCTTCAGCCGCTTCATCATCTCATATAAAACCTCATTATGACTCAATGCAGCGTACAGTTCCTTAGGACTCGCTTGAGACAGCATAGGATCATTGACCATCACCCTAGACAGAGAGGCCAGTACATCTTCGGCGATATATCTTCGTGAAAACATTATAACAAGTGATTAGCTCATGAGTTCGTTTAAAACATTAGGTGATTTGACAAGGAGATCATTCGCTCACTCTATGATAGCGGTCAAGTACAATGCAGCGGGCTCAACAATTCCTTCTCTTGTATCTCCACCTTTACTCTCCATTGCCTTTATAAAGGCTGCAATGGATCTGTCGTTCTTTTGTTTATCTCCGAACGTCTGCATTGCATTCGATGAAGAAGGGATTGATGACATCAGTCGACGTGTTTTTTCGAAAAAGACAGATTAAAAACAAAACTCAATCAGTACTATAAAGTAAGACCCTTCCGATAGAAAGACTCACAGAGTAGGTTTGAGTAATCGCTCTCATCAAATCCCACGCCTCCTTGAGAGGCCACCTTTGCTCAACATCATCGACATCATCCGATGCGTACACCTTTTCTTTTGTCCCTTGCCACGCCCGACCCTCTTCGCTCTCTGTCCAGCTCAGAAGCTCAAGCTCGGCCTCAGATATCGATTCACGACTGAGAGGAAGGGGGATAATGTATGGCACTGCCAACGTTTTGATTCGTTCTATCCATTAAACGATCAATGTAAGCGGTCACACCCGAGCAAAAAGGTTTCCATCAACATGGGAGTGAACTCACCTGTACTCAAGCCATGGGATCGTCTCAAGATAGTACCCAGCAGCTCATCCAAAAGCTCATTCAGAAACATCAGTGCTTGAGGTCCAAGCGAGGTCGGTCGGATGTCCGACAGCAACGCGTCCGCTAGAAGTGGTTAGAAGTCCTGAATCAGTCGAGTCTCCGAGAGGACGCGGACATGAAGAGGAGGATATAAGAGAGACACAAACCCGATCGGGCGGATACATAGCCAGCATCTGCACTGGGCCTCCTATTTAATGGGTCGAATCCCGGTGGAAAGAGTTGTCCCGAAGATAAGGATGGATCGTCGTGAGGAAGCGAAGACGGAGACGTCATAGAGACAAATGGGTGTACAAAGTCTGAATGGATTGGATCGAATCGAATCTATCGAAGGAAACGAAAGGATGTGTCAAGAAGGACAAATCGATTTCGTATAGGTATAGCCAGACGACTTGAAGTTCAGGATAAACCTGTTTTGAAAGGATAACTTGAAGAGAGAATAGACAAGCTGGAAGACAGATAGAAGTGAAGAAAGACATACTCTCTTTCCAGAAACTGAATGGACGAAGCGGTTGACCGAGACCACGTGATACGTTTTACCGGCCCGACTATGCGCCCAGGCCCGCTTGTATCAGCGTCCATCGATTCAGTTACACGTCCATCCGATCCTCTGAAAGAAGAGCGATGCGCTCAATTACTGATCTCATAGCGATATAAAGCACATCTTGAATGTTGAATGTAGGCTTTTGAGCATGGTCCGAGATGAGAGAAAGACTGCATATCGAAAACCTGGCAGCCTGTTGGCGCTCAGCCATCATTCTGCTGGTTTTGATCAATTGCTCATATGCCTTCCATATTCTTGTGGACTTCTCAGTACTATCTTCGTTGACAACACACTAACCACACTTGTTTGAACAGCTTCTACTATGTATAGACGGTTGTATACTCTCGTACCTTCGCCATTTTCGATAGAGCTGATGATGGGACCGGCAATCTGTATCTCCTGACATCTATTGTCTGCCCTGGAAACTGATATTGGCTGTACCTTTCGAGTCGTGTTGGCCCTTGCAAGAATTATCTCACTTCATTTGGCTGTCTACTGAGGATCTGACGCACTCAAATCGAGATCTTTCGCCACCGACATCGTTCACCTTTCTTTTTTCAGGTGTACACTTTCATCTTCTCCATCCTCGCTTGAACACCAGTATGAGCAGCTCAGTACTATCTGACCGATCGACAAAGAAGCCCAAACTCCGGCCTTTGTTCCTGTCTCATACATCCGATGCACTGACTATGTCCGCCGTCGGTACCCCTCACATCTCCATTCCTATTCTTTCTCCGTCTTTGAACGATGCCTCTAGTTTAGAGGTTCTTTCGCTTGCTCTGGAGAAAATAGCAAGTTTGGAAAGTAACATCTCTAAACCTCTATCGATCCTGTCGCGAGAACAATTGGATACATCTCCTGGGATGAACGATCTGAAAAATGGACAGTTCTTCAGTCTCAGGAACAGGGTCGACAATTATATTGATGTCTTCGAGACAGACGGGGTCCCATCTTGCGTTTCTGGTGTCCCATCAGGAGGGAAATTGACGAGTAGAAAATCCCATCTCGAGGTTCAGGCTGAGACCCTCGTAGAGGCCCATTCTTCCGGGTTCCTTGATCTGTACTCACCAAGAACGATTCCATCAAGTCTGATTCTGAAAGGGCCGGACCAAACTTCAACTTTGAATCCATATACTGAATTGAAGTCCTCGCTTGGCCATCAGATCAAAGCAGGAATCATAGCCTATCGCGACAACGATAACACAATTGATGGACTACCAACATATCCTCGGCCAGCCGTGAACCATCGGTCAGGGTTTCCGACTTCCTTATCCTATGTCCCATCCAACCCAGGTGTTTTGTCTTTGCTTTTGTCGCTACAGAATCAGCCTTTATCAGGAGACTCAACTCCAAGTATAGGCAGCCCGTGCAGCTCTGGTTCGAGAGAGGAGGGTGCGCGAAGAGAGCGATTCTTGATGGAACACCGCATGAAAGCAATGTGGTTAAAATCGCCCGGAGAAGATCGAAGGAGGACAAAAAGAGCAAAAACGGTCAAGAGTATGAAAGTTGAGAGGCCATATCATGTGGAACTCAACGAGAGAGGAAGAACTATGTCTAGATCCTCTAGTCTCACTTCGAGCAAGAATTCGATGAGATCGAGGCGGAGCAGGATCCTCGATGAAAAGAAGGAGATTGTCATGAGAGCAGCAAAGCAAACCTGGGGAAAGACACTCTCATTCGGTTCGGATCTAATCGATACAGTCGGGAGTTCCGATGTTGAACATGTCAGTAGGAATGCAGCCGGGGTACTGGGCAGTCTCGTCACTACATCTGTCTGTTCTCATCAGTTCGATAGTTCTATCTTGTCGGATAGACCACTGATCTATCAAATCTGGTACAATTTTGTGTTCTCAAGACCCATTTAGCTGCCCCTGCCTCTCCAAAATCAGTTGAAGTAATACGGCTTACGCTCCTGACCTTGTCGTACATCTTAGCTTACTAGTCAGACTTGTTCTTTACAGATCGCCCCGGATGCTTCTCAGCCTGGTTACCGACTTGCGCGCACTTCTTTCGACGAAGCATACTCTTCATCGGATTCAATTTTCAACAAAAGCTATCAAACTACTTCTTCCAAAGCTACACCTGATCGAGAAAGACTTGTGTGGGAAGATCGGATCTGGCAGAGGGAACAAAAGCGACGAGAGAAGGCAAGGCAAAAGAAGAAGAAGCGCGAAATTTTTGTTTGTGTCTTCTCTCACTATCAATTGCAAGACGATGGGTTCAGCGTCAGTTTTGCATTCGGGACTATCTATTGAATCTCCTTTTGTCAATAAACAGATCACCCAGCATGTTGCAGATATATTATCTCGTCAAGAGTTTATACTTAAACTCGCTCGAGCGCTCATGTTATTTGGTTCGGCTAGCCAGTAAGTAGTTCACAAGGAGCTTGCAGTAGCGTGAGTTTTACTGATGGCGAACGCTCTTTCTTTCTTTTGGAAGTCGACTGGAAGCTCAAATACAAGCAACGGCTAGAGTGTTAGATATAGAATGCCAGACATTTCATCTTCCGGGAACTATAGTTGTTTCATTCCTTGATTCAACAACACGCACATCCGAAACTAGAGTAAGTTTATAGTGTAAATTCTATACTCAGGTGATTTTATGATTGCTGATATATCGAAGGCAGTTTCTCAAGCAAGATCACGGACTTGATTTAGGAAATCTGACACTGACCCATAAGATTTATTGGCAGGTATGTCATCTAATTGACCCCAGCTCTCTTTTTTCGACGCTGACTATAATTTGGGTTGCTACTCGTATACTTACTTTGGTTTTCAGGTTGTTCATGATAAGATGGGACCTCAAGAAGCATCAGCTTTGATTGATAGCCTGATGACCTCCGAGCCAATTTACAAACTTTGGCATCAACTACTCATAGGTGGGCTGTGCTCCGCTATAGTACAACCTATCGGATTTTATGGATCTCTCATTGTAAGCGTTTTTAGCGATGATTACATCCATGTTTGCCTGGCTATATTCCTGAAATTGCGTTTGTCTACCTGAAACGATATCTTATAGGATTGCCTGGCCGCTTTTCCTCTCGGAGTACTTCTGGTACTGGTCCAGATGTCAATCAGCAAAAACGATATCTACATGAGTCTATTCGAGTTAGTCTCTGCTTTATACCGCGTTATACTGCCTTTTGATACATCAGACAGCAAATACTTAGATGCGTGTCTTTGTTCAGGATTATCATGGCCTGTATCAACTCTTTCATAGCGGCTGCTATCAGTTCTAGTGGCGTTGTGTGTTTTCCTTCGGTGATTGCTGGCTCTATCGTCTTCATTCTACCTGGATACTTTGTCCTGTAAGCATTTGGACAAATGAAGATCTGTTGCAAAATCAGCCTTCAAACTTTTCACTGATCCAAACTATGGGTTATATATTCTTAGTTGTGGAAGTCTTGGTGCGCGCGGATCCCTTCCTGAAGTATCTTGTGTTGTATTGACTCAGCGACTTTTTTCTTGTTTCTTTTTTTGTAGAGCTGGCAAATAGAAGAATCACTTCGGGCGCTGTTCGTTTGGTGTTCTCCGTGCTCTATGCTATATTCCTTTCTTTTGGCCTAGCGTTAGTATTTCAACTAAATCTCACGTTGTCTTCAAATTTATATAAAGGCTGATAGAGATATCTGACAGTGTCGGTATGGAGTTCTACATTCGTTTGACGGGGCTGGCTGTTCGAGGATCGAGTGACTATCAATGTACAGCGTTGCGAACGAACGCTCCCTGGTGGAGAGCAAGTATCGTGAGTCAAAGCCTAAAGTTTTGTTCTTCGACTGCCTTCCTGATGAGTTCTGTGTTGAATCTGTAGAGTCCTTGGTTTTGTGAGTGTCTCGATTTTGGTATATGTATTCCATCTAACATGTGCAAAAGCGTTGACTCAACATCTTTTGCCCGTATTGATACCAACCAGATTTTTTGTTGGTGCCCTCATACCTAGTATGCGCGTGCGTTCGAAATAAACAGCCTCTGTTTCAATGGGATACAATCTACATGGTGGTCGTTGCCTGCTCTGGATTTGCGGCTTCATACTTCTCTGGGAAAACATTTATCAACCGACCGGACATCACCTCTGTTTGTGTCTCTTTTACAGCCACTCAAATTCTCATATAAGGACCTCTTGACTGATGATTTTTGACGACGTTGGAGACAATAGGCTATCGGAAGTTTTACCTGTGGAATTATAGGGGGAATCTTGAGCAAAACGATGAAGCACTCCGCTTTTGTACTCATGGTCAGTCAACCCCCTTCCATGCGTTTCCTTGTTTCTCTCGCTCATTTTCGTTGTTAAACCTCATGATTTACTTGCTATTCGTGCTATCGTAGGTTGTTGGTGTCCTCTTCCAACTACGCAAGTCTCTCTTGCCAAACCTCAGATGTTCTTGTCTCTTCGATCTATAATCTGACATTATTATCTTTTCAAATCACATTCCCTCCCTTGGCAGCTTCTGGATTGACCAATGGAGGTCTGCTTGCATACGTTAGGGATTCAACAGCAGGGACGTCCGCAAAGTATTACACCGATGCATTCGAAGCTGCAGGCCAGATTATCCAGATCGCGGTCGGTATGACGTTCGTAACCTCTTACTATTCTCTTCTGTTACGGTCTTGAGTCTCCTTGTCACCAAGAGACTGATACAATTTTGGTTTGAGGTGTACAAAGCGTTGGGTTGTTCTCGTCGACGGCGTTAATAGGTCTTTTGGGAGGTGGACGGAGACGAGGAACAGATAGTTTTTCTTTCTAGAAACCCCATGTTAAGCTTAGCAATTTTTTCTCTCTCAAGTGTTATCTTGTTATGTGTTTGCCTCTTTTTTATATCCTCATTTAATGTTAGTTTTTCCGGTATCCTCTTTTTAGTATAAAACCATCTCTCGACTATGTCAAGTTATACCGTGCCATATAGTTCTGTTGTATCAGTGTTTTGTCTGATGTAAAGTATACTTGATGTAGTATGATCTGAACAAATCGATGGCATACAGATGAAGCTCAAGACAACTGTTTGAAATAAGGACTCTCACTCTTTTCTCATATGAGCCTATGCCCAGGTAATCAGCCTCTCTCGCGGTCGACAGCGGACGTCCCACTTGCCGCTCCGCTCTTTCTGAACCCACTCCTGCTCCCACTGGTCCTCTCATTGCCTTCAGACTGAACTACAATGACCGCATCTGACCCTGAAGGTTGCACCGGTCGACTTAATTCGATAGAAGTCGATAGTCCGGAAGGCGACATATTCGAAGATGGAAATGGCTGTGAGAGACATTCAGATGGTGATGATGCTTGGGAATAAGAAACAGAACTGTGATTTGTAGAAGAATTCAATGGTGCGTTCTGTACATGAGCTGTAGAGGATAAACGTGGGGTGGGAAGTGGACGCGAGGTTGTTCCAGACGACGAAGAAGAGATTAGGGAGTACCGACAGATCGGACACGTCCCATTAGTTTCCTTTGTGGTTTTTTAATCGTACAAGTAGAGAGGAGAGTGTCGGGAAACGAAGGAGAAAAATATATGATGATGGATGTGACAAGAATATAAGCGCGACATCCTACCGGTCATAAAGGATCATAAAGGATGCAAAAAGCGGACGTACGAGCCATGTAGAAATGCAATTCGAGTGAAACAGATGTGTACAAGGCAACTTCTTGCCTTCTTCGCCAGGCTCGAAAGCGCTCATACATATAGTGCAATTTTTGTCGTCCATCCCATCTATCAAAAGCACGTATACGACGATGAATAAAACCTTGCGCATCAGCCAAAATTTCTTTTTCAAGTACAGTTAGTGATTATGATTTCCGGAAAACCTACCCAGGTAAATAGAAGAAATTGGGATGACGGGAAGGTCATTGATCTGAGATTTTGAAGCGGGTATAGGTCGGTGAGTGGAGTCCGCGCTGGAAGCCAGTTGAGTGATGATTCGATCGAAAGCTGTTTCAATAAAGATTTATCAAGTGTGTCGTTATGAGCGACTTGACTGAAACTACGTTCGAACGATGGAAGACGCTGATGCGAACCTTCTTGGCTGGTTGCATAGTCTCCAAACATGCCTCCGGAGCTCGTCCCGAAGATAGCCCCTAAACCTCCTCGGGAGCGCATGATTTGTTGAAAGGGGTCATTCTCTGCTCCGTCTGGATCTGGATGAGCTCCTATTGCATCTAATAAATCTGACATCTGTAGAACAACAAATGATTAACAAATTTGATAAATTCACACCTTTCATGTTTCCGGCGGAGATGACGCGAGCAATAGTGAGGATATTGAAACTTACAACCTCAAAGATGCTTTGCGGATTGTTTGCAGCTGACGAAGGATGATTTGGGTGAACAGCCCTGGTGGTGGCGTAAGGAAGGAAGGGGTCCGAAGAAGATCCTCGAGATGGCCTTTCCCGCGTAGGACTAAATCTATTATTGAGGAACCTGTCGAAATGTCATCGAAATCAGCTGCGAGTATTGCAGAGATTACAATTCATGAAAGAACTTACTCAGCCAAACTGGGGACACCCTCTGTGTAACTGGTATTCAATCCGTCAGTCCCTATACGCGCACCGAGCCCACTCCTCCTACCCGAGTTGGCTGAACCTGCTCCTCCGTCTCCACCAATTGTTATACTTCCTCCCCCGAGACCAATCCTGAAAATTGGCCCTGAAGCTTCTCTACGACGCCTCGTAGAAGGCTGTGAGTTGAATTCTGAGGTGGGATTGGTAAGAGCAGAGATCAGAGTTCGAGTGTCGTCAGGTGTTCGTGTACGGCTAGGTACGGAAGAGGTGGAGGGTGAAGGAGTCAACTGGGGGAAAGCGCCTGGTATGTCTCTGTGTAGTGTGAATGATCGTCATATTAGATCTAGACGGAAGGAATGAGGAAGACAAGGGAAGGATAAGACGGACAAGTCGAGCTCTTGAGATTCTATCGGTATCAATTGAGGCTCATCTTCATGTTCATCTTCTGCTTCGACCTGTTTCGGTCCATAAAGGTCAGTAAGTATATCGAATATCTGAATAGATGAGATTCATTCGAGAGCTGAAACGCACGGCTTCAAGGAAATCACTCGAGCAGTTTGGACATTCCTGAACGCCATCAGACTTGATCAAGATGAGGATGCAACGATCAGGCTATCAGATTCAGATCATAACGACAGATGACCACCCGATCTGGGTAAGCTGGCATATGGCCTACGAACAGAGTTTCTTGGTTGGAGAATCTGGTTTTCACACTACCGATTATCATAGAAAACACGACTCTCTATCAGCTCTGATAACAAACACACATGAACTGAATAATACCGACAGCGTGGCAGAACCAATAGACCGGCATGATGGATGGAATGAGATCGTACTGGGTGTCGAGGATGAGGTCGATGGTCGAAGTTGATGGATGACGTGCGGAGTAATGTGGCGGAATCATCCACGTGAAACAATAAAGCTGTGTCCGCTAACCCGGCTGTATCCTTCCCGGACCAGCTTCCTGCCGCGTTCAACGCTTGCATTCTCTGATCTATCGTCTCGACTCTTACACGACGACATCAGCTAGCACTTTATCGTTGGGTCCTTCATCTCGCTAACTCACACATACACAGCAGCTCTACTCTATGAGTACAGCTACGGAGATTCAGCGTTTCTCTAAAGCATACATATCGTCAGTTACACTCTTGTTTCGCCGTCTCTCCGTTTGCTCTCTAACACGATCTGGCTGTGTGTTCATCGATGGCATGCTTCCTGTTCGTTCACAGACATCGTCCGACTATCCAAAAGGCCCTTACTGCATCTTTCGTCATTTATGCATGTTCCTCCTTCTGGAAGTCTGCCATCAGACCGTCTTCAACCGTTCGACTAGGTGGAAAGAAGGAAAGATCCCACGGTAAAGTGGGATCTAAGCCTAGAGTAGAGGTTCGTCCAGCTGTTACTGCTATCGTCCTTTACAGCTCCGATCGTCCTTCTCGCTAATCTCCCATCGGTCAATTGATACCATACGATTCATCCTCTTATACGATCATAGGTCGATGCATTGTTTTACTCCAAGTTAAGAACCCTGCTTCGCATCGTCATCCCGTCTTGGAAGTCCAGAGAGGCGGGCCTTCTAGCGATACATTCTGCCTTTCTGGTCTTCCGCACTCTACTCTCACTATATGTAGCCGATCTGGATGGAAGGTTTGTTTCGTCCCTTTCTATATATCACTCCCGTACTCGCATGTCTCTATGAGAATACTCGCTGACACACAATATTTGATGACAATAACAGGATCGTGAGCTCCTTAGTCCGAGCTCAGTCCGGCCTGTTTTTGAAAAACTTGGCAAAATGGATCTTGATTGCCATACCTGCAACATACGCCAACTCCATGCTTGTTCGTCCCTCTCTTATTTTGTCTTTTAGGAACATCAGGTACTCATCATAGCGTTCATGTTCCGTCATTCTTCAAGGAATATCTCCAATCAAAGCTAGAGATTACATACAGGACGAAGCTGACCCAGAAGGTGCTAGGGATGTATCTTGGGGAAGAAGATGGAAGCTACGAACAGGTGTTTTACAAACTATGTAAGGCTTCTCCTGACCATCAAGTAGGCTAATGCTACGATATTGACACCTGATTACTATTACTGTCAGCCAACTTGGATGACAGAATTAGAAAGTGTGTACAGCGTTACTTACATCTTGATTGAACGCGAAAGCACAAACTTTACCAACGTTTCCTCTTTCAGTCCCGATCAATTGATTACTCAGGACATTCAGAACTTCTCGCACCACCTTGCCTCACTTTATTCGAGCATAGCAAAGCCGATCTTAGACGTAATCCTGTTTAACTACCAATTATCAAGAAACGTCGGGGCAGAAGGAATGGTGATCCTTACGCTACTAATTCAAGGAAGCGGTGCCCTTCGTAAGTGATCCAAAGCAATCAGCCTTTTGAATTCGCGGAAATACAGTTCTTCTGCGTAAATTGACACGTACATCGATTTCTGATTATCATAGTCAAAGCAATCACTCCTGCGTTTGGGCAGTTTACAGCACTCACAGCGCGGCTAGAAGGTCAGTTGTCTTCTTTCAAACTCTGCTCTGACTGAACTTGGACTGACCACCTATGTATCATCTAACTTTCAGGCGAGCTTCGCTTCACTCATTCTCGTTTGATATCTCACGCCGAAGAGATTGCGCTCCTTCAAGGAGAGGAAATCGAGAAATCAACAATCGAGCGATCATATTATGCGTTGATCAAACACATGAACGAAGTTGTCCGAATTAAGGGCGGACACTTGATGGTGGAGGAGGGGATTGTGAAATGGCTTTGGGGTTCCTTTGGAGTAAGAAAATATCCATCCGCTTGAAGCGAGAATTAAATTAACTCGTACACTTTTGATTTGATGCTCTGCCGTTTAGCTACTCGTCTGGTGAGCGTCACCTGGTATCTCTTTCGTATGTTACGTATTGTTCGGGTATCTAATCATTCCTGGTAATCAACAGCGCGATTCCTGTCTTCATTCCTCTTCCTGGTATAACTGCATCAGATTTAGGTGAGACGTTCGGTCTTACCATATCGTGACCGCTTGCTTCAGCTGAAAACTTACTCTTCTCACTTTGGATCATCGATTGTCACTCTGACTACGTTCCATAGGCTCACGGACCGAAAGCTTTGTAACAAACCGACGGCTTCTTCTGTCATCAAGTGATGCTGTCGGCCGGGTCATGTACTCTTACAAGGTCAGTCTCGCATTGTCTAACGAGGTCAGAAATATTTGTGGAACCACCGCTAATCAGCTTCTACCGCAAACCATCTTTAAGGAATTGGCCGAGCTCTCAGGCTATACCGCTCGAGTTTCTGATCTGTTTTCAACCATCGAGGATGTCGCGCAAGGCAAATATGAGAAGAAGTTGGTCAGCAGTGCATCCACCGAGAGAAACGCTAAAGGTTTGATTGTCCTATCTGTACATCCGCGAACTAGCTCAATCTAGGCTGATCCTTCATTTTCTGGGCATATAACCTGACCATGTGCGCCCACAATGACCTCAGTGCTTCAAGGGGTTGGTAATGTCATCGAAAGTGAAGAAATTGAGTTCGACAAGGTCCCAATCGTATCGCCTAATGGAGACATCTTGGTCAAGGAGATGAGCTTTGTCGTCAAGCGAGGAGTAAGTTTGAGATGCTTCTTCACGCCTCTCCGTTGAATCGGTGATCGATTACATGATGCCTGTACCAACTCTATCCTCGTATTTGGTTATATACATAAAGAAACATCTCTTGATCGTGAGTTATGTCTCAACGAATCGATGGACTGCTCTCTTGGTCATGTGTTCTTTGAACTGATATATCTCTACTCTGTAATCCTCAATGAATTTTCTAATAGGTTGGTCCTAACGGTAAGCGCCATGACAGAAGTCACACCATGTTATGAGTGGATCGCAAGGGGTCTGAACTAATCATTGGCTTGAAATATCGTTCAGGTTGTGGAAAATCATCCATGTTCCGGATCCTTGGAGGTCTCTGTGAGTTCTCTTCTGATCTTCGATTTAATATTCTCCTTTGTGTTTTCTAAGTTATGTCCCACTACTGTTGTTGAATCCCTCAGGGCCTGTACTTGGTGAGTGTATCAATTCCGTACTTTGAACCAACTTTAGTTATGGGCCTTATCTAAATGATGATTGAACTCAACGATCACATCTCAGGTGGGACGGTGCATAAACCGCCGGGAAGGGACTTCACATACATCCCTCAAAGACCTTACCTATCGCTCGGTACCCTTCGGGATCAGATCATTTACCCTGATACTCTAGAAAAAATGGCTAGTCGTATGTTCCATGGTTCCTCTTATAAGAAGAGGTTGTGTGGGCCAAACAGTAGACTGAATAGGTGGTTTGACGGGGTTTGATTCTCTCAGGAGGGAAGACAGATGATGATCTTCGCGATTGTCTTCAAGCTGTCGACTTGAATACCTTGGTCGACCGAGAAGGCGGGTGGGAGACACAGAAAGACTGGGCCAATGCTCTAAGTGAGCTACAATTATATATTCAAAACGCTTCCAGATAGTCTTCTTTCTGACTGATCTACTTTTGCTTGTCGGCTAACTAGGTGGAGGCGACAAGCAACGGATCGCTGCTGCTCGACTGTTCTATCACTCACCAAAGGTAAGCCATGCTGCAGCAATCTGTCAAGCAATTTAATCAAATTGAGTATGAGATCTCATTCAAACAAATCAAACGATGTGTGTGAAGTATGCTATTCTGGATGAATGCACTTCTGGTGTAACCCTCGATGTCGAGAAGAAGATGTACGTCTTTTCTGATATTCATTTGGATCAATATTCTTCTACACACTATTCACCTAGCATGAGTACTCCGGACTAACATATATCATGTGTATCAATGTTTCTATAAGATATGATCATGCAACCGCACTGGGAATAACCATGCTCAGTAAGTTTTCTCGGATCGCTTAGCAATTTCGATCCCAGTGATGTGACTTGACGATATCTTATCGGATGGAATGGGTAGCTGTGTCCCATCGACCATCTTTATGGAAGTATCATTCGACAATTCTACAGGTGAGCTCGAACTCGTGATACGTAAATAGAAAGTGATTTGTGTGGCTTGTCTAACTCCTTGTTGGGATGGGTGTACATGATGGATGCATCAGTATGGTAAGCACATCAACCACCTTTCTTTTCCTCCCTCTAGAACATTCAGATGAAAAGCAAGAGAAGACGGATTCCTGACTCGTAAGTTTGCTGTCGCTATTAAATATCGTATTTAAATTAAAAAAAAAGACGGTCAGGGGGGATACGTCTTTGCGCCCCTTGATGCAGGAGCTCGACTAGCGCTCCAAGATGAGAAACAAGCTTTGGAACAAAAACTTTTGGAAGTTCCTAAATTGACGGATCGGTTGGAACAGTTGTGAGTCTTCTCAATTTCGTGTTGATGGTCCCTTGAGTATACGACTGAGTTGGGTTCGTATAATCTTGACAAAGACTTGCTGTGGCGAAGGAGAGAGGATTAGACATATAAGATACTCTCTACATACCCCTTCACAAGTTTTTCCCCCAAGTTGTATGGCTCTATTTTGTTTCAGTCTATCTATCTTCGTCCTTTGTTTCCTTGTATACTTTCAATCATGTTGCTGTTATGTAGATGATGCTTCAGCATTATACATTCCTCAACGGTATCCCTTCCATACTTCTCAAGACAACAAGAGAGAGTCTTAGCATAGACACAGTCATGGATCGTATTCAAAACGAACAATCCTAACGTCAGCCGAATCAGTCGATCCTCCACCTTCGCCACAGCCCCAGAAGATAGGTCTGAGAGACGAAATATCGATAGATGTTGGACGGAGATTTGCTTCTCCTAGATATCGTGGTTTTTTTTTTGGGGGGGGTATCCAGGTAGGTTTGATTGTCGTGCGGGAATCATAAGAAAGAGAGAATTAAATGTTAAAGGGAGAGTCGTGAACCGATTGGAACGAAAGAGAAAGAACACAAAAGAGACATATACTAACGAGCAGCTTTGATGAACAGGTCGAATGTGTTTTCGTTCCGTACAGTGGAAGCAATTATAGCTGCTACTTTCTTCTCAAAAGGCGGAGCTGGCGTCGGTTCATTGATACGTGTTTGCATTTGAGGTTGAGAATGGCTGCGAGGTTGAAGTAGATGGCTTAGGGTAGCTATGAGAGGAGGGATGATGGACGGGTCGTAAACCTTCACTCAAAAGGAAAAGATCAAGATGGTTGGTGGTTTTGCCTTCAGGAAGAGAGATAGGAAAAGAGAAGAAAGAACGAACAACGTCGGCAGCGATGACAAGTCCGGGGTCTATTCTATCGACTAGGCTTGTGACATCGTCTCTATCTGTCTTGTTGGGTGACAAGATATCGTCCCAGTCTAGTCGCTCGACCGCAATCTCCGAGCTCAGTCCATCTTGAGGAACGAAATGATAGAAACAAGGGTCAATGACAGGAAGCCCCTCACTGATCACTTGTCATAGACGGATATAGTCCTCACTTAATGCTACGTTATCTTCAAGGGACTGTAGGACTCTCGGATCGAGATCTGTCAGCGCGACCTTCCCTTTCCCTCCTCTTGATTTCATCAACATTCCCACAAGTATTCCCAAAAAGCCAACTCCAGCACCAAGCTCCAACACACCTGTTGCTCGACCGTCTGATGTATCAGGTAATAGTTCAGGTTTCGACAGGATGAGCTCAGCTAGCCGGAGAGAGGCACCCCATGTGCGTAGACCGGTAGTTCCTGCTTGAATAGTCTTCTGCTCTTCTTTGAGTGTGATTGATGTGTCCGAAACTATACTAGGATTTGTCGACGGAGGTGCGCTGGATAAACCAGGCGAGGAGGGAGACGGGAAGTAGAAAGTCTTGTAGGATTGACCAGGCGGAGAAAAAGAAGACTGTGCTCTGAATCCAGGTCAGGAAGTGAGAGGAAGGTGGCGGCCGGTTTTTTACAAGACACCAAATTAAACACAATAGTTAGAAGAGCGACACTTGAGTTTTCTGAAAGAAGTTGAAGAAACAGAAACTTGCATAGGATCACTGTCGTCTGGCTGTATGGCCAGCAGGTAAGCGTCATAGATTGCCTCGTCGACTTCCTATCAACAGCCGATAAGTCAGTGAGGTTCCTCCCAGGATTTTATACAAGATCAGAATCATAACGAACCAGTTCTTCCTCTTCTGCTTCTGGTAGGCTGACCGCGCTCTCCAGGACTCCAACCAAGCGCTTCCAGAACGATCGTCTATAGTTTCTAGCGGGCGGATACTTGATCAACGTCTGATTCAGAAGAAGTAGTCTAATCAACTCGTCCTGACTTCTAGCAAGATCCAAAGGCGGTAGTAGGACCAAGTGGGACACTGGCTGCAGGGCTGCATACTGATAGAGAAGCGTGTTCATTGCTGCCTTTGCCTTGTTTGATGGTTGTATCTTGGTCGACTGCTGATGATGATGTACGGGTAAGAAGAGGATTCTCAAATTCCATGTGGTTAGGGTTACGGCTGTCTTTCGCTCGTCGCTTGATCTTTATTTGTTAATCTTCAACCATCACAATCACCATCAGCAACTCTGATCCATTTCTTACATCATGTCTTCTTTCTACGCTCTCACCGTAAGATCTGGCGGATTGTATGGACACTGGTGAACGCCGTTCTGACTGTTCTGTATCTTATACTGTGTACAGACCACTCTTCGGAAGGGAAAGGCGCTCTCGTTCGATCAATTCAAGGGAAAGACCATCCTCATCGTCAACGTCGCTTCCAAGTGGTGCGTCTATCATTAGACGATCTCTGAATAAACTCTTCTCTTCTTTATTTCTGACTGGTGTGTACTCCATGATGAACGTTCTGAACTTTTTCATGGTTGTAGTGGGTATGTAGAATTCCAGTTTCACATGTGTTCTGCTTTGACTCCCCATCGCTAACAGAGACCGGCTTTATCCGACATCTTCTTCTTCACGCTCAACAGAAAGACCCCCCAGTACAAGGTTCTCCAGGAGCTTTACACAAAGTATCACGACCAAGGACTCGAGCTCATCGGTTTCCCGTCCAACCAATTCAAGGTCTGTTGCACCCACTTCGTTTCTTTTACCCACACAGAAAAATGGCTTCTTTGATGACGCTTGAGTAAGCCAGTCTGACGTGCTTGATATATCACGATTGTACAGGAGCAAGAGCCTGGAACGGACGACGAGATCGCTCAGTTCTGGTCAGTTCTCTTGTCGCATTCGCCTACAAATCAATATCATTATAACACGCTTAGCCAAAACTCTTGTCTCATTATCATTTGCTGACCTTAGTGAGCTCAACTACGGCGTCTCGTTCCGTATGTACTCTCTCGGATCTTCTTTCCATCTCATGCCCCTTCGATCGTTTGAACCTAGGGCTGATTTACTCTCATCAACATGATCAATTCTTATGTAGCCATCGTCTCCAAGTCGAACGTTAACGGGCCAGAGACTAATGACGTCTACAAGTATCTCAAGGAGAAGAAGGCTGTTGAGAACATCTCTTGGAACTTCGGTTCGTCTGCTATTTCTTATCCTCTTACCTCGCGCCTATACTGAGCTGATACCTAACTCGAAATCTCAACTTTGGTACATGTAGATAAGTTCTTGGTCGACAAGGAGGGAAACGTCGTCGAGTACTTTGATCGATCTACCACTACCGTATGTGTTGTCTCTTCCTTATCAAAGTTGCATGTTCGTCCAAATGACAAACCCGTGTTCATCTTTTGTCAACTATTTGCGAACGTATTACCCATTTCCATCCATGAAGGACGTCTTGGAGCCTACTATTCAAAAGTATCTTTAAACGCAATCCACATAGATCTTTGGTCGTCTGATAGATCTCGTCTCTATAGACCTTTGTTTTCTGTATTCTTGTTCTTCAATGTTTGTCATCCCATAAATCGCGCGCACGATGGTAGAAATGCTCGCAAGGATGCTCAGGAGAAAATTTTGAACAAAAAAACTACATTCGATTTCTCGAGCTCCTATTACAAACTAACGACCCCTTCGCCCTCTGGATCCTTTTCTTTACCCAACAGTTCGACAGCCAAGTCCCAGACTGATTCTTGTTCAGCCGTCATCTCCCTAGCTCTCATTCGAACACTTATGATCGAACTAAGTTGTTGTCGCAAAAACTTGAGAGCCAACATGGTCTTTGGATGTAACTGAAGTTTGAGCTTCTTGTCAAGTTGAAGGAGGTTTGATGCCAGCTAAGAATACGAAAGAAACCAGAAGAAACGTCAGCCCCAGTCGCGCGACAAGGAAGTATGAAGCTGGTTTGAAGAACACGTACCTTGAATTCAGTATCACCACACATCAAGATTAAGGCTCGGTCATCTACTGGTCCAGTTTCCCAAGCATAGAGCTTTTTGGAGTGCCTGTGCCAATCGATGTGTTATTCAGACCCATATGATCAGAGAGTCTTTCCTGAAAGCTCCGGGGGGGTTTTTTTTTTAAAAAAAAAAAAGAAAAAAAAAAGAGAAAAAGGACTTACATGATAGTAAAGAACGCCAGATGATTAGATCCAAAGTCGGCGGTCTTGATTCTAAAATTCACACTCGAAGGGTGAATGCTAGCCGGTTGATTATTACTGAATGTTCTTAGCTGACCACTCGATGGATCGATCGACAGGATTTTCGGGAAAAGTCCACTGGCGAGAGCGGCGCTGATGATATGAGTGTCTTCAGAGTTGGTATCGAATGCTGGTGGCACGGTGACAAAACGAGGTCCTCTTCGGGAATATCGAGCTCTGTAGAGAAAACAACAATCGAAAGATAAGAAACTGAGTGCAAGATGGTTCATCACGAGGGAAAGAGAAAACAGGACCAACCGGCTGATCGCTGTACGTTGCTCATCGGATACTTCGACAAATCCAGCATCAACGAGATACCTAGAGAGTTCAGAAGAGCAGTAGGTTACATTAATAAGATGATTTGGAATGCAACAAAGCCTTTTGAATAGAAACGAAGGACTTACATGAAGAGCTGTTGACGTAATTCCTCAATCTGCTGTAAATTTTGGTGAGACAAAAAGTTCTTCCGGCAGAACTGTCGCACAAAATTCGGGTTGGCTGATGCGCGACGCCAGCTGTCGAAAGCGTTATGAAGTGTCAAAAAGTCGCTGTTGTCTATGTTTGATTGAATCAAAGACGAGGTCATCAGCTTCGAAATTACAAGACGATACATTCGAGAAAGGGCCAACGAACCTGTTTTGAAACTCAGTTTAGCTCTATCAGCCTCTTGCTCCAAGCCAAACGGAGCGACAAAAGGCGTTTTCGAATTGAGAGTGGCTGCGATCGTCAAGGCGGGATCCAAACACTTGAAAAGCGCGGCTATAAGGAGGAATTTTCCTGTGAAAGCAAAGTTAAGAGACGAAAGCCATTCGTTAGCTATCGATAGGCAATCAAGTCTAATTCAAAACGAAGAGCTGGACTAACCTAGATGAACATCCATCTTTATGCGCGAGAGGATAACATGTGTCAGATTGGCGTACGTCACACAGTAAAGAATGAAGATGAACTGAACGATTAGCAGCTTACAGGTAGTTTTGAAAGAAGTCTTCCCATAGGCGTGATATCCTCGTTTACAGTCAGCGCTATAACATAAAAGAGAACCGATCAGTTTTGAGGTATTTGTCAACGCAAACTGGACGGGACAAAGTTGACCCACCTTTGACCTCGACAAGCGAGGATACAGCTATACAATCGCCACATGATCCAAAGCATAAAGGGATTAGAATCGATCGCAAGTTCATATCTACATGAAGATTAACATACCCCGCTGAATGTTCAGTGGTAACGGCGGGTCCAAGGCCTTTGACAGAACTACATATTCAACAAGAACAATGTCGCCAACAACAATCAGCCCAGATTTCTTCCTACAGGTCCGACCATGTCTGGTAAGCATAGGCCAACGTACCTTCCTCAATCGAGTTGCCCATTTTGATTTTAAGAATCTTGATTCGCAGGGCTAAATCCTGCAACGAAAGACGCAGCATCTCAGGTAAAGGATGATCTTGAAGCTGTTTCCAAGAAAAAAAAAACGCTTTAGTCACTCAGTAAGCTGGGAACAAAACCTGAGAAGGTTCTGCATGGACGAATACCCACTTGAGTCTCATGCCTCAATTTTGTGAACAGATGGAAAGCCAGTCCAGGCTGGACTCGACCTGCTCGACCTCGTCTTTGAGCCGCATTACTCTTCGCGATCCAAGTCTCGACTAATTTTGATATCTGCCGCTTCTCGTCGAACCTCATCTCTCGGTGTTTGCCCGAATCAATCACACACACACACTATAATTCATGCGAAAGGAAGGATACAAAGGCATCAGCAAACGTACGGTTCTAGGAACGTATCATCGGAGCGGAGCAATTTATCTTACATCTGGGATGGTAACACCTGTTTCGGCGATGTTCGTAGAAATCACAATCTTACGAACCCCAGGCGGTGGATAGTTGAACACCGCACTTTGTCCTTCAGAAGACACACTATACAAGGGCGAATCAAAAAGGAGTAGAGAATGAACAAATATTCATCGGTTGAAAAGGAGATGTGTGAAATTTCGATAGAGTTACGAACCTGGAATGGAGAGGGAAGATCATAAAGTCTTGTGTTCCAAATGCCGAGTGTTCCTGTAAGAGGTCATTGAGCCGACGAATTTCATTACTGTTGTTTGCATGAAGCAACCACGAAAAATTTTGTAATTGAAGCAGTCAGATAGGAGCAAACAGAAAAAAACAAGACATGCAAAAAGAAGATTCATACAGTCCGGGCATGAAAATCAATATCGAAGCCGAGAACTGAAAGCTAGCCGGGTCTTCGAAACATAATTTCTCCAATAGTCGAACGATCTAAGCCACCCATCGATTCGTCACACTATCAGTAAAACAAAAAATGCCTGTTGGTAGACGATTCAAACATGATAAGATGGACCTACCAAATCGTAAGGAATCAACCGATCATCCAAGATATTCACTGTCGACACGCATTTTGCCTCATATTTCTTCTCCAATTTGACTGGCGCAGCATCCTCCTTCTTCTGTTGGTCATCATCGTCATCGTCCGCATCTCTAGAGACCATGGCGTCTTCATTCCAATCCAACTTGACAGGTCTGCCCTTTTGGTATTTTCCATCTGGCACATAGATCAAATTGTAGGATCAGTCAGTTGAGTCTGAAGGTGCGAAGTGTAGCCTGTCGAGTCAAGAGATGGCAAACAAGAGAGGACATACATCGTCTGGCGTAAGGGGAATCTCCATTAATGAACCACTTCGAATACTGGATCGCATCTTCCAGGAATTGCGTGGTCACCGGGAACGTCCTTCCCGGTACGGAAAGTGTCGGACAACCACCGAAGAATGCAGAAATCTTTTCGGCGTCCACTGTGGCACTCATCAGAACCACCTTGAGATCTTTACGTTGTTCAAGAAGTGTCTTGAGAACAATGAGCAGAAAGTCGGCTACAAAGATGAGTTCGTATAGAGGAAAAAAAACCACGAAGTCAATAAATAAAGTGAAAGGACGGAAATCAGTTGAGGAGATTTCTTACATTCTATGGACCTCTCGTGGACCTCATCTACGATGATATGCTAAGAGAACGCGGTGTGAAAACAAAAGCAAATGACATTCCTTATCAACTTTACGGATCAAAGAAATCCTGAACAGTGATGAGAAAGCTAACCGTGATCTCATCAAACGCAGTTCCCTTCCCACCTCCGCTAGCGCTTCCGCCCTCCAACATTCGAAGCGCAATTCCGTTCGTCACGAATGTCAAACGCTAAACCACAAATCCGATCACAAACAAGACCAAGAAAGATGGTCAGTCTGATGACAACTCTGTCTAGTCAACTAGAAGCAATTCGACGAATTGAAAGTCAAATGAACTTGAACGTCTCACAGTATTTTTCGATGTACAGCTCTCCAAACGGATAGAATAACCAACAAGGGACGACATTAACCCGACCTGATTAGGAAAATCTCCAAGTTCTTGCGATACTCTCTGAGCGAGCGAAATGGCAGAGATTCGTCTGGGCTCGGTGACAAATATTCGACAATTTTGACCTCTGGAGAGTTGATCTTCTAATAAAAAGGAAGGCAACTGAGTTGATTTTCCACTTTTTGTTTATGAAAAGAGCGGCGAAGAGATGATGGCTTTTTCAGTTGAAGTCACGAAGATCAAGCAAGAGACGGATAAATGATCGTACCATCCGGTTTCACCACTCAAGACAAGCACTTGAGATGATTCTAGTGTGGAGACGATAGTCTCTCTAAAAGAAGCTATCGGCAGGTTCGCTCTTTGTTTCTGAGATATATTCAATCATAACGCCGACAATGTCGTCAGCCTCTCGGCGTATTCTTTCGCTCAACGCCTTGAAAAGAAGGAAAAACTTACAAGCATCTGTTGATAATTCGGACTATCGACTCTTCGCTGAAAGTCCGCTTGGATCTGACCAGAATAGAATGCGCCGGTTGCCAAATTTGAAAGCGGTGGCGGGGGTGGTAAAAACTCGAAGCCGGGAATAAGCCCAACAGATGATTTGTTGGTGGGCTAGAGGAATTAAGTCGAATTAACGGTTGTGAAGGACAAGTATCAGTAAGTGGTCCATAAATCGATCTTGAGGAGAGAGAAAAACATGACGCACCTTGACTTCGTTTTCGGTCTCTGAGCTGATTGGTGGAGCGAGTCTCGAATCCAATATGGCTCTCAACATCCCCCATGTCACTCTTCGTTCTCTATCAACTTCTTCCTTCCTCTTTCCGTCGAGTTCATCCCAGAAATCCTTGTACGCGGCCGGTAACGTCCTCCACAATCCTTTCTCGCCTTTGGACTCGACGACTGTCAACTCGAACAACGCCATCGTCGCCACAAAATTCTCTGCTTCCTGTATGGAATGGCAACCGACATCCGTCATCGCCCATTGTTGTTCTCGTCCCGATTTCCAACGGATCTTGAGCGACGCCCGACAAGCGTGGAACGAATTGGACAAGGTAGCATAGTCGACGAGACAGAACCGGTCAAGTTTGACGGCTAGAGTCTGTAGGATGGTCTTGGGCGTACCGGTGGCAGAGGTGAAGTGTTTAGGAAGAGGCATCGCTCGAGATATCACGTTGGCATCAGCGGCAGGAACCGTTGCTGAGGGCTCGGCGGCCATTTGTTCAAAAAGCTAGAATTAATTTGAAAGGGAAAGAGTAATAGAAAGAGAAAGAGAGGACAAGTCAACACATATCCCCAGCTCAGCCGATGAAAGAGAAAACAATGCTTACTCCACCCAGCCCATCGATCATTCCATCATCCGCCTTGTCCCCAAGACCATTTAATAAATCCCCAGCCTTCTTACTGCCTTCAGTCACAGCCGCGCCCACGTTCGAATCGTTCTCTGAAGAAATCGGAGACGCCGCAGAATGTGAGTCCCCATTGGTCGTTGCGTTCGGGCTGGAGACCTTGCCTTTGAGACGATCTTCGAGCGCTTTGGCGTCAGCCTTGGTTCGAAGATGTTTGTATTCAGTTTCTGATGATTAAACCGCAAGCAAAGTCAAGCAAACCAGATCTGTCAGCAAGCAAAGATCGGCGGGCGGGTACGTAATACTATATGGCCACCTACCAGCATCATCTTTGTTCCAAAGATACATTGCCTTCACGACCTCCATCTTCTTTCTCACGCTTACAGCCTCTGGCGGTTCGTTCTTTCCTGCAACTAATTTGTTCTTTGTCTGGCCCTTTTTGTTTCCCTTTGCTGGCTTCCCATTCTTAAGGTTAGTCCCAACAGGCACGCCGATGAGCTCATCTAGCTTCATCCGAAGCTTGGCATACTCTAGACTCGGCATGACGCTTTCGTCTTCTTCAGACGTATCATCATCGCCCTCTTGATCTGCCGGCGCGAATAGTGATTTGGTGGGTTCTACCGGAGCAGGAGCAATGGCAGTAGTCGAAGATGGCACAGAGACTTGAGATAGTGGAGGAGGGATTTCTTCGGCGGGAGTTGACGGAAGCGTTTCAGAAACAGGCGTCAGAGGCACAGATGGGCCAACCGATTTATGACCAACTGGGGAAGCTGGTCGAGAAGGAAGCTGGAATGGAGTTGCGGGCATTGAGGCAGCTACAAAGTGAAAATTACCAAAGGTTGAGTCAGCCTCAAAGAAAGGGGCACATAGACTATCAAATAGAGGAAAGCGATAGAACGCACAAGCTTTTGGGGCGAAGTCACCCTCTTGTAGAAGCTCGTCTTCGCTGCAATGGAGATACAGCTAACAAGAGAGAAGAGAAAACTCGAAAGTACGATCAGCCTTCTGGACATGTAGACAAGGCATAGGATTAACGGTATCTACTGACCCAGTCGAAAGCTTCGTCTAAATCCCAGTTTGATAGCGCCTTGAGGCACTCTTCGATTCTCTCGGGCTGAAACCCAATTTTTGTGAGAACACCATGAGTGATCGCCAGTCGGAGCAGAATCTTTTCTATATCGGTGGTCGCGTCCAGAAGGGTTTGTTGATCTTGGGGAAAGGTTAGGAAGAGCAGTCTGAAAATCAGCTCGGTACAAACGAAATCCAATCCAGTTTCAACAAAAGGCTTACTCTGGTTGGCTTGGTCCATCTTGGTTGCCAAGTCGAGAGCGCGTTCCTGAATGGATTCTGGAATGACAAATTGTGGGTAGGATTTTGCCTGACGTTTCTCGAAATCTATGGTCTGTTTGACAAGAACGGCGACAAGAAAGTTCAGTGATCAGAAAGAAGAGGACAGCACGGACACTGGAGGAAGGCATGTGCTTGGAAGAGAACGCTCACTTTAATGGTTCTAGCGACTTCCTTCTCTACCTTTTCCTGTAGCTTTTCGACCAAGCTTTGCAAGTAACTCTCCTCCTTTTCCCAGTCTTCCTCGCCATCGCCCTTGGGCTTTCCCTCCGGTCCAATCTTTCCATCCTTGTGGGTTGCGGATGTTGCGTTTTGGTCTGTTCCGTTGGGATTATCGATGGTCTGCGAGAGACCCTCGACCGGTGGCTCGACCGGTGCGGGTGGAAGGACCTTTTTGGGTACGGACGACGTGGCGAACCCTCTGTTAACTGCGGGCAACGCACTTTTCTTCTTTTTGGCCATGGCAGCCTTTTGTCAAGAAGAAGAAGAGGTCCGAGGGAGCGATTGAAGCGGAGCAGGCGGTGGTCTGATGAGAGTTGTCTAGAAAAGGAGAGCAGTATGCGTATCGAAAGTGAATAAAGCGATCAGAAAGATATCAACGGGTTCGCCGACCAGGGACTAAGACAGGTAGCACAGATAGGAAGGACAATAGCGAGCAGAAGGGATGTGAGGAACGAGCACAAAAGAGCAAAGAAACCAAAAGGGAAACGAGAAAAAGCTGGAAGAGCTGTAGTACATGTTCCTTTCGACAGATGATGGCCACTGACGACAACGACGGCAGGAATATGAAGGGAAAACATGGACAACAACAAAAAAGATATGAAACTAACAGCGTTATCTGAGCCGTCCTTGAGGCTA